>ML675613.1:42093526-42478289 GCA_007922155.1 Mesoclemmys tuberculata
CAGTCTTGGCCCCCATCGCTCCGAAATGGCCCTAACTCTTCCCTCATCGCTAGCATCATCCCACTCCACCACTGGCAGCCCAGTCTCCATGACCTTGCCAGACTAACACCACGCCTCCTTCCTTCCTCCCAGATCTCCCTCCTTCCGAACGGGCCTTGTACAACTTGACATCCCCCATCTTCCCCTCCAGTTGGCCCTAGACCTACCCCTTCTTGGGAAAGGCAGCAATTGCTCGGGGTTCATCCAGGCTGTTATTAATAAGCACTTTTCTGCAGCTGCCATCCAGTCTGGCCACTTCAATGGTGTTGCGACCTGTGTCCGTCCAGTACAGATTCCTGGCAACCCAGTCCACTGCCAAGCCATCCGTTGTCTTCAGCCCGTGACCAATGACGGTCTCCATGCTGCTGCCATTCAGGTCTGCCCGCCTGGCGAAATCAGTGCCAAACAGAATAAGACATAAGAGGGCTCCTCATGAGCCTTCGAGTCTGTGTGCCACTCCTCTCAGTCAGTGCGACCCCATCATTAGCACCAGCCCCTACCCCCAGTTCCCATTAAGACTAAATGGCTCTCCAGCAATTAGGTCAATAACACAAATTGTTCTGTGTGCTGTCGGTGAGTATCGCTACATTCCCAGCCCTTCAGGCAGAAACCACCTCAGCCAGCTGGAAAACTCTAATCTATAAGAGCAGCCAGCAATACAAAGACAAATTCAGCATGAGAGGCTGGGTGCCCAGCAGCCACCTACCCTGGGCACCTACCTGATGACATCAAGGAAGACATCTGTGTAGTAAATCTTGCCATCCACACTGTCATAGTCTAGAGAGATGACATTGTTCAGCTCTGGGACAGGAACATGCACATCAGTGTGATCACTTGTGTCCAGCGAGATGCGCCGGATGGAGCCGCGGCTGGAGAAGAGCAGGTAGGTCTCCGGAGAGGGGTCACAGGTCTGCTCATCGTTCTTCAGCTGGATGCCAGTGGGGCATGCACAGGAGAAGCCAGCAGGGTGGGGCAAGCAAAGATGGGAGCATCCACCATTCCTTATGCCGCACTTGTTAAAGCCTTTGGGAAGAAGAGTGAAGAAAAGTCAATCTGACTCCAAGTTTCTAGAGACCAGAGCCTATCATCTTTTTACAGGGCATGGATGCCCAGCTCTTTGGCATCTGATTTAATTCCAACCACACCCTTTCTAGGATTAGATTGTAGGTCACCACAAAAAGACACTTACCCGAAGGTTCAATTGCCCTCTATAGGAATCAGTGGACATTGGACTCCAGTAGGGGCAGCCCCCTGGCCTGTACCCCTTGATACAGAACCTCCCAATGGAAGAAACAGCAAACGGCTGATTTCCATTGGTCAGCTGAGGACGATATGATTCCAGTTTAGCTCTATTATTTGCAATAGCAGCAACAAGACTCCAGCTGGAAGGCGTGCAGAAGTGGCATAATAAGCCACCCTTAGCCAGTCTAGCCAAGAAGCTTCCATTCTGAGTTAGACATATGCAACAGGGGTGTGAGGTAGGCAAGAGTAACAGGTAGGTCCGCATTGAGCAAAGGGCTTCTCAGTGGGTTTGTATATTTAGTTTTTACATGGGAGTAGTCAGACTTCTTTATTAATAAGTCTATATATATTTAGTATGAGGGAGCAAAGTCCAGCAGGGTCAAGGGGAAAGGCAACAGGCATGGGACAAGGGGGGGGATCAGGGCTGGAGCAAACATGAGGGCGTTGGGCCAGGAGGCTGACCAAAAGCAGCAGGTCTTGAAGAAGGAGTGGGGTTGCATAGTGCACAGTGTTAGGGAGGACGTTCCAGCCATAGGGAGCCTTATGAGAAGAGGCCAAGAACTGCCTGTAGGAGGAAGTAATGAGGCTCATTCCAGTGAACGAAGCCAGCACAGTGAGGGAACAGCGAGGATGGAAAGTGAGTTGGAGACAAGGCATGGCTGTGCAGGCCCCAGAATAGCAGGGTAAGGAATTTTACACTGCCAAGGAGAGCCTGGCAGAGGGTGATGTGATGAAACAGCAATGAGGAAAAGGGTTTTAGCAGCAGTAGACTTGAGTGGTGAGAGGTAGGAAGCAGGGAAGCAAAAGCTGCAGTAGCTGAGACAAGACATGACCAAGGCTGGACCAAGGTTCTAGTGGCCAAGACAGAGAGGAAGGGACAGATTTTGGAGACAGAAAAGGAAAGAGTTTTTATTACCATAAATGTCTCTTCTCAAACCAACACATTTCTCTGGGACCCTAATGAGTGTGGCTCACTCAATACTCCACACTAGTCATTTTGCTGCATCTGAAAATGGGCTGGACTGAGTGACAGTCTCAGGGTAAGGAGAGCAGGGAAGACAGGAGTCACAAATGACACCAAGACGCTGCATTTGGGTCACCGGGCGGGTGATGAAAACAGTCATTACTGAGGGAGGAGGTGGGGAGCAGGGGCTGGGATTGGAGAAGAAACTTCTTTTCTGCCATGTATGATCTCCCAGTGTAACTCCAGAAGAGCCCCCTCAATGACAGCTTCCAGAGGCCCCTCTAGTCATAAAGCTATGATGATGCTCCTGACTCCAAGGCAGCCTGGAAACTCACCAAGGGGCCGTGTCCTGTCAACAGCTTGAATGTCCATCAGGCCGGGCAGGTTTGCCCTCACCAGGATGACATTGGCACCAGTGTCCTTGTCTGCCCTGTGAATACTGCGAGTTTGCCAGTCAGTCCAGTAGATGTAGGAGTCCAGCAGGGTGAGGCCATAGGGGTGCTGCACTGGGGACAGCAGGGTGTGGCGGTTTGCACCATTCAGGTCTGCAGCCTCGATGCGCTAGAGAAGGGGCAAGAAGGAATGCCCTGCTCAGTCCCTTCCCCTAGGCAACGTCCTGAGCAAAAACCACCATGTGTGAAGCTGGGACTGGAGTCCAAGCAAGCAACATGGCTCCAGTCCACCATCCCCAACAGCCTGAGCCCACAGGAAGCCCCAGAGTTGCTTCCACACAGTCCCTTTCTCTTCTGACACGTTGTCCAGGGCTTCAGAAACAACCGCTAGGATACCAAGGATCCAACACTAATCCCATAGGAATCATTAAAAAGAAGATGCCAACCTCAGTGTGTGCATCGGCCCACAGCAGCTGCGATCCAGCCTTATCCACTGCCAGCCCATTGGGCCAGCCCAGGTTGTTGCTGATCAGCACGAGGCGTCCTGAGCCGTCCATGCCGGAGCGCTCCAGCTTGGCATTCTCACCCCAGTCTGTCCAATACATGTATCTAGGGGAAAGCCAAGATCATATCAGAGAAATAGCAAAGAGGTGAATGCCTCCAGGGTTCCTCCCTCTAGACATTCCCCTGCCAGCACTAACCCCATCTCGTGATACAATGCAATTGCCCTTGGGCTGTCCAAGTTTTGCCAGACCAAAACCTTCCTCATTGATCCATCCAGGTTGCCCACTTCAATCCGATTGGTTCCTGTGTCTGTCCAATATACCTTGCGGCCAGTAGCATCCACTGCCAGCCCATCCGTGGTCAACAGACCTGGGAAAGCAGAATTGTACCCAGGTAACTTCTCATCCTTCAAGACCAACCAGATAACCCTGGGGATTACCCTTGCTCACCTGTCAGGTCTAGGAGCTCTCCCCCTCCAGTACCTATAGGACTTCCACCCCTCACCCCCCCAGAGAACTGGAAGTTCCTCTGCCATGAAACCTGAGGAATCCTCCTCCAGGCTGCCACGTGAAGACATGGTGTACTTAGGCAAAGCATCCCTCACCTGTGGTGATGATGTCCTCATACTGTGAGCCATCCAGAGCAGCCCTGCTGATTTTCCGCAGTGTGCTGTCTGACCAGTAAACCTTTCCTGGTAGGGAAACAGGAACAATTAAAAATCAGCAAATGTCATCAAACAGCCCCAGGTCTCCTTGAGATTATAGGCACCTGCATTACTCTGATGAGCAGCAGGGTCATGCAATCCAGAAATCTGCCAATCCAACACCACAGGAGACAGAGCCTCTGTAATTCAGTTAGAGGGATAGAAAAGCTGCAGCTCCTCCAGTTCCAGCCTCTCCCAAAGGAAGGTGCTGTAGAGAATGGTGAGGAAGCACCAGCTCTGGGGAGCTCATAGCTGCACTTGAAACGGTCCCTGTACAGAATGATGCAATTTACTGTTTAAAATGCTACTGACCAACAGTGTAATGAAACCCACATAGGGTTTTCAGGAGGGTCTCAGGGAACAACAGTCAGACCTTCTAATTCACCATATAAAATGGTGTTGCAACCTGAATGCATAATGCCAGATACTCAGGTCAGATCAACACTCAAAAGTTAAATTGACCCAATTACATTGCTCAGGGTGTGAAAAATCCAGAGCCTTGAGTGACTCGGACAGAATTCTTCTGTCAGCCTAGCTTCTGCCTCTTGGTGAGGTGGGTTAATTGTGCAGATGGCAGAACACCTCCCATCACTGTAAGTGATGTCTACACTTGAAATGCTGCAGCAGCGCAGTTGCACCGCTGTACTGCTTTGAGTATGCACAGGCTCTCAGTGTAAACCAACAGCCACCAGCTCAGCTCTCTTTACATTAACAAGACTTAGATAGGGATTATTTTTCAATTCACTCTATGTGAGCCTAGCTCAATGGACCAGGAAGCTTATTCCAACTAGTTGGTGTTGCAGCCCTCCAACGGGAGCCCAGAGTCTGTCTCAGAACTACAAGAGTAGTGAACGCAGGGAATCAATGCAGCATGCATGGGAGAAATAGGAGCCTACATCTATCCACGTTTCTGACACAGAGTAAACTACTGGCAGTGCCTTCCCTCAGGGATCTACCACTGATTGTCAGTGACAGCTCTGCAACAATCGGTGCTGAATGTGGTTAGATATACAGGCAGTTCAGACCTTCCTGGGGATCCACCCCAATGGCAATGGTGTTTTTCATTGTGACATTGACTGAGACAACGACATCTGCAAAATATGGGATGTCCAAGGAGACCATACGGATGTCCGTCCTTCTGGCAAAGATCAGGAAGCTGGTCATCCCTGTAGAGAATTGGGGATAAACGGAGTCAGTGAGGCACAGGGAGGAGGTCAAGCCAATTATCCCAGGGGCACCATTTGCTGAATCACCTCCTTGAGCCACCCGAGAGACAGCTTCAGCCTTAAGGAAGGAGGGAAAGTCTCAGATAGACCTGAATACCATAAGCAGAAAGACTCTCCAATTAAGAGCTCTACTGAGTAACACAGAAGATTCTCTTTACCTGTGGGGCGGGGCACGGAAAGCCCACATAGAAGTGTTAATTGTGCTAACACACGGGGACTGAGAGCTAGTTTTCTTACTGAGGTGAACAAGATGAGAGCCAGGCAGAGCTATTGCTTCAAAGGCCTGAAGCCAAGACCCTTCATGGTCCTGAAAGGGAAGGTGGCTGTGAGGAAGAGGCAGGCTCTATGCAGTCCTACTATAGAGCACAGCACCTGTCCCAGAAGGGACTGAGCCCACTTCAAACTCAAAACAGATCTATGGGTCTGACATACAGATGAACCATATGGCACCATGTTGGTGAAGTTTTTCCTTTGGACGATTTAATCTCCCCATGTCCCTCTCAGGGCACCCCAAGCCAACCCACAGACTTTCACCATCAGTCCTGAGGGCACAAGCAGAAACACATGGGCTTCCCAAGAGGCAGAGGATAGTGGAGTCACACCCAAGTCCCAAGAGCAGTGGGTTCCAGTAACTAGTGCCAAGGGGTCAGGAATGGAATGTGGGCCCTGAGATCCAACTGCAGTGGGGACCCTACAAAGGAAACTTACCAGGTGAGCAAGTCTTGCCATCAGGTTGGAGGTTGATACCAGTGGGGCAGGTACAGCTATAACCTTTAGGGAGGGGAGCCAGGAGGCACAGGTGGCTGCAGCCACCATTATTAACTCCACATGCTGTGTGTACTGGAAGGGGGAAAGGAGAAAATCATGAGTCACAGGCGCACTCCTGAGAGCTCTGCATTGGACTCCTGGACGGAAGGTCACTAACAAAGGGGGCAACAGCTGTAAAGATGCAGGGTGGGGGTGTGGAAGCACACCCCATTTAAGAGACCACACACACACTTTCTCTCTCTCTCACCAGATGTGTAGGGCAGCAAGGCTAGCTCTGTACCTGGAGGTCTGTGCCGGTGGAAAACATGGATGTCCATGAGGTTCTCCAAGTTATCCTGCAGTGTTTCACGAGCCTGTCCTGTCTTTCTGTCCGCACTCTGGATGCTCTTGGCCTGCCAGTCTGTCCAGTAAATTCGCTCACCATAAAGAGTAAGTCCAAATGGGTGGGGCAGATTGCTTCCAATCAGCACCTGCCAGCCCCCAAAAGAAAAGTCCCCAGGAAATCACATGGTGGTACTTCCACTCTCCCCTCCAAGCATCCCCTAGAATGGATGGGGCTTGGAGAACAACAAAGGGATACATAAATGGCCTGACAGCATCAAGGTAAGGAAAGGCTGGTGTGGGAGAAATGGCTGTCCACATACTTTGCACTCATAAAGGGGGCTCTTTTCTTGCTGCAAGTAGCTGAGAGGGTCTGATTTGGAAACTTTATTTCCATTTGGTCCATGCCATTCTTTCCTGCCAGCACTTTGCCCTCTAGGACAGGCACCTCAGCATCTCAGCGTCCCCTCTGCTCTGGCCTGGTTCTCTTACCTTCCTCTCACTGCCATCCAGGTTTGTATATTCAATGGTCTTCATGCCAGCATCTGCCCAATACAGGCGCTGAGACTCGTAGTCAATGGCCAGCCCATTGGGCCAAGTCAGGTTAGAGGAGATGATCACCAGGCGGCTGGAGGCATCCATACCAGCACGCTCAATCTTTGGGCTGGCCCCCCAGTCAGTCCAGTACATGAACCTGAAGACAGGGCCCAAAGGGAAATGAGCTCCTGCACTCTTACCCCTGCTCACACAGCTGCTCACTGTTAAGACCAGAGAAGCCAAGTGGCTCGGTGTCTTCAGCAACCAGTATAAAACAGCGTCAGGCTGACATAATTTGTACGTCCATCCCCAGGGGCCTGCCAACTTTTTGTATGCATTGTCCTGGTCCAGAATTCAGATCTCCTCCTCTGCCAAGAGCCTGGCAAGGAGGAGGGAGATAAGAAGACTGAAGATGACTTATTGTTGACTTTAGGAGATATTTCTTAATTGTCTTCAAACCCCTGCAATCATGAGATGGAAGCAGAGCTGTTCTGTACCAGCCTCCCAGTAAACACCCAAGAAGAGAACAGTGCAGATCTATTCCAGCCTTCCAGCACTTGGGAAGCAAGAGTTGCTGAGATTGTGCCCAGTCACCCCAACCTAGCCTGATGCTTGGCTTTGCAAGGTCCTGTGGCTCAAAGGCAGAAGCTTTTATTACAACAGTCCACTTCCTACAAACCTGCTATGCTGAGATTTGCTTTCTGTGGAAGAGTGAAACCTTGGAGACCCTCACTGGATAGGATACTCCTGGGCCTAGGGCCCATTGATTCTGCAGCTCACTTGGGACCTGTAATGTTTGCACTAATTTAGCTGGTGATATTCTGCTATAATTCACTTCTGGCTTCAGATTAACCTGATGGCCAAGTAGATTGCATGGCCCTTGCAAGAACTCAGCATAGATGTGGAATGAAGCATGCCTGCATGTGCGCGCGCACGCACACACACACACACAAAAAATAAACAAAAGCCCTCATTCTCTTCTCAAACTCATTTTACACTGGTGTAACTGTATGGACTTCAATGGGTTACTCCTGATTTACACTGAGTTAGAGTGAGATGAGGCCCCAAACAACAACTATCACTTTGAGCTGCATGTTCTAGAAGCGCCTGCTGCTTGTCCTGTCGATGACATCAGCATCCACAAACGAGGCCCTTCTTTTCAGATCTTGATAGACTAGTTATAGAAGCCTATCTAGATGTGGAGCTCTCTAAAGTTCCAAAGTGCCCAATATAAGGGACACAGAAGTTATTGCCATGTAATCACCAGAAGAAAGAAGTTCTCACCCTCCAACAGGATCCACCACAATATCTCTTGGTCTGTCTAGGTTCTCCCAGATCAGTACAGTCCTCATGGTCCCATCTGTTTTGGAGACCTCTATCCGGTCTGTTCCTACAGTGATCGTAAGAGATGAAGGGGGAAAAGAAAGATCAAAGTCCTCTGGAACCACAGGAGACAGAAGAAAGAAACATCCATGCAGTGGTTCAGTCTCCCCACCCTCTGTCCCCTCACCCAACCTGGAAGACCTGAAGTGAGTGTGGAACAAACTGACTTACTTAGCAGACAACGCTCATGTTCAACTTCCCAGCCCCAGCAAGAGCTGAAACCCTGTGCAGCTGGGAGGCCATACTCTGCCAGTCCATCAAAGGCATCTGGCTTGGCCCCAGTGGATATCTAGGGAGATAGCTTCCTGACATACCTCAGAACTCTAATTCTCTGGCAGGAATATCCTCCAGATTCTAACCCTTCTGTCCCTGAGACACATGGTTGGAAACACAAGTGAAAGCCCCCTGCAGATGCCGCAATGACCAGCTAATAGATGTTGTCCTCGAACTTACACGTTCTAGCAGATATCAGCAATGGCACCCCAACGGAGGTAACATAGGAAGCCAAATTGGTTCCTCTTTCATTAGAATGATGGAGAAGAACCCATGTTTGCCAAATGGAGAAAGACGAATTTGAGAGGGATACAGATCGGGCTGCCCAGCTGACACTGAGTTTCTATGACTAGTGAAGATTACACCCTGTAGAGAGCAGAAGATCTCAGTACCTGCATCAGTCCAGTACAGCTTGTTGGTGACCCAATCAATAGCCAGTCCAGCTGGGCTTTCCAAGCTGGTGTCCACCACAACCTGAGCAAGAACCAAAACAAAGGTCACCAAACAAGAAACTCCAATGAGAGAAGTCCTTGAACCTGGTTCTCTGCCTGTTCGCTGCCAGCAACACAAACAACTCAGGCTGACAAAATCCAAGCATGAAAAATCCACATAAGAAAAAGCGTTGAGGACTTCAGAATTCAAAGACATCATTTAAAGAAAGGATGTTGGATATCCCCATTTTCTGCCTGTATTTCATCCCACAACCACCAAACTCTTGAGCTCTGTCAACTGTCCTGTGGGTCTGTCAATAGCCACCTGACCATGAGCCAAAGGGGATGCCCAGAACATAGAGATAGAGAAAGCGCTGTCCCTGCCTTGCTCTCAGTTCCTGCTGAGCCAGGGAAAAGGGGGTCTAGTACCTTGTTCATCTGTGTTTTATTGAGACTCGGCCTGGGAAAAATCAAAGCCAGAGCTGGGTATTTACAAATCAATGCTTTCTCTTGCCCTAATTGCAAGGGTTCCAGACAAGGAAGCACATACAGTACACAAGAGGGTCTGAGAGCTCACCTTGGATCCCCAGTGATTAACATGAGCCAAAACCAACATGAGCAATGGGCAGGACTAGAACAGCAGATCCCCAGAAGGCTGATACAGCCCCAATGGCTCATACAGACACCTCAAGCCAGATACACAATACAGAAGGCTCAGATCCTCAGAAACTGCTTGGCCTGCTATCCCCACATACACAGAATACTGTACCTCCTGGCCTGATCCATCCCATTTTGCCCTGCTAATGGAATCGGTGCTGACATCTGTCCAGTAGACGTAGTCGTCCTTTGAGTCCCAGTCCAGAGCCACGGCACTGCGCACATCAGCCAGGGGAATGACATCATCTGACAGGTCTTCTGTGTCGAAGCTGATCCGACGGATGTCCATCCTTCGGGCAAAAAGCAGGAACTTGTCAAGACCTGATCAAAGGTCGAAAGGTCTTCTTTTAATTTCTCTAAGTTCAACAACATAGTGACAGACACAGACAATTCTCTTGTTACATCAGAGCTCCACTGCATACACACCACTCAATGCTGATTCACAGGCCAGGCCCTCACTGCTGGGAATAGCGTGGGGGGGAGGAGGAGATGATGGAGAACATAGTGCTGGGAAGCTGTTTCCTGAACAAGCCCACCATGGCCCTCAAAGAATGGCACAGATCTGACTTTAAGCAGATAGCTTTGCCATCTTCTGTGATTCCAGGAGACAGGCAGGCTAATTCTCCTGTTATTGAACCCACTCTAAATCAGGAGCAACTCCCTTGCAGTCGATGCAATTAAGCTATAAATTCCTCACAAGGGCCAAAGGGTGCAACTCATGTCAGAGCCTCCAGGCCAGATTCAGCTGTGACACACATTGTGGCATTAGCACCACCTCAGGTGTGAGCAGGCTGGAATAGGTATGCAAAACCAGCATGCATCTTGCACCAACTTGGTGCTCAGTGGGGGCTGCAAAAGGATGATGAGTCACCCTACTCTCCTCTGAAGACTTTTTCTGCTGCACCCCTCTCATCCCAGGCCTGGAAGTGACACAGATGCTGCTTACTCAGATTTCTAACCCACTTCTACACATGGGACATCTGAGACTGGGAGCATTTGGGACTGGGGCATGCAGGCTCTGATCCCACCCCACTTACTCTGAGCACAGGTGTGGCTGCTAGTCTTGCGGAAGCCTGTGGGGCAGGCACAGGTGTAATCCTTGCTGTTTGGCAGGCACAGGTGAGTGCAGCCCCCATTGTTGGCCCCACAGCGGTTTCTCCCTGCTCAAGTAGCCAAAAACAAAAACAACCACACATAAGGCAACCAGTCAAGAGAGCAAGAGATGCTGTGGTGGCGAGGGCAGATGGGAAGGGCAGAGAAAGAGCATGCATGTGCACAAAGGTTCTACGCTGAGGTAGCTATTTGGACCTCCTGCCCATACAGGAAGACCAGCCCCACAGCAACATGGGCATTAAAGGCTTCTCTACATAGGGAAATTATTCTGGAATAAGGTAGGGAGTGAATTTAAGGTGGTGTAGCTATTTCACAATAACTTGTAAGTAGACAACCCCGAACCATTCACTAATAGAAAGCAACTGTCCTCCAGTGCCAAAAGGGGGAGCTGTGGTACACCCATCCAACAACTGGCAATGAGAACCTTGAAATAACATGGAACCAAAAGTTGCTGGATGGAGAAATTTGTACTGGACTCTGGTTGCAGAGGTAAGTTTGGGGAGGTGCATGAGCGTGGGTGTGGAGGAAGCTGAATAGTGGATAAAACACTATCCCTAAGGCCCAGGCCTGGACTCTCCCTGCCATAGAGGCTGGGCAGTGAGAGGTCCCCAGCGGGTTGGCTTTCCTCCTGAAGATGTGTCTCCCTGCCCCCTCTGCAGTTACCTGCTGGTTGACGTTGAGGGTGCAGTGTGTGGATGTCCATGGGGAAGTGAAGCTTGTTGCGGATGATCTCCTGGTTCTTGCCAGTGAATTTGTTGGCACTGTTGATGCTCTTGGTGTGCCAGTCCGTCCAGTACAGGCTATCCTCAAACACTGTGATAGCAAAGGGGTGTGGGAGGCCTGCAGCAAGAGTCCATCAGAGACATACAGGTTAATCTAGACTCCAGGAAAGCCAGACTAGCAGAAAAGCAGAGAAAAGCACCTGACCATGTCCCTCTGGGACACTCCTGCACACCTAGGTGTCTCTGACCCTAACAGACTCAGCAGAGCCAAATCCAGCACACACCAAAAAGAACGTTGCTTCTCTTCAAGAGCTAGGAGGACAGGGGCAGAGCTCATCCCCAAGGAGTGGGAGAAGCATGGCAGAGCTCACCCCATGTAGTGGTCGGAGAGTTGGGGGAATGGAAAGTAAATATAGCAGCCCTCATACAGATTGCTCCAAAGCTCGCTCTGTGCTGCTACATCTTTCTTGATGCAGCATAGCTCTCCTCACAGCTGAAGCCTACTTCTTACCTTGGCTGATAACAGCCTTCCTGTTCCGCCCATCCAAGTCTGCCCTCTCAATGACATGGTGCTTGGCATCCACCCAGTACATCCGGTGCCCGGCATAGTCAATGGTCAGCCCATTGGGCCAGAAGAGGTGCGTATCAGCAATGATGCGCCGATTGGAGCCATCCATGCTGGAGTATTCAATGCGAGGTGTGTTGCCCCAATCTGTCCAGTAGATGGTGCTAGAGGAGGAAGGGAGAGGCCTGAAGACTAGAAAATTGAGGCCCTAAGAATGGAGCCAGGCATCACTTGACAGCAAGGGAGAGAACAAGCTCGCTCTGTAACCTTAACCCATGGGACTGGGTCACGGTCACAGGGGAGATGAGAGCAGCCCCAGCCGGACATGCAACACTCTTTGGATTCAAGTTGCGGTGACCAAAGGGAAGGGCAAGTATCTCCATGGATGCATCCTGGCCTGGAGCTTCCTGCTTCATAAGGCCCCCTAACCCTGTGATCAAAGGCAATACTGTGTACACAGAGGAGGCCCTGGGCCAGGAAAGAAGGAAAAGTCTAAGCCAAGGGTTGGGCCTTCCCTGCTCAGTCCCATGTATTTCAAGGGTTTCCCCCAATAAGGGCCAATAGAGGAGCCCCTTCCTCCCACTCACCCCTCCATGGGGTGGAGCGCGATTGCTCGTGGCTTCTCCAGGTTCTCCCACAGAAGCACCTTTCTGTGAGTGCCATCCAGATTCGCCACTTCAATCCGAGACGTCCCAGAGTCTGTCCAGTACAGCTTGTCATGGATCCAGTCAATGGCGAGGCCACCTAACCAAGGAGGAGAATTAATCACAGACCAAAACCAAGAAGAGTAAATTATGCTGCTAGGAACAATTCCCCTTCCCTCTCAATCTCGCTAGAGGCCCAACCTCTGGATAACCTTCTGGAGGAGAGTACCCTCCACCATCCACATCCAGCAAGAGCCACAAACAGGAGACACATCCCAGCTGTCTCTCTCGTCCTCTGTTCCCACACCGTGCGTGCTGGTCAGCTCCCCATGCCTTTGCCCTGATTGCTGGCCACACACCTGGGCTCTCCAGCCCTGTGGATACCACCTCCTCCACATTGCTGCCGTTAAGGTTGGCCCTCATGATGCGATCAAGCGTGACATCAGACCAGAACACTAGCTCCTTGGTGTGGTGGAAGTCGAGGGCAATGGCATTCTCCAGGTTGTTCAAGAGCAATGTGTATTCTGAGCGGTGAGGCAGCACCTGCCGGATGTCAATCCGATTGGCAAAAAGCAGCACTGGCTCTGGCCCTGAGGGACACACAGAAGAGAGCATGAGGGGAACCTGGCATAATCTCACCTTAAGCCCAAGGTCATCACTGCATTACGCTCGCACCAGAGCGCCAACTCATGAGTGTAAAGCACTTGGAAGAGGAGACAAGATGAGTGTTCACATTGATGATGCTCAGCCCGACCCTGTGATGGGCAGCTTCAAAGCACTTTGTAAATGCTCACCAAGAGTTGATCACCCTCATCCCTGGCCTGAGTTTCTCAGATCAGCACCGGCAGCCATTTCCCCAGACACAAGCACCTGCCAATGGCACGCTGGCATCACACTTCCCATATATGCATACAAGCATATGGTGTGCTCCACCCTCCCCCTCTACAACATAGCTCTTCACACAGCTTACCCTCTGAAAGGACAGATGAGACAACAGTTACAGTCTATCCTAGACACCCTAGAGAGGGGCAGTCTTTTTTTTTTTTTTTTGGTCTTGTAAGTAGGTGTGTAACAGCACTTGCTGAGCTATGCTACATTAGAAGAACTAAGAAACAAAGCTAAGGTGAAAATATACATGTCTTTAAAAGTACATGGTGTCCCACGTAGAGAATGAAATATGCAAACATAAAAGTCTTGCCAATACAGAACCAGTGGTTTTTGAGTTTGTTTCCATTTCTGGTTACAAAGCACAGTCCAAACCCTTGACGAGCAACTATGAAACCAGCATGACAGGGAAACACTTTTTGCTGCAGGGTCTGGGACACAAGGGAGCCAGAAGGAGAGGAGCTGGGCCTACCCCTAGGGGAGGGAGAGTTGTGGCACTACACAGCTACCTACCGGAGGGCAGTAAACCCAACAGAGGGGGAAACTCTGTCCTAGGCAAATCATACCATCCCTGACAAAGACCTGAGAACCCCACCTCTCTTACATGTTGGCAGCACTTATCCACCTAGCCAGGCTAACAAAGCATTACTGAACTGAGTTACCAGGGTGTGCCCACATACACATGCATGCACACTAGAGCGGACAGTTCCTTCTTACCCAGAGCTTTGCAGCTGCGCTTGTCCGGGCGAAGTTCATAGCCTTGCTCACACCAGCACTGGAAGCCACCCTCACTGTTGGTGCAGCCCTGGCTGCAGTAACCTTCCTCAGCACATTCATTCACATCTACAACAGGGCAAGGGGAACAAAGTTACAATTAGATCAGCATGATCCCAACCCAACAGGAGCTGTCCACATCTCCCTGCTAGTCTGTCTCTATGTCCATGCTCCAACATGCACCTGTTATAGAACTCCAGCTGCGAGTACATTACCGCAGCAGTGAGGAGAGATGAAATGACTGTAACTCTGACTGCTCACCTTGACATGACTGGCCATCCTCCAGCAGCCTATAACCTGTGTGGCAGGTACACTGCACTGTCCCTCGTGCCATCTGGCACTTCTGGGCACAGCCCCCATTGTTGAGATTGCAGTTCTCCTCACCTGTCCGTGGACCTGTGGTGGCAGCAACATGGAAAGAGGACAGAGATGAGACAAGGAAGCTGCTATTGTGCTCAGCTGCTGTTAAGACAGCAGCAACCCTGTGGAAGAGGCTGGCCCTGAAGGGAGGAGACACCACTTGCAAAAGGCTGCATCCCCTTAGGTGGTAACAACAGTCCCAGCTGGCTTCAGATAAAGGGTAACAACTCCTCCTAGGATCTGTGCACTGGAGGTGGGAACAGGATCCTTTGGGATTCACTCTCTGCAAAAACATTCAGGTATTTGACAGTACAGGATTGATCTTCCCATTTCTCTTCCCCCCTCCCACCATTGCTAGGGTCTCTTCCTCATAACGATTCCTATTAAGATCACTGCTTTCCTAGGCACATGGCTCTCAATAACAGAACTGGGGCTGACTCCCACCTTATTCAGCCCAGCCATGAGGCACTGGAAATGGGGAGACTTACGGCAGTTTTGGTGGGGACTCTCATCGCTGCCATCTCCACAGTCATTGGCACTGTTGCACAGCTTCCTCTGGCCAATGCAGCGCCCATTCCCACAAAGGAACTGGTCAGGGGCACACTGGGGACTCCCTGAGGTGGGCAGAAGCAAAGTTACATACCCAGAATTAGGATTCAAAGAAGAACAGCCCAGCAGCGGTTGGTGCACAGGACAGCAAATCCGAGGATAGAGAGAGGAGGAGTGCACAGCACCGGGCAGTGTTACCCTCACCCTTTGGCTGTGCTAGGTTACTGCATCTCCCCCATGTTTATTATAGTCCTCTCTTCTGGGATTAGATTGAATTTATTATTTTGTGTGTCCTTGGATCCTGGGAAAGCAGCTTGTGTTCACCTGACACTCCCCACGACTGCCCCTTTCTTTGTGTTGTGTGAGGACCTCAGATTCCCCTCCAGGCTGTGCCAAGTGTTACTCTGTGAAGAAGTCCCGATATTTTATTTCTCTCAGATTGAGTGCAGGATCATGGTTTAATTCCTGTTGGTGCCAGATTCCACCAGCTTCTTGGGCCCCTTCTCAACATGTGTCAGAGGAGCTAGCCTGCACACTTCCTCTTACTTTAACCGTCTGAGATGTCACCCCAATGAAATCTTACGTTTGTCAAAAACAGAGTTTTGCCCTGTTCTAGATGGGAAGCTCTTGGGTGGATTTGGAACAGAATTTACACACAGCCTTGAAAATTCAGCTGTGAAAGGATTTCACAAGTGAGATACACACACTTCAGTTTCTTCTCATGGCAGGGACATGCTATAGTGTACAGTTTTATCCAGGACCTTTATTTCTACTTTTATTTATTTTGAAATTAATTTTTACTGTAAAAGGTCACTTCATAAAACGGGATCATCTTAATCATCGGAGTCAGATCTGATGATCTGAGTCACTAAAATATGTTTTGACTGCTCTTTACTCCTGTTAGCCTTGCAGAGCCAAGGGAGTGAGAATCTATTTCTTCTTGTGAATCATCAGCAAAATTGGTTATAGTAACACTTGTGCAAACCCATGAAAGGCAATGGGGCTCTACAGGTGTCAGTGGTGGAATAATTTGGCCTGCAGAACCTTTATTACAAGTGGTGTGTGACAAGAAAAATCAAGAGACAATGGTGATGGGCACCAATATAAAACCAAGATAAACATACAAACCTGGAATCCAACAATATATTTACAGTCACTTTTCAGAGCAGAGCCACACTTTAAATAGCCATTTTGACATCTGAAAGTTGTTCAATATAACCAACAGAAAGATGCCATATTATTTCTGGATTTGTGATTTCAAATATATCAGACAGACTAAAACTAAACCACCACTAAAACAATTGATCAGTCTTGTCTCACTGGCAATTATGTATCTGGAAGGTGCGTGAGTCCTATATTTTTTTTCATAGCTGGTAAGATTGTAATTCTCCACCAAGCCAAACTTCAGCACCAGTTTTAGACTCTTAAATGTCAACTTTACTGTAAGTCACTGTACATTAGGTAACATTCCTGGCCAGACAAATCCTCAGGCATTTTACAGAGAGTGGGTACTGGATCCCCTCAGTTAACTTTTACCGGCTGACCTTCACCATATTTATGGTAGGTCTTGGCTGTTTAATGAAGATTCTCCTGAGAGAGACTGTTGGCTTTATTATAGTATTGGATTTATCAATTCATCCCAACCCCAATATTTATTTCAGGGATACTGCAGTTTTGGTTTGGTTTTTTGGTCATTCCTAGGACCTTCATTTCTGAGATGAGGACCAGTGCTTTTATCAGACTACTTTTAGTTGTGATTACATGTGCAATTAATATCTCCTGCACAAAGGTACCTAAAACAACTGATCTAAAATGATCAGTATGGACACTTGACCTTCAGTCAATATCTACAGGGAGGTCATTAATGCAGTAAGTGTAATCTCCATACCAGAAGCTCTTGTTAAATGGTAGAAATCAATGCTTAGCTACTTATGATGTCTAATTCAGAACAGTGCAGCTGCCCCCTGCCAAGACCTACCTGTGTTCTCACAGCTCTCCTCATCACTGTTGTCAGAACAGTCATCTTCTCCATCACAACGCCATGACAGACGGACACAGCGCCCAGATTTACAGCGGAACTGGTCAGCTGTGCACATGGATGTGGCTGGGGAAACAAAGGAAAAACAACTAGGCAGAGCAATTATAATCTAACCCACCAGCCTGATACCCTAATTCCCTTCCACTCCAATCATCACCACAGACCAGGCCTCTGCCTCACATCCCAGACACTCACTGCAGTTCTTCTCATCTGACTGGTCGTCACAATCAAAATCGCCATCACATCGCCAGCCTGCATTGATACACAAGCCACTGTTGCACATGAATTCCCCGGAGCGGCATGGTTGGTGAGATGCTGCAAAGAGGGCACAGCACATTAGTACCAGGGCATTCCAAATCCCTCAGAGCCATCCTCATGTTGAGCTGGCAAGAATCTGGGCCCCATGTTCAGGGCAACTCTAAACTGGGACTGCCAGAAGCCAGGAAGGGAACATGGGTGGATCACTCCAACTGCCCTGTTCTGTACACTCCCCCTGACACTCTGGTACTGGCCTCTGTCAGGAAACAGGATAATGGGCTAGGTGGACCATTGGTCTGACCCAGTATGGCCATTCTTATGTAACTGACCCACTCAGGAATGCTTCAGCCCCTATAACTAGGGCTCCTGGCTAGACAACGACCCTACCATCCAGGCCAACAATACCAGCTTGGGCTCCACCAATAGGAGCTTTCCTTCTAGGCAGTGTCCCTCCCCACCAATGCCAGCCAGGGCTCCTGCACTGAAGGCACCTTCCCCTGCTCCAGCCAACTCCTCTCGTTTGGATCAATAAGCCAACTGCCAGGACCCAGTGGATTACTCTCCCTTGCTGCTGACTCACAGCAGTCAGACTCATCAGACCAGTCCCCACAGTCATCGTCTCCATCACAGTGGTAGATGTCCAGGATGCAGCGTCCATAGGCGCATTGGAACTCCTCCAGGCTACAGGTTGTGGCTGGAACATCTGACGCTAACAAGAAAACCAAGGGGAGACAAAGGCTAAGGACAGGGACCGAGCCAGCTTATGCTCATGCTGGTGGGAACAAGAGGGACCTGGCAGGCATGCATTGCAGCAGGCGCAGTGCATGTGCACAGGTGTATAACTCCCTCCCTCCAGCCCTCAGCACCTGAACAGCACGGACATGGACTCAAACGCTTCACTGGGAACTTGTTGATAGCTGCATGCAGTGGAACCAACCCACTCAACACCACACAGGGATCCATCCTGCAGAAATTAACTCTCACAAGAGCCACAACGTTATCTCTGAGGTTCAGATGGCGAAACTGAGGCATGGAGAGGGGAAGCGACAGAGTGAAAGCCAAGCACTGAACCTAGGAGTGCTGACTCCCTCGTCCTGTACTCCAAGCACTAGGTCATATTGTCCTATAAAAAAGGCTTACATATTACTCTGGGGGGGCAGAGGAGTGGACTCAAAGCAACAAGCCATGACAGAAATGAGGGTGTCCTCACCTTCTGACTTATATCCCTTAAAATAAAGTTAGCCTTTGGGGTGCATTGAACCTCACCTTACTAAGGTTGGGGACTCAGGGCTGAAGTATGGGACTGTTCCTTTAAGGATTTAGAAATCTGACGGGGAGGTAAAGAGGGGAGCAGCAGGGTGCCAGGGTTTGCACCAGGTCTTTGAAGCTGTCGCTTCCTCCTGACCTGCTGCCAAAACAAACTGCTTCTAATCACTGAGATCCTTCCCAGCAGACTCTGACTGTGCAGGACCCCTTGGCACATTCTTAGCTGAGAGTTTGCCCACTGCCCTGCTCGGGGACAGCAGTGTGCCGCACAGGAAGGTGCCCTCACCCAGGAATTCCTGGAAAGCTCAGTGCAACAGAGGCTGAATTCCTCCCTCACCTGGGTGGGGAGCTGTGCGACACTGGCCAAAGACGGAACAGCAACATTCAAACACATGGCGCTCAGGCTGAGGAACCAGCTAATAACTTGGAGATCTATGGAATCATGGCGAGGCTGTGGGATGGGGACTGGGCCAAAAGCTGCCACGGCCAGGATTCATAGAGAACCAGCCCTCAGAACTACACTGCTGGGAGCAGTGAGTAAAGGTAACAGATACCCAATGAGAGCTTTACTTCATCCAGTGTCTGATGTCCAGATGCTGAATAGGAGCCCAGCTGACTGGCTCCAGGTGCTCTTCTATAGAGATCAAAGGCAGGCAGTGGGGTTGGGAAAGAGATGGTAGCTGGCAGCCACGGGGAGAGGGTAAAAAGAGAGGGTAGGAGACAGACCGTGCTATCCAAATAAAACACCTTATCTTTATAATGGTTATAGAGTAGGAAAAGGGACTAGGCAGGCTTTGGGAAACATACACCAACCCTGAGTGGAATCAATACCATTTCTACCTCACTCCACCATGCAGGAAGGTTGGAATGTCTCCCTCTCCCTTCCCCAGGGCCTGTCTATGGCCAGCAGAGAAGGGACAGGCAGGGGAGCTGGAAAGTGGGAGGGAGGCTGGCTTCCTCTCAGAGCCCTTTCCCGGCTCAGAAATCTTTGCAGCCCTGGCTGGCTCCCTGCCAGCTCTCATTATCTGGAGAGATAAAAGACAACTCCCCCTCCCCCACACACCCTCCCGCCCTTCAGGAGCTGGCGGCCCTGATCCCCCTCCCAGAGCCTTTTGAAGTTTCCTCCTATCTAGAACAAATTCTGCTAAATGCCCTTGAGAGTGGGGTGGGGGAGGGGAGCTCTGCAACTTCCACAGACACTAACTGCTGCTCAGAGACTCAAGAGGAAGGAGGTGGAGGGGAAGTAACAGGATCCTGCCCATGTCGCCACAGGCCTGTAGAAGGGGGACAGCTGCTGCTGGCTCCCCCACGCCTACAGATCTGCTCCCAGCTCTTCTATACACTTAGCTAATACTGGACAACATTTTCAACAAATACCCAAGTGAAGAGCTGAGGCTCAGGTGGCCCCAAAGAGTGTGCAGGCTTGGAGGCTCCCCGTGGGCTGACGGTGTTAGCTTTCTCCCTGGAATCAAAGCGGGGGGGAGGGAGGGGAGAAATTCTTCCTCTCCTCCCCCCCTTCACTACTTGGCCACTTTGTGGTGCACAGGATCCCTGGCTGTGGCTCAAGGTCACACAAGCCTGGGAGAGGAAGGGAGCAGCGGCCAGACAGAGACGAATGGTACTGGTTGCACCCTGGGGCTGGTGATGGTCCCCAGCGCCAGGGATGGAACGCAGTGAAGCTGCTAGCACGAACAGGGCCTGTCCACTTCCAACGGCTATTACGGAAGGCACACTGGATGCCGGGTTGGCAGCAGTGCCCATGGCTACAAGGGAAGGAGGGTACTTACGGCAGCTCTCCTCATCCGAGCCATCCTTGCAGTCCGTATCGCCGTCACAGAACCAGTGCTCGGCTATGCAGCTGCCATCACTGCAGCGGAATTCCTTCTCCGAACATTTCCTCATGTCTGCAGGCCAGAGACAGCAGTGTACTCAGCGCTCCGGTCCCCCAGGGCACCCAAACATGCCTGTGCCACCCACTGAATCCCCTGGGCACCCAAACACACCCATGCCCTCTGGTGCCTGGGCACACCATCAGTGCTCATTCTTATTAGCACTGAGTGTTGGATTAAAAAGGAACCCTGAAGAATTCAGAGCTCTGTGTCAAGAAACAACAGGTCCCAGCAAACGATGGACAAATGAGAGCAGGCTGAGCTGCTGCTTGGAAAAGAAGCCCCACAGCCTCAGCTCTCAAACAGTAACCCTGTCCCCAGCCTGTCCCCAGCTGCCCATCTCAGGAAAGTCAGGTGTGTGACATTACCATGCTTTAGGAGATCATTAGCACCCAGTGGACTGGAGCGTATGCAAGCCCCTGGGTAAGTAGCTGTCCTAGGCCGAACATGCAGGCACCCCATGAATGGCATTCACCCGGTCATGCCACTCACCACACTGCTCATCGCTGTTGTCACCACAGTCGTTGTCACCGTCACAGTGCCACAGGCTGCGGATGCAATATCCATTCTGACACGAGAACTCATCCTCCTCGCACTCTCGTGGCGCTACAAGGACACAGGTGAGAGTAAGCTGAAGACAAGCAGATTTGCCTTACAGAGCCAAGTCTTCGGCCCAGCACGAAAGGGCCCTTTGGAACAATGCCTTCCAAGGGGTGCCACCACGATGAGGCACTCATCCCCCACCACCACAGGGCAACAGGGGGTGGGGGTTAGAGAGAGCCAAAGTCAGCACAGGCTTCCAGAAAAGAATCTTCTCCATGCCAAGCCTGGGCACTGAATCCCAAACTCTGCAGCCCCGAGACTTGTGCCCACCCTGTGCTAAGGCTCTTTCCCAACCCAACAGCCAGCTCGAATGATCCCTGCCTGGACAAAAGGCAACACTGGCTCCTTTTTAAAGGAATAAAAAAGTTTGATCACTATGAAAACAGGCACACATTGCTCAAACTGCAGCTTTACCTCCCTGCCATGGCCATGCCAAAGCTGCCCTCTCAGGAAGGGAGATGCTGAGGGGAAGCAGGAGAAAAAGAACTCACTTTCCCCAGCTCTCCAAGCCTTGGAGTATCAGTCTGCCTCTGCCCAAGTCATCTCTCCAGATCCCCTCCCAGAGATTTCAATGCAGGATCAGCACCTTTGCAGGTGACCCTTCCCTCCCTGAGGGGAACTGGGTCCAGCAGAAACTTTCATCAAGGACAGGAATCTCCTGTGCTGCGGACTGGGCAGCTCACCTCACTGACCCAGCACACGCTTCCCGGGAGCTCAGCAGAACCCACATAGGCAGCTTTGTCCTCCTCCTTCCCACTGTTCCAAATCTCTCCCCTTCCCTGCCCTCTGGGAAGGAGCTACCCACAGTCCATACTCCTCCAACACCTGGCTCAGGATTTCAGCTGAGGGCAAAAGGTCTGTACAGCTCAAACCCAAACATGTTAGCAACTCTAAGCATCAAAGCACGCATCCTCAAGCACGGTCTTGGCTTCAGGTGCCAGAGAAGCCAGTCCTGTGTCACATCAGCACTCTGCTCTGCAGGGGATAAGGCTGCTTCTCACCAATACTTCCCTCTTGTGTGTTATCCCCATACAGGAGCAGGAGCTTGCTGCTGGGTCGCACACATAATATTGGTTTGCTGGGTCTCCTGTTTCCCCTAGATTTGTGGACATGTAACAGTCGTGAGGAAGGGTCCCTCTCAGCGATACCAAATTTGGGCTCAGATTTCCCATTAAAATCACCACCCCTGACTTGGTCTCCCAAGGCGGGTTAGGGAATGGAACTGGAAAATACTGCCTTAAATGACTGAACACCTGCACTGCAAATCTATGGACATCCCAATCTCTGCCCAGAGGAATGTCCACGTGAGCTGGCCCTGATTAATGAGCTTTATGGATTGAGAAAGGCATGGAAAGGACATGGAAAGCTAGGCTTAGTTCTCCCATCCAAACTGTCATACAAAATCTTCAACCCACAGAGCCCTAATTCCCCACCCACCCCATTCTATGTAAGGGGCAGAGATCAGGGTGTAGCCCTCTTTAAACAGCTAGAGTCCCTTGGTGAGCATTGTGGGGACTGGCAAAATGGTACTAGGTGGGCGCGAGTTAAGCTCTGCAGTTGTTTGGCTGGTGAAAGTGGGTCACCAGGCGCATCAAGGATCAGCCAGGTGCTTGGGGAGTGGGCTAAAGAGCACATACACATGGAGCACCCTGCACACTCCTCCTTCAGTCAGCGTGCCCAGGGAGAAACGTGTTAAATAGCTGAGAGCACTAGCCAGGCAGCACACGGTTTAGCTTCTGGCACCAGCCCTAATGTCAGGTGCAGCTCCAGAGAGCGGTTGTTGATGGGCTGTTGATGTGCGCTGCAGGAAAAGCTGATTCTCTGGCAGTGCTAACAGTCACTGAGATGGGAGCAATGAGGCAACCCTGGAGGGGGAGGGGCACTTCAATCACTGAACAGCCTCACAAAAGACATCCCCAAGTAACCCCTATCCCCAGCACAGAAGGGAGAGGGCGGAGCTGCAAGGGATCAGGTATGTTTCCATTCAAATTCTATGGACGACATCACTGGCATGACACCAGCTGTAGGTGCTGCCAGATCTAGTGTGGTACAGGCAGGGCTCTTTCGAGGCTGGGCTAAGACTTTTTCATGTGGTGCCAGGTTGTCATGTCTCAGGGTAACGGGGCTTCTGGCCAAGCCAATGTCCCTGAAACGCTCTCCTCGGAGAAGCTGTTTGCAGGGATTGGACCCTGAGGATGGCCCCACACAGCAGCGGAGTCAGACAGTGGAACCTGAGGCCACAGGAAATCAGCCAGACAAACAGTTTAGTGGGATTTAGCAGGGGTTAGGCATTTCCATGAACAAGGAGCACGTGAGCAGCTCAGCTCACTGGGAAGCTTGGGGAAGTGCTTCATGGGACATTAACTAGCAGGCTGCAGGGCATAAACTGTTCTCCAGCTGGGACTGGGAAACATCCCCTCCCCCAGGATAAAGAGACACACAACTGGCTGGCCAGGTGCAGTGGGGGAGGGTCACCCCCCTCTAAGGCATCAGGTACTGGCCTCTGCTAGATGCAGCATATGGAATGATGTGGGCCATAGGTCTGATCGGGGAGAAAAACTCCCATGTCAACCAAGTTAACACTGGTTAACTGTTTCGGCGCTAGCTTCCCAGAGGCCTAGAAGGCCAATGTGGCACCCATCCTTTCAGCAGCAACTCATTCTCCCCTGGAAGGGTTAACTTACGGCAGTCCTGTTCATCAGAATCATCTTCACAATCATTGTCTCCGTCACAGACCCAGGAGCGCCGGATGCACTTCCCATTGTCACAGTGGAAATCCAAGGGCGAACAAGTGGGCAGCACTGAACACAGGAGAAAGGAGACAACTCACTGTACGCCTGCAGTAGAGTTCCCGTAACAACCATTTCCCTGCTCCCGCTAGCACTGAGGGGTGCTGCATCACCACAGGAGCACCGGCCTTCCCAATACTGGGGCCCAGCCACAATGCCCCATTCAGCTCCTTCTCCCTTTCCCATCTCCTACGCAAGGCAACTCTCCCCAGCCTGTTCCCCCTGTAGTTTCATTTCCTTCCTGGTGTCCAAAAGACAGTTAGCAACACAGTTCTTCCCCCCGTCCATCCATCCTCCCTTGTCCATTACACTGCCGGCTGTTCAGGACAGGAGCTGTCAGAAGTGATGCTGTTGAGTAGTGGGTTTATGAGGCACGTGTCCAGCCTCCCATAGCGCGTGGGGGATGGGGGGCTCTCCCAAGGAGTGCTGTTTCAAGGGCTCATTAGAAGGAACTGAAGGCAGCACACACTGGCTGAAGATACTGCACTCTCTCCCAGACACGCTATATGGCAGAATCCAGGCACTGTAGGAAGGAGCAGGAGGACGGGGAGACTCCTTTACAGTGGGGTAGCAACAGAGGGGAGCTGCTGGACTGTGGCTTCAAAGGGGCCCGTGAGCATCCACCAGGCTGGAATTTGAGGGAGAGCATAAGCCCAACCCTGCCCTACCCTTGCAGATGAGAGGAACACTCAGCCCTGGGAGATTCATGCTTTCAAGTGCTGCCAGCTGCTGTGGGAAGGAGGCTGCACAGGGCTCTGCTCCTGACAGGTGTTCCCCAAAGAACAATGTTACCTTAATGACACAAAGCGGAGCAGTGCAAGGAGAGGCTAGGTCTCAAAGGCTTTCATCCCAGCCCAGCCTGCTGATAGCATGTCCCAGCTGTCAGCAACCAGGCCAGTGCCGCTCTACTAGGCTCGTTGCCTTTCCCCCACCTAACAGGTTGGGTGAATATGGCAGCAACACAATAGACAAGGGAAAGGGCATATCCCTCTGTGGCTAGAGAGAACATACTGGATGACCACACTTTCCGTTTTCCCAGCGCCCTCAGCCCTCTGTCCCCCCACAGCTCAGAACTGCTGACAGCATCCTGTGTACCCATGCAGATTAGACCCGCACCGCAGGGGCATTCCTGCTTAGTATGACCCACTTGGGACCGTAAGAGGATTCAGCTCAGCACGGCACAGCACCTCCTGCAGCTTCACAGAACCCGCAGAGCACGTCCCTGCACCCCTGGCTCCACTAGCTTCGCCAACCCTCCTAAAAGGCCTCTCTCTAAGAGCCGGCACTCTTCCTTCTCAGCAAGGATATTAGGGACCTGGGCCCAGCAGTGTGCAGGGCTCTGTGCTGTAGGTGGACAATGGTAAAGAACCAAGTGCCAGTCCCAGAGAGCTCCCAGGTTGACAGCACGAAGGTGCAAGAGGCATAGGGCCTGCTCCGCCACACCCACAGACACACACTTCTCCCTTCCTAAGGGCAATTTCAAGTCCTTTTGCTGGGTCTTTTCTCTGCTTGGTGCACCCTAGGACAGGACTCATCTCCTAACACAGGGCACCTTTGCACCCCACCCCAGTTCCTCAGTGTGTAGTCCCTTTGCATCTCAGCCTTTTGTAGCTAAGGTATTCTAAGGCATCTAGCACCATTTAAGTGCTGAGTGTGGTCCTTTAACTCTCATTTGGGGCTCCCACTTTCCATCCCACTCTTACTCTCTTAAACGAGGTAATCATTACTACATGGTTTTACCCTTAAACATCATCATAGACTGAAATTTTAGCCCTTCCAGAGGATAGTGCCATTCCAAGGAGAAAACTGAAATGAACAGTTCCCCCTCCCATCATAGCAAAAGCTACATGAGATGGCAGGCTAGGCAAAGAGCTGTAAGCCAAGAGGACCTGAACTCTAATCCCACCCCAGCCATTGTTGACTGGTCTTAAAGATCCTTTGTAACGAAACAAAGGTTGTAAGGTACAATACAATTTTACAGAAGGTTAGGGGACTCAAAATAAGACACAAGAACTTTCAGAATGGATATTTCATCCACCTATTTAGAGTGATGCACAGAGATATAAGTAGGTGCAACAAGCTGAAATTAAAAAGGTAGAAATCGGACAAATATGAAGAAAAACTTCCTGGCAATGAGATGTCTTCAGGTATAGAACATTCTCTCCAGCGAAGGAGCAGATGCTCCACCACACAGAGCATTTAAAACAGCACTGGATAAATCCCTACAGAATCCTACAGTGGCCTGAGGGAGACAGACTGGAGGATCCAAAAGGCCTTTTCCATTTTTACTGCCTAAATTTCTATAAAGATCTGTGTTCAAATCATACTCAGCCCCTTCGAGTACATCTACATAGCCCAAAGCAGTGAGTCTCAGAGCCTGGGACTCAGGCTGTGGAATGAAAAATAGCTGTGCAAACGTGGTGGCTCAGGCACTGAAGCCCACCCCCGTTCCAAGGTTTCCAAGCCCTAATATCTACCCAGCTATCTTTAGCACCATAGCACAAGTCTGAGTCTATTGATCCAGGCTCTGAGTCTTTTTGGCCCTCTCTGTGTGGATGTACCCTCCCACCTGCCTGAGGCCTGGAAGGAGATGAAGGCACGTACACATCTCTAAGTTCACACAACAGAGACTGGACAGAGAAGCAAGTTTTCTAACTGCTGGTTCATTTCCTTAGAGCATGCTCTCCCTCGAGAGCGGGTGTGCACTTGCACCAACCTCCTCCTAGAGGATCCCAATGCCAACTGAACATGGAGACTGCATTTGCCCTCCTGACCCAGGGCAGGAACCAGGGGCCACACCCTTCTCCCCAAACTTGAGAGAGAGAGAGAGAGAGAGAGAGAGAGAAAGCATGTGCATTACTGTCTGCGCTCCTCAGCCCCAGCATGACTAATCACCAAAGGGCTGTGCAGGAGCCGCCTGGAAGGGAATTTGCATACTGAATCTCCAAGGAAGAATTTTTCAGGCTCCCAGAGGTTTAGGCCATTAGTACTGGTTCAGAGCTGATACCAACATCCCATTGAACTCCATGAGGTAACCGCACAAAATGAAATTCCACCCCTACAAGGAGCAGTTCAGCCAATTTCATGTTCCTTAAATATGAAAAATAAGCTTCAGGAACAAGGAAAGAGAAAAAATGGCACACAGAGAAACTGCTACATGCAAAGAAGGCCCCACTCCCGCCCCAACAGACAGCAAGGGTGTCTGCCAGCCCAGACAACAGCAGGGTGCAGATAGAGCCCCCTCTTCCACAAGAGCCCCCCTGTAAAGAAACCCGGAATGAGGCTGATGAATGAAGGCTGAAGTTTCACAGAACATAGGAATTGTCTGCTCAGATCAGATCACTAGCGTCCAGCTAGTCCAGTACCCTGGGCTGGCGGGGAAAAAAGGAGGGGGGTTAGCTAACCCACATTAACTAACTTGGATTTCAAACAGCAGTGAAGACACTGCAACTCAACTTTTCACTCAGGTTAGCAGCTTGAGTGCAAACCTAAAAACAGAGTTGCTATGACTTCAGCACTCTTTTAACCTGAGTTAGCCAACACTAATACTACCTTGCTAAGAACACTTAAGAACACTTTTTTTTCAAATACAGCCTCTGCATTTCAAACTTTTCATACAGTTAAAGTTTATTTTAGAGTGTTATTCCGTTGTTAAGACAATTCTGGACAAAAGAGCACTATATTCCTTAGAGCAGTGACTCAACCTTTCCAGACTACTGTACCCCTTTCAGGAGTCTGATTTGTCTTGCTACCCCCAAGTTACACCTCACTTAAAAATTACTTGCTAACAAATTCAGACATAAAAATACAAAAGTGTCACAGCACACTATTACTGGAAATTGATCACTTTCTCATTTTTATCATATAATTATAAAATAAAGCAACTGGAATATAAATATTGTACTAACAGTTCAGTGTATAGTATATAGAGCACTATAAACAAGTCATTGTCTGCATGAAATTTTAGTTTGTGCTGACTTCACTAGTACTTTTTTGGTAGCCTGTTGTAAAACTATGCAACTATCTAGATGAGTTGATGTACCTCCTGGAAGACCTCTGCAAACCCCAGGGGTATGTGTACCCTTGGTTGAGAACCATTGTCTCAGAGGACTCATTTTAAATTAATTTTAACTCAAACAAATGGATTTACTCTGTAAAAAATTCATTCTAGAGAAAGTGCTCTGGTTTTGGGGAGGGTACACTGCGTTCTTTAAACTTAATCAAGAGCTAATTCCAGCTTTAAGTGTAAAACTCAACTCGTACATAAGTATGGAGCTGCAACTGGCACCTCTACAATACCTCTGTTATAGTTCATTTATTAGTTTCCTCATTAACCTACCTTCCTGTTAGACAGTTCCAAGAAACCTTTTCCACTCAGATGAGGGTACAGGGCAATGCAGGATAAACAGCAAGGAATCCCCTCTAAACCCTCCTACTGGCCGAAAGAGTCACCAAGGCACAATGGGATAGTGGTTAGAGGACTGAAAGTCAGTATCCCTGGTTTGCCTTCCCAGCTTTGACACTGACTGTTATGTGACCTTGGGAGAGTCTCTCACTTCTATGTTCCTCGGTTTCCGCACCTATGAAATGACAGATGATATTTACCCACCCCAAGGAGGAAGCAAGGTTTAAATAGGAACATTTATAGACATTTTTCTGTACCAGTGGATAGAGCCCTTTGCGGATACAAAATTTATATCCACATCCCATCCACGATCCGCAAAAATGATCCGCAGATATCCGCAGATTTGCAGGGCTTTAAATATAAAATTTGGATCTGCATCCATTCACAATCTGCAAAAATGGTTTGTGTCTATCAAGTGGATAGCCACAGATTTGCAGAGCTCTGAAAACTAGCGAAGACAGGACAAATATTTTCACCATCTATTCATAGTAAGTAAATAACATGGTAGTAAACATACCTAAACCCAATCTACCCATGCCCTTCCATTGCTGGTGATACTAGCACAGAAAATCCTCTTACATTTTTCTAGTGTGTTTAAGGCTGAGAAGGTCAAAGACTGAGGTAGTAGAAGGGGAGATGCAGGATGCAACAGAAACAAGTGCAGGAGATTGAGGAGGGTGGACCATCTCCTGAACCCTAGTTAAGAGAAGAAATACCTAGTAGGAAACAAGGGTGTGGATGAGGCTTTCGGAGAGGAACTAAACTGGCCAAGGACCAAAGACAAGAAGAGCACAATCTGTCTACTGCCAGGACCAACAGAAAAAAGGCCTTTGAACTACTGACAACTTCCCTGTATTTATCCCTATTGCACAATCACACTGGAAGACATCCAAGATTTCAGCAGAGCTCTGTCTACCATAGGCCTACTTGTACCCACTACCAGAGCTGCTTTTTATAGTCACGGGGGGGAAAAGTCACGAAAGATGAACAGGCTGAATCATGTCCCAAAGTCCTTGGAACACTCCAGCCCTGCTGTGTGCTGTGGCAGAGATCGTCTAGCACCCAGGAAAGTAAGTGCCTCACTCCCCTTACCAAACCCAAGGTGTTTGCTTGAACAGTACTGTCTGTTCAGTTGGAGGGCTCCTGGGGTGACACCAAGAATGAGAGATTCCTTTTTATATTCTTCACAGAATCCACGTTAACACTTCATAACACTATCTCCAGACTGGGTTTGAGCCTCACAAGCAACTCACCGTGCTGCTTTCCAGCTGGGAGAACCTCACACAGGTCTGCTCCACAAGCAGAGGCCAGGGACATGGTCTTTGTTAGTTGCTGATACTTACCTAGCTAAAGGAAACCAGCAGAGTGTGCAGGAGGCCCAAAATAGAGGGTGGAGTCCGTTAATCCAGCCTTGAGGAGAAATCAGGTTGCTCAGCAGAGGCCACTGCATTTTACTATTATTTCTCCAGAAGCCAAAATAGAAAACACTCCCTTCCAGCGGTATCACTGAATTCTACGTTCGAATGTACTGTCAGAAAAACTGGACTCTCCCACGAGTTGTGCAAAGGTGAGAGAGAAATAGAAAGGGACCACCGCCTGCAACCAGCACCAAATCCTTTGTGACCCTGCACTGGCGAGGGCTGATGTCTGACAGCACCGTATCTTCTATGATACGGTTTGTCTCATAGTTTCAGAGATATGAATTAAACCAACTTCAAAGCCAAAATCCACAAAGTAGGGCAGATGTGGGGCTGGTATCTCTTCAGGGGCAGAGTTAATGTAGATTGTGGACTTTAAGCTGAATTTCCAGACTTTCAAAGGTTGGGGTTTCCTTTAAGTTTAACCTGAAATCTTAAATTCCTGACTTTTGAATAATGGTTATGTGGTTTGTGGAGTGTGTTTGTTTTGTCATTTTCACTAACTACAGCAAAAGGCTCCTGTGAGGATTTTTACCTTTAGCATCACTTCACAATTTTGGCCTGGGACAGATTAGTTTAATGATTTCACACACAGCCCAGTTGTGACAGGTGAGAAGAGACACACAGCCCAGGACAATGTCTCAAACAAAATGAGTTCACGCTCATGTGGCTCAAGAGAAGCTGTCTGCACTTCCTACTGGGTTCAGACCGGTGGACTTTCATCCCACTTTCGGTAACCTTGGACGAAAGAGTAACCAGCCCCCCACACCCCTCAAGTCCAGAAAGTGTTGCACAACAGGATGCTGGGCCAAGCAAGTAAGTCCCTGTCCCAAAGAGCCGACAGTTCAAAGGCAGAACAGGGCCAATACAAGAACAGGTGGAGTAGGTTCATCAGAGCAGGAAGACTCCATGCAAAAGGGGACAGCTGGGATGGAGCAAGGCAAATCTTTTGGGGAACAGCTAGTCTGTCAAGGTGGAGGCTGAATCTACTCAGTTCTCCTCTCACCCCTGCCTCATAAATGGGACCCACATCTATAAAAAAAGACATTAACATTCGTAGTGACTGGAAAAGGTCCAGGTGCACTTGCAAGTGAATGCCGACACGAATATTGTCTTCTGCTATGCTCTGCTTTGGCTAGGGACAGTCCCCCAGGCAGCTCTGTTGGCACAAGGTGTGTAGGCAGCTGAGCTGCTCTGGCACGTGTAGCAAGTGGTTCCAAAACAGACGCTTTCGTGGAGCCAAAGAGCTGACACCCGAAAGTCTATGAAGCTGGCATGACAGCTGCGAGGGTGCTTATTACTAATATTACTATAGCACTTTGGCTTGTAAACATGATCCAGAGCAGGAAGCAAATATGATACGGATTAATTGCCTCCCATAATAGCAGGACTTTAGCTTTGGGAGGGAAGCAGTCCCTGCCACAGAGAGGTAGGCAGAGAATACATATACTGGCAGAGGGAAGTTTCTCCTTGACCCGGCCATTACTGATAATCCTGAGGGCCCGGGGAAGACCCTGTGCAAGTCAGATACACTCTGATGCAATAATACTGAACAAGTCCTCTGGGAAGCCTGGTAGGGGCTGGAGCAAAGAAGGAGGGTAACAACTGAGGGACATAGGGAGCATGATTGACCCACAAACCATGCAAACTTGCTTCATAGCTGGCAATGGAGATTTAGAGTCTACTCCAAGGCCTTTACTCACTAGAGCATTCTTTCTCCAAATATAGAGGGAAAACTCTATATACTCACATGCATGCTTTCATTTGGGGTGGGAGTGAGATTTCCCGTGTCTGGGAAAAGATTTGACAGAGGAGGTTGGTAGCCACCATGGTTAGACTGGGAGCTGAAAACCTGAGACATTCCCCACTCTTAAAGGAAGTGTTCTCCTCTGTGCATCCCTCTCCTGCACCCACTTTGGGCTGGTGCATTGGCTTTCATTGTTGCATGTATTGTTCTCTTGTTCACCTTCCATTTCAAGCCCTCCCCACGTGACAATTAGAATTTCACCATTTCAAAAGGGTGGACAAATGGCACTAATGTAGAATTAGTTAACTGCAATTAGCTAGCTCAATTACTCCAGCATACACACCAGTTTATGGACACAGACACAGGCCCTGCCTTAAATAATGGACACCTTGGGTCTGGATCACTGTCTGCCTTTGGGGTTATGAGTTCTAAAGTCCCCACAATCCCCTTTCTCCCAGGAGGTAGCCATGGTTGTCTCAAGAGCTCATCAACATTACTTCATTGGTTGGTCGCAGGAGGCACTAGAGCACCATATGTTGCTGAAGGATCCTCTCTGTACTTTCTTTTCCATCTCAGATGGAAACATACAAGTGGCTGCCCAGAATTAGATTCATGGGCCAAACAGATCATATGACTCACTCCAGTTTGAATCCTAGCTCCATGGTTTTCAAGGAATCTCAATGGTGCCTTAACCGCGCCTTTAACTTCTGCAAGGGAGATGTGCAATCCTACCCCATGGCCTGATACTTATGCTAGTAAAAGCCACCTGAGAATTCAGGAGCTCTAGATGTGGTGAAAATGAGCAGATAGAAAACAGGGCAAGTCCAGAATGGGGCACAATGAGTGAGGAGAGCTGGAAGCACACAGCATGCAACAGGGGGAGGAGGCAGTAGCTGGAACTCTAACAGGGACAGCAGATGGATGTTGAAGAAGCTGGATGAACAGTAGGAAATGTTAAGCAAAGAAAGAGTTGGGCTGTGATGGCACTGTTCTTAAAGGTGCTTTGCAAAGGACTTGTGAGAACTCAACAACTTCAGACATCTCTGGGAAGACTCCAGTAGCCAGGCTCGGAGAGAAATTCAGCACAATTGGCTTTAGCAAGGAGTTTTCAGGCCCCATCATTGGCAGGCAGAGTGGGAGATTAATAAAGAAACCAGTCATCTGCACCCCACAACACAAGGCAGTCCTGGCCCTTATAGGCTGGTAATATCACACAGCATGATGCATGTTGTACAGCCACTCATATGACAGAGCAGCCTCAATGAGGTAGAAGTGTTCTGAATGCCTCTCTAAGCCAGGCTACTGGGAATGGTCACATAGTCCTGGGCTTGGAGGGTTCTTTTAAAGTTCTTTGTGAGAGTCACCAACTCCTCAGCTCCAGCATCTAGTGTCTGCTTTGCCTTCCTTCCCTCAAGATCATTGCTCCTGGCACTATCCTGGCTGTGATCTGAAGAATTATTTTCCTTTATTTATCCTGTTACCTTATAGGTACTTATAGAGGCAGCTCATTTTCCAAATCCCTCCCCTCAAGTCACTTTTCTACCCTGTATACATTTAGCTCCTTCCACTTCCTTTCCCATTTTACATTTTGTTACCCTTCTCTGCATGCTCTAGAAATTTCTCTCTCTCCTTCTAAATGGTGGAAACCAAAACTACACACAATAGTCTGGCAGCAGGGGGTCTAATCATTCCTGTCTCCGACTTGCTGTTTTCATGACAGCTGCCCCCCAGTTTGCAGCTGTGTTATCTCCCATCCCTGGATGTAAAGGGTCAGTCACTCAGACCAATTCATGTTGGCGCTTAAAATTCCAAGGCTTTCTAGGTCATTTGGTTCTCTGCTCCTACTCTGTGTATTTCTTCTTCCTCCCAACCATAGGGAGGTCAGCCAATCTGATCACAGATCAATTTTCCACCCCTCCCCAATTTATGTGGCTTCTCACTCACTCCTTGTGTGAAGCCCAAGTAGACCCCATGTCCCCTTTATTTCCCTCCTGGCTCAGTAAGTGCATTAGAGGCCAGCAAGACCAGTTTTCAAAATCAGCCCAGGGTGCTTGATTATCAGATCCTTTTCCCCAAATATTCCTGCCTCAACTCCCCTGTACTCAGCTTGAGATAGACAACTGGTGGGTTCCTGCTTCTCTCTTCCCACCCTTTTCGGGGATCAAGATTTTCCAAGGCATCCATCCCCACCTCTGCAGCACATAAAGGTTCTTCTTGGAGGTTTTGTGCTTTTCGTCCTTGGGCCTAGTCCTGCAGGTCTGGACAGATTCTATCCCCTTGCTCCACCTCCTCGTTTGTTCCTGGACTCTCCAGATATTGTCTCTGATTATTTCCCTGCTTCCTGCACAGGGTTTTCTGGTTCTCTTGTCACTGGTCACCTTTATGTCGGAATCCTGCTCCCCTCATATTGCTAGGGCTCCCTTTCAGTTTTCCATCTTTCTAAATATTCTGTCCAGAGATGCAGGAACCAAGATTGGGAAGGAAAGGACTTCCCTACAGCAGTGCAGGATTCTCCTACACCTAGATAGAGAAGAGATAGGGGCCAGAGAAGGATCAGTGTTATTCCCCAATATTCCATTCCACAAGGGGAGTGAAATATTCTCCCACATAGATGTCAAAACAGCAGGAACCAGGGAAAGGTCAGGTGGGGACACACATCTGAATGGAGAAAGATTTTCCCTCATCCATTAGGGAGAGACCTGGATTCCCTTTGGGTGCAAGGACATTTGAAGAAAAGTCATTCTTTCAAGTTAAGCTTTTATCCCCCAATGGAATCTGTGAAACCCCAGGAGATGAGTAAAGGAAGCAGCTGCATTTCCTTGTGGTTCTAGGGAAAGGATTTCTGCATTCTAATTCTTTTCCTTTCTGCTAGGTCCACTGAGAGCCCAGCTTTTCATCAGTTCTCATCTGTGCACACAGTTAAATGGACACTGACATCAGCTGTCAGATGATCTCGCTCACAGGAATCCATAGCAACAGGTGAATGAATGGCAGACGTGCAGCTTAGAAGGGCTGCTTTCCCCTCCCTTCACAGAGCACCCAGGGTGGGTAACACTGCAGCCCCTAAAATGGGGGGAGGGCACACTAATCCAGAACATACTCACTCACACAGAACATTTGTTTATTTTCTCCATCTATATAGCTCAACTACACCAATTTACAGGGCAGCTGCCCCTTTCACATGAGGAAAAGGACACTCTCTTCCCCTAAAAGAAACACACAGTTTGTCACACCTGCCCCCAACCAGTCCTGAAAGCAAGAATAGGCCTTGCACAATGTCCTAAGTCAATGGATTCTAGCGCTGTCAAACCAGGGGTCATGGGTATCTCAGAGTCAAGAGCCCCCCAGCTACTAGCTCCCCAGTTCTGAAATATGGGGACTGTCAGCTCAAGCAATTTAGTGAACCTCAGCTGTTGTGATGATAAAATGTAAAAGCGTCTCATATAGTCAGGCTGCTGGGGCTCCCAAAAAGGTACCAGGGGGCGAAGGAGACACCAAGGGCAATTGGTTTGAAGGAAAGGTAGAACAGAGGTAGGCTCAGTTAGTGTGTCTGTTTGTTCACAGGTTTTAAATTTTAGTTTAAAACTATTTTCACCAGCTCAAACAGGATTAAATCAAGGTGGGTTTTTTGGGGTTTTTTTTAAAGCATGTTGAGGACTGAACATGGGCATAGTACAGAGCAAGCCTCGTCCTTGATCTCCACTCTGACTTACAGCTGCCTCTGCTGTTCCCATCCTGGGCTACCTGTACACATGGCTCTGCAAGTGCACCTCACTTCTGACCCTACTATTCCAGAAATAGGCCTCTCCCAAGCAGAAACAATCTGTCAAAAAGGAAGATCCATGTGGGAAACAGACCAAGGCAAACTCACTGTAACTTCTAAATCAGTCTGTAGAAGAAAGTTAAAACCTTCATATTCAGCTTTGACACACACACACACACACACACACACACCCTCCTGCCTGCACATGACGGCACGCGTGTGCACCCACACACATACGCAAAAGGAGTTATTTCCTTACTGCAGCCATCTTCATCGCTGTGGTCCCCACAGTCATTGTCACCATCACATTGCCACTGAGCAGGGATGCACGTGCACTCGCCAAAGGCACTGACTGCACAAGTAAAGTGATTGCGTCCACAGGAACAGTCAGTGCTGCCTGTTACACCTGCAGGGAGAGAGAGAGAAAATAATCAAATGGTCAGAGAGAGGAAGGAGGGACCCCATTGTTTTAAAGAAAGTGCAACATCATCACATCACAATTATCCCCCAATACACAACACACATGCGCATACATATATACAACCCACTGCAAAAAGAAAAACACCCTCCATCCTTACAATGCTGAGCCAGGGGGGTCTAAATGATGTGCACAGATTCCTGGAGTGAAGCTATCCGGATGGCGGTAATAGCACAAAGCAAGCAGCCAGGAAGAGGCCTAAGGATGAGCAATGCAAGCAAATATGCGGACTTCCTTATATTTAATTGTAATTACTGCATTGTCACCAGCACATCTTTCTTCTTTGCTTGAGTCTGGTTCCTCTAAGAGCAGACCCCTCCAGTCTCTAAACCTATGATCTGAACTCATCTGCTGACCGTTGCTGTCACATTGCCTTGTGCACACAGTGGTGGAGCTCATGGAAACAAGAGAAGAATACAGGACCCATTTAAGATGAAACTGAACAGAAAAAATGTGGGCTGAATCTTCGGGAAAATTTGTAACAGTGAGATGGGCGTGGCTGTGGCATCAACTTCCAAGGAGTGAGGTGGGAGCCCCTGTCACCTCGAACAACAAAAAGGAGGACAAAGGTCATAGAGAACAGACTATAGGGAATATTCCACCACTAGTCCCTTAGGAATGGATGGACAAGATGTCTTACTAGGCATTTGCATCTTTAATTTCTCTGGTTCGCAAATTAACAACTCTTCCAATTTTATTCCAAGTCTCACAAAGTTATTGGGGGTGCTAAACATTCATATGATTTTCAGATTTCTGCCTTCAATCTTGTGAAGTTTTACTCATATTCAAAATGGTTACCTATCTCACTGATAATAATGGGAGATGAAACCACAGACTGCCCTCAGCAAGTTGGCCACCACATTCCTTTAATCTTTGCAAGTGAAAGTGAGGCTGTCCCCAGCAAAGTTAATCACCACCTCCCAAGAGAATGCAGAAGAGCCCTGAATGAAACTATAGTGACAGCAGACAGGGTGAATCTGTTAGGTAACAGAGTGTTGCCTACTCTTATGATATCTGATGTTTTACTTAAAGCCCTCCTGGAGTCCTGCAATTACATGAGTATCTCAGGTTGGGGATTTTTTAAAGGAAGTTTCTAGTCTCATAGGAAGAAAAGCGTTGACACGTGGCCCAAGTGCATCCTAAGGGCTCACAGACCAGGAAGGAAATAAAAATAAATCTTATTTTTTTTCAATCTCATGATCTTTAGGGGCCTGGCTCAGGATTTTGAACATTTGGGTTTGGTGATACTGGAAATGTGGCAGGAAACAGTGGAGTGAGGGAAATGTGGGGAGCAGGTGGAGACTGAGGAGTCTGCTTGGGGAACACAGCATGGCAGAAAAGGAGAATGCGATGGGTAGGAGGCTGTGAGGGGAAAGGGAGGGAAGGATAGGAGGGGCAAGAGAATGTAGGGGTAGGTGGGGGTCAGCAGACTGTGGGAGAGCAGGGTGGCAGGGTGTGAATGGGGCAGCTGCCTAGCTACTAAGCTAGGGAAGGGGACAGAGTGGCAGTTCCCCATCCCCTCAGCAACAGGAGGGGATGAGCAGAGTCCCTGCTAAGCAGTGAGCACGGAGGCCTGCATTTGTGCGTGGGTGCGTGTATTTAAGGTTGAATTTTTAACCTAGATGATGGCACACAAATTGGGGTGGGTGGCACTTCTCTTCAGGGTGAAAAATCAGAAGGCAGGCAAAAAACGTTACCTGTTAATTTTTAAATATCTCATGAGTTTGAGGGGGTCTGATGTATGATTTCTGAACATATGGGTTGGCAATACTGAATATGGGCTGTCGCCGTTCCAGCTCCTCCCGTCCACACATATAGAGCATTCCAAAATGACTCAGTAGGAAAGAAAACAAAGGAAGCAATCAGACCCAAACAGTGCAGACACACCAGGAATGGGGGTTTCATGCTACCTGACATCAAACACCTACTAGTCCTCTACAGAGACTTTAAAGGAAAAAAAAGGGTTAAGCAGATCTGAGCTTTTTATTTAAAAGCTTCCAAGACCTTAGAACATAAGAAAAGCCATGCCTGGTCAGGTCAATAGTCCATTTAGCCCAGTATCCCGTCTTCCGACATTAGCTAATGCCAGGTGCTTCAGAGGGAATGAACAGAACAGGTAGTCATCAAGTGATCCATCCCATCGCCCATTCCCAGCTTCTGGCAAACAGCAATCCCTGCCCATCTGGCTAATAGCTATTGATGGATCTATCCTCCATGATCTTAACTAGTTCTTTTTTTAACCCCATCAGAATCTTGGCTTTCACAATATCCTCTGTCAAGGAGTTCCAGAAGTTGGCTGCGCATTGTGTGAAGAAGTACTTCCTTTAATAGACCATAAGGAGAGTTGGAGGGAAGAGAAGAGACATACAAGTTTTTCCCCTGACCCCTGCCTCCTTTGCAAGTCACTTTTAAAAGGCTTCATGAAAACATGTTTTGAGAAGGAATTTTAAAGAATAGAGTATATTCAACATTTGGTGCAAACAGGGAAAAAGAAACTGCTTCAAGAGTAAAGGGCAGGGATGAAGGTGCAAAGATGAGAGAGTGAGAAAAGGAGACCAAAGGAATGATGAGGTGGGAAGTGGTAGCTGAGCAAAGGGCTGGGGAGGGATAAACAGAAATGTAGGCAATAGCAGAGTATTACGAAGATAAGGCCAAGCTAAGAAACTTGAGCATGATTCAGGAGATGGGGAGAGCCAATGAAGTCATTCAAACAGGAAAGCAAAATGTCTTCCAAGGAACTTGCTTGATTATTGGAAGTTAATAATTTGGGGTAAAGAGTCACCTTGCCAATTCAAAATTAAGTTTACAAGAACAAGCACTCTCTTCAAAGCTCTTCACCAATCAACACTAAGGCAGAAAAACACTCAAACTGGAAGCTTAAGAAAATTCAGGGCAAACCATCTTCTGGGAGCCTACCAGCCTAGAAAAGCCTACTGCATTTTATCTCCATACTCTCAGGTTGTCCTTATTCTAACCTCTTTCTATGGTCACCCCTCATCAAGCACCAATTAGTCTACCATAATGCCCAACAGTATCTGGCAAAACATCTCGGCTAGTTGGACTGTGCTCCAAAGGAAGAGACTCCTCCAGCTTCCTCTTCCCATAAAACAACAATCTGGGAGATAAAGGAAAGTGGTTGGGACTGTACAGCTTCAGTGTTGTCCCCTTCTCACAAAAAAAATAGAATACAAATATAAAAACGCAGGACTGGGCCCAGAGCAAGTCTGAGCCAGCCAATTTGAGGTCACATCTGCCAATAACAAGGGCCAAGACAGTCAACTCCCAAACTTGAGGGAAAACTTTTACAAATTATTTTTTAAATTAATGGCAAATTAGAAATATATTTTTATGGGAAGCTAGTTTTGCTGCAAAATATCAGGATGGTGGTGGGGCTTACAGAACTGAATAACTGCAGCTGTCTAGTAATATTAAGAATTCACTCTGCGTGCTGCAACTGATGACTTTAGGTTGAAAATATTCCTCCCACCCCAGTATAACTGCCATGTCAGCACTCTCTCTGGTCACACTGCATTCACTGTTGTAAGCTGGCAAATCAGAATGTTACCCAGATGCCATCACTCTGCCCTGTGCATTACAGTCTGTTCTACAGTTGCATAAATAATAGAATCATACACTTGTAAGGCTGGGAAGGACCACAAGAAGTCATCAAGTCCAGCCCTATGTGGACAACATACACCTAGATCATCCGTCCAAATAAATGTATTTTATTTGGCCTAAATTGATACATAAAATTGTTAAGCCACATGCCTTTTATGATCTTCAGTGGTCTAATACTTCGTGGTTTGTGATTTTTAGTTTTACTGGCTTTGTGGTTATTTCTAATAGTGCATTTTATAAACCCTGAGAGTTTTGCCCTTGATTTCAATGGGGCAGGATTTCAGCCTCAGCATCCAACACTTTGCTCTATCCTCTCACATATAGCACACTCAGAACTTTATTGATACTCCCCATCTATAAAAGGAGACACCCAGAAGACTAAAGATTAGGAGATTGTTCCCCCCAGAGCACTGAATTACCTTGAAGGAAAGCAGAAAAGAGTGCAGTGTGTGTGAGAAGACTCAATGAAGCTTCATTCTTTGCTCTTGAGCATGCTCTCTAAAAATAGGGCATGTGTGATCGGAAACTAACCAAGTGCCCATCCATGTGGAACTGTCTCACATTTCAATCCTAGTCAGCTACAGGAATCTGGAAATGGGCTGGAAGTCAGAGTGTCTCCCCTCCAGGCAATTAAATCAGCAACCAGGCAGGAACATCTCCTTATAATCACATTAGAATGTCACTCACTTGGACTACTGCAGACTCCTTTAAAGCAGGAACACACACTGGGATCCCCAATTTCGACTTGCTAAACATTTATCTAGAGCCATTCGCTGTGAAGGAGACCAAGACACTCTATCAACTCTCTATACATAGCAATCACTTCACCTGTCTCTGAAGCAAAATGGAACCTGTTTAACAGTGAATAGAAACTCCTAGGCACAGGAAGATAGTATGAATATTGACACAGTTAGCGGGTTAACTGCACCTCTGACCCTTCCTCTTGACCTCAGTTCTTGGGCCTCAAACTATCTCCTCTCTAGAGGGGGACTCACACAATTTTCCCACTCTCAGACCAGGCACTAGGCTGCTGTCCCTGTGACCAACCACAATTATCTCAGCAGGACTGACTTCTCTTCAGTGCCTGCAGTTCTGTTCCCTCTCACAGCAATCACAGGAGTGTCCAGTAACCAAAAAGCCTTCTTAAAGCAAAATTTAATTTATTTAGGACGAAAGCATTATAAAGAAAACAGATCTTAAAACAATCAACCAACTTATATGAAAGCCTATCTACATAGAGTTTACCATCTAAAAAGTAGACTTTAACAAACTCAGAGAATGGTAGGTAAGGACCCATGGGAAGAAAATTTAACATGAAAAGGCATTCAGGAGAGCTGGCAGTTTCTCAAGGAGACAATATTAAAGGTACCACTGAAAACTATCCTGATGCAAAGGAAAGATGGGAAGAACAGTAAGAGGCCAGCAGGGCATTAAAGGAGCTCTTTAATGACCTGAAAATCAAAAAAGAAACCTACAAATAGTGGAAATATGGATGAATTGCTAAGAAGTAATACAAAACAATAGCACAAGCATGTAGGGACAAAATCAGAAAGGCTAAGGCACAACATGAGTTACACCTAGCAAGGTACATAAAAGGCAGTAAGAGGTTCTTTAAATACATTAGGAGCAAGAAAAAAAGATGAAGAAAAGCGAAAGCCTCTACTTAATAGGAAAGGAGCTAATAACTGATGTCAAGAAAGCTGAGGTATTTAATGCCTATTTTGCTTCAGTCTGCACTAAAAAGCTTAATAGTGACCAGATACTCAACACATTAATGATAAAGGAGAAGGAACACAAGCCAAAATAGAGAAAGAACAGGTTACAGACTATTGAGATAAGCTAGATATATTCAGGTTGGCAGGGCTTGATGAAATTCATCCTAGGAACTAGTTGAAGCAATCTCAGAACCAGTAGCAACTATGTTCAACAATTCCTAGAGGATGGGTGAAGTCCCAGAAGACTGGAGAAGGGCAAACATAGTACCCACCTTTATTTCATTTGAGAAGGAAAAAATCAAATGCGCAAGTACAAAGTGGGAAATAACTACCTTTGTGATAGCACTGCCGAAAAAGATCTGGGGGTTGTAATGGATAACAAAATGAGCATCAACCAACAATGTGACGCACTGAAAAAAGGCTAATATCATTCTGAGAGGTATTAACAGCAGCGCCATATGTAAGACATGGGAGGTAATTGTTGTGCTCTACTTAGCACTGTAGGGGCCTCAGCTGAAATACTGAGTCCAATTCCAGGTACCACACTTTAGCAAAGGTATGGACAAATTGGAGAGTCCAGAGGAAAGCAACAATAATAAAAGGGTTAGAAATCTGTGAAGGAAGGTTACAAAAGATAGGCATGTTTAGTCCTGAGAAAAGAAGACTGAGGGGAAGCCTGTCTCCAATCTTCAAATATGTTAAGGGCTATTATAAACAAGATGGTGATTCATTGTTCTCCAGGTCCACTGAAGGTAGGACAAGAAGGGGCTTAATCGGCAACAAAAGAAACGTGGCTTAGCTATTAGGAAAATTTTTTAACTATGGGGTAGTTAATGCAGGGCTGCCGGGTGTTTAAAGTTTTTTTACCAGAAAGTCCAGTCTAAAAGAGAATATGGCAGTGTCTGGTTACCACAGGTTGGGGGGGTGCCAGGCTATCAACCCACTCCAGCCATGGGTGTAGTTTGGGACGGCATTGCCCCTCCTCAAGGTCCCCCCACCTCCAATTTCTTCAAGGGCCGAGCAGGACTTGCTCTGCTCAACCTGTGGAGGAGGAGGGCTCTGTCTTTCCCAGTTTGCGCAGGCTCATGGGCCCCTTTCCCTGGCTGAGGCTGGCAGCTCCGGGACACTGCCTCCTGGGTCCTAGTGCCCATCAACATCCTCTTCTCTACATGCTGGGTCCTGTTTCTGTACGACAGTGAGTGCCCAGGGGGCAAGGCAGAAGGAAGGAAGGGGACTGAGTAGGGCCTGGGGAAGAGAAGGGGATAGGGTAGGGTTGCCACCTGTCTCGGTTTTACCTGGAAAGTCTGTTTTTTGGCTTCTGTGTCCGGGTGCCATTTAGGATTGCCAGGTGTTCAGTTTTTGGGACCTGGCAACCTTAAATGGCACCTGAAACAAAAGTCCAATTACTGCAAGGCAGGGGAAGGTGCTGGGTCATTAACCCATGCCAGCCCCTGCTCAGCCAAGGCTACCTCCTACATGCAGGCAGGCTCCTTGAGATGATGCAGTGAGCTGGGGGGAGAGAGGAGCAGTGGCAGAGAAGAGGCAGAGCAGGGGTGGGGCCTCAGGGGAAGAGGTGGGGCAGTTGGGCATCCAGTTATCAGCATTTAGAAAGGTGGCAACCCTATGCATTTCATCACTAGAAAGACACAAACTAGAGGGAAGCTAAAAGGAAAGATTATGGGGAGAGGGGGGGAAAAAAGGTAAATCATAGAACTGGAAGGGACCTTGAGAGGTCATCTAGTCCAGTCTCTGGCACTTGTGGCAAGGCAAAGTATTATCTAAAGCATCCCTGACAGGTGTTTGTCTAACCTATTCTTAAAATCTCCAATGATGGAGATTTGACAACTTGCCTAGGCAATTTATTCTAGTGCTTAACTACCCTGACAGTTAGGAAGTTTTTCCTAAATATGTATAAAGTCTTTGGAAGAATGTGAGGGTGTGTCACAGACTGGCTGACCCTTTAAGGAGAGTCAGGCCCAGTCTCGCTTGTGATGGATGAAGCCATCCTCGCTTGTGATGGATGAAACCCCCTTCCCTCACTGATCCTGATAGGCTAGAGATCAAATGGCAATTATTAAGCCCAGCCCAACTGAGAGAAAGAGTCCTTTATTTCATATTTGTTTTGGACTGTGACTTTGGACTCTGCTATCCTGAAAAGGGGCTGAATGCTTGTAGTGACCTGGCCAGAGGGTAAGCCACCAGAGCAGGCTGGTGACATCGTCAGGGAAACTGAGGCACAGCAACTGAAGTGCAGTGCTCGCCATGTGGAGGCACATGGGTTTGAGCTAATACGCTAAAATATTTGAAGGATCTGAACCCCAATAATAGAGAGCACTATTTTAAGATTGTACAACAGTTAAACTAGGATTAATGGGATGAAGATAATGGAAAAATGTAGGCAGCGTTTTTTTGATTACATAAATAAAATAGAGTTCTGATAGTGAAACTTGTGCAGCTGTGAAATAGCTTCCCTAGGGAAAGTGCGGAAACCTCATCGCTGGGAATATATAAAATTACACGGGACAAGGCACCAGAAAAGTTCTGCTGCACCCCTAGAAAGTAGTCAAAAAGGCCTTTTTCATCTCTCTACTCCAGGATCACACAAGTGCTTGACAATTTGTTTGAAGCATGGGTTAGAATTCATGTTTTCAGTAAGGCTTGGGGCAAATTCTGTAGCATGCCCCTGTAACAGTGTTTGTAGCACCCACTGACCTGGAATAGGCCTTGTAACTGCAGAATAGTTTTGTAGTTGTCCCCTTTTAAGAGCTGAGCTTGATTTTGCATCACATTGTCTCTTGAGGTTAGGGCAGTTCCCTAAGCTTTGAATTGCCCTGAGCATAGTTAGGCGGGAATAAAATTCCCTTTCTGATGTTGCTTCCCTGAATCAGTTTCTATAGCAAATGGCTACACTTTCTTTGCTTATCTATCTTGAGGGAGACTGAAGATTTTGAATTTTTCCTCTCCTCCCCAAATAGCAGTTTTCCACTGAAGAAGAGTACAGTTAATCCATCTTTAGAAGAGGGATTTGCTGACCATTGTTTAAACAGAGAGCTCTACTGGCAGACAGTGGAGAAGGAACATTATACCAACACATTCTGATGTCACAAAGGGCACTGTTCACTGACAAAGGCCACCAAGCCTTTTTAATAGTTTTAATAGTGGAAGAAGCTGAACTAACTTGGCATGGGTATACTCTGGCCTCCAGAGATTTGACATCTGATTGGGATGCAAGTTATACAAACTTCTTAAGGTACCACTTGTACAGACAGGCCAATAGTTTCAAAGATGTCAAGCATCGCTGCCTCAGTTTTGTGTTTCGGGGGAAGTATCACAGACATTCCTGCTAGAAAGACAGCTTCCCTCGTGAGACAGGTTTTGAGGTGTCTATTTTGAGGTTTCTCAATAAGGATTCTAACTCTTTGTGTCTTGAGGTTCTATTACTCTTCGTCTGTAAAAGAAGGATACCACACTCCTGAGAACCAGCCATTTCTTAATCAAACATGTGTCCAGGTAAAGCCCTCTGAGGGGGGATTGGTAAACTAGAGTAGATGTTCAGCTTCCTCTAAATTCAAGTTTATTACAATTGATTTAGAGGGTTCATCACCTTCAGAGAGCATAATCTAGCCCAAGTCTGGCCTTTTTTTTCTCCCCAGATTGGGTAGCAGCAGCCCAACCCTCCAATTCATTCTATAACAGTGACATATGTATGCATGTGGAGGAGTCTGAAAAATGTTTGTACTCAATAGAGGTCGCATTTGTGCTTACAGGATCAAGTCCAGCAAATTCAGTAGATCTGGATTATACCATAAGGAAGACAAGTGCAACAAGATTACAGTCAATTAAGATTTAAAGGCAGCAGAAGAACATATGAATTAATGCTAGCAAATGGGATTCAGGGAAAGTGGAGACGGATTCTTACGGGTACATTTAAGGATAAACGAATATAAGAAAAATTGGTAAAAGACGGGAGGGACTAGAATTAATGACTAAAGGGGACAAGACACAGGAGGCTTTTTGAAAATAGATTTTAAAAATAAAGAAGTTGGGACACTTCGGACCAAATCCTGCTTTCATTGAATTGTCACCAACTTCATCAGAAGCCAGAGCCAGCATTTAGCGAATAATGAAGAGCTTATAGAAAGAGCTATTCGTAAACACCAGATAGGAGAATATTTGAAAATGTAAACATAAGCCTCAAGAACTGGATGCTCAAGAGGTGGAGATGCCTTAGAGTTATTTTCCTCTCCCTTTAAGTTATATACTCACACCTTGTGAGAGAGAACACTGGAACGCAAGATTTCTAAATTCTAGTCCCTCTTCTACCACTGACTCACTGCAACGTCTTGGGCAAGTTATTTCTTTTCATCTGTAAAATGTACTACTTCAGCAGGATGCCTGCCTTAAGGCTTACTGCATGCTGGCAAAGTGCTTTGGAATCCCTGCCTACTACAGAAGGGCAAAATATTATCATCATAAAATCTTGCTACTCACAAAACTCATTCAACTTGTCTTGGTTATGAACACATGATCAAACTCTGGCTAAAGGACCATAAACAAAGGGTAATGAGAAGTGGCAATATGTCAAGCTGTGGCGGGGTGGAGGTGCTAGTAGATACTGCTGGGAACAGTGTTAGATCCAGTCTTATTAAACATCTTCATTAGTAATCCGAAGGAGAGTAAATGGCATGTTAAAGAAGTCTGCAGATGATACCAAAATAGGACATGCTGCAAACACCACTGAGGGCAGAAAAGTAATATAAAAGGGACCTTAAAAGATTAGAAACAAGGGCAGGAAATTAAGATTCAACCTAGAAAAATGCAGCTAATGCATCTGGTGGAAAATAATTGGAAACAGACTCTCAAATACTCTGAAGGAAGTAAAAATCTAGGAAGCAGCAATGCTTAGAGAAACTAAGGAGCAACAACAGACAAGTTAGATATGGGTTTACAGCACAATATTGCAACCAAAAAAAATAGGTATGGGCTACATATGCAGAAGCCTAGCAACATGGAGCTGAGAGGTCCCTCCATAAATAGATCTGAAATAAAACATTCAATTCTAGGTACCTCAGTACCAGAAAAATATGGAGAAAATGGAGAGAATTCTGAGAACAAGAAGATTAATCAGGGTGCTGAAGGGATTTAAGAGGAAAAATTAACATAGTATGTAGCTAGGTTAAGTGACAACTAAGGGACGACACAGCAATAACCACCTACTAATATCTGAAGAGGTTAATAAATACCAATAAAGGAGAGGGATTATTCAGGGTGACCACAGGGGTAAAATTATGAGTAAGGAAGTGCAATGAAGAAAGGAAACGTTTAGGCTGAACGTCAACATTTCTATTCCTGACTGTAAGATGTATTAGGTTGTGATATTGTCTCTCTAGGGAAAGCATGGAAGTCTCATCACCTGAACCACTTAACACTAAACTGGATAAAGCATCTGCAGAACAGACTGTAGAAAACAACCTTGCCTTGCAATGGCTCACAGGGAGGTGTGGAGTGTGAAAAGGGGATGGACTATATAAAAACCAATAGGATTGTCTCAGCTTTAGTGACTACGTCTATATGTGAGAACTGCTTAAGGGAAGCCTAAATGGAGCAGATTCTACTATCTTGAGCCTGAACAAGCAGCTCTCACAGATGCTGTGATGGAGTAGAAGTAGTGTGGGAGTGAAAATTAGCTGCATGCTTCACAGCAGGCTTACTGCATGTCCAGCATGGTAGGTTGTGGATCTGGTTCTAGGGTGGGAGAGCACTGGGCTAATTGCACACTCCCTGCTGAGGCAAAAAGAGGAGGTTTGTTAGCCTGGGCAGCTGAAGAGAACCAGCCATGTGCTCCAAGCCCATATCTATTTCGTCCAAGCATTTCCTGGCCAGAGGACATCACTCCCCAATTCTGAGGCTGGATCACAGTTCTGTTCTCCCTTCCTACCACCTTGCCCTGAAGGTGAGGCAGAAGAAGCCTAACACAACAGCCTGAGTAAGAATCTTGCAAATGGGCACTTTTCCCTCCCGGTTTCAGAGGAGACCCTCATCTGTCTGTGGTTATCTCCCAAGCAATGGCCACCAATAACGCTCAGTGTGGCTATCAAATATAAAACAAATTGTCTCAGTTACAACCGGTTTCATAGCCTAAACCCTAGTTCCAATGTTAGGTAAAATTTTTCCATATCAGCTAGGCAACTGCTAAACCTGCTGCTCCAAATAACTGGTGTGGCAAGGCCCATTTATTTAAAGGAAAATAAAGTCGCTCAAACAGTGCCATCTCCACATGTTGCCTGGAATGAGCTATATTCAAGGGTCTGACTAAAAGAAACAAGAGAAACGCCTTCATTCTTTAAATTCCAGCTTCTCTTGCCTTAGGTGTGTACACTTCAATGATATTTTCTCTGCATTTGGTTGCCACTGGATAACAGGATTTACACTGTTATATGGAGGTTATCAAGACATCTCACTTTGACCCGGTGAAAAGCCCTCCACTGTCACTCTAATAGTGCCAAATACAACAATGTCACACGAATCACAACCCAGATCTTTTTAGGTGGCTCCAAGTATTTACCAAGGGATATTCCTAATCCAAGCAATCCAACATGATACCAGTCTCTTGAACCAGTCTTCAAGCATCATGAGCTTGGGGGTTAAAAATCCAATGACAATATCAGTGAGCATATTTTTGTTCTAGTACCAGAACCTCTATCCTTCAGAGAAGGATTTGGAATGGCTTAGTCTTCAATGCTGCACTTTTGCCACTCTCTTCACAAGAGCTTCTGATAGCATTAGATCCTGAGAAAGGAAGGCAGTTTACATCCTCACAGTACCAGAAAGGAAGAGCATAATGCTTCCTCCTTGTCGAATGTACTTCCTGTTGCTATTAGACATATCCTCTGTCTTGCCATTTGGTTTGCTGCAGCTTTTGCCTTCTCTTAAGCATAGGCCATTTTGTATGAGTTATGTTATAAAGCGCCCAGCGCCTCTTGAAGGATACTGTAGAGAAATCCCTTTTGCTTTTAGCCTTGGGTGGCTTTGTCTTGCTTAGTTACAAACTCCTATGAAATGCAACCAGTAACTATTTCCTACCACACAAACACAGAGTTACAACGAAGCATCTAAGGGACAGATCTAAAGTATCTACCCAAAATGATAAATGACTGTCACACAAGACCACTTCACTCAGGCGCATTAAAGGGCAGTGAGCCACCAATCAGAAAGAGGTAAACATGAAAAATGTTGCTTCTGTATAATGTGGTCCAGAGCTGCCACCACCAACCTCTGGAAACACTAGCTAGAGAACTCATAGTTAGGACATCACCTTCAAGACAGAATGTAAACGATTCAATCCCTAAAAGTTCTAACACAACTGAATGCTTCATAACTCTAACCCAGTACTAAATACCTTGCAAAAGTTAGCTGGTAACCTCAGCAACAAGAGACAAGTGACCATCCATCTATTCCGCTCAGATGCAGTTTTCTCATTGCCTCCCAACCAGCATGGGACAGCAAACGTTAAAGCTGTTCGCTGCTCATTCCCATTCATGAAATGACATAGGAAAGTTAAACAGTTAACCATTCTTCCCCCTTCCAATACTAGGCGACCTTAACAAACACTGGACAACTGCTAAATCCCTGCTAGATGACTGGGCAAAAGGAACAATATTTTGTTGTAACAGGAGACCCGGAACTAGGAGGTATTTGAGATCTATTTCACACCCTGCAGTGTGGGGTGTCCTAATGAATTTCAATAATCACCCTCCACAGGGAATGAAATTTGTTGAGCATTCAACCAGGGAGCCCCCTTCTTGCTTTACAACTCCTAATCCATCCCCGCAGAATATTGGCTGCACTTTGCTCCATCCCAAATTCTTCCCATTATAGGACTCATGGTGCCAAGGTTTCACTCCTAGGAGCGTTCCAATTATCTACCTTTCAGAGAGATGTTTCCCCTAATCCATACGCAGAGGGACTCTTCCAACCTTTCCATTCCACAGACAATTCCATAAAGGACATAGGCTTTCAGGGTTCAGGGAGGTGGTTCTCCAATTGTGTTGGGTAAACCAGTGGCTATTCACATGGTATGGTCTCCTACTAAATCCCAGTTGCCGAACTATATTGGAAGACACTAAAAATATTAAAGACTTTTCTATTATTTATTCCTTCTGTAAACAATTGCTGTTGTTGTCAAAGGGAGGGTTATGGGATCATCAATAGGAGGAGAGGGGGCCAGAGGTATCCCTAAGCATCTCTGTTGAGGTTGCCATAATGAAGAGTTTGAGAAACCTCATGAGTCAGGGCATAAGCCAACCACTAACTGCCCAGGATTAAGAAGAAACTTCCTCTGTAGCATTTGATACTGGCCACTCTCAGAGACAGAATATTGGATGAGATGGGCCATTGGTCTAATCAAATACAGCAGGTCCTATGAGAGACCCAACTCCTCCCCACTTCCAGACCTCAAAACCCCACTACCTGGTTCTCAATGTTTAATTCAGAAGGGCTCTGCAGACCCCCACAGGTCAAACAGACTATAAACCAAACAGTTGGAGAATTACTTCCTTATTTTGGCACTGCCAAAAAGGGTCCTGGCTTTTGGATTTCACCGATCTTTCTGTTATCCCTCCAGGGACTAAAAACTTATCCCCAGCAGCAGCTATTGTCCCATAACCCAAGAGATGACCAGCAGTCACTCCCTCGTCCATCCATTACTGAGTCATTTCTTGGAACCTTTCAGAATCAGAACCTCAGAGTTATTTCACAAGTCAGGAAGCTTTAGAGCTCTGCCCTACCACTGTTTTGCATGAGGTTTAGGAGCTGAATGCGGGGTGCAGATGGGGAGGCTGGGGAGGCCCCTTTCCTCCTCCTTCCGCTGGGAAGGAAAGAGGATCCACGCCCCCCTCCTCACATATTACACAGCCAGGCAGGGGGGCAGCCCTGTGTCCCACTGAGAGGCACACCTGTCATCCCAGAATGTATGCATCTACTACAGCACTCTCAGTCTGACTAGGCTCAAAGATGCAGTTTCTCATAGCTCTCAGGCCTTTGGAAGAGTCTCCTCTGGCTGTGGGTTGCCAGGATTAAGTACAATAACATCATTTGGTTCTTGGAGATCTTTTTGCAGACTGTCTCCTACCATTATGAGAATGATGGTGCTGCCAGTCCAGTCATGTTCTACCTTAACTTTAATCAACTTGAATTGGCTCTTTTTCTATGTCACATCCCACATCACCCATGATCCCACATCACCTTTCAGATAATAAAGCACACACCAGCAGGGAAATCAGCATCCTACTATTTCTAGCACATAGCTGATTCTCAACCCCCTCAGTCCTTCATTCCATTTGCCAACAATTCCTTATCACACTTCCTCTGAAGAATTTGGTTCCATTCTCTTCAGGTTCACAGGCTTCTCTCACTTTCCTCGGCCCCCTGCCCAAATCTCCACTCTGTTCTGTTCATCCCATTATCCAGTCCATCAGTGCTTGTTGGTACATTCCTGAGGGTCTCCTTAGCAAAGGAAGAGCATCTTGCATTTAAGGTATTCAGGCCCTCACACCTCTCAATTTACATTTTAAAAGCATCTATAAGTTATAAGGGCATGGGGTGTTATTTTTGATCAGGCTATCAAGCTTCCTGCTGCATTGGTATGACTACGTGGGAATTCTATATAATATTTTTATGAACCCTATGTGTGCCTCGACTTTCCCTATATTTTGTATGGCTACCCAAGGACTATTTACTCTCAAGGCAGGCTGGAAGACATAGGTATGAATGTCACCTAGCTGGCTGAGCCTGAAGGGGTCACTAAAAACAGACTGCCCGAGGCCAACCCCCTATCAGTGGAAAATCCATTAAGACAATGGATAACCCAGTCACCAGGACATTGACACCGAGCAGCCAATGACTCAGGAGGAGTTGGATTTCCCCACATCAGGGCAGGGAAGCTGTGCAAAGCTCCCAAGTTGTGAACAAAGGACTGGGAAGGTATGAAGTGGGGGATAAGAGCTGGCTGCTGGAAGGAGAATGGGCTCTTACCTGGGAACTGACCAAGGTGGTCAGGCTAAGGTCTGGTCTACACTAGGAAATTAGGTACCTACACCTATGGGAGAACCCCGCCCTTTGGCATAAGCAGTGACTACACTGAAGCACTGCACGTGCTGTACTTGTCCATATGTAGACACACCCTGAGAGAGAGAACCTGAACATGGAGTTTGCTACAGCTAGGCTCGGTGCTGGGCTAGCCAAAATGGGACTGGACTATGCATGAACCTTCATTTCTCTATGATAACCTAAGGATTTCCTATGCTCTGTTCCAGCTGACTAATACACTACCCCCTGTTTTGACAATGCTGTTTGAGTGTGACTGCAAATACTTGGTGAGGTGCATTCATCCCTGAAGAGCACATACGTCTTTCCCAGCAGTCCATCTCAGCTGGACTTGCTGAACAGAGCTCATGGTGTGAAGCACGAGTGCTGAAGCTCCAGAGGTTTTGTCTTAGGAGGCAGTGAGGCCGCATGGCCCACCCTGAAAGAAAAATGAGACCCTGTGTGGGTCTGGCACACTGAAGGGGTTCCTCCAAGGGTCTGTTCCAAAACTGGGGGCGTAGCACCCATCCTGGGGATCTGTGAAAACTGGTTCCTTGGGGAATGCTAAGTCAAAGAAAGAGAAAAGGAAAAATAAATAGACAGATCAATCTTACACTGAGCTGACAGTAGTTAAGGTAGGTCTCTCTCTAATTTATTTTGGGAGGGTGTTCCCAGGCATTGGGCTGCTGTTAAAAAATCTGTCTTCTTTTTCAGGACATGTGACAGTCCTTTCCGACACCCAGAACAGGGAACATTCATTGCTGATTTACCCCATTCATGCCCCAAATCTAGTTCCACTACCCTCACAAACACACACAATCAACATTGCAGCAGTCACACCTCCTTAATAAATAATAAAGCTTATCAGTGTTACTGGAACCTCAGTAATGGGTGATCTTACACACCAGCAGTACTGCAATGCCTAAGCACCACAGGGTGAGGAGAGGACAGGGGCTCTGTCTCAAAACGGCCTATTTTGGCTTTTGTGGGTTGCAGTGAGACTTTTCCCATCATTATGGTATGACAGAAAGAGGCCAGGCTCCTGGGACAGGACAGAGACTGTTCTTCTAGAGAGTTGGTTTAAGGGGGTTATTTTGGTCCTCTCTGAAGAGGCCATCATGTTGGTAGTGGAGTATCTGAGCTGTGTAGCTCCCCAGCTCTCTACCACACTAGAGACTAAGACACAAACCACAATGGCCCAGCTTAGCAGAAGAGTTCTCTAGGGAAGGGATAGGATACGCAGTGTGGTTTTGTGGTGAGAAGGAGGCAGAAACTCATTTTTGCAATCCCACAGGCCGAGGGACTTCAAAAGCAAGAACCACAAGATAAACAGAGCTATCTTGGGAGAGAGAGTTTTCTATAAAGCTTTAAAAAAATAAGCAAACACTTGGTATGATGTTACCCTCAGAGAGTGAGCGGCAAGGGGGCAATTATTAACTGCCCACATTGAGCTGGCGATGGTAAAATCGGGCTGGGCCTGGCAGGACCAGTACCTCACAGCCACAAAGACATCACAGCAATCCTGCTGCCTACCAGAAAACTGGAAAAAATTAACTTGAAAGTAAAAAGAAACCATGACCAGTTAAAAAAATATTCAACACAAATATGTTTTACGGGCTCAGATAGAACCAGCTCTTTCCAATAGAACTGCCAGCAGGAAAAACCAAGAACCTTGGCGGTCGGGTTACTGCAGGGCGTTCATGCCTTGCATTCTGCTCTTAGCAGGCAATACCAGCCCCTATTCAGCCCACCCGCGTGCGCTTGCCTGCTGTTTAGGCAACTCATGAACCACCATCCTGAGACTCCCACTGCACCTGGGCTCCAGCTTCCTTTGCAGTATTTGGAAAGGCATTATTAAATTCTTCAGCTTTGGCTGAAGGAAGCAAATCTCTCTGGCCCCTTCCAGATCTCTGTGTCTACACACCTGCAAACTCTCTGGTTCGTTGTCATTCATACCTCAGAACCACTTGTAATGCTACTAAGGAGCACCAGGGCACCCTCAAAAAGCCATCTCACACTGCTCACATCTGTGCCCAGAAACTGGGTTTCACATCAACCTGAGGAGAAAGAACAACAGAGATGGAAGAAAAAAGGCTGCCCAGTTACAGATCCAAAATTTGACCAGGGCTCTATAGCCTAGGTACATCTATGGCTCCTATCATTGTAATATCAGAGGGCCTCACATATATTAATGAATCTATCCTCAATACTTTTGGGAGTTAGGGAAGTTTTATCACCACTTTACGGACAGGGAATGGAGGCAAAGAGGATTAGGATCTGATTTTTAGGATCACTGAGCACCCACATCTCATTGGAGGTGCTCAAAGCCTCTGCAACTCAAGTCCTAAGTGACTTGCCCAATGACACACAAGGAGTCAGTGCCAGAACTAGGAAACTAGCCCAGATCCTCCCAACTTCCAGTCCAGTGCCTTAACCACAAGACCATCCATCTCACACACGGAGGTCCCTGCCCCTAAACAATTCATTAAAACCCAAACTCTCTGGAAAACAAATCACTGTCATGCACTCATGATAGGACTTACACACTCCATTCGGGAAGTCAAAATAAAGCCTCCTGCTCCACTTCAGCCATTGAAGTGCAACTAGTCCTCTCCCCTTATGCCATTTGATCCAAATGAAACAGGATCTGCATCCTGCCACCCCAAAGGTGGCCAGAGTTAGACTTGAGACACTCCTGGGGATCCCCAGTTCCTATACTTCCCTTATAACTATTAAAAATCTAACATTAAAGCAAGCCCAACCCTGAAGCCTTTGTTTATCTAATAAACACTGGAATTAGATTTCTTCTCAGTGAAGAGGCTGTCTGGCTTGCTGGCACAAGGCCAACACTTAAATGCTACTGTTGCTCAGAGCCCTAAATTGGTTTTGGATCTAGGGAGTTTGCGTTGATCCACAGCCAAAAGAAACATGGAAACTGGAGGGAAATTTGTTAAATGTTAACAGAGCTTCAGGAGGGGACTACTGGGTGTGTGTGGAGGTAGTGGGGGGAGGAAACCAGCTATCAGAAATGAGGACAGCCATTGCCAGGTAGGGAAACCTGTATTGGGACTGATAAGCCAGTCTGCACTGGAGAAAAGGAACGGAAAGGAGCAACACTGGAGGATCAGGACTTCCCAGACCAGGTTAGCTGGCTGTGTTTATATGGACCTCTGTCACCCATCTCTCTCCACATTTGCCATGAAGGTGGGACATAAGTCAGAGTAAACTGTATTATTCCTAAATCCTTAGCCATACAGACACTGAGTTATCAGGAGCCCATTTCTGGCTCCTGGACACCCATTAGCAGGAAAATTTCTCTTGGAATGCACCTGCAGTGAGCTATGCAGAACAGTCTCTTCCAAGGACTGGGGGAAATGAAAGGCACATTCTCACCTTGCCATTCTCCAACCTACTGATCAGATGAAGTGACCCAGGCGGAAGGGGGCCTCTCTGCCCAGGACCCTCCCCACAGCATGCAAAGACACATTACAGGAAGTGCCAGGTCCAACTCACAGAAAAAGGGGTGAAGAGGAGGGGCAGGCAGGAAGACATTTCTTCTATCCACCCTAGATATTCTTTCCTTCTCCCATTAGAAAAAAAAGCTCGGTGAAAGAGGCTAAGTGCTAGACAGCTGCCTCCTTGACCATGTTCACAAAGGGTCCCCCTTGTTCTCATCCCAGTTGTGTCCCACTCCTTTCAGCTCACCAAGGAAACATTTCCGAGCCAGTGGGCACACAAGTGCAGTAGTGTGCGAGGGGAAGGGGAAATGGCTGGAGAACTTACTCAGAATTTCTACACTCCCAAACCCTACCACCCACCTTCTCCATATTGGAAGCTGGGCAGTGCTGGGGGAGCAAGAATGGCCCCTCTCTCTCCCTCCCATCCCCACACCAGAGCATAGAGACCCCTTTCAAGGCTCTGGGAGCCTGTGTGAGTACATCAGCTGCACTGCTCACTAGCACAAAAAACCCATGATATTAAAGAAGCAATAAGGTAAGCAGATGGCACAGTTCAGGCTATCTCCAGACACTGCATCAGCTCACTAACAGATGGTTCAGGGAGAAGAAGTACCAAAGAAGTCACTCAAGGAGTAATGGGACAAGCGAGAGCCCCAGAACTATTCTTATGGCTAACTTTTCCTATCTGAGGTCAGACTAGGGAGAAAAGGTTCAACAAGCATTAGTCCAAATTCCCGAGGGTCCGAACTCTGGCAGGACAGAGATGCCATCGAGTTCCAAATAGCTGCTTGATGAACCCTAGGGTATGTCTAATCTGCAATTAAACACCCATGGCTGGCCCTTGTCAGTTGACTTGGGCTCGTGGGGCTCAGCTATTGAACTATTTAATTGCTGTGTAAATATTAGGACTCAGGCTGGAGCTCAAACTCTGGGACCCTCCTGCAAAGCCCAAACGTCTACTCCCAACTGAACAGCCCCATAGCCCAATCCAGCTGCCACAGACCAGCCACGGGTATTTAACTGCAATGTATACATACCCCTAGAGCTCAATCCCATAACTGAAGAGACAAACCTTCTGACAACCTAGACACTTGTTACCAGAGGCAGGAAGCTGTGTTTCAAGTGGCCCTTCTGCAGTCACCCCACCCAACCAAGAGATTTATTTAGAGTGCAACTTTCTTCTTTTTCATCTGAGAACACACATACAAATATTTGACCAGACACCCTTACAAGATACTAGTGTCTTGACTATCCAAGTTTTTATGCTAAACACATTGTGGTAGTATCCAAGGTCACATAGAGATGAATCCTGTACTGGTCCTCAGGTATCAAAGAGGGAATTTTTTCCAAATCTGCGTATGGATTCTTACCTTTTGCCTTTGTAGGGTTCAGGAATCTACGGAGGAGGAGAAAGATATGGGCCCAGACTGCTGCACAGCTACTGAAACATGACCAGCAACATTTGAACAAGTTCTCAGCAATCACCACCATAGGGGGAGTTTGGTTATGATTTGCAGCCTTCAAGTGACCCAAAGGAGCCTTTATTCTGTGCAGCAGCCCTCTGCCCCATCTTCACTTCCTAGCCCCCTCTCCTCCCTCCTCCCCAGCTTGTGCAATGCTGGCTCTCATAGCAAACTCCTCAGCCTGCACAGAGTTAAGGCCTGGTTATCACATGCTGGTAGGCTGACAGTTTTATGTCTGCAATGGTCTGTGTGGGTTTCAGAGTCTCCCTTTAATCAGGTTCCATTGCTGTTAATCAGCGAGCTGCTTTTTAAAAAATAAAATAAACGGCCAGCACTCTATTCAGCCCAATTCAATCCGGCTGGCCAAATCTCATGACCAGCTGGAATGCCCCTTTCCTAGCCTGCCCAGCAGGATGCCCAAGAATGGCGTGTGAACATTTCTCTCTGCCCCTGCTCCAGCGTTAAAATGAACAATAGTCCCTGCCAGTGTCATTCTCCAGTAATTCATCTCCCCCTGTCGCCAGCCTCTTTCGTTCTTCCTTGCCCCTTCCACCTTTTTTTTTGGTATGAAAAGCAACAGCAGTTCAGCAGCAATACAACAAAATAAAATCGTATTTATTTTTGGATCTGGAGGGAAGGGGGGCTGGAGAAAAAAGAACAGCCCCCTTCCACAGTGTAGCACAGTAAAGACACAAAACGCAACAGTTCTCAGGCCCCAGCTGACCTACTCTATTGCACGTCTGGTTTGCCTACTGCAGGGAGCACCAGATTTCAAGGGGGCTGGGGACAAAACTCCTTTCTTCTTTAGGAAGTTGGAGCTATAATTGCAGAAAGGCAGTTTCCTGCTGGAAATCCATATGGATCCCAACTCATGTTCTCTGTGTATTTCATGTGCAGACATGCAGCCTTTAGTTCCCCCCTCTCACTCACGAGACCAGGGATCAGAGAAGGGGACGTAGGAGGTGAGCACAGAGTTAGTGGAGATTCATAACATTCTGTACCCCTTAAAGCAGCAAAAATAGGAGGCAGTTGCTACAGGACAATTCAAAAATGGAAAAGGAAAAACATCAAACAGGATCCTGAGAAACAACACGTACCCCACTTCCACCCATCAGGATATGAGCTGTCAGTGTAACAATCAGGCACCAAGCATTGCTCCACTAAAACAGGCAAGGTAAGTTAATCACCCAGACCACAGAGAAGGCACTGTAGGGAAAAGAGTAGAGTAACAGGCTGTGGAGCAGCTGTGAGCTCCCCAATACAAGCCTCTCCCAGTAGAAGAAAAACAATCAGTCTTGAAGTGCTGGCTAAAGAGCTCATTAGATTTTAGAATAATTTTTCAAAGATGAGAATCAGAAGTGCTGCTCTTTAGTGCATAGAAATTGCCACAGCAGGACTGAATTACAATCTAGCTGGTCTCTTGTATTGCATGCTTCAGAGCAAAGTTAAAGAAACTGCTATTGATAATGAAGTGTATATAAAGTTACATACAAAAGAACATTAAAGCTGCAAAGTCAAGAATTCAAAAGTTAAGAAATGATAGAATTAAGGTTGCCTATTCAACTTGTGCAATCTTCATTGGCTTTCTTGTGTGTGTACACATGGTGATCATGTCATTAGACTGTATCATATATTATGTTTTCACTGGACTCCAGTACAGCCTTATTCAGTACATAGGATAGAGAGTGGTCACGGAATGAATAACCATTGAATATTTCTTTTTAGCCTCATAATTTAGTATACGACCCCATGCCATATTTACTGCATCCCACCCAACCCCAGCAATAAATACCAAAGTATTAAACCTTTCTCTGAGCTTTTCCAAATCTGAGTGGGCCACAAACATCATGGATTTATCTTCACAATAGCCCCATGAGGTAGGGAAGTATTATTATCCCTAGTCTACAGGAGGGGAACTGAGGCACAAAGAGACTAAAGCCAAGTGTCTACTACTGAGTGCCCAGTTTGAGAAGCTTGGGGCACGATTTGCATAAATGCTGAGCACTCAGAACGGCAACAGAAGGCATATGAACTGTGCTGTGAACAGACAGAGTGCTATAGAAATACTAAGTACACGGGCAAAACACCCAGGCCCTCCACCACTCACACTGCATGGCTGTCAAGTTTGTTAGAAAGAAGAGACCAAAGGAAACAAAAAGGTTTGTATGTGATGTTTCTCACCAATAAGAAATTGATCACTTATTCCTCCCCACCCCAGGATGCCCCAGCGCAATGGGAAAGATGTGAGAGCAGACACAAACCTAGTTCCATGCATAAGCAGGGATACTAGAGAGCCTGGAAAAGCTAGTGGGGAACAGGGGCAGACTGTGGGAGAGAGCCTGGAAGCATTAGGGGAGAAGAGAGGGAGAAATGGAAGAGGTGGAAGAGCATGAGATGGCTCCCCCATTCTGCACCCGCTGCTCATTACCCTGCCTTCTACCCACCAACCACAACCTAGCCAATTTTTGCCCTGTTCCTTGTTTCCCTCTTTCCCCAATTCTGTCACTGTACTCCACTGCTCCTATCCCCTCTGTCCCTACCCTGTCCCCTCACTGCTCTCTCCTCTGTATTCAAGTTAGGCTGCTTCCTCCTCCTCTTTTAGGCTGCTTGAGTGCCAGTAGGGGGAAGATTCAGCACAGGAGAGAGAGCCTCCTAGCTCTCAGTTTCTAGTGCATGATGCCACAGCAGCCCACCTGAACGAACAATTGTCACAGAAGTCTCATTCAACCCTGAAGCCCTAACCTGGAGCATGCTCAGTGCAGACCAAATTCCTGGAGATTTTTGCTGCCAGCCTCTAACAAACTTCTACAGAGCATATGCAAGTGGAGATTTTCAGATGGTTCTAACTTGGCCAAATGTGTGAATTTTCACTAGGGCAGCAAGAGCAACCTCCTTAACCTAAAGGTGACCCCCCGCCTTTTTCAAGTCCCTGCAAAGCATGGAAGTTCTAGAGTTTCTCAGTGAAACAGTTGTAAGATTTTAACATAGACTAAGCATATTTTCCTCTAACCTTATTCTCAGAAATGACTGAACTATTTCCAGCTGAAACTTTCCAGAAAGATTCGACCTGAAGCAGACACACAGCATGGAAGTGCTGCAGCCCATACTGGGATTGTGGACCAGTGCCTCAAACCATGGAACACATATACTTCTCCTCCCCAGCGTTTGTTTCAGGATAGCCTCGCTGACATTCACCAACTCACCCCGATGCAATGCACTGGATTTCAAACCTGCACATTGACCTATAAACTGATCGTTGCAAATCAAACCAATGCCATATGAAGAAGAAGAAGCATGGAACATTTCAGCATGAATGGTTAGTTTGCCAAATTTATAAGTAACTGAAAAGAAGGGCTTATAATAGAAAGTGTTAGACAACCTTACTTTGGTATTGCTGTAGGTCTGCCTATATTGTATAACTAGAGGAAGTCACAAGGAGGGGAAGGCTCTCACAACATCTCAGGGAGGCATTCATTCTACAGTGATGAGGGTATTAAAAGAATCTACATAGGTCGGTTCAACATTTGGGCTTCCCCAGAATCCATCTCCTTTCTGGGATAATTGTATTCTCTCCCTAGCAGTCACATCTCCTGATCAGAGGCAGCAGCTTCCCTCACAGAAACCAGTTATAGATTGAGAGATTTTTAAAGGGAGTTGCTCAGATGCATCTAGCGTAGGCAGAACTACACAGTCTTACTACACCACTGTTCTCTCTGCACCTGCACACATCAGCCACCAAGGTACCAAGCCTGCCTTCTCGCACATCCCCCAAAGCAACACAAGCTTCTGAAGGGCTTGGCAGCAAAACTGCAAGCACATCTTAAACCACACCAAATGAAATGAATTTGCTCCTCTCCTCCACCAGGGGATCCATTAACCAGCACAGTAGCTGTACAAGTCTCTTTGCTCAGTGACTAATACCGAGCACAATAAAAGAAGGCAGGCAGCATGCTTCTGTCCATGGGAGTGACCCAGAAAACAAATGCATTGTTCAAAGCACTCCAAGAGAAAGAGGCAGAGAGAGCATCTGAGTATTTGCAAAATATTTCTCTAGCATTATTTGTACTATGGTAGCATCCAGGGACCCCAATCATAGTCCAGGCCCTGATGTGTGAGGCACCGTACAAACACAGAAAGAAAGTCTCTGCCCTGAGGATCTTACAATCTAAGTAATACAATACACCTCACTCTTCGTATTTAGGCTCAGCCTCAATTCACAAACTCAGACTCTCCAACACATAAATTGTCAAAGTTCTTTTTCATTGCTTCCTTAGCAATGAATGAATGAAATGGAATGTGAGAGAAAGAGAAAGGGTATAGGCATGTTCCTCACAGACTTTCCCTCTCCAATCCATTTCAAACCACAAACTCAGTTTCCTTCCAGAGACTCCCTCCACACCAGCTCAGTCACACATGCACAAAGCATCAAACTCCACATTCCAAGCAACTGCAGATACTGTTCCCTGCAAAGCATCTCCCAGGGCCTGGATGGAAGAACATGGCACTCATATACACAGCTCCTTGTTATGTACAGGCTGCTTGTCAGCAATTCCTGGGATGTTTGGTAATGGAAAGGGAGAAGGGTTCCCATATCCCACAACAAGGGCGTTTCTGGGTATCAAGGCTTCAGGGACAGGATGCATTTTGATGGTCTGGGATTCAAGCCTGCCCAAAAGTCACAAACTTGACATCCTCTCTCTCATATTTCTAAAGTGTCCATCAGCTAAGTATCAATGCACCAGGACAGACATCCAGGATTAGAAAGATGTTTTGGGTTTTTAAAAAAAATCTAATTACAATGCCAAAAATTTGAGTCTTTAGGTCTAAGCAGGAAATCAACAACAATGACCTGTAAGAGAGGAAGTGTCCATACACAACAGAACCCTCTCCTCTAGTAACATGGCAACATTGATCAGGTAAGAAACTCCTGCTCAGGTTTGGTAAGATAGGTCAGAGTGGAAATAAGCCTTCTTGCATCATCCCACCAGGTGCCAATAAACAATTTAAAGAGACATTTTAATCTGTAATACACAGCTCATAGAAGATGCCATACAACAGGGAGGGGTTCTCAAGGCTTTTCTTTCTGAGGCTCCCTCAACATGCTATAAAAACACCACAGCCCACTTGGAACAACTGTTTTTCAGCCCCACCACAGCAGAGTTCAGGCTTTGGCTTTCTGCCCTGGACCCTAGCCAGTCTAATGACAGCCCTGCTTGGCAGACCTCCTGAAACCTGCTCATGGACCCCCAGTTGAGAACCGCTGCCATACGGGGTAGCCAAAGTTAAAATCCAGCCCAATATCATTTCTATACCTAGCCTGTTACTAGCCCTACAGCCTGGCTGCAATGGCATATTTTGAAGAGGCCATCCAAATGTTAGATGCTGGGAAGAGAAGGGCTAACATGGAGGTTTTGTGTCAGCAAGACTCCAGTTCAGAAGCTTCAGCCGTCAGATGGGGACATAAGGCAATGGCAGTCCACAGACTAGCCAGCAGGAATCCTTTGTGCTAGTCATATCCCACCTCCAAGGAAGGTGCTTATATGACTATTGCAAGAATGTGGTAATGAGGTGGAGGAAGAGAGTTAGGCTACAAAGGCCAGAGAACTACCCTCAAATGGGCCAGAACCACTCCAGGGCAGCTGAGTATCAATACCACATTAAAGTATAAACCTCAGCAATTTACAGCCACACTGGAATCACTTGCTTTAGCTTAAACATATCATCACCTTTGTTGTTTCTTCAGCCTCCAGAGCTGGGACATGAAGACCAAAAAAACTAGGAATTGAAAGACAATTATCTAGAAGTAGAGGAGGCAGTAGAGGGAAGCTAGAAGAAGTGTGCTCACACCAGCATCATAGGAGGGAGGCTTACATGGTTCTCTATCAAGAGAGCAGGCTTTGACATTAGAACATACTTAGCACTTCTGTCCAAACTGCTCAGGCCACAGGACATCTCAGCTAATGCACCCTAGCAGAACTAGAAGACAGGCTAACCCAGAGCCCCCACGTCCCAAAGGCTCACTCACTCACTCCCCCAAAATCAACATTGAACGCAGATCCTCTAGCTTCAACACTGAAGCTAAGTGCTGACTAAAGGCCCATTTATAAGCCCTTATCTGCAAAAGGGTGGGGATAAGCCTCTCCACTCATTCCCATCTTCTCCTCCCCCCACCCACCACACAAATCTTCCCCCCACCCACTCCCTTCACTTCAAGAGCGATTAAGGAAAAGCTGTAGAAATATTTGCCCAATGCTAGAGCCCGTTCCTGGGCCCGGCTGCATTGTTGGTGGGAATACACACAGCAAACATGCACTGTAAGGAGCACTGCGGGACTCCAGCGGCTTCAGGGAGGCTTTGTGAGCCCAGCTCTGCATGCACTGGCCAAACTATTGTGAAAGGGAAACAAACAGAAAAAGCGTTACAAACTCAAACGCTGCCCCCCTCAGGTTTCCCCCCTTAGTATCTCCCACCCGCCAGCTGCCACCTTCCTCAAGACAAATCGAGATGGGAGGGGGCTGCTTCTAAAGAGAGAGAAAAGGTTTCCTCAGTTAAATTTAAGGCAACAAGTCAGAGCTGCAAGGAGTCCTTTATCCACCAGGGAAGCCTCCCACTGCTCCAGGGCTAGGCTGAGCTGGAATCCTGGGGGCCAGCTTTCTGAAGGCTTCCATTGATTTGTCACTGGTGACAAGTGAGGCCAGAACCGTTCCCACAATCCCCTGCAGAGGGAAAGATTCTCCCACAATGCTCGACGGGGGAGAAGCACAACAAAAAGAAACGTACAGAATTTAAAGGTCGAAAAATCTGGAATGTTTCTTTTCTCTAACAAACAACAACAAAAAAGAGTGACTATTCTGCAACCCAGGCAGGGGAGAGAAGACAATGGTTCAAAAGGACAGCAAGCAGCTCATGAGAGCACAGGCCCTCTCCGATCAAGCAAAAGCAGATAGAAATTCTTCAGCTCCTTGTTTCCAAAGGGCCTCTGAGTGCCAGCTCAATATAACAATATTCCTTTAAAAATTCCACAACAACTGCTCCTTTGCCAATAGCAGAAGCCTTTTAATTCTTCTCTATTTACACACAAACACACTTCCTTCTCCAAGCAGATGCTGCTGAGAGTTAATTCTTCTGCTTTCAGAAGGACCTTTTCTCACAGTATTAAACAAATGAGAGATTCTAAGGAAGCACCAAGCCTCGAAAGTGAATTCCAAAAGCAACAGGGAGACCCTGAAGGGGCATCAAACCACTACACTGTGAAGAGCAATAGACCAGTAGCCTGTACAACATCCACATGCAGAGGATGACTTGAGGAAAGCAACTGGTAGGTACCCTGTGCCAAAATACAGTACAGCAAATCAATTATCAATAATGACAAAGCTTCACAGCCTTTTGAAACTGGAACACTCACTAGGTGGTCAGGGAAGACCACCTTAAATTTGGTTTCAAAATGTGCTCATCTTATACCCTGATCCCATGCACAGTCTTAAAACTACAGATCACCATATAGGCTCAGTGTTTAGGGTGGAGGAAGGAAGAGAAAAATGTTCCCTTTTCCCCCTACAAAACCTCTGAATCAGTCCCTCTCCTACCCAGAAAAAGGCTGAGAGAGGCAGGCCTTGTACAGTGACCGCAAAGATCAACCAATTCAAACTCCAGAAGGGAAGAGAGCACTCTGCCTTCAGCCCTCTCTCCATTAAATCAGGGGAATGTTAGATCCAGTGACTCAGGTGATCTCAACTGCCACAGTATCATTTGGGAAGATTAAGGTGACCAGGCACCTCAGATAACACAGTGATGGGAACAGTGTAAGCATTTAAATAGACATATAGGATCCAACCCGATTAGAGATTTACAGGTTAAAAACAAACATCTTAAATTTCATCTGGAAACAAACCAGCAGCCAGTACAGCTTTTTGTAATTGGAATAGTAGAGGTCTTAAAGTGGAGCCCTTTTAGAGCACATTACACTATACAGTCTCATAGTGAAAGAGGACTAGCTTACCTGCCACGCTCAGATGGTAGACAGTGTTCTGGGCTACTATTGCTACATGGGAATCTAGAAGCATCCCAAGTATCCCACAAATCCTTTATCTTGCAAACTTGAGTATCAAAGTACAGGCAAGCACCCCTAATGGAGAAGGCCAATATCACTAGAGTTGGAATCCCCCTTTTAAAGAACCAGGGGCCTAATCCAAAACCTATTTAAATCTATGTTAAGACTTCAATTAACGTCAATGGACGCTGGATCCAGCCTCAGAGAATGATTTTCTTCACATTTACTGTACTAAGCTATTTAATGTCTTCTAATGACATTAAATGTCTTTAATGTCTTACAAACCTTTTCAGAGAAAATAGAGGTCACCCATATCTGCAGACATACCACGTTGTGCTACAACCTCATCACACCCCATACATTAGACTGAGTCTGTCTAAGTCAATACTTGAGTGAAAGCCTTCAAGAAACCAAAGTGCTACAAAAGATGGTGCTGGTGATTTAATAGAATGCATTCCTGTAACCGAGCCAAGAATGACCCAAGGGGCACTGTACTCTTGGATGTAACATCTTTGAAAGGAAATGAAAATGACTTGTGGGCATTAGAGACCCCATGGAACTTTTCCCTCTTCTAGCTGGGGTGTTAACTCTCATGTCCTGGCAAAATTCCAACTCCAGTAATCAGATTCTGTCTCTTTAAATCTTTCTTGCTTTTTCAGTTAGATATGGATTCTTCTTCATTTCCACTCTTAAGACTGCCGTGTAGCTGTTAAAATAGCTCTTTCGTTTCACTTAGAGGCAGCAATATTTCCACGGTGGCACAAAGCCCCTATATATAGTTCACATCTCAGTTAAGTCCATGATGTGGTTTGGTGATACATAAATGCAGCTCCTCTCATCCCAAAGTGTGATGGGTTCTAATTAATGCAATATGTCTAGAAACTAATTCACAATAGAAATGTTCTGAGAACAGGTAAGGCTAGTGCCTTCTGTTGTAGAAGAACATGCACAATGGCTGGACCTCTAGGAAGTAAACCTTGTGAGGTCAGGGTCAACCCTAATGAAGCAGAGGGATGGATGCCACTAAATCAGACACAGGTATGGTTATGTTATTGCCCCTTTCTTCAAGCTATGGCACATACTCCTTCTTACTGGCTGAACTCAAGCAATTTCCCCCTGATTCTAAATTGTATTTATTTTTTCTAAATGCAAGTACTAAAATGATACTGAATTATACACACTAATTCTTGACGCTGCCTGGAAATCAAGTCCCCACACTTCATACTCTCCTCCCCCAACAATGTACAAATGCTCAGTAATTTGAAAAATTAACTGGGATTTGAACAAATATAGGAGACAAATTAGCTCTCAGGTTACCAAAACTGTGCAGACATTTTCTGTGCACAAGAAACAATCCTCTACTCTTTACTCCATATCCCAGCATACGGCTTCTGTGGAAGATATTGTTCCATGACAAACCTGCCTATTTCCTACCTCATGCACCAGGTTAACCTTGATTTGAATGTGCCTAAGTGACAAAATAGTTCTCAGGTCACCAAAAAACCGCAGTGTTTAAATAGCGGGGGGAGAGGGCTGTCAGGAGCAGCACTTTATGCAGAAACCAAGTGCCAGGACAAGGAGCAAAGGGTCATTTCCTGTCCAGGCTTTCACAGATGTTTTTCTGCAATGACCCAAGAGCTATTTTGTTTCTTATATTCTGTTCACCAAGTGTTTGTGTGTTTGGGGAAAAGGGTGTGTGTGCTATATTACAGTACAGATATTACATACTGATATATAGTGTGCTATATTATAGTACAGATATTACTATGAAGATGAACAAACTCTGTGAATTACTTCATTCTATACTTAATTTACATTTACAGTAAATGTTTAAAAATTTAACCTTCTAATCTGGGAATATACCACCAGCTCAGCACATGAATAAAGAGCTTTGAGGAAAGTAATGAACTTCAGCTCTGCAATTCCTTATCTCTGGCTGGGAGAAACTCCAATATCCTCCCAAATAAAGCTTTCTGCCTCCCTGTATGCAGGGAAGAGACTAAACAGCTTGCGGAAGCTAGGCATACCCATTCACAGCAGCACTGAGCCAACAGCCCTAGAGGGCCATCAAGTCAAAAATCTGCAAACAGAGCACTCTCAAAATAGGTCTTGCACAAGAGACTCCAGAGAAAGGCACCTAAGTTATTGAGTAAATATAGCTGCTAAGGCCAATTACATATTTACCAAGCTCTAAAGCAGAAATTTAGTTTAATGCTACAAAGAATTGAAGGGGACATTTAATGGTATTGTTTGAAGTCTGCTGAAGCCAGAAGATTCCAAGTTAGGTCTAACACTTGGAAGTCTACCGAACGAGTCAGACAGTTTAGCCTCCACTCTCAATTTCCTGTCCATCCACGATCCAATCTACCAGAACCACTGCAATAAGCCAAGAGAACTTAGCAGTGAGATGGATTCACAGACAGGATGCCCCTTACAGGCAATTGTCAATGCCAATAAGTTAATGAACATACTGGCAGAAAACAAAAATATATAAGGGTCCATGGGATTTCACAGAGGAACAGCAGAATACCATCAATAAGATAGCAGCTCTTTTCCCCTCCTATATATAAATAGAAGTGAAAGGCCAATATGTAGGCCATGGTGACTGAATTCCCCCCTCAGCAGAGGGAGTCCTTTCAGGTTAAGGTCACTGTCACTGCTGAGGAAGTTTGCACGGCTATTGGCCATGCTATATATATTCCTGGGATAAAGAGAACAGTCCTCTGCAAAGTCAGCCTGGCTCCTCAACAAGAAGAAATTCATTTATTTTAAATGTAGAGACAATCATCAAGAATTTTGTAGGAAAAATAGGACAGTGCATGGGACTTGTGCTATTCTAGATGTGCATTTTTAAAATAAATCAGCCATAGCCTAGATTGCACTAAACCCCAGTTGTGGTGTTCCAGTTAGACCTTGTGCCCTTGTTAGCAGTCAGTCACACAAGTCATTTGCAATTTAATTCCATAATTACCTGAGCAGCAACAATAAGGTATGAGCCAGGTAACTGCATAGACAAAGACCAAACCCACCCCCATGACACCTCCAAATAAACCCCTCTGAAGATTACATACTAGCCTCTTTTTAAAGTGTAACTAACAAGACAACACCAGGAATGGGGCCCAAGTAGGCAGAGATCAAGGGACGGGGGACAGCACAGGTATGATTCATGATCTTCAGGTCATTTCTCGAACTGTCCCTGAAAGAAATGGGGGCCTGAAAGAAGGTAGACAGGTGATCATTACTAATGCCCTATTAGAGGAAGGGAAGCAGTTTTGGCTTTCAAGGATAAATCAAATTTCCTTAAAAGAAGGACAACAGGTCATTTAAAGGATAACCATGAAATACAGGACCTGGGGAAGGGAGGGTGCCCAGGGGAAGGGGAGGAGCCACTACAGTGACAAGAATAAAACCTCCAGTAATTTTTGAAAAAAGCTCTCATCAAAACTCCTTCTCACCAAGACTCTCACACTGGGTCAGAACTTGCACCCCTTCCCACCAAACTCCATTCAAAGGTATTTTATTGGCATGGCAAGCTAGACAAGTGCTGCCCACACATAAAAGACAGAACACAGGGATTCTGTCAAGAGACAAAGGCCCAGACTACACTTACTTTCCAGATGTGGCGGCAGTCGATGGGAGATACACAAGTGACGTAAAAGACTTGCGTATCTCCCATCGACTTTGCCACGTCTGTTCCGCACGCTGTCCACACTGCACTGAGCCACTTACGGAGGTGGTTTTCCTCCATCGATTTCTGGATCAACTGAGCGGGTCTACACAGACTGCTCAGTTGATCCAGAGACATCGATCTGACAGCAGTTAATTTGCCGCCGTCAGTATAGACGTAATCAAAGTCTACGAAGGCAAACCAGGCTGACATCTAACTAGAGGGAAGGGTCTGCTGAAAGAAGGCAAACCCCACAACACATGACCTATAGTTACAAATGGCTATGATGAACAATGAGGGGACAGATCACAGCCACCTCTGTGCAAGAGACACAAAACCATGAAGGAAAGGACTGACAAGGTTGAGAAAGCACCATCTTTAACACAGCCACAGCTTTAAATTGCCTCATGAAGGTCAGAATAATGGTTATCCTGAGACTTGTCTCACTTCCCCACAACAGAGTTGCAATGAAAAGAAGGGATTAAGCTATTCACCAGTTACTAAAACTGGGCAGAAGCAGGAAAAAGAGAATGAAGATGGGTGTTTGTTTTATTCTAGCCCTAACTCCCAGGAGACAAAGATCTAGCATTGCTGATGGCTAGAGCAGGGGCAGCTATCGGCTGGGCGCACACGCACGCACACACACACACTGCTGCCTGTGACCCGTTTACAAACCTAGGCTGAGAGCAGGGCTGGATTAACCTTTTTTGGGCCTGGCGCCAAGCATATTTGTGGGCCCCCGTAAGGGCAATGAGGCATGGTGTGGGGGGACGGGACAGTCCCCTAAGTGAGGCATGGTGCGGGGGGGGGGACACGGTGAGGAGCCCAGTCCAGTGTGAGGGCACTGTTTACAAACTGGCAGCTGCCAGACGCACACTGGCCCACCCGACCCTGCACTTCCAGTGGCCCTCTTCCCCTCGGAGGCAGGCCTGCACCATGTACCACAGCACACCTCTGCCCAGAACTCCCCAACCTCCATGCCCTGCACTCCCCCAGACTCCTATGCCCAGCACCCCACCACTGAGACCCTCCTAGATCCCTATGCCCAGCCCCGCCCACAGACTCCCCCATTGTCCAGTACCGCCTCCCACAGCCCCATCACCATAACTGCACAGCACCCCACTCAGAACCCCCACTGTCCATAGCCCCAACACTCACAGACCTCCCCCACCCACCACTGCTCAGCACCCCCCCAAACTCCCCTATGCCCACCTCCCCAAAACACACAAACCTTGCCACTGCCCAGCGCCCCCTACCCCCTCACTGTCCAGCACCACATCCAAATCCCTTAGAGACCCACTCCCCTGCGCTCTGCCTCACCAGCCACACTGGGAGGTGACTGTATCAGCTGGGCTGAGCCAGAAGCATGACTGGGACCAGTTCCGGGACAGGGATCGCTCCAGCCCTTCAGGGGAAGCGCAATTCAGCCAGGCAGGAGCAGGGTCTGCCCGGGCCAGGCTCCCTCAGGATATACTTGCCTGGCAGGGCCCAGCCAAGCCCTCCACACTGCCCCCACTACCCTCTGACTAAGATCGACCTGACCTCTGCACCAGACCCAGGTGGCTTGGCCCCCAGGAGGCAGACGGGGCTCCACAGGAGGCAGACAGCAGAGAATGCTTGTGCTGGGGAGGGCAGACCTCTGGGACATGATCCCCAAGAGCCCACCCAGCCTGACGGCAAGCAGGATCTGCTGGCTGGGAGCTGTTCACAAGCAAGGCCTAGGCAACGGATTGCCCCGGGCAAGGAGCCAGACCCAGCTGTGTGGATGGATTAGATGGGTCCATAATGGGCCCCTTCCGAGTGTGGGCCCTGCATCGTTGGTGCCATTGCAAACCTGGTAGCAAAACATGTTCCTCCCACTGTAGTCTGTTCTCCTGTATATTCCCTCTTATGTTTCCAAATGGTGGGGTTGGAGAGAAGCAGCCTTTTTATCACCACTACTACTTCAGTCCTGCCACTCCTACATCCAGTTTCCAGATTCTCTTCTACACCCACACTATTCTGCAGCCCTCTCTCCTTTTCCCCTCTTTACACCTTTCCCCAAGTGGCCATATCCAGCCTCCCCTCACTCCAGAAGTCTACCTCTCCCCTCTCAGTCTCAGAGATGGAAGTGTCCTCCAAACACCTCCTAGTGGACATCCTGCCACCAGCCCTCCCTACAAAGCTGAGACTCAGTTCCTCATTGTTCCTGCCAAGCCTTCCTCACTCCCCCTTGGTAGATAATTCCACCATCCTCTCCATCACACAGACTCACACCTTCACTGCCATATCCAACATCTGTTTCCCCTTCCATCTCCACTGTCAAGCTCTTAATACTTATTTTACAAATCCACCCAAAGCCCCAATCAGGATGGGGGCTCCACTGTCCTAGGTGCTGCACAAGCAGGTATAAAGATGCATTCCCTGCCAGGTTGCCAAGCTCTGTCACTTTCCTTTAAAGCATTGCTAAAATCACCTCTTTCCCTCCATCCCAACTGTTAATATCCAGTCACCTCTCACCTTGCAACCTCCTCCTCTTTGTCCTTCAACGCCAATCTCACTCCCATATAATCCTTCAAAATGCTGTGGCTAAATCACCTCCTCTTTCTGCCATACAGAGCCCTTTACCTCCCACTTCATTCCTCATCATGCTCAAGTTTCTGGCCCTCACTTTCAAGACTGCACACATCCTGGCCATTGCCTGACCTTTCACTCTTGTTCCCACCTAAGACTCTTCTCATTGCTTATGCTGCACTGTGACCTAAGCCTGCTTCCTAACAAAATCTTCCATTATCTACTTCTCCCACTTTCAGCTTTGCACCATTTTCCAATTCCATGCTACCTCTTACCCTTGGAATCACCTCCCTCTTCTTGTTCCCCAACTGAACACCCTCTTTCAATTCCAATCCCTCCCTAGAACACAGCTCTCATTAATCCAAAACCCAAAGAAAAATTAATTAGAGGGCAGTGCTATTTTAATATTGGACCTTATCTGCCCCATCAATATCCTATGCATCTGATCTGTATCTTCTCTCTAATTTAGAACACAACCACTTTGGGGCTGACAAAGCATCTTCCACTGTATTGTGCAGTGCCACAGCACTCAGTCCCATCTGTAGGGTGAGAAAAATATACAAGAGACCCAAACAACTCATGCTTTGCCAAGACCAGTTTCACTCTGAACACCAGATTTGGGGATGGGTGGGGAAGTAAAGTAACTGGCTCTTCAGGTAGGTCCAAAATACAAAAGTGGGTTCCCTGCCAAAGGCAGTTTCCCTTACAAGACAAGACCGCATGGGTGGGAAAAGGAGGATGAAGGAGAGATTGGACTTTTTAAATAAGGATTTTTCCCCTTGTGCTTCCCCAACTCCCAGTAGCAGCACTGCAGCCACCACTTTTCCCTCTAAAGAGGCAGCAGTAACCAGAGTTACTTTTTCTGTTTTTCTAGAAGCAGCACAGCAGAAACATGCTGCATGATACATTATGCAGCACCTTTGTGCAGCTGCTGCTTGGCCAGATGGGAATTTTTTCTCCTGAAGTCTTTTGTTTCCAGCTTTGATCCCAGCTTTGGATCTGCTAGGTTCACCACTCCCTCTGCATGGAGGTGAAGGAACTGACACAGGCCAAGTCAGGACTCACTGCAAGTCACAGTCAGACCTTCCATTAGGCTGGTTCTTGGCTCCCCTCCCTCTTCCAGCCTGGAACTGTCCTTGATTTTGAAAAGGTCCTATTAAACATTTTTAAGAGGGCTTACACAGGATACATTATTTTGATAGATGCTGGGACTAAAGAGGGGGATTTCTAAGCACAAGGAAATAATGGAGTTTGTTCTAATGGGTTTAAGAGATGCCCAGGGGCAATAAGTTTGCTGCTCTGTAAATCAAAAACACAGAAGACCAGAAAATGGAGTCAAACAACTGAACTCCAGGGAGCGAGGAAATCGGGCTCTATTTAACTGCTGCTCTTGGATACAGCCAACTTCAGGCTGCTTTAAAAAACAGCACACACACCACATCACTGGCACAAACTTAACCAGGGAAAACAAAGAGACAACAGGGGTCAAAATGGGGGTTGCAAGTACGAGAAGGAGGCACCCACCCCCTACGAGAGAGTTGGATCAATTATCCCTGAATACTAACAAGATTTCTGATTAAAGAACTGTTGCAATGCAATGAGGACAGAAAGCTCCAGGAGCCAAGAGGGGCTGTCAGGCAGTTACAAAAGGACACAGAAAATTATGCCCTGCTTGGGCATACTAAGGAAACCACTACACTAGTAACCAGGAAAGGGGTCTCCCTACAGAAATTCCTCATTGCTGATAACTTTAATCTCAGGGACAAGACTCCAGCCAATTGCTATAGCACCTGGCACTTGGTTTCATGCAAGCTTGTTGCCTCAGCACAGCTTCTAGCAGAGGCCTTATTTTGGGAAATGTCCTATTACCACAGCTCAGTGAGGAGGGGGAAAAATCTACTGCATAACTCAGGATGTGAGTGTGAGATAGCTAGACTCTTCATTTAGCCCTGAGTATTACCATCAGAGGTGAAGCATCAGGGAGCACCGTAGGAGCATTTGGGGAACAAAAGCATAAAAAGGTCTACTTTTTAATCCAACTAGATTGGAATTTACAATCCAAACATTTAATACAAATAGACAATGCTAACCATTAAATTAACACCATCAGACTACCCATAAAATCCACAAAATCAAATATCTGAGAACTGACAGCCCTACATGGAACAGAAATTTAAAATTTCCGATACTATTTATCAAAACCCTAAGGTTGCACTCTCATTCAAACCCCTAGTGCAGGCCTGTGTCTGCCCCATAACATAATGTCCCATTTAAAAGTCAGGATCTTGTCAGTTTAGAAATCCTGATGTTACTAGAAAATAATCAGTCACATTTGGAGAATTGCAACCACCTGAAATATTGCAAAACTAGAACAAAAATGCCAGTTCCATTTGATACTAGTGACGCGTCTATTAAATTTTCTCTTCATGCCCCGTGCACGGAACTTCCTTGCATCTGGATTTGTAATATATTTTAAAGGGATGAAGTAGAGAGAATATGCGCAAAAGCTCAGCGTAGACTAATCCACATCAAGGTGACAATCAATCACCCGCAACATAACACGGACCCTGAACCACCAGACTCACAGAATGAATAAACTTACTATCCTATGGGATTGAAAGAATTCCCTGACCTACAATTTTTCTTCATTTTTGCATTCAATATTGGTAAATTCAATTCCTTGAGGAAGGGACAAAAAGAAGGGATTAAAGAAATATTACTGCAACTAGTCTCTGGCCAGTGCAGACAACAAAATCCCATTGGAGAGTGACACCTAGCATTAGCAACTGTGTCAAAGAACCAAAGCCACTGCAGACCCAATTCTAAGAGCCTAACTGTTAGGCACATTAAATTAATGGATGGAAGCTATGATTAGTGTTCTTTGCAATGATCCCTGTGAAATACAGACAGCCACTAAATACAGTATGCCAATTAATGCAGTGGGTTTGCTGCATGTCAGGAGAACTCCTGCTCTAGACTCTAAGGCAGGGGTGGGCAATAAATTTTGCAGAGGGGCCACTCCACTAATTTTGGTAAGTCGCCACGGGCCGCACCTTTCTACTAGACCAATGAAACCCCATTATGTTCTTTCCACAACAAAGTAATTGCACTTAAGAACAAGCAACTGAATACACGTTTCTCCAAAGCTTATCTTAGGAGGCAATTCCTATTGCAAGTCATTTTGTGAACGCGCGTCAAATTTGTAACAACACAGACGCTAAACTTTTACTTACAACTTGCAGTCAAGCACTTCCCGAACTTACTGCTTCTGGCCACGTGACCGGAAGCAGGAAATTTGGGAAGCCACAGGCTGAAAAAGCTCCAATTCAAGGTAGCTTAAGCAGAGCTTGGGTTGACCTGCTTTCAAAGTGGGTGGCCCATCCCACCTCACTCGTAGCTACGCCCCTGCATGGAGGAAGATTCTATTAATTTCCTCAATTGCCGGGTATCATGGCGGGCCAGACAGAAATGGTAGAGGGGCCGGATCTGGCCCACGGGCCATAGTTTGCCCACCCCTGCTCTAAAGTAAAGTGAAAACACTTTAAAGGAAGGCCATCAACATAAAAAAAAAGCCAACCAAAAAACATCTATCTGAAAATGCTTTACTTACTAATGCTACAACTCTAAGAAAAATTATCTATTTTTGCAATCTAATTACTTTCTGTAGTTGACAGTCACTTTCAGTATACTCTGGTTCACTGTTTCCCTGGAACAAGTCAGTTTTCCTTTTTTGTGGCTCTTTTACACATCCAGGGGGGAAATATAATATTCTTTTAAAAAATAGTTAAAAATTTGTGGTTGCAAAACCACAAGAAGTGTCAGAGGGACTCAGAGCAAGTGTAGGACCTGCTCCTACTTTTAACCCATTTTAAACACTTGACTAGATTTCAAGATGATAACATCTTATCTTTATAAGTGTTCGTAACATGTTATAAAGCATATATCCCTCTGTGTGGCATGGTAATTTGCATTAAAGCAACATGGAAGTGGCCTTGGGCAAGACACTTTTTGTCTTATTTCTCCATTTGTAAAATGAAGATGATAGTTGCCTACCTCACAAAGGTATCTATGAGGATTCAAGAGAAGTATCAGCTAAAGATCATTCTTATAAAGTTTCCTTATTTGTATTAAACTGAAATTATCTTTTAAAATCTAATTTATTTTTCACTATTAATGCTGATTTTCCAAGCCAGTGAAATGCAAATTTTAAGAAGTTAAAATAGGTTATAGTGTTTTTCACTTTTGTTTCTAGTTAACATGTAGTCAGTCCTCCCTTCTGGTTATTTTGCACTAGCACCTTGCTGGTTTGAGCTGCAGATACAACTGGAGAATGCTTTTCTTTTTAAATTTCCAAGACATTTAATGGAAACACTTATATCACTCTTCAGGTTTTGTAAAGCCTTCTTTTTATAGAATCTAGTTTGGGGCCTGAATTGACCTGCCAATCCCCCTTTTAAGATGAAAATACTTAGTATCTATAAAGTGCTTTTTTATAGCTACTGTATGCACCCTCATCCCCATGGTATTAGCCCAGAGAAAGGGGAGTCTCCATTGCAGAACATGTTAGTGAAGGCACAAAACGAAATCAGGCTGTTGTCTCCTGTATTAACTGACCCATCATATTCATTTCATCATGGAAATCTAAGTTTCTTTGCTACCACTGGCCTGATCTTCTTGCATCATTAGGAAAGATCTGGGGTAGAATTATTTTCATTATACTTGCAACTTCTTCATTACTCTAACAAGAAGGAAGGAGCCCAGTATCCCACATCAGCCTTTATAAACAGATATCCTTGCCTCAGAAAGGTCATCTCACAACCTCCAGTGCCAAGGTAATGTGATCAGCAGTGATCCTGTGGACTCACAGCACACCCTGTGAGGTAGGCAAGTAGAGAAATGTTCAGTGACTTTCCCAGGATCACACAAGTCAATAGCAGAGCCAGGAACAGAACCCAGGGATCCTGACTTCCAGTCCCATGTTCAGATTTCCTCTAAAGGAAAGTTTCATTTTAGTTTGGAACTCTACAAATGTTACCAGTGGGTTTGTGAAGTAAAACTTTTAAAAAAAGATGTTATTTTACTGGCAAAGATCCCAAAGATAAACCTACAGGCACAATACTAAGAAAGATTCTGTGACATTGCAGACAAACATAAATAGACCAGGGCTCCACCAGACCCTTCCTTCCCCACCAACGCTTTCAATGAATGACATTAATTTGCAGAAGTTTCTCCCTCTACCTGTCCTAACCAGCAAGGCACCTCTCCATATGTGGACCAAACATAGGTACACACACTTCTTTGGCACAAACTTTCCAAGCTTCCACAGCCACTCTCTATTAATAGGAGGTCAAAGTTCAATCTGGCATGCTTGTTTGGATAAGAGCCCCTATTCCTGTCTCTGAGCTGAGACACAGTAGTAAACGTGCTGTTTAATGGCTGTTATACTTTTCACTGGGTGGCATCCTGAGTGCCTTGGGTGTGGTTGCTCTGTAAATAAAATGATTAAATCCTAGACCTTCCATACAGACACTGCTAAAATGCAGTGCTGGAGAGAGACTGCAGAAGCAGCAGGGCAGACACCTGAAAAGTAGGCATTTGCTCCTGCCTTGACACCCATCGTTAAAGGGGGAGAAAAGTTATTTGGGAATTATTTCCTTATTGAAACAAATTTGGTCTACATTTGTGAAGTAAAGGGGATACAATATCCCATAAGGACAGTTGGCACACCCATCATAAACCCCTGCATAGGGAGACCCAGGAATGAACACTAGCGTGGAACCTCAGGCATAGACGCTATTTTGTACAGAGACTAACTGCCATAAAAAAAGCTTCCCACAGACATCAGTGTACTACCACTTACAGCAAACAAAGCAATTGACCTGCACTTTACAGTAAAACATCCCCCACATGTCATTAACAGCCAACACACATTAACTAGGAGCACCTTGGTAACGGCCAAAATAAAGTTCCATCTAGTTTTATACCTACACCAGTCTCTATGGTTAAAATTCTTTCCACTCCTGCTGGATTCCAATTAAACACCGGTATGGCAAGCCCCGAGGAACTTCTATCTCCTCTGATTACTAATAGCAGATTCTCAGAGATCTAAAGGTACAGCCCTCTTTACCTAGCATTTTCAAACCATTTTAGCCCCTTCCTCAAAATAGTGTGCAAAAACTATTCTTGACAGAAAGGGAATAACACTTTTTGAAAACTAAACACAACCTGACTGTACCCCAGAGGGAATGCTTGCAGAGTTATGGAGAGCTGTGAAAAAAATCCTTGCAACTTCAACCAGCATCCAAGAAAAATGAGGAGTGAAGTTACATGGTAGCAGTCAAAAGAGTGGAGGAAGAGAAATGAGGTAAGATGCTTTCTCTCTACCATAACTTTTACCCTACAAAATTTAAACCTCTTTGTAAACAGTATTGAAAGATGCTCAATGGAGTCCTTTTTCTCCTCCACTACCACCACCCTCGTTTTCTTTTTAAATACATCACTGTACAGGGGTAGGAGCTAGTCAGAAGAATTGTGTCCTTCTGTTTCCTAGGCTGGACTTAAACACAGCAAATAGGAGGACAAAATTTTCATAACTAGTTCTCAAGCTGCTCCACAGCCTCTTAGTACAGAGGATGGCATTTTATTCTCTCCCTTCTCTTGACGTTTCCATTTCATGGAGTTCCAAGAAGGCATGTAGGGAGAAAAATACCTTAATTCCTTCAAAAACAGAGAGGGTAAGTGAGGAGAAGTTTCACCAAAGCAGAACTGTACCTTTAAGGGGCAGTCTAATAGGATGAGCGGCTACATTCCTGCTCAGGAAGGGCTGCTGTCCCAACATGCAGGAGAGGCTAGAAATAACCTGCACACACACAACCATCCAGCACAGAATTCACCCGGTATATCACAGTCTCTCAAAACATAGAGCGGAGGAAACAAACCGAGGCCACGGCAGAAACAAAGAGCTAAATCCATTAGCGACCAAACTTCTGAGAGAGGAGGAGGCTGCATGTGCAGCCGAAGGGAAGGGGCCCTTTGGAAAACCACGAATCATGGCAAGAATAGATCAAGGGAGCTGGGCTCCTTTTCTGTGGCTTCGTGAAGGGCCTGGCCCGATTGCTGCAGCAGTATCTACTCGGGAAGTTTCTCAGTGATCTTCAGGAACCCCGGGGCTCCCTGGACCCCCTCCCTCCTCATCACCCAGCCCGTCTCTGGACCAAGGGGAAAAACGAGAACCCAGGAGTGGAGGGATGGGATGAGGACACAGACAAAGCCCAAGTGGCGAGAAGGCGGCGAGTTTGCCCAGGTATCTAACCCCGCAGGAGGGTCCTGGCTCGAGCGAGGCAACCTCACAGCCACCGCCGGCCAGCCACTACTGTGAATCACCAGATCCCGGGGCGCCTAGCACGCCGCGCTCAGGGGAAGCGATTTCCGCCCCGGCGCCGCTCCGCAGCCCCACGGGGAACGAAAGACGCGGCGCGCAGCCCAGGTGCGCGGTACCTGACTGCGCCAGGGAGGGAATCGCCCCGCGCTCGGGAGGCGGTTTGCAGGGACGGGCCAGAGTCCGAGCAGCTGCTGGCGGCTCCGGGCGCAGGGGGACGGGGGGGCGCAGCTGCTGCCCCCGGCTCTCAGCCCGGCGAGCCACAGCCCACCCCGGCCCGAGAAGCTGGGAACGGGGGTCGTGCACCTGCGCTGCCCTGCAGGGGGAGTCCCGCACCCCCCCGAGCGCTGGAAGGGGGCTACTGCCCCCGCCAGGGGCCTCCAGCGCGCGGCGGGGGGTTGGAGCAAGGGACTGGCCGGGGAGGGACGATCCGAGGCGAGCGCTTACCTCGGGCGCAGAGCAGGGCTCCCAGCAGCGGCAGGAGGGAGCCCCCGAGCCGCCTCATGCTGGCAGCCCCCGCCGCAGCCGCAGCCCTGCACCAAGCCCCGGGGCGGAGAAAGTTCTCCGGGTCGCCCCGCAACGGCGGCCGCTGCTCCTGCGGGCTGGGCGCTCGCTGCAGCCCTGGCCGGCCGAGCTCCGCTGGGACCATGCGCCGGGGCGGGGGGTGGCTCAGTGTCTCGGTCCCGGCTGCATTCGCTCGTGCAGCTTCCTCCAGCGCCTCGGCAGCCGAGGGAGGGAAGGAGGGAGTCTCTGGGGCTGGGGGCTCGGGTTCCCCGCTCAGCCCGCCCCCGGCCCAAGCCCTGCCCTCGGAGGAGGAGCCCTGCCGGGGCAGCCCCCGCCTCCGCTTTCCCCAACCGGAGCCCCAGGGCTTCAGCGCTGGGGAAACTTCATAACCTTGCAGTTTCCGAGCGGGAGCTGGGGTCTCGCGGCAGCGGCACCACCGGCGAGCCCCCAGCATCCCGCATCAGCTTGTCCCCAGGCACCTTCCAGTCAGCCCCCTGGAAGTGGAACTGGGGCCGCGCCTGCCCCCTCCAAGGCAGCCCCCGGTGCCCCGTTACACTCCTACTGTGCCGCCAGCCAGCGTCCTCATCAGCACCCCGTGCTCAGCCAAAGGGGCAGCTCCGCCACTTTTTCCACCAGGGCGCTTCCCAGCCAGCCCCGGTGCCCCCACCAGAGCAGCAGGCTTTAGCCTCCAAGGCATCTACCTCCCCATCACATCTCTTATCGTGAGGTATTGGTATAGCTTAGTCCCTAGCCGGGGCAGTCTCCATCCACTTATCCTTATCGCTACAGGGTAGCTCCCATCTCTACCCCGCAAACCCCATTCCTTAGACCTCCCTTCACCATTCTCCTGGATTGTTTCCGGTCCTCAACAGATCTCTACCTAGTTTTTTCTTCTGTTCCCGTTAGTCCTCCAACAGTGCCTCAGGGCAATCCCCATCCTCCAGAGCACCGAGCTCTTTGCTTAGTGCAGTCTCGGCAGCCCATCCTGCTAACTAGATCTTCAGCGGGACCTCTCTGGTTTGCTGAGTGCACTGAGTGCAGTGCCTGGTATACCTCCATCCCTCAGAGACCTATACAATTCCCCAATGCTTTGAGATCCCTGCATAGTTTATCCCAGGACTCTTGAACACTATCTGGGGTGTCTCTCAAAGGCCTGCCGGTTCTCCCCCTAGCATCCCCATTTGCCCAGTGCATCTCACAAAACTTTATGCCATTTGCACAGTGAATACTCCTCTTCAGCCCTTGCTAGTGCATCCTATTCTCGAACCTTATGCCCAATGCATGCTCCAATGTCCTCAAGGGAAGTATCTCATGCTGTGTTTAAAGAAATTCAGTGTTGCCAAATCTTATTTTATTGTGAGTGTCACGATATTCATTCAGTGTCTCTTAAAGCCCCGGATCCTGGAGACAGTTGATTAGGTGAGAATTTTATCTTTCATTAAAAATAAATAAGTATGTTTCTAGCCCTCACATTTGTGGAGAAACACCTGAAAAATTGATCCACGTGCCCCCTAAAGACTCAAAAGACCCCTAAAGACTCAAAAACCAGAAGGCAAATGAATACATTTTTTGGTAAACTCATACTTTTTAAGCCAGTCTTATTTTTTGGTCCTGACTCAGGATTTTGGAACATTTGGGGTTGGCAATACTAGAAATTGTAGCTGAAAAATCAATCGCAGTTGGCTTTAAGACGTGAATGAATAACTGGTTAAGAGACCCTAAACAAAGGGTCTGAACTGCAGGCTGAGGTGAGAGTTGTGTCAAATTTGTACCATAGGGTCAGAGGTAGGAATGGCCTTATTTAACATTCTCATTCCTATAAATTCAGTGGGAGATGCAGTCGCACAACTTCTCTAAGGATCAGACCTAATGATCTGCCAGCACATTAGTGAAATGTGCCAATTATGCTAAATTATAAGGAATTTTTAAAAAACCAAACAGTGAGGACAAAGAATGTTATCAGAAAATGGGTCAGAAAAAAAAAAGAATAGACTTTTTTAATAATGGTCAAATTAAGCTAATGCATCTAGAAAGACTTAATCTGAAACAGATCCCCAATGGGAAGGAGAAACCTAAGGTGCAGCAGTGGCCAAGAGACACAGTAAGCAGCAAATCAGACAGAAGTTTTACATTTGGTGTGGATATGGGTCCATGCAATTTTTGGCTATCTACTTAAAAGCATCATGCCCCTGAACAGGAAGGGAAAATACTCCCTCTATATGGTTTTAGTATAACTGCACCTGGAAAACTGAATTGATTTCTGGTCACTTCATGACCAGAGATATATCAATGAATTAGAGGAAGTTAAAAAAGAGCAATAAAAATGATCAGATAGCTGAAAGAAGTGATGTATGAGGAGAGATGAAAAAGGCTAGGTATGCTTACCGTGGCTAAGCAACATCTGAGGTAATGAGGAGACATGAAGAGCATGCAAGTATTTGAACAGTGTAAACTCCAAGGCAGAAGAGGATTAGTTTATGCTGAACCAAAGGGTAGAACTAGTGGTAATGGGATGAAGTTTAGAACATGTTGGTTGAATTTAGCCAAAAACCTTCGCAGCTTCAGGATAAAATTAGACCCATAGCTTCCCACAATAACAAAAACACTTCTACCTACTTGTGGAGAGGGGAACAGACCCAAAGCTCATTTATATTTAGACTCCCTGCAGGAGCTATAGGGTGAGATCCTCTGCTGGTAAATCAGCGTAACTCTGTTGACTTCCACGATCAGGTCCACAGAAGTTTGTAAGGTTCTCAAATGCACCAGTGCTGAATATGGTAAAAGTACATAGATTAGACATAGAACTTCCTGATGATGACATACATTAGGCTGTATAATAATTTCCCAAGTGTTGAGATGGAAGCATTTTCCAGTGCGTGAAACCAAATCCTTTTGAGAAATACGGTGTCATGACCTTTAATAAACAAATCAGCCTGCAAATATTTGTCCCCTCCTCTCTCCTGGGAAATGTATTATTTCTTTCTATTCAGTTGCGTTGTTTTACAAAGGCATGCTATAAAAAGAAGAGGACATCTACTGAGCTACCAAAAGGTAGCATGATTAGACCAGGACTGTGGAAATCAGATGACCTGGGTTCTATTCCTCATTCTATGCATGACATTGTGCAAGGCACTTCCCCTGTCCACAACTCAGGTTCCCCATTTGTACAATGGGGATAATTATTTTTATCCGTTAGCCTCATAAATTGGTAGCAATCGTGATGATGGAATCTTAGATTATAAACTCACATAAGGGACTGTGTCTACCTCTTTGTTGATACAGTGCCTAAATTGAATTGGACTCTGATTCTGGTTGGGGCCTCTGGATGCATATAACAAATAGTAATAACATGTACATTTTAAAACAGCAGTTTGCTGATGTAAAAAAGTTACTAAGTAATGCCTATTATAAAATGAGTCATGTGCCCATGACTTTGGATTCAGAAAATCCAATACCTTTGATGACAGAACATGCAAATGTCACACTGCATAACTCATTTGGAACTGTTCTCTTCAAATGAGTCCACCTCTGCCCACAACCAAGAAGAATAATTATATTTATAAAGCACTCTGCCAAGGGTCCACTTAGTTAAATTATAACCAATAGTTAAAAATATAAAACAAATAAAATACTGAGTCCAAAAGGAGACATTATCATAAAAGTGGGGGTTAAATGCAGGGGCTGACTGCTTCAGCAGTGGATATCTCTAATAAAGAAGCAACTTGAAACATTTTTTTTAAATCCTAAAAGAGAATTCCTGGTGTTAGCAACTAAAACTGGATGCATTAGGGAAAAAACCAAACCAGCTAGAAAAAACAATAGCTACTAATAAACAGTGTTAGAAATTAGCACCAGACTTTGCAAAACTATCTTAAATTCCTGCTCTCTATTGGGAATGTTGGAATCAAGAGGGTAAGCTCCTGTAGTTGAGAAGCAAGAAAAGAGACATAAGCAGGTGAGGCCACCTGGAAAATGAGGGCACCTGGAAAAACACACTGTTAAATAACTAATTATTTTACAAAGAAACCTTGAGGAGAAGCAGGAAAGAAGAGCTGGAGCAGGTAAAAAAAATTGGTTATAGGGGGTTTAATCTGTCAAAGTGTTTTTACAGCTCCCACCATGGGATATGTGCACAAGCTTTCTCTGGGATGTTAATAAATATGGAATTTATATATAACTAATTAGAAAGGCTATTAGGAAATTTTGCATTGTGACTGGTCAGCTGCAGTTCCTCAGTGGGTGGAGCATTGACTAAACTGGAACCATGAAGAAAGAAACAAGTTGTTCCACACAAGGCTGTTGGGTCAAGAGAGTGCTTTGGCAATTGACCAATCAGAATGCAGGATTGCCTGCATTACCTTTATTACCATTATTATTCATAATTATTGCATTAACAACATGCATCTAAGTTCCTCTGCCTCTAACATCTCTAGTGACCTAAACAGATTTTCGCTTGAGTGGCCTAGCGTTTTGGAGCTGAAGAGACAAGGTTCTAGTTCCACATCTCCAGGGCCCGGTCTACACTTACCTTTGCGATTCGGCAGCAGTCAACAGGAGATACGCAAGCGTCTCCTCCGCGTGGTGTCCATAGTGTGCTGTGTCGAAGGGAACAGCGCTCCCTTCGACGCAGCACTACTCCGCTTATGGGGGTGGTTTTCCTGCGTCGCTTCCTGGATCGACTGAGTGCGTCTATACAGACCGCTCAGTCGATCCAGAGCAATCGATGTGACAGCGGCGAATTTGCCGCCCTCAATGTAGACCCAGCCCAGGAGTGTGTGAAGTTTATTTCATATACCTGACTCTGGCATCTTCATGTGAATACTTTATACTGTGGATTCAGCTATTCCCTTGGTTGCTTTCCCTGAAGTTTGCTAATCACAGATGTTTTTTACTTTATCCAGAGATGATTATGGATGTCGGTTAAACTCTACTGCTTTCCCCTATGCTGCTTTCAACCATCAATGCTATGTTTTACACTGCAGATCTGCAAAACCAAATACATATTAAGTGCTTTATTCACAGGGTGATATATGACAAATCTTGTGGAACTAGCTTTGTAGCTTAATAACCAAATGGTAGAATGAATGTGAATTAACCCCTGTGTTACTGTAGTGAAAGATGGGGCTTCAGCTAGCCCACTCACTCGTTGGTCCCCATGAGTGAAAAACTAAAACAGATTGACTTTTACAAATACAAAAATCCTTCCCTTGCTTTTTCTTATAGGAAGCAAGTTTTCTTGGGTGTCCTCTCCAGGCTGGTTCTCTTCTTCTAACTCCTTCTCTTTTCTTCTTCTCCTGTTCCCTTAAATCTTTTATGAAAAATAAACTAAATATAACCCTCTTGCATAGCTGATGAGACTCCTCCCTACAGTAAAATGGTGATTGTTCAGGCTCTTCACAGAGCCAAAGTTGCAAAGGTAGCCTGCAATTAACCTCATAAACAGCACATGTAAAAGAGGCATGTAAAAGACAGAACCCTAGGGTCTGTCTGACAGAGATATAGCATGTCAAGCTTCTGCCTCCCTATCAGATGGCTGATTCAGAGATGCCTCTTCACACCTCTCCCATTTCTCATGTTAGCTCTTGATAAAAGTGGTTGAGGGAAGATTGGAACAAACTGTTTGCTTCTTGCCTGCTCTAAATTGGAGCTGCGCATGAAGGCATAGATGAGGTTACACAACTGCACCCCTCCCCCATGTCTCCACACGTGTCTGAGATCATCCACCCACCCACACCTCTAACCTCCCTCCCAGCCATATATACCTGGAACCAATATATTCACGCAGGTTGCTGAAGAGTTGAGACTTCATTTTACACAAACATTAGACCACTGAGCTTTTTAATATTAAAAGGTATGATTGTTATTATTTAAAATATTATACTTGAGTTTAGTGATCATGCAAGGCACCATCTGGGTAGTCCTAGAGATGGAATCATCTGCTTATCCACAGAGAAGGCAGTAGCAGTAGTGCATGTTTTCTCACATCCTCCCCTGCCAATATACCTAAACCCTGAAAGAGAAAGGACCCATCTCTAACGGGGGAAGAAAAAATCCAGTCTCCATGGCTCATTTGTCTCTGCAATGGAAGGGCTAAAATGTTGATTGTAATGGTAAGATTTTGTGATTTGGCTACCAGTCCAGTGGGAATCTTTCCTCCTGCCCCCATCATTTATTTCATACAGGCCACTGGACACAGATTACTTTTGGTTATTGCTGACCGAGGCTAAATTTGAACTGGTGGCCTGGGATGGAAGACTAAGTATCCCATTGCCAGTAAATACCAATAAAACTATTATGGTGAGGGGTAATCCTAACAAATCTGAACTCTTTCTTCTGTGTTTCTGGCTTGTTCTCTGTGGCTGTGAAGTTTTCCTGGCCTCTGCATCATCCACCTAAATCCTGTCACCTAAAACTCAAAGTTGGAGAGGCAGCAACCAATATAGTTAAGGATACAAAATGGTTTCCATTATAAAGCCCTATTTTAGGCACTCATAAATTTGCAAAATATTCACCTTTTGTGTTGAAATTTTCCAGATTTGGTCTCTGCTCAAAGATGAATTTTCTGGATAGTTTAAGCAATGATAGATCTGCTTCTGAGAATGAGGAGAGTGAAAAAATAATTCTTCCCATTATAATTTTTGTACAACTTTTTGTGAACAGTCTGATGCGATGAGAGCTGCATATTTAAAACATACATTAAAATTCTGACAGTCTGAAGGAGCATATGTGTGTGTGTTGCATTTGCGTTTGTTTAGAGCCTGATCCTAAAGCAGTGAAGTTAGTGGGAGCTTTACCATTGACTTTAGCATGCACAAGATCAAGCCCTTAATGCAAACTGTCAGTTTTCAAGGCAGAGACAGTATCTTCTCTGTTCAGCACAACACCAGAGATACTGATCAGCATAGCTGCCATAAGGCATAAGCAGACTAAGCAGTTGCTTAGGGCCCTGAACAGCTCAAGGGGCTCTCCATTAATTATTAGTATGTATGGGGTGGAGGGGGAAATATTCCTGCTTAGAATCCCCAGTGGGCTAGCACTAGGACTGCTGATCAGCTAAACAAAGTAGTCATAGAAATGGACTCAAGTCATAAAGTTTAGATATAGATCTGAACTACTCCCGAAGGTCAGGGCTCCTTATTACGGAATAATAATTCTTACCTCTGTCCTAAACATCATATGGGACTTAACACAGAAAGACATGAACTTTTAATTAACTTTTCACCCCAAGGAGGTTTTTTTTTTTACTATTTTGCATTTAACTCTCAATTTGCATAAAGGATTGTACTGGTCAATTTCATTGTCTGTGTTTTAGGATCTAGCCCAATGGTGCAGTTGAGTTCACAAACCATAAAGAGAAATTTAAATACAATCTCCCAAACTTCTCGTTTTCATTGTAAATAGGCCATTAAAACATTTCTCTGTCTATTTCATTCTGGAAAATCTGCTTTTCACCTTTCATTTTAGAATTATTTGCCAGGGTCTCTATTTCTTTGCTCCCTTCCTTCTGACTGTGGTTTCTCTTCTCAGTAACTGATTTATCTACCACCTCTTCTTTCTTGCATACGCAGCTCAGTTTCTCTCTTCTAAATAATATACTACTACGAAACTTTCTGGCTCCTACTTACTCTCCATATAGCACTACAAATATTGTTACTCTTAAAAATGTCTCAGGTGCTGTGTAACCAGCAGGAGAGGCAATGAACATTCCTTACTTTGTCCCCTTTACATTGTTAAGGCTTATCCATTTTGTATACAGAAAACATTCTTCTTTTCCATGACAGCCTGCATAATCCATCAGAATTATTGCTTGACTACAGCTCAAGAGGCTGCATTTCTCACATACACAATCACACTCACACTCTGCTGTATCACTTTCGTGTGCGCACGCACACACACACATATACAGCAGATAGACACAGTCCTGGCTGCTGAGGGTTACAGGGAATATTCAACAGTCAGGAATGAAGAATGAAAAGCACAGGCCTTCTTGGGTTACCCCCCAGGATGAGCTAAGCCTTGGCCGTCAGAAATGTTTCCTATGCCAGAATTTCCAAGCAATATTTATTTTTACCAGGCCTTTTAGACTTTTTTGTTTGGCATGAGAGATCCTGTAAACTCTGCCAGAAATGGCTGTTTTTCTTCCCTGCATCATTAACAGGGCAGCATTCCAGCAGAGAAGGGTTACTCACTTGGTACTTAAGCACTTTTAAAGATGTTGCATTTTCCTTTATGATGAGATAATGTGAACAGAAACTACTGAGACACTATCCTCCAGTTTGCTGTCATAGAAAAAGCCAACTTTCTTTGCTGAGGCTTGAACTCAGGGGTGGCCACTGGTTGGGCTCTGTGCTTACTAGAGGCCAGAGATCTGTAATACAACATGTAGCCACTCTTGACTCTCATATGAAGATGGAGCCTGTGCAAGCTACACTCCCCAGCATTCAATGCTCCCTCCTGACCTAAGCAGATAACACAGATTTTAAAACCTGTATCTATGATCTGGGCAAGAAAAATGTTTCATGATTTGTTTTTAGCAATTTATATTTTGAATGTAAGGATTTAGGAACAATATTAAGTCTAAGGTCTTATGAATGTAGGTTTCCAGCAACCTATAGAGACTTCCAAAAGAGAACACTTTGTTCATGGGCAGATCAGATCTCCACTTACATTCCTTCTATTCACCAGCCCAAGGAGGCAAAATAAAATTCTAATCAATCCATAAAAGTATCCAGGTGAGTAAGTAAAAATGGACACTTTGGACCATTGCAAATTCCTATGTGCTTCTGCTACATTAGCAGTGAAACAGGCACTTGACATAAGAGTTCTAGATGTGAGCACAGGTGTTAAATTTTAAGCACTTTATGTTGAGTGTTGGCTGCTTCAGAGACCTGCATTTCTCCTAGTGACCAATCCCATGAGCTGAGAATCCCTAAAATGCATGTGCTAACAGCCTCCAGATTATAACTTCTGGCAGGATGTTGGTTGTGAAAGGCTTTTGACTCTAACCATTACTGCCCTGAAGTTTGTTGATCTTCAGAGCACACTGCAAGCCTATCTATTTGCCAAGCTTTTTCCTAAGTGAGTGAGTTGAGGTGGATGAGGTTTCTTCTGAAGGAATATTTAAGGAGTTGCATCAAACTACTAGCATAGGAATGACTAAGATAAGGGTTGTGTCCAATATTATCTAGATGTTTCCTACAACTTGAGCAGACTCAGACTGAGTTGAGTGAAATAGTTAATAAAAAGTATCAGGCTTTCTCTGCAACCAACCTGTCTCGTGAGAGCTTATTAATACTACAGGGTAGGGACTTTCATAAAGTAATTTCACTGGGTTTTTGGTTAAATCCTTTAACTGCCAAGAAGTCAATTTGCTCATCTTATTATTTACTGAATGTGCTTAAAGAGTTTAGTAAGAATATTTATAATTTCAATAATTAAATCAGTAATTCCACAAGGGTTTCTAGGCCATTTCCACAATGCCCTCTCATAAATTAATCACCCTGCCTCAGCTACTATGTATTTCTACAGTGCACAGAACAATGGGATCCTGATTTCATTTGAACCTTCTAGGTGCCACTTGCTGATCCTTAAGCCAAAAGGCTTAAGTAAAGGCCTATTGTTAAGTGACTCAAACCCCTAGGAATCTTTGCGAATAATTTGTAATCATGATTTAAAGTTGTTTGACTTTTATTAAGCAACTAAACTTTCCACTTCTAATGTTTACTATAATATCCTGTTTATCAGAATAAGTGTTGTTAATCACGGATGCACTAAACACATTAATATAGAAAGTATGGATGATATTTCAGTATGTGCTTGGAAATCTTCAACATAACAGACAAAGGGGGTATGTATACCTGTCTATGTTTTTTTTTTAAATAATGTATAGGCTGTCAACAATCTATCTATAAATAACTATAAGTTTGAGTTACTGGTTGAACCAGACGACTGGGAACATCAGCTGCAAGCTTTGGTTCTGTAAATATTGAGTATTGTCTATCTATTCTTATTATGTGCTATTGTTAAAGAATAAAAGCAATTTTATTCATAAAGGCAATCAAGCTTCACTATTCCTTTGGCACTATTTTACTGTTACCAGCTAAGACTGAAGCACCAATAATCAAAATGTAAGCTATCTATCTGTAAGACACTGTAATACAAATCACAAATAAGAGTTTGTAAAGCCACAATTCTCTGTTCCTTCATCTCTCTCCTCAAGATTTATCTGTTGCAAAGACTAAAAGAATAACCAACTAATAAAGATAATTTATTTGTTTAAAAATGGATTGTGTTTCACCGCTCTTACCCACCCTTTGTCTGTTCGGCATCTTAGACTGGAAGTTGTCTAGGCAGGGACTGTTTTTTCTTTTGTGTGTGAACAGTGCCTAGCACCTTCTCTGTCGTACAGGAATATTGTTATGCTTGATGGTGTTAATGGCTGCCAACAGTCACAGACCTGGTTAAAGCTGGTGGGTGTACTAAGTACTTTTTTATCAGGCTAAATAGAAGAAGCAATTACATGCCCCTTTGCACAGGGTAGCTGAAACAATACAAGCCATTTCACCCAAGGTACTGGCCAGCATGGCAAGGTTTGAGCAGAAGCTAAGCCATGTAGGCTGAGGGGTTTCCTTGAGGACTGATTGTAAACATGGGGGTTGCAGCTGTGTGTGTCTGGGTGAGAGAGAGAAACCCAGGAGACAGCCAGAGAAGCAGTGATAAAAGTGTGGCCCTGGGAGGCAGCCAAGAGACAGAATTCTTTTTTGGGTACAGTACTCACTGGAAAAGCACACTTGGATTTCTCAGCAAAGAAGCCACCTCCATTTGTTCATTGCTATTGCATTTAGAGAAACATGACTTTATGTACATTTCCTGTAAATAAACAGGATTGTACCAAAGAAATACCTGACTCTTGTCATCAACTTCTCTCCTAATGGAAACAACCCAAGATCCCAAATGTTTGATAATTGCTTGGATCAAATTGCTTGGATAATTGCTTTGGGTCAAAGGAGAAAAAATCCAGATAAAGAATAATGTTTAATAATAATAAATATTAAACATACATGCATGTATTAAAAAATAATCAAAGAGCTGAAAAGCCCTCATTCTGTGAATGTTCCAGTCCATGGCTCTCAATGGTTATGGGGCCCATCATATCTGCATTTAGGAACAGCCAGATGCCTTTCCAAGATCACTCATAATCCAGATCACTGTGATGCAGCTCAGCCCTTTTGACTGGGATTTTAAAGGATCACAAAAGAAGAATAATTTCCCGATGTGGCAAATGCTGAGTGTGACCCATCCATACCTACGGTAGCCCACCTGAAAGTGCCAAGGCCAATTCAGGCTACAAATGGAAAGCAGGTTCTCGCAGAACTGGTTGGTAACACTGACATTAGATTCCCCGACCAGTCACAAACTGTGCTCCTGATTTCCCACACTGGTTTTCAAGATGCTACAACAAGAAATACAGAGCTCCTTTTATTGCATTCCAATCTGTAGCTCCCAATTAGTAACTGGGTCTAGTAAAGAGATAAATTATTTAAATTCTAGTCCATTTACCAAAATGTTCTCATGATCCCCAAAGGGTCAGCTCCATTACCAGATCACTATTGGTTTAGATCTTACCCAAAATACCCCTCTGCCAGCCAATCCTTTAGTAACTATAACTAAAGGGTTATTATAAAAGGAAAGAAACAAACAAGAAGAGAGATGTTAAATGGTCAAAGCAATCAGATACATATAAATGACTTCAAAGTCCACATATATATTCTTCTTAGTGGTATTGGAGTTTGCAGGCTTGTACGGTTCCTCTGGAGTACATACAGTATCTGGATGTTTGTCAGTCTTTCGTTTCACACCTTCAGATGTAGACTAGAATAGAAGCAGGCATGAAGACAAGTTGGAGATGGTGCAGCAGCCTTTTATAATTGCTGACATGTGGCTTGTCCCAAACACAAGTTCACAGCACATGGGCAGGGAAAAACCACTGCAGTTCCACTGACCATAGGCATGTCCCTACATGTCTTGATGACGCATAGGTGCAGCCCTGGCTTCTCTCCCTGGGCTCATTGTATAGGTGATAAGCCTTAATGACTCATCAGTGTTGACACTAATATGCCTAGATGGTGTAATCCAGTAGCACAGCACAAGTTTTTGGATACAGATATATCACACCCATCCATAATTTACAGCACAAAGACAATAAATATACATAAACAATATTACTATACTTAGCAAATTATAACCTTTCAAATGGTACGTGACATGGCATATTTTATAAGAATCATTACAATTTTGTCATATTGGTATTAAATAATATTATGAATGGTCATCCCTAATCCAGACAGCATCACACTGAGTATGAGGAACTGGAGGCAGAAGGAGAGAGATATATTTAGTTGATGGGTTACCTACAATAACCATTTCTTTATCCCTGCAACTGTACCACTTTGGTCTGTGACCTTGCTAAATCTCACATGCTAAGCTGAAGTGGGTCAATACTTGGGTGGGAAGCGACCAACAAAAATGTAGCTATGCTCATCAGAGTGAGGGTTTAAAGGTCAGATTAGAGGCAAGAAACTGATTCCCAAAGTTTCTTGTGAACCTAGTTTACCATAATGTAATAGAAGTTAGAGACAAACCTGGCCTGGAGACTAACTATATTCTAACAGGAACAATCCTACTGTGATGTTTAGGGGATCTCCCATACCAGTGAAGGGTTCTCTCACTGCCTTATAACTTTGGGTGCCTTAATGCTATGCTGCAAGGGCTCAGAGCCTTGACATGAGTAGCCAGCCTATATTTTACCAGCCTCATTATTCCTTACAGGGTGACATCAACAGCCCTTCCAGTCCCAACTCACCCCAAATCCATCTACCCCGAGTTCTTGACTAAAAGATGCTTGGACTTTTCCCCTCTAATTCATCACCCCTGATGGAGTGAAACCTGCTTGCCAGTTATCAGTTTTCTTTGCGACACACACTCCTCACAATTTGTATAACAAATTGGCGTGATGACTCATGGCTATTCAGAGTGGGGAAAATTCCCTCCTTTCTTAGTTTTCCAAGACTGGGGCTTTCTTTTCAATTTCAATATCTCTCCATTAACTGTAAAGGTCTATCATTCATCTTTTCCTGCACTGTAAAATACTAGATTCTCGGAGTTAGTCTTGTCTGGTTGGGGAGGCTGTCTCTCCCAACCTGGCCAACCACCTCCCTGATGTGAGGGACAGCTGAATTTTGCAGTGCTAATCGACCAACTTTATATCTACACAAATACATAAATTCACAACCACAGTCTGTACACATATCTCATGATGACCATCAAGTTCAGAACACTACAAGCTTTCATAAAAGAACTTACTTGATATATTTGTATACACAATGACATTATATACAACCAGTTGATTCAATTGATTATTCTTTGGGGGTTCAGACCCCTTGTTCTCCCTTTGTCTGAATCCTGATTATCACACCCATCCTGCCAGGGAGATGGACTGTGTGATCCAATAGGTCTTTTCATCCTTTAATGTCTGTGACACTATGAATAGAAACTAAACTACAATTCCCAGAATCCTCTTATCGCTGAAATTCTCTGTCATCTTGTCTCTGCATGGGACTAGATTCAGTGTAGCAGAATTCTTAATGAACAGAAATTATTAAAACTCCTAATTCCTTAAATACAGTGACAGCAAAGAAACACAAGAACTGAGGCGTGCAGGAGTGTCTAAAAAAAAACAGTGTTGAAGCACAATGGATTCCTCTTTGTAAAGCTGTTGATTCTCCAGAATGGTTTAAGTCTCCTGCTATTCCACTGGAGTCCATTACAAATTCCCTCACTATAACTGTTACAAGTGAAGGTCCCAATAGTTGCTGTATAGAGAAGGATCTTTTTGTTTATTTATTGACCTCTGTTTAAATTTGAGCCCATCAGAGCTCTCCAAGCTCAGCACAAAGTTAAAATCATATTAATAAAGGCACAGGTTCCAATGACATTCCAACCCCAAACCAGCTCCAAACACCCACAACTCTAAAAACAAGCTCCATTTCAGTAACTCTCTACCCTCACCAGACAAGCCTGGGGACAGGGGAGTCCTGTGGGTCACCCAATCCAGACTCCAGCTGGCCAAAGGGCAAGTGATAGCACTCAAGAGAAACTCTGTGAATGGCTCCAGAAATGACATCTTGTTTTTATTTAGTTTTCTTTAAGTCATTAACAGTCAGGCGCCACTCATGCTGAAACATATCATTATTACAACCACAAATGTTCTTAGTGTCCAAAAAGATGATTTATTTCCTTAGCTGGTTAAAAAAAGAAAAAAAAATCAATTCACAGAGCCCAAAAAGTAACAACAGAAGAATCCCAAAGAATTAGAGAAATATTAGAACATAACATTTAAAACTGGACTTAAAAGGGTTCTTGTAAATGAGGGCTCCAGATGTTGACAGAGCAGAGATTGTGGTTTACAAAGAATAACCAACCAAAGGAGCAGTGTACAACCCATGGAAGTTTCCTCCTGGCCCAGTTTATTGGCAGCTGAGGGGAGGCAAGTCTTTCAGATTTGGTTTTTCAACAGCAGCTAAATTGCCTGGCCCTTGGTAGTAGATCATTTTAGCTGCTCTTGAAAGTAGAAATCTTTGCCAGTTTTAAGAATGTAGGAACTGCTAGATCAGACCAGACTAGGGGTCCATTTCATGCAGTATCCCAATTGTTGCCAGTACCAGATACTTCAAAGGAAGATGCAAGTGGGCAATTATGGAAAGTAGGCAGTGGCCAAAGTGGGCAGCTATGGAAGAAATTACTCATAAGTAAAAATTATATTTACCCCCCCAGTTAGATGAGTGGTGTGTCCTGAAGCATAAGAGTTTACATTCCTTCCAAATGTCTGGTTTTTGTTTTGTTTTGATTCACATGAATGCAATTGTGTATGTTCTCATTATCCACATAAATATCTGATCCTTTTTAAAACTGGGCTGAACTCCTGGCCTCCATGCTCTCTTGTGGCAGTGAGTTCCACAAGCTAACTGGCACTGGCCTACATAAGGCCAGGTTCTTAGAAACATGTTGCCTTTCAGCTTCACAGAGGGCTCCTGCAGTAGGAGAGGGTGACTAAGGGCTCCTGCTCTCCTCTCTCTACATGGGACATGCCCTCATCATGCCCCCTATTCGCCATTCTCTTCAGCCATTCCCTCTGCCCGCATCGCGCGCTGGGCCCTGGCTGCAGCGGAGCCGCCTGAGGCGCGCCCAGAGAGCTGGGCAGAGCAGGGGCTTTGCCGTGCCCGCGCCACGCCTCTGGCTCCCCGCAGCGCTCACAGCAGGGCACACGCATCCCGGACCGGTCAACCAATGGGCACGGAGCACAGCCCGCCCTTCACGCCTCAAGCCGCGCGGTGGCGGGTGTGTGCGCACGCGCCTACCCGCGCCCCCTTCCCTCCCAACCCCGTCCGGCACTGGGGGCGGGGCTGCCGCTGTGATTGGCAGAGGGCGCTGGGCGGGGCACGGAGAGGCCCCCTGAGGGTTGCCTGGTGTGTCACTGGTGCCTTTCCCTCCCCGCGGAACATCTGGTCTGAGGGTTTGTGTTTCCGGTCGAAGAGAGTTTTACGTCTCTCCTCTTCCCCCGCCCAGCGACGGCGGCTGGCGACGGCGTCCTGGAAACGGACGGAGGCCGGGACGGGCAGTCGCGGCGTGGAGATGTTGAGCCCTGAACGCCTTTCCCTGCCGGGGCCCGAGTACCTGGGTAAAGACAGCGGCGGGGGCTGGGCTGCTCTGCCTCGGTGCAGAGCGGGAGGGAACCAGCCTCCCGGGCACAGGCCCCACGGGAGCCCCAGCCTCGGTGCCTCTGGGCCGGGCTCCTTGTGCTCGTGCGATGGGCTCCAGCCGGGCCTGGCTCGGCTCAGTTCGCCCTTCAGCTCTTTGCTCCCGGGGGTGTCAAGAGCGGGCACGGGGCTGCCGAGGGGTCTCTGTCCAGGGGTTTGTTCTGTGGCTCCGCGCTCTGGGGGTGGAGGGTCGCGTTAAGCTGACCTTAGCCGTGCATCACTTCACGTTTGGCAAAGTAACCCAACTCCAGGCGGTCCGGCGTTTGTGCTGATGTGCAAGCGGTGCGTAATCCACACGATTTTGCTCGATAGTCACAGCTTGCTCTCCAGATAACCTTGTTTTGTTTGTTTTTTCACTAGCGCTTTCCTTTTGTTTTTAAAAAAATGTAAGAAATGATCAGTGAAAGGAGGCTCCGTGGAGTTTGCAAGCTGGGTGGCGATGTAACCGGCATTTCTCTAAAGATCCATGCTGTTGTCCAAGACAGGAGTCCCTGGCTCCCTCCCTTGTGCCTGCTGCCTCCATCTTGGGAAGAGATCCAGTGGGTGTCTGTTTGAAGTATCTACGGGGGTGTACTCTCCATAACTAGATGGTCCCTCTGTTGCCATTTCTTGAGTGTTCCCTGAAACCAGGGGTGCTCAAGAATCAAATATTGCTTTATCCATGTGAGAGTACTCACTTGTTGAGTGACAAGATTGAGTAACCGAAGGTTTTATTACTTGGAAAGTAAAACAACCAGTTTCTATCACTCTGTCAGGGGAAGCAGCAAGTTGTGGCTCTGGGCATTTATTTTTTATTTTTAAAAGTATGTACATTTCTGTGCCCTTGGGTGTAGCCCTTGGTTTCCTGGCAGGATGCCGCTGCAGGCCACAGTTAAGGAAAGTGAGAGCTCCCCATCTTTCAGTTCAGTTATTTATATTATTTTATGGTCAATAACAAATGGTTTTTACTGGTTTCACATGGTGACAAGGTGGAACATAAAATCCATACAGCCTATTGTATTTTTTTATCTACTCTGCATACAGTTTCCCTTCCTTTGCTCATTGTTGATTCAGGTGTCTTCTCACTGAAGTGGGAGCTGCAGGAGTTTGGGAGAAATGGCTTGAAAGAAACTTTCATCCACCACTGAAACAAGACTCAGTAACATTCGTCTGTGATTCTCCCGTATCAGTTATAACAAAGCTTACAAATCTCCTGCAGCAACACCCTAAGGAACTCCTTTTTTTCCTTTTCCCCCGCTGTGGGTGTTGGTCCTCTCTAGCCTGAGCCTAGTATGGTCTGTGCTACTGCTCAGTGCTTTGGTGGACTGAAAGGCAAAGGGTTCTGGGATCACTGTGTTTGATGGAAATAATGATCAAATAAAGTCAATGTATTACTTCATTTATTTATTAGAGAGAATCTAGGCTGAGAGGGACAAAAGGAGGTTGAAAAATCTTACCTAATGTTTGAATCCCTTATGAATTTTACATTCAAACTCCTTAGCTTGCTGCCCCCAGATGGTTAGGGCTGTTATGAAGTTAGGATTACTTGTGTATAAGTAGTTTGCTTGTTTCTCCAAAGTGCAGAGGGTTCTCTTATACAAATGGGCAAGAATCAGTGTGATTTTGCTTTGACCACTAGACCCATCATCATATTCCCAAGTCTGGCAAGTCACAAGTTATTGGACCTTATCATCATGATCTTGCCTTAAAAAACAAACAAATCAGTTCTGACTTGATTTTAGCTGTCTGTGTCCCACTAACCACTAATGTGCCAAACATTCACATAGTATGAATTGGATCCTATCTCTAGCAGTTCCGGAGGTAGCAACTGCTAAAATTGTGTTGGAACTGAACTAGGAGGAAAGCAGTCAGGTAATTTTTAGGACATAATCTCACTTTGGATGAAACTCTTTCTTTCTAACCTCTAATAATAAGAGATGGACGTAACCCCTGAAACATGAAATTTTATAGTCCTTCAAAAACTTTTTTTTTAGAGTTATGAAAGTAAATTCTATAGTCTTGTTATATATAATTATCCAATCTTTAATTGAATCTTGCTAAATACTTAGCCTCAACAATTTTCTGTGGCTGTGAATGCCGAAGTCTAATTATATGTTGTGTGAAAAAGTATTTCCTTTGTCAGTTTTGAATGTGCCACTTTTTAGTTGAATTGAATTTCCCTTTGCTTTTTGTATTATGCAAGAGGGTGAATAGAAGTTCCTGATGTATGTTCTAAACATCATTCATTCGTTTTAGATACTTTTTCCTTATTCTTTCTTATGTCGTCTCCCTAAAGTGAACAGTCCCAATCTCTTTTCACATGAAATGTTTTCCATGCCTCTAATCATTCTAGTTGCTAGTCTCTGAACTCCTCCTAATACAGCAGTAGCTTTTTTGAGCTAAGGTGACTAGTACCAAAAACAGTATTTCAGATGAGGCTGCTCCATTGATTTACATTAAAATATTATATTTTCCATAGTAAACAACAAACCATTCCTTTTGTACGCTAACATTTTGTTTGCTTTTTTAACTGCAGCTGTGCATTGAACAGAGGTCTTTGTTGAGTTATCTACAGCAATGCATGGGTGTTTTCCCTGAGTAATTTATAGTTAATTTAGAAATTTGTAAGGTGAACAAGTAGCCCTAGTTTTTCTCTCTAATGTATGTTACTTGGCATTTATCAACATTTAATTTCTTCTGCCATTGTATTTCCCATTCACCTTCCTTGGTTAGGTTCTTTTGAAATTCCTCATAGTCCTCTTTGCACTTGATTAACCTAAATAATTTTGTGTCTTCTGCAAATTTTGCCAACTCCCTGCTCACTCCCTTTTCTGGATTTTTAATATTTATAATTAATAGGCACATAGAGTTTAAGGAAAAAGGGACCATTAGATCATCTAATCTGACCTCCTATATATCATACGCTATTAAACTTCTCCCGGTTGTGTCTGTGTGGGGTCCAATAACTTGTTTGGCTAAAGCATCTCTTCCAGAAAGAATCCAATCTTGATTAGGAGACATCAAGAGATGGAGAATCCACCACTTGCCTTGGTAGTTTGTTCCAATGGCTAATCACCCTCATTGTTAAAATGTTGTGCCTAACTTCTAACTTACTTTTTGTCTGGCTTCAGTGTCCAGTCATTGGTTCTTATGTTTTTCTCCACTAAATTAGTCCTTTAGTGCTGGATATTTTCTTCTCTTGAAAGCACTTTTACACTGTAATCAAGTCACCTCTCAATCTTCTCTTTGATTGAGCTCTTTAGGTCTATCACTGGAAAGCTTTTTTTCTTGCTTTCAAATAATTTTTGAATCTCTGTTCTTCACCTTCTCCAATTTCTGAACATGCTTTTTAAGAAATTGACGACACCAGAACTGTACATGATATTCTAGTTACGGTCTCATGGACACCGTATACAGAGGTAAAATCACTCCCTGTTCACCACTCTCTTATTTATACAAACAAGGATCCTTAATTTAGCCCTTTATGCTGCAGTATTGCATGGGGAGCTCACTGAGTGTCTTTTCTTCTATGATCCCCTAAATCCTTTTCAAGTCACTACTTTTCAGATACAGTCCTCCATTCTGTGGGTATGGCCTGCATACCTTATCTACCTACCTAGATGTCTATCTTTGCACGTGACTGTTTTAAAACACATTTTGTTTGAATGGGCCCTGTTTACCAAGCAATCCAGATCACAAAGTATGGCTGCCCTGTCCTCCTCATTATTTACCACTCTTCCAATCAGTCTTTGTCATCTGCAAATTTAATCAGCAATGATTTTATATTTATTTCCAAATCATTGATGAAAATGTTGAATAGCACTGGGCCTAGTACCAATCCTTGCAGAACCCCACTAGAAGCACTTCCATTCAGTGATCGTTCCCCATAGACAACTACTTTTTTTTAGCTCTGTCAGATATCCAGTTCTTAACTAATTTAATTTGTGCTCTGTTTACATTGTATAGTTCTTATTATTTAATCAGAAAGATGTGTTACCAAGTCAAACACCCAACAAAAGTCTAAATATTACTTTTTTTATAACCAAATTTGTGATCTCCTCAAATATCAATCTTGTTTGAAGAGATCTGTTTTCCAAAAAATTATGTTTACTTGCAATAATTATATTTCTGACCTTTAATTCTTTATCAGTTGAATCCAGTATCAGCTTTTCCATTATTTTGTATGGGTTTGTTATCAGGCTAAAAGACCAATAGTTACCCAGGTCTTATCTCATTGAATTTTTCCAGTTATATTAGCACTTGTATTTAGCTCTGTTAACCTCATTTACAAGATAATGTACCACCTCCACCCAAAAAAGTCTCAATTTAACAGTACACTATTGGCACTGGAGGAGCAAATATAGCTGGCCCAGGATTTTGGCTGAATATGTCTTTCAGTACTTAGTTATTTCAGTCCTATTGGCTGTGCACCTAAGCACAGACAGATATGTTTCCCATGTAACATTGGCTCAATTGTGTGCCATAAATTGTTTGGGGATTTTTTGGGACGGAGAGGAGAAATCTTCTGATGTAGCTCTCCTCCCTTTCAAAGATATAGTGCTGCAGCACAGGTGGCCCTCTCTTTGGCCAAGGAAACATGGATGTGGCTCCTATAGCCTGTGTCTTGCATCTGGAGGGATTAGTTAGAGCAGGGGGAGTTAATTATTTTTTGTCAAGGTTCAAATTTCTTGCTTAAGGTATGGTCAAGGTCCAGACTTCAGAGAAAATAATAACCTCTCCCCCATCCCTCATGATGATGATAATTAAATAAGATGTTGGGGTCCATTCAAAAGCATCTGGCAATCTCAATTTGACCTGCAGTTCTCCTGTTGACTACCCCTGCACTGGCATGTGTGGTGCTTCCTCCTCTCATTAGGGTATGCAATGTTATCTCTGCAGCATTTGGAATCTCTTCAGGTTTCAGAGGAAGTGACTGATTCCACCTCACATGGAAGCTCACTGTGCCCCTGCAGCCAGATTGCTGGTTGATCATTTTGCTGTTGTGTCATTTCAACATTTTCCATCTTAAGTCCTTTTGGAGGGGGTTTATAATTGTACTTCAGAGAGTTGTTCTAAGATGAAACTTAGAACAGATTTTTATTAAATGGGCTAGTTGGCTTTAATTTAATATTTTTAATGATCTAGGGTTTCTGTTGGACAAGTGTAGTTAAGAAAATTAATAATAATAGTTTCAAGTTAACTAAACCAGCTGAATTTCACATAGGATGCATGCTTTAAAAATGCAACAACAAAAAATGTGTAAGACTGGGGTTTAGAATAGGTGCCTTTAAGGGGCACTTTTTAAAAACTAATAAACTATTTCTGAAATTACCAAGTATGCTTTTCACAAAAGCTATTGACTGAGTTTTGTTTGCTTAGAAACCCAGTACAAGTAAATAATGCTTTAGAAAGCACTTCTGAGCCTTTTTCTCTCTTTTTTTTTTTTTTTTTTTTTCATTGACCTAGCTGTGTAAAAGCCCAATTCTTTAGAGAAGATAACCTTTCTCCAGTCCTATTGTGTGTCAAGGTTTTGTTAATACCATTATCTGGTTGTGAGATTATAGGTGATTGTAATTAAAAACAAACAAACAAAACCAAACAAGATTAGGTTTCTCTAATCTTATTCAGAAGTCTGTGTTACCCCAGACAGCCTTATCAGGTGTTCTTCTGAAGAGAACCTGAGATTAGCCTGCTCTCTGCTTTTTCTCATCTGGGATAAGCAACCTGCCCCCAATGCAAAGAGAAGCCTGGCAGGTCATATGGGTGCCCAGAGTAGCATTATGTGCCAGGTATTTGGTGTCGCAATTTTTTTCATATTGAAGATCATTCTACCATGTCCAGCTCATGTGCTAAGAGCAGTACTGTTTAAATGTATATTCTAAAGAGAAGTATATCACAATACAACTTTGTTTCATACAAGCTGCTCAGAGTTGAATAAAAAGTAACAAGGAAAAAGAAATTAGGCATTTAGTATAGAGAAGAGTAATTTGAAATAAATAGGATTCATGAGTCAGACAGTTCCAGGGAAACAGCCCCGGATGGCAGGAGCTGCAGAGGGTAGGGCTCTTATTTCAGTGGTGGTGAGTTTGTGTAGAAGCGCAGAGGAGGCCAGAGTTCAAATAATGGGGAGGGATTTAGAGGGGATGAGGCCTTAAGTTAAGTGTAAATGAGTCTGTGATTAATTTTATAATAAGTTGGACATTATTTTTAACTGGATCCAGCAGTCAGTGAGAAGCAAATTGAAGTGTATGGAGTTGGGGAAGATACCTTTGTGTGTAGCTAACATTCAGTGACGTTCTAGATGGCTGACACTCTGGGAAGCCATAGAGGTAGTAACCATAATAGAAAGATCTAAATAGTCCCTTCCAGCCCTAACTTTTATGGTTCTGTGACTGTTTGTTGTTTTGTTTATAGTTGATAAAGCATGCCCCAAAGTCTGAGGAAGATTGAGGCATTTAGAGTATTGTGCACTGCAGCTTCACTGTACTGTAGTGGAAGGCGTACTCTTTTATTATAAAGGAGATTTAATGGATTGTAGAATTATGTTTTTTCTATTTGTTCTCTCTCCCCCTGCCCTCAAAAATCTTTCCCTTCATCCTTTGTCAGCTGGAGATATGTGAGAACATGAACCCTGTGCCAGGGAGACTCTGCATCTCGTAAAAAAAAGTGCCTGTTTAGTGCTAGACATGCAGACCTCACATGACAAGGGAGTGGTGGGGAAAGAGAACCCAGGAGTGATAAGAAGTGAGAATCGTTCTGTTTTTGGCAGCCATGCGGCACCGAAACGAGCTCTCGGGGAAAAATTTCAGTTGCATGGAGCGTTTTCTGACAGCCAGGGCTCCCCCCTCCCTTCTGCACAGTCTTTGGAGTATTTGGTTGAGGGATGTAGGTATAATTATTTTCTTTAACTGAAATATTTAGATAATTGTCTTACAGAAGCAACTAGAGGCCTTAAATGAGATGAGGACCCTATTGTACTATTTATTCATTGTATAAATGTATAATAAAAAATGATCCATGTTTGGAAGTGCTTACAGTCTAAATAGAAAAGACAGACAAAGAGTGGGAGAAAGGAGGTATTATCCCCATTTTACAGATGGGGACCTGAAATGCAAAGAGAGTAAATGACTTACCCAACATTCAAAGGAAGTATGTGATGGAGTTAGGAATTGAATCTGGCTCTCCTGAGTCCCAATCCAGTACTTTAACCACAAGCCCATCTTTCATCTCAGAGCTGCAGTATTGCATTACTGGAGCCGCCAGACCACCTGGAACGGTATCAAGAGAACCCTAACTATAGCGGTTACCATGAGGTCAGGGTGAGTGGATAAAAATAGTTCCATATTTTCAGAATTAGGAAGAGATGTTTGCATTTTAGTGGGCACTTCTCTTTCCTGTGCTCTCTTATTCATCCTACTTCTGTAGAGAAATGTGGGAGTCTGGAGAATAATGGTGCTCTTTAATTATAATTTGAATCTGCATAGATAGGAGAAAGGCACATTTGAAATATGTCAGAACACAGTTCTCTTTATGTGTAACAAACTGGAATCAGAATTCCTTAAAAAAATTGATAGTTCTACAGAAATTGAACTATTTAAGGTAAAAGATGAACAATAATAAGATCTCTATTACATTGTGGTGAGAAACCCTATGCAGGAAGCAGAAATAGCCAAATAAAAGAGGCTTCTCAACTTAGGGAATGTGAACTTCAATATGACTGTCATGCCAGTGTGTGCTAAATATCAAATGAATGACAATAAGAGGAGCCTTTCTGTCATCTTCATAAAGTAAAACAAGAAATCTTCCCTTGTGAAAAGGTAAGTCCAGTTTGCTACTCTTCCCATATTCTAGGAATACTGTTGTGAGCCACGTGTCTTGGCTTTTTGCTTCCTGCAGAACTGCTAGAATTCTGGAGCAGGCCAAGCCAAAAGACCCCGACTCTGCTTTGCTAGATAACTATTCTAGTTTACTCTAAGGCTCCCGTCATCTTAGTATTTAATGTCTGCCTCTACTTTTCAAATCCTGTCACTGTGCCACTTAGTAAAAAGAAAAATACCACGCCATCTTTTAATTCAGTGAGTTTGGGATTACTGCTCTATGGGGACTGATTCCTGAGAGGGAATTTTCTGTTAAAGGAACACTTACCTTAAAATTCACATGTTTTTATGAAAATTATTTACCTTCTATTGCTACTTGTAACATTTAATATTACTATAAATGTAAGAGGTTAAGGGCAAATAAGATTTTTCTCCATTTTTCAACCCATTTGTTTATACATTTGACTGTACTTCGTTTAGAGTTGGTTCTTTTTCCTTTACGTGGTTAGAAACTTTCCCTTTTGTTTGTACTCGATTTTCACACAGCATTGTGGAAGGAAATTTTTTAAAATAGGAAAACATAATTCGCTAGACTTCATGTTGACTGTGTCCCTTTTAAAAACCAACCAACTCAAACTGGTTAAGGAAGAAAGCTGAACGGTCATTTTGTCTGTTAGTATGAATGAGCAATATTAGTGAGAAAATTCAGCTAGTACTCTACATTGATAAACAGTACAAATAGATGTCTTGAGTATTATTTGTGATTGTAAAAGTGAGGGATTGGATAGCCTGTGGTTGCCAAAATCAATAAATAATGTAGGCAGGCTTTCTGCACGTTTTAAACCACAACTTTCCCAGTGCATGCCAACCTTGACCTGCTGGCTGTACCCACTTCTGACCCCTTGCTGTCCTTGTTCTTCTGAACAAAAACTGTCCGTTCTGTCAAATCATGCACTTGCTGTGTGATGTGGACAGACATTTATTGGGGTCTTGAGTGAAAGGATCAAACTAGTGTGATATGTCTTTTCTCACATCTCTATGGTTGAAGAGTGGATGGCCTTAATCCATTGTACCAGTAAGCCTCACCTCCAGCTTGTTCTCCTGGCAGGTGTGTAAGTGGGTAGTTTTCAGTGTGCTGCTTCTTATGGGAATGGACTAATTCATAGTGCTTTGACATAGCAGAGCACTTCAGTGGAGTCTAACCATTGCCAGCTGCTGTGCTGTATCAGGTAGCCTATTGGAGAGCATTAAACACTAAACTAGGAGGACACTGAGGCCAAACTATGCAGGTTTGGAGCAGAGTAAATGCAGTACTCTGTAATTGTCATGCTGGCTTATTGTAGGAGTGTTTGTTCTCAGTTGTCCATAAGACCTAAGAAATGTTTTGATTCTTAATTTAGACTGTTTGTCCCAAGTGGTTTTGAAATCCTGAGTGTTAAAAATATTTCTCTGTTGGATTGTGTAGCCCCTCAGCACATCTCCCAAAGCAGCAGCAGCAGCACATGCCTTGCATTGTAATGTTATCTGTGGTATGATACCTGGTACTGACACATTGTACCACATGGTAGGGCACAGTAAATGCTATTAGGGTTGATACAAAATTATGTTGTCAAAACATCATGTAGGGCTCTGAATGGTGCTATGTGGACAGTCCTTTAGCTTTTGGTTTAAAGCATGTCTGTCTTGTTTAGGCTGCTCTGTAGCGATGTTTAAAGTAGTTAAAATATAGTTATCTTGAAAGATCCACTGCTGTTGGAAAAACTACATGCAGAGACAATTGGAGGATAAAGATCAATATTTAAAAAACAAACAGTAAAAAGCCCCATTTTTTTTAAGTTTAAATTGAACTTTTATGTAAATTAAATAGTTGTTTTTTAAAAATAGATCTATTTAAAATTAAATTTGAAAATGACAATCATAACTTACTACAATCAAAATTAAATACTAAAACTATTAAGCAGTACATTTGCCCAGTTTTAAAGAAAGTCAAACCATTGAACTGGTAGAAGTCATTGACTAGAGTTTGTAAAAGTGCTAAACTAGCTTTTGACAGCAGTAATCTATTCTGCAGATGCAGAGAGAGAATAATTTTTTCATTTCAGTTTATTCAACTTGTTTAATTCAGTGATTAGTTTGTTAAAAGTGAAGAAACCAACTGGGAGTTGAAAAAGCAGAAAAGCGTGTATTGTATTCTTTACATTCCCTTTCTAGTTTATGAAAAAACTAGGTGTGAAAAGGTGAGATCTATTAGTTCTAAAATCTTGAAAAACATAGTGACCAGAAGCAATTAGCTCAATTCACTAACTGTACGCTACTGCTTGATAAATCAGTTAATTTTAAATGCAAAATGTTTTACTTAACTTTTTCTTATGTATCCAGCAGTTTTAAAATAGTTTTATTTAATATAAAAAATTAAAATGCTGGTTTTGTGCATTTTTAATTGAATTTCCATTATAATAGCGCTTGACACAAATCACAAATAAAATATTTATATTCTGGACACTTCAGTTAATAATGTGACACATAATGAACAAGGATCAGTTCTATTATCCAGTGCAGCTCACCCCTGATTCTCAGCACCCCTTGCGATGCTGTAGTGGACCAGCTGCCAAAAAAGGTCTGTCTCTCATTTGTTTCCCTTTGTGGTTTTTTTTTTTTTTTTTTTTTATTTCAGTGCAGAAAGAGAAGCTCCATGTTAATGCAGCATGAAGATTGTGTATTTAAATGCATAAAAATCAGAAAATTATTCTGGCAGTGTGGTTAACTTGGTCACATTGCCCACATATACATTCTAAGGTATTTTAACAGTTCTGTCGGGATACTTACATACCCTTCATCACCATAGTACGTGAGTGCCGAGTAGTAAAAAATACTGTGTGTGCAAGGTGGCTGAGTGAAAGATGCTGTGCAATTCTTCTGAATTTCCTGTCTCTTCATGCATTTAAATTCTCAGTCATGCTGTTTCATAACATATGTATTTTTTTTCCATTGAATATCCCTTTCTTTCCAAGTTGCTCAAATAGCAAATTTTCCTTTTATAATAAAAAACAACCCCACAGATCTCCGCATCGACACCTAACATAGTGGGACTGACATACAGCTTCCATTTGTTTTAACAGCAATATTTTAAGGGCTTTGTCTACACAAATAAAAGTGATCAAATGGAGTTGTGGGTAAGAAGAGTTAGCTCAGTTTGGTACAGCCTCTGTGGAAAAGGCCAAACTGTTATAACCAGGTTAAAATCCACCATGGAGTGGAGACCAGGACTAACCCCTATCTTTTTAACTGTAATAATCCAGTTAAATAATCTAGCAAACTGTATTTGCAGACTGTCCAAACTGTTGTAACCTGGCTTGGTTACCCCTAAATTCAACAGACAAGCTAAACTTTGAGTTGGTTGGGAGCCAAAAGTGCATTAGTGCCAGTGTTGCTCATGGCCCCTATGGGGTGCACACACCCGAGCATGTAGAGGCTAGGCATGTGAGCCTGGCACTAATGACATCGTATACAGTATATAAAGTATATTCAGTATATAAAGCCATCCCCTTTGGGAGGAGAAAGAAAGAGTTGAATTTGGAGGATCAGTACTCTGTACAGTGCTAATGCTTGTACAGAAATTGTATATTGATGTGAAAGTGTCTGAAATGAGGCGGAGTGGCCTCCCATTGAGTCAGATGGGGAGGAGCCACTCTCTGATCCCTGGTGGGCAGAGCCAACCAGGTCCACCCCTACTTCCAGAAGATAAGAGGTGGGGCTTGTAGGTCAGTGGGAGCTGGGTCAGGGAAGGAGACAGATGTCCCTAGCCTGTTGCAGGCCCGTGGCTCTGCTACCAAGCTAAGGAGCGCCCTGACTCAAGAGGAGGTTGAGAACGGGGAGGAGCACCTAGAATTGCTGGTGGTTGAGTACCCTGATGAGACAGAGGACATTTGGGCTACAGAACCCCTTGCCCAGACTCTGGTAGGAAGTAGCCTGGGGGAGACCTTACTCTGATCTCGTTCTGCTGTCAGAACTTGAGTCAGCATGTTGTGGTGGGATCCCTGCTGACCAAGTGGCGGAGAGGTACGCCACTATCAAGGCCTTAGGCCAGGGCCCAGTGGAGTAGGATGGGCCCAGGTCTTCCTACTCCCATGTGGCCTCCCCACTCCTGGGGTGACCACCTACTCCCTCTAAGATACGAGGCTTGCATTTGTTTGCCATCTGCTGACTCAGGACCTCAGGTGAAAGATTGATTTGTTGCTCTGCCCTGCCTGAGGGCCTGAGCTACCTATATTGCTTTGTTGCCATGCCTTATGCCATCAAAGAGGCCTTGGGCCCTGGCACTTGATTAGCTAATTTCCTGATAGTGGGCAGTGCTCTAGGGCCATAAGGAGGCAAAGTGGCCTCCCATTGAGCCAGAGGGGGAGGGATGACCGCTAACCCATTATAGTGTCACTGCTATTAGTTTCTGTTAAGATTCTTTGTGCAAAGTTGTCGAGAATGTGGCTAATAGTACATCCTAAGCTTAACATCTGGACTTCAGCTGTTTCATATTTGGATCCAGAAGACTCCAGTGTAAAATTGCCTTGACACATCGAAGCTTCCTCTTTCCACCAAAGCTGTGCAGTAGCTTGTGAATGTGACCAAGTGCTCAGCAACACCTGCTACATGAGGCATACAGGGACATCATGTAACTGTCCAAAAGTATCTTACACAATGTGTTTGAGGAAGGAATTGAATTATTAGCTATCAGCTTTGGCAGGTTTTGTCTAAATGGGGGATCTGAGTTGCATAGCTTTGATTTGAGTAACATTGGTTTGGCAATGGTTTTAACCTTCTCTCTGATGCTATTTTGCTGACCCTTATCAACTGGTATATTTTTAGTCTACTGATTGTCCTTAATTCACTCCTCCTTTTTGCTAAGGGGAATATTAAGTTCAGTTTGTAGACCAGATGAAGGTGGGCAGATTCTCAATAAAGTGGATTTGTAACTCTCCCCAGACTCTGAGGAGTAAAGGGACAGATTCTAGATAACAAAATATGATGGGGTGCTGAAGCATGTGAATGTATGTTGGATACTGTGTCCCTGTCAAAGAGGAAGGATGTAGGTCATCTCTCTTAGTACTTGTTACAACCAGGAAGCCTGTGGCTTTGGTTTGATTGCCTGATTCTGATCTCTTTCCCTGGGTTATTGGGTCGGACACGTGAGGGCAGAATGCATTCTGCCCCTGGGAGGGAGGGGTGTAGAGAGTGCCTCGTGTTTCTCTGCAGTGTGCTGTTTGGGAACCCTGTTTTCCTATCTTTTTGGCTGCAATGGGGTCCTGAGAGTGATTGAAGGGAAAAACGGGGAATGTTTCTATGACAATTATAGGGATATTGGGGATGCTAAAATGCTTTCCCCAAATTGCTTGATGTCCTCACACAATGAAAGACTTAGTATTAAGGGTGAGGGGAGAAAGCCAGCCAGTATACCTCCTGCTTGGAAGCTGAAGAGTGCTAGAGTTCCAGCATGGAGGAAATGGTCTCTGAGGATAGTGGTAGCAAAGAAGCATAGCCTAGTGGACTGGGCACTGGGACTATGAATTCTAATCTGGAAAAATGTCTGAAGATCTGAACCAATTTATTAGAGTACTTGTATGACAGGATTGCTTGTGCTGGTAAGGGGGAGGGTTCAGCAGCCCTCGGGGGGCTCACTTTCTGTTTGTCTTGTGCTCTTAAAAGCTCATGCTTCAGAATTCAGCCAATTACTTGGATGGTCAGGAAGGGATTTTCTCCTTCCCACAGTATATTATGGTTTTTGTTTGTTAAATCTCCTTCCTCTGAATCATCAGGGATGACCATAGGTAGAGATGGAATATTGTCAGGAAGGGCCAGCGCTCTGAAATAGTACTAAGCTTCTCTCTTAGGTGCTTGGCTGGCTGGTTCTTGCTCATGTGCTTGGGGTCTAATTGATCATCATCACGTGGGATTGGGAAGGAATTGGCAGTGACCTTGGATTTTTTTCATCTTCCTCTGCAATCTGTGTGGGGATACAGGTCACTTGCCAGGATTATCCGGGTATATCTCACTGAATCATTTATCTGCCATCACAAAGGCCTCGAGTATTGCTGCACATCAGTCCCTCCTATTCTCTGCTTGTGGCACATAATAGTCTAGTCTCCTGTGAGTGATAATATTTGGTTGTTGGGTTTACTTTGCAGGTTCTGGGTGGTGGTGGTGGCGGCATGTGATGTATAGGAGACCAAACTAGATGACCTGGTGGTGCCTTCTCGCATTAAACACTGACTCTGCCATTAACTCACTATCTGACTTTACATTACTAGACCTATCTGTGCTTCAGTTTCTTCATCCAGAACAGGGATACCAAGGCCCAATGTATTCTGTGATTATGAACTTTTCTCTCCTTGCTACAGAATTGTGCTCCAGAATCTTTTAATTTGTCAATATGTATATATATTTCTAGCCCTTGTGGTTGTACAGAGAACCTTGAAAATGTGAGCAGTATAAACTGGTACAATGTTGCCTCTCTGATTTTTCAAAAAGCCTGAAACAACAGGTGTGAACTGTCCCGTTAATTTCAAACAGGGCCTTAGAATCATGGGACTCCATAATCCTGTCCTTGTAGAAACTGGTGAACCTTCAAGATGGAAAATTCAGCAATTTTACCGTGGAATTCACTGTTTTGTTACTGCCATGGCATTTTGTTTTATTTCCTGTCCTGCTAGCACCTGCCTGTAATTGTGTCTTGCTCCCAAGCTTTTCCCCCACAAGAAGGAGTTAATTGAAATACAGTGCAAGCTCCCTGCATTGTTCCATAGAGCTAGGCCGCAGCAGGTCAGGGAACCAGAGTTAGCGTCCAGTTTGCAGCCAGAAAACCATAGGAAATGATAGCATGGGCTGGTAAACTGGGCTACCTGGAGAAGAGCACAACAATTGGGGAGTCAGGGAAACAAATCTCAGAAGCAGACCACAAGCTCCCTCCATCCCCTTCCTTGGCACACATGGGGAGAAGGAGGTTCTGTGCCTGGGCATTTAGACAACATTCTGGGAGCAAAACCACTTGAGAAGCAGGCAAAAAAATCTCCTCTTCAAAAATGATCATTGATTAATTTTGTTAGTGACTGTTCCCGATGTTGAGCCATTGGTAGCTGTGTGTGTCTGTGAGAGGGTGAAGAGATGGGAATGGAAGGTATTTCATGTTGATACACTAAATTAACTTTCACCTGGAATTTAGAGATGGTTGCCATAAACTCCAGGGGTGCTTGTTATGGAACTCTCATTGCACTGTGGAGTATAAGGGGCCCTGATAATACCTACAAATCTAATGGGGAGTTGGGTATGGATGGTGGTAATTAACTAATATTTGTACAGTAGTGCTGGGAAGATGGTCTCTGAGCACGGCATGGGACTCATAAAATGAAAAACAGTCTCTTTGCATTTGCTGTTCTCTTAAGAGTGTGACTGAGCTGCATGGATTCATTCCCCCCTCAGGGGACACAGGTGCGCAGAACTATTTTTTTAATCACATAAATTAAAATGTGTTCCTTTGTATTAAAATAACTAAATGAAGTTACACCCTATATCTTTTATTGCCAGATAATATCTTTGAACCTTTGGCTCACCATCTTGCTATCAGCTGCAAGGTATTTTTCAGGGTACGCTTAACCAATTCTGCCATTGGACTGAATCTGAAAAGTGTTATAGGCAGAGAAATCCCCTGACAGCAGTCAGTGCTCACGTGACCTGTTAATCATTGTACCCATTGGAGATAATGTTTTCCAGGCCTCTTTTGAGCTCCACCTGCCCTCCTTTACCCCACACCAAGATAAATGTACCAAGTATGGGTTGGTCATGCTTTATGCTTACTAGAGGGTTAAACACAAATTAAAATGGATTGCAGAACTCTGATTTGGTTCTAAAACAGATTGATTGCTGGTGGAGTGATGCTATTGAGTCTGGAACAGGTTCGTAAACAGCAAGCACAGCCTCTGCCGTTCCTGGCCTCAGGGTATTTACCTGCTCTTTTTCAGGGCACGCTGCTACTTGAAGTGGTGCTATAATGTACTTGTTTGGGATGGGGTGTGTGCATTGGGAGCAGGGTTCATGTGTGCTTCAGGTTGGGAATGGTTCTCCTTTGGTTTGTTGTGGTTTGTCTCCTGATTGTTGAACTCATGGATTTGGCAAGACTGCCTCTTATTAGTTGGAGCATCAGCCCAGACTGTCTGCTGCTCTGGCTCACTTCTAGCCAGCATCAAAGAGGCTGAGTGACAGATCCACACCATTTCCCTTTGGTATCTGCACTGCTTTTGTTATCCCTGCCCTTGGTCGAAAAAGTGAGATAGTTAATGTATTGTTCCAAGTTGTCCCTGCACCCAATTTTTATCACAGAGAAGTAGCATTCTTTTGTTAGATAATGACAGACCTAGCGCTCCTGTCAAGCTGTACAGCACTGAACCCAATTCCCCTAAAACCCTGAGAACATCCCTTTTGGTGCTTTCAGGGGGACAGAAGTGCTTTGATTTGTGTTTTCCAGAAAAAAAATTCTACAAACCAGCGTTTAAAACAACTCTCAGTCCCTGAAAGGTGAGGTGGGCGGACATTGGTAAGCTCTGTGGCAACCCCACCAGAGCCCTACCAGTATGGTGGTAATAATCTTGTGGGAAAGGTTGCTGCAATACAAGGCAGAGAAAAGGAATTCAGGGGCTTCCAGAGGGCCCCTATATGCATTTAATGGTGCAGTAAAGCCAGGTTTGAAACTGTGCATCCCTCATCTGCCCCCTTCATCTCCAAAACCTAAAGAGATTAAAGAAGGGTCACCAGTGCATAAATGAATAATTCTGTGTAGTCAAGGGGAGGAAACAGAATTTAGGTCAGATATTTCACCAACTATATCTGTTAGAACGAAAATCTCTGCTTGTCTCTCTCTACATGGAGAGACCAAGTGCTAATAGCCAGGCAAGGATATACACGAATAGTCTGGCCCGGCTTTGGGCTTTGCAAGCCCCTTGTATTCTAATCTCTTTCTTGCTCTTTTGTTTGCAGCTCAGAGACATGTCCTCACGTACATGGAGGATGCAGTGAGCCAGCTGCTGGAGAACAGAGACGATATTAGTCAGTATGGCATTGCCAGATTCTTCACTGAATAGTAAGTACATCAGGAGTCTGCCAATAGGACCACCCTGAGGGAGGCTCTTGGAAGCAGGCAGGGTACATGGAGAATGGAACTGGACACATGCTGATTATGTTGTGGCATTTGAATGTTGGATTATGTTGGATTTGAATAGGTTAGCCAAGGGCTGCCTGAGCATGTTTCAGAGACGTGCTTATTCAGGACAATGGGTCAAATTCCGACCTGATTTAAAAGTGGGGTGATCCCTTTTGCTTCACCAGCAGTTGTGCTGGCTTATTCTGAGGCTGTACACTCTTGTGAAAGGCTGCAACAACTGTGAGTTTCCTCAGACTATTGAAGAAATCTAGTCATTAGACCTTGGGTTTTTCTTCTTAGTCCTCTGTTCTATATTTTCTAAAAAGCTATGATGCCTGGGCAGTTATTAAATAGTAATAACTCAGGGACCTTATTTTTACACCAGTAATATAGAAGGCTTTATATAATGTTCCCTGTACTACAGCAATGGATGAGGAACTTGAAGCACTGAAGTAAATGCAATCCTTAAGTGACTATCCTCAGAGGATTTTTTTCATCCCTTCTCAGATCTCATTGGAGATCAGATAGGTTCCTGGCTTACTAAGTTGGATGACAACTGATTGAACAGATTGTGTTGTAACTTCAGATCCCAAATAGTCATTGGTATGCCATGCAAATTTCTAGACACACAGGTAACCTCTCCAAGACTTTGACTGGTGAAATTAGTCAAGTTCTTCTTCTTCTCCACCTCCCTCCCCCACTAAAGACTATTGAAACTGGGCAGATGTTCTGAAAGAAAATGTGTTGGGACAGAGAAAGGAAGGTCGCATTTTAATATCTTGAGACTGACTCTTGCTGAGCTGCCAGGCCATGTAGCCAGGTCTCCAGGCCTCTCTTCCTTTTCATAGTCCCACACAGGAGATGGGACATATTTCAAGGTCTCTGTGTACAGTAGCTCTCTTTAGTAAATGGCTGTGTGGCAAGAGGACTGGTTCCTTATGGTACCTCGTCCCTCTCATTCCCATCAGTGTCCTTACTAATGTGCTCACTTTATCTTTCTCTCTGAATTATCCATGGTGCTATTCAATCTTGTCCCAGCTGTTTGTTTTTGTCTGTGTGAAGGGGTATGCAAACCCCATTCTGGGCAGCCAAGGGGTTAAGGAAATGATCTGGGCTCAGGCAGCCCTGCCAAACTTGTAGGAAATGCTCCAACTGGAGGAGAAATCAAAAGGCAGAGGAGCATCTCATTTGGTGGCAGACCAGGGAAGAGAGCAGACCTGCAGCCCCAGCAGAGGAGAGCCAAGGGAAAGGCAGAATCTCTCCCCAAGACAACTGCCCAAAAGTCCCTCTTTGAGGGAAAGGAGGACTTGTTACAAAGACAGCCTGAGAGGGAAGAATTGCCCTCTCCCTCTCCCTTTCCCTTTTATGTGGAATCTGAGTTTTGTTAATTCCCCTGTACTTTGTTTGGACTACTCCAGCAGGGGAAATCTCTAGGACTAAGCTGGTCCAGAAGGGTGGGCCATACTGCAGAAGGAGGCATTTGCTGCTTGAGAGAGGAAGAGAGCTACCATGCTACACACAGCTGCCAGAAGGTGCATTGTTGTGAGTGGACAACCTTCGTGCCACCTAAACCCAGATAGTGACTTTGGGACAATTGCTGGGAGCAGGGTGTGATAGGGAGGGCAGCCTTCAGCAGTCCCTGGCTGTCGGATCATTGGTAGCCCTCAAAAGGCCCTGGGTCAGAGCCTCATGGAGTAGGAAGGCTCTGGCTTGCCTACTAACAATCCCCCTACAAATCATGGACCTAAGGCCTGATCACTAGGCAATGCTGCCAACCAATCTCCAAGTGAGGACTGTTACAGTCTAGCTCTTGTAAAGCTCCCTTTATTTGCTTGACATGCTGTTGTCTGGCCCTTCTAGACTCAATAACAGTTATATGGCTCAGCCTAGCCACAGTGGTGATGATCACGGATCTCAAGACCCCAGAAATTCAGATTGGGAGGAAGAAGATACAGGGTTGCAACAAAACCTCTGCATTTGTAGAACATTCACTTTTCAAATATAACAGCTTTATTCTGTAGAGAATATTTTGTACAAACTGTTTCCAAACACACATCCCACAACACCACAATACAAATGTGGGTTTGGTTTATTGGGGTGCATCCTTGTGGTATAGGCTGATGTGTCCTGGAGGTACAGATCACTGTGAACTGTACAGCTAAGAGCATTTGGAAATCTTCCTTGTTTTGCTCAAGATCATTATCAATTCAGAAGCCTCATCCAAAATCACATCATTGATTTGGATAGCAGCCTTTTGGAGCTCCTCTGTATCAGATATTGTCCAACATCAGATGCATCAGATAAAAATCTAAAATACTGCACAGTGGATTATTAAAGAATAACCTGCCTGTAGGGTAAATTTTTTTTCTAACCCATATCATCTTGTAGTTGGTTTATGCTCTGAAGCATATGGATTTATATTGCTTTATAAAAACTATTTTAATAGTTATAATAAATTTATTATAAGTGTGGATGGTTTCCTTATCCATGTAGCTTTCCAGTCGTCTCTGGAATTATATTTAGTTCATAGCTTCATTGATATCTAGTGGCAATGAGTGCTGCATGTAGATTATATACTCATTGCAGACTGTCATCCTACTAGTAATGATTATATTTATAAAGCACCCTACCTAGGCAGCCTACATATAAAAACAATATAAAATTCAATAAAAATATAGATAATCCTTGAAAGTCCATCTTCTAGATATTCAAGAAAAACTAACTGAGATGGATCAAAATGCAAGCTTAAAGGAGACAGAGATATACAGGGGCTATATAAATAGGGAATCAACATGGCACATACTAAAGATACCTAGGAAAGAAGATTTCATGATGTGGAGTGTGGAGGACAGAATAAGAAATGTCTGGAGGAGGGATTCAGGCCCTTAGTTAATGTCCAGTTTCTTGATGACCCAAGATGTTACAGTGAGGTCCCTAAAAGGCAGCTGGTACCAGAGCACAGAGATTCTTCAGGATGAAGTTCAACAAGGAAGTTTTGTGTGTGTCTTGGTCCTCCTCATTCTGAGTTTTAACAAACAAGTGGTGCTGCTTGCAGTGACAGGAGCTCCAACAGCTCCTTCACTGTTAGATGGCAGTGAGTCTTTAGTGGCCACTTGAAGGCCTCTGACTGGCAGATTGACTGAAGGCAATGAAAATTTGGCCACTGGCCTTTTTGTTGAGGATGTGGCTAGGTTGTGCCTAGACTTCTGAGGAGCATTTTTTTTTTTCCTCCAGGCTTGATCTTGTTTCTGAATTTTGATTCAGTGAAAAGGGGTTGATGCTTTTTATGTCCACTGGGTTTAAACCTAAAGTTAGTCCCTCTGTATGAACAGTGTAGTGTAAAAAATACCCGTCATGTTATAGCCACCGTGTACTTCTGTGTCCTGAACAAGTTGCCCTGGTAGAAGTGTGATGCTTCCCATGGATACCCAAGATTGTGAGGCACCTACCTGCCCTTAGCGTGAGGAAGCCTTGTCTGTGCCTGCGATCTGTCAGCTCCCTGACTTACTGGCTATTAGCAAGCCAAGCACTTCCCTCCATGTCCCCTGCAGGGCCCACCCTCTCTTTTCTGGCTAGCAATAGGCACACTCCGACCCCTGAGTCCTCTGAGCATCCCTATGCAGTTTCCAGACCCTGATCACTGGACACTGTTACCAGACCCACTGTTCCCAGAAGAACGCAACATCGCAGCTTACCAGTTACACCATAGAACAGAGCTCCACGTAACGCACAGCCCCTAGATACGTTTATAGAAAGAACAAGAATAAGTTTATTTAACAAAGAGCAGAGATTCAAATGACAAAGAGAAATATTGGAAATAGCAGGATATGTATAAAATAAAATCACAGCGTGCGTACTAGAGGCTAATCTTAACTACCACAATGCCCCTTGTCTAAGTTTAGTTCACCTTAAAGTCTTCCCAGTGTTTTCAGCCAAGCCTGGCTGTGATCCTTTTTTCATGAAGCAAACACAATGTCAGTTCACCTCCTAGGTGGGGGACCTGGAGTGTCTCTTTGCCTTCTCCAGTATATGAGAATAATTCTTGGTTCTTAGTCATGATTGGACATCTTCCTGTTGTTGTTCCTTCCTGTGGACTTTCTCTTGTTGACTTTGCAGTCTTGATTAGCTGGTGATTCCACATGTAAGTAGACTTCTAAATAGACAACAGTCAGCCAAGGAAAGATGTGTCCCTTATCCCTTGTCCGAACAGAATCTGTTTGTTTACCACCTTCTGGAGGCCTGTTTTACATACTTTAAGAACACAGGTTTTAGTGTGTATATATACATAAATCCTTACATATTATCTGTACGTACATTTCACAGTGGTTATGGTAATCAGTGTGGCACAGGCTTTTAGTAGAGACCTTACATGACATTCTTTGGCAAATGATATAGCTACCAGACCCAGGGAATCCCTGTAAACCCTTATGCATGCCTATACCCTCTGCAATTTGGCATCAGGAGGTGATTGGGTCACAGGAATCACCTGCTAACGGGATTGCAGGAGTGGATCTAGGTCATAAGGTTATTGGGACAAATGAATGTGCAGCCTATGGAAATGACATAGCTAGGAGACACCATACGGTATCTGATGCAGGTGGCTTTCTGTGAAAAGTGATGTTCAGATTAACTTTCCTCATCAACTCTGAACAACTTCCCTCAATAAGCAAGAACTTGAAGGAAAAGAGAGTGAGCAAATCTGTGACCTTCACCTATCAACCAGATTTCTGTTTTGCCAGAGTTGAGAGTGAGGAGGCTATGACACATCCAGCTGGCATTGTTCAGGCACCCCTCCAGAGCAGATTTGGTTTGCACCTCCTTTCAAGTTCACTCCTTGGGGCCTTTTTAAACTTATTATAGGTAACGTAAAAATTAAATGATGGAGCCCCTCCCTACCTCTTTGAAACTGCTCTTAGAACATTTCTCTGCAGTACTTTTTCATGCTGGGTCCTGCTGCCCAGCTCGTCTCATCTCCATTTATTCTGCTCCTGTCCCACCCTTGCCTGCGGTACTCTCTTGGTTCTTGGTATTTTCAGACAAATCTGATTTGTTCCTGTAAATGTGAAGCCACTGTAAAATTTGAGTGTTTGCCAGCATGAGCAGCTCTGAAAAATTGAGATGCCCTGAAATGAGATCATGTCCCCCTGACACTCCTGAAAAGGGGATATGACATACTAAAGGGCTTTTGTGTTCATGTTGAGTACTCCATAGAGCTGTTAACTTCTTCCTTTCCTACAGAAATAGTCATCAAATACTTCTGTCACATTTTGGTAATTAAAATAGAATTTGCCATTGTTGTTGTCTTATGGCTTATGCTAAGGCCGGAGAGCAGCAAGCCATAACTGCAGCCCCAATATCAGAACAGAAGTATGCTTAGTAGTGCTGATCATTGTGAAAGCTCTCAATGTAGGACACAGGAAATGTGGAGAGACTGCTCCTTTAAAGTGAAGAATAATTTCCCAGAAGAAGGGACCTAGATATCAGCAGAGTAGGGAACTGCCTATCATGGGAAAATAACTCATTCTGGTTCCCCAATCTCACCTATTTCTCCTACCCTATGGAATCCCCCATGCAGCCAGGGTCAGGCTGTGCCCAGTTATTTACGCTCAGCATATGTCTACACTAAACTTGGGAGGTGTGTGTGCAGCATGTGTAGACATACCTAAGTTTACTTAGATCTAGCTAGCTCAAATAACAGTGGTGCAGCTGAGGCAGCATGGGTTGTTGCGTGGGCTAGCCTTGCCAGCCTGGTATCCTGGATACGTATTCAAGTGGACCCCGCCTGTGCTGTCCATTGCAATTATACCTGAGCTAGCTTTGATCTCAATCAAAGCTAGCTTGAGTTACATCTATATGTGCTGCAATCACACCTTCCAATTGCAGAGTAGACATACCCTCTGCCAAGCCAGTCAGCTTGATAAGGAACTCAATATCTTGGAGCATAAAGAGAATTGATGTGCCGTTCTGTAAGACTGTTTGTTTTTTCCTTCCAATGAACCTTCTATTGCTGTAACTTCCTCTAGGTGAGGGGATTGGCAAACACTCCCTTTGGAACATGTGTGCACTGTTTAAAGAGAGATGATATGACTCAGTACTGTGTGGCTTTCTAGCCTCTTTTCCCCACTCCTCTTAATCTTCCCTACTTTAGTAAGGAGAAAGAGACCAAGCTGGGGTTTTACAAAGCCAACAGGGTCATCCTAGAGAATCAATTGTATGTGTGAGTTAAGCACCTGGGTATTAACTGTAACTTTAATCTGCCTATGTTCTCTGTTCTCAAGTTTGTAAATTCTAGAGGAAAAAAATCAAGTGAGTGTGGTGAGGAGGAATGAGAGAGACAGGATTACTTCACAGAACCAGAGGTTCCCAGATTTTTTTGAGTCTGCACCACATCTTAGGAGATAGGTGTTTGAGAATCCTCCCCATCCTTTCATGATTACATAACCTCTCTGCTATTTACAGAAACTGCTTACATGAGCAACTGATATCAGGAAAGCATTTAATGTACTTTTAGCATGTTTTAGCGTGATTTAGAGGCTGGAAACCATGTGACCAGCAAGCTCAACACTAACCACCACCATGTGCTCATCAGACCTCCAGTGGTCCATGAACCATAGTTTCAGAACTGTTTCCCTAAAGTGAAAGGAAATTAAATGATATATATTCCATTACTATCCGTAGCTGAACAGTAGCGCTGCTCACAGGAGAGAGCTAAGCTATCCAGCATTTCCTGCAGCTGTGCTGCTTTCAGATGTCTTGAACTCCAAGTCCTTGGGCCTAATCAGTATTGCAGAGGGGGGTTTTCTGGTCCTAAGGCAAGCCCGTACCTCCCTATTCGTATTTTTTTTTGTCTAGGTATACATGACAAAGGTTCGGGTATGATGATCACCTTCTTCGAACTTGCTTATTGGAATGTGAGGACAATGTATGTCAAATGATCTAGAGGAGGTCAATGACCTAGGAATTCTGCCTTGATTGACGGAGCTGGAGAAGCTTGTCATCAGCATACCTGCTGTCTCTGAAACCAGGCTAGATGACACAGACTCTCTTAGCAAGATGCATTTACACCTTTTTCTGGTATTAAAAGAGAATCCAAGACCACCATGATCATTGGCTAGGTTCTGCGTCAAATTTTTTTAGCATGTATGGCTGAATGTCCCCTTGTAACATCAGAACATACCCTCTCACTAAGAATATCTACCACAGATGACTTTGCCATCATCATCAGTACATATGCCCCAATGTTCCTCCATATCTGAAGAAAAGGACTTGTTCTGTCAGCAACTTGTCGTTGGTCAGCTAGCACTGAAAGAGTGACTCCATCTGTTAGGAGATTTCAGTAGTAGAGTCAGCTCAGATTGTTGGCCCCCATGAAGTAGGAAAAATGAATGACAAGGGGCAAAGACTCCAGGAGCTCTGCACCTACCTAGGACTGTGCATTACCAACACCTATTTCCAAGGTTGTCATCACCACAAAGTCTCATGGAGATGCCCCAAATGTGGACATAGGCACCAACTGTATTTGTCAGCTATAGAAAAAGCTACGAATGTTCTATATGCTCTGTTTTCACAGTGCAGACTGTGACACAGACCATATGCTTATATGCTGCAAATAAGCCTTTCACTATGGAAATTCATCATACCAAATAGAACCGTTGCCCTGGCATTAACAGCAGCAACACAAAAGATCAAGGAAGGTCTCTCCAATTCATTATCAATTAATCTATTTGCATCTCCCCTGAATGCTGATAAGCATGGAACATGTACAGAATGAATATTCACATACTGCAACCTTAACTCTTGGTAAAAGATCTGTACAAGATAAAGACTGGTTTGCAGAATACTCTGAAGAAATGCTTCCAGTTGTTGAAGCAAAATGCATAGCACTACATGAACCCCTGTTCTAAGATATGTGGTAACCTCAGATTGTCCAAGAGTGCATTGCCACAAACATCAAGGCAATGTGATCAATCATATAGGCTCAGTCTGTACGAGAAAACAAACATCCTTTGAAAATGGAGATCTAAGCGGTTTGGATGATGAAATCAAGAAAGAAATAGGTCCTTCAGCCAAGAAGGCTGTCCCATTTTTCATTTTATGGAGACATCAGCATTGACCAGAAGCAAACAGACGCAACACTGGGTGGAACACTATTACAAAACTATTCATGTGAAAGCACTGCATCAGAAACTGGTAAATGAGATTCCCATGCTCCAGATTGTCAAAGTGTTAGTTTTTATATCAATCTATAAATGAGCTTGAAAAGGCAAAAGCCTCCCTAATGCCACAGAAAGCTACAGGAAAAGATGGAATTCTAGCTAAAGTACTGAAACAAAGGAGGACAGGTTGTGCTTAAACATCTGCACAATGTTTTCTTGCTTGCTGAATGGAAGGAGGGGTAACCTAAGACATGAGGATGCCAACATCATAATGTATAAAAACAGAAGATCAGAGTGATTGCAAGAACTACAGAGGAATCTTCATCCTTAGTGTTCCTGGTAAGGCATTTGCATCCCGCCAGAGCCAGAAGCCAGGTCCCACCACCCGGGCTTCTTCTCACCCTGGCTCTAAGTCGGGAGTGGGCTCCCACTGCCCAGCTCTCCAGGCAAGAGGAGGGCAGCTGGGCTCTAGCTGTCTGGCTTGTTTGTTAGTTTCACGGCTCCTGCCATGAAAATGACAAGCGAGCCAACTGTGGATTTAAGTAACACAGTGTCTACATAGACACTGCATTGCCCTAACTACACTGACATAAGCCCTACACCTCCTGTGGAGTTGGAGTTATGTTGGTGTAGTAGGGCACTTACAGTGGCTGGAGCAAGGCTGTACTGTAGACATTGACAAAATTAGGTTGATGTAAGCTGCCTTTTGTCGATCTAACTGTAGTGTAGATCAGGCCTCAGTTTTCCTTTTCTGTCTAGCAAATATTTGTGAAACCAACTGGCAAAGTATAGGTCTACATTCCCTCTAGTGCGAGGTCCACATAGAAGATAACAGCCTCTACTACTACCAATTATTCAGTTAGTGGAAGTAGTTGAGGACTGGGCTGTGGAACAAAAGATCCCAGTACTGGTAGTGATCGATGTTGGGGTCAATACGGTTCCACAAGATGGAATTTTTTCTTTTAAATTATGTAGGAAATTATATAAAACTGTTACCTTAAATGTTAAGGTTGCAAAATCAAGTCCTCAAAAGTTAGAAAATATCAGAATTTTCCAGTTGCCTAGGCAATCTTATTTTGCCCGTGTGCATATGCATTATGATAGTCTCTAATGACATAGAATCATAAGGTTAGAAGGGACTGCAAGGGTCATCTAGTCAACCCCTTACCAAGATGTAGGATTCCGTTGTACCTAAACCATCCAAGACAGATGGCTGTCTAGCATCCTTTTTGAAAATTGCCATTGAAGGAGCTTCCACAACCTCCCTAAGCAGTCTGTTCTATTGTCTTACAGTTAGGAAGTTTTTTTGTGAGATTTAATCTAAATCTGCTATGCTATAGTTTGAATCCATTGCCTCTTGTCCTGCCCTCTGTGGCAAAAGAGGACAACTTGTCTCCATCACATTTAATTTTTTTCCACAAGAGACCAGTTTTTGATAGCTACTAATTTTATTTGTTTGTGTTGTTCAAACATTTAAAAAATAGGCATAGATTTATAAAAACTCAGTTCCTTAATTATGCATTTTTCTCTTGGCTGGCTCCTCACAAGGTTCAATCTCTACCATATTCTACCACAGTTGATCAAGTCCATTTTAATAAGACAGAAAACAAAACCACTATTAAAAAGTGGAGACGTTATGGGTGCTTGCCAACTTTTCCCAGGTGAAGTGTGGAAAATAGATTGATGTTTCTGTGCAGCAGATCACTGTGGTCTGCCAGTAGCAGAAGAGTCAAGTTGTGGAAGCCTACCTATTTTAATGGTGCCTGGGGTTAGGACTGGTTCCTGTTGTCTGTTTTGGCTCCTAAATATGTCCTTTGGTAGATTCTTGTCCTCCAACTGCTATGTCTTAATTTTTGTGTGTGCTGATGATCATTAAAGGCAGTTGTAAGTAGACAATGCTTTCAATTAACACTACAGAAAGAGACTGAGGCCTTGTCTACATTAGAAAGTGTTGTCAACACAAGTTACAGTGATTGATCAAAAAAGCATTGTAATTACAACGCTTGTGCCTGTCCACGCAGCACAGGATGAAGTGCATCCTCAGTTGGTGCTCTAGTATCGACGGTGAGAGCATTGATGACTGTGGGCAGCTATCCCACTGTGCAATTCACCTGCTTGTGTTGCTAGGAGCTGTGGGAAGGTGGAGAGGATGGCAGCACATCATGGGTGTGGGCTCAATGTCCCCTGATGTCCCATCGTGCCATGGGTTTCCAACTGTTTCACATTTTTCAAGGGCCCCAATTTCCTGTGCGTGTGCCATCTTTATCTGAAAGGATGGATCCTGCACTGCTTGCCACTGTTATCAGTGTTCTGAACACTTTGTGGCAGGTCATGTAGTATATCATGAGCTTCCAGCTGGAACAGGAAACAAACGCCGGATTACTGTTTCTATTCACGGAGCGTCTGCACATGGTGCTCTGCCGCTTTTGTGCGTGTGAAACAAGCATTGAGTGGTGGGATCACATTGTTATGTAGGTCTGAGATGACAGGCAATGGCTGCAGAGCTTTCAAATGTGCCAAGCCACCCTCATGGAACTCTGTGCAGAGCTTGTCCCTGCCCTGTGGTGCAGGGACACCAGAATAAGAGCTGCCTTCTCAATGGAGAAGCACGTGGCCGTCGCTGTGTGGAAGCTAGCAACTCCAGACTGCTACCAGTTGGTCGCTAATCAGTTTTTTGGTACTCCTGCTGCAGCTCCTTGATTTTTCGCATGGCACTCCAGCGTGTCCCATTCATAGCCCTTCTGTGCCATTAACCAAGAAATTTGACCGTATGTATCCAAGTTTCTTCAGCTGGAATGGAGCTGGGATTGTACTGCCTCCACTCCCCAAATGTTGATCAGATCCAGAAGCTCTAGTGTGCTCCAAGCAGGAAAGCATTTGCTGTGTGGAGCCGCCATGGTCAGCTGGGAAGATGATGCAATGTGAGCTCTCCATGCCGACTAAGTAGGAAATGGAATTAAAAAAATTCCTGGGACTTTAAAGGGGGAGGGTTGGATGGCTACAGGGCAGCGGAGTTCAAGCTGATGGCCAAAGCAGTCAGGAAGGGCATTGTGGGACGCTTCCTGGAAGCCATGTAATGCGACACAGCCAAGTGTGGTGTCTAGACTGATCCTTTGTCACTAAAAGTTTGGTGCACAAAGCTCTACGCCTCTCGTTGAGGTGGTTTTATTTTGTCACAAAATCGGGAGTTGGGTTGGCCGGGGGGGATTGCAGTGTGTATGCCACCACTGTTTTGGCACAAAAAGATGACTTTGGTCAACAAAAATAGGTAGTGCAGAACAGGCCTGAGCTGTCTGAAACGTTCCTAAGGCCCCTCGCCAGAGGTCTTATACGTGGTAAAGTCATATAACCTCTTCCATCTCATTTAACTGCCTTTAATGACATGATTTTGGGTTTCAGGAACAATATCCTATATACAGTTAAGCACTGTGTGCCATCATATATATATAGCAATATTTCATGTATTAGTCTACCAAATGTATTTATTGTATCTACTGCTTTATTTTTTATCACCTATCATTACAATTATTATCGTATATTACTAATGAGCGTGTGAGTGTATGTGTTCCATCTTAGTTGGAAGGATAAAATCAGATCCCTGCAAGAGCCTTTGTTTCAGGAATAAACTTGTAAATTGCAAAGTCAGTCTGAATAATTCATAAACAGGAAAAAAGACAAAATTAATTAAAAAAATTGTTTGCCATAAATAATTAGTCCCTATATCTTTCTCCATAGAACCAATTTTTCTTTATTCTTCCCTTGGTATGTGGTGTACTTGTGAAACAAAATTTTTTATTGTCCATAACTGGCACTGGAATAATATTCTATGTGATCTGCTGCCCTTCCCATCTGGTGCCTCTTGCATGTAATTCTCTGTATGTGGTCACATTTCTGCAATGACTTATTTCTGAGATGTACCGAATCAAACATTTAATAGATGAGTACGGTGTCTCTTCGGTATTTAAATTGGATATTTGTTTCATTACTGTCTTTGTGAATATCCTGGCCCTCAATATCTGTGTGTTGGACGATTGTTTCTCTGTCTTGCAATTCTGACTGTGAAGCTCTGCTTTACTTCAGTTGTGATGATGGAGAAGTGAAGGAGCTCTTGGGTCGGAGTTGGTGTTTTGCAGCTATCTCAATTGTCTTCCCTCCACTGAAAAAGTATAGTGAGGAACTCATCATAATGCAAAAAAGACATTCTACAGTGAAGTCATTGCTCAGAAACATACCTCCATGTTGGCAGCTCACTCTGGGAAGCCATTTATCTCTGCTCATTGAGCCAAACTCTACCTTCTGTACAAATGGAATGCATAGAAAAATAGGGTGACTAAATAGCAAGTGTGAAAAATCGGGATGGGAGGTGATGGTTGATAGGCACCTATACAAGACAAAGCCCTATAATTGGGACTATCCCTATAAAATCGGGAGCTCTGGTCACCCTAAAAACCACATGGCAAAAAGGTAAATAGGAATGCATCTCTTACAGATGTGGTGGGAATATTTTACAGCCTTTGACATACAATCTATACTACTGAGTATAAAGCAATCATTTTCCCTTTGCATGCTGCTTGTGTTTCTTGGGCCTCCCACTCCTTTTTGCTCTCTGTTGTTTCCCGCCTTTTGGCCCTTGCTGCTATCTGCAGCTTTTGGGTCTATAACTTGACCAGTTCAAGATTTATGGCTGCCTCACTGGAATAGGTTCCAGACTGGTTCTTTAAGTCTGCACTTCCCTTGGTCTCAGGCCCTGTTGACGGATCATTCAGATCTCTTTGCTGCTTATGTTCCATGAATAGAGATCCCATCCATCCATGTTTCTCCCTGCAGCATTCAAGCATTTGTTTCCAACCTTCTCCCTTGTGAATTTCTCAGTACCTGTATTATCTGGTATAGAAGTGTCTGGGGTGTGACCCGTAGCTAACCAGCAAATTTGGGTGTAGATTCTACTGACTAAACCACTGTGCCATGTCTCAGGGTTGTGGAGCACATCCCTACCACCTACCCTTAACATGACAGTTTGTCTGTGCCAGCCAGCGGTCAGCTCCCTGACATCACCAGCCACATGAAGCACAAGCATTTCCCTACCAGTCCACATAAGCTCTGTTGTTCCTCTGCAGGTTAGTGATAGGCAGAGTCCAACACCCAGTCCTTTGAGCATTTCCCTGGAGTAACCAGATTGTGTTCCATTGGGCATTCACAGAACTCCAGATCCTTTATTCCCAAAGGAATAGTACAGGTTACCAGTTATACCATAAACTCTACTCTGCCTAACTAACAGCACTTATACTTGCTTTCTCTATAGACAAATCTAAGTTTATTTAACAAAACAAAAAAAAATGTAAATGATAGCAAGCAAAAATACTGAAAACATAGGTTTACACATAAAATAAAATCATAACACATAATAGAGCCTAAACTTAATGAAGAGCGCATTGTCATAAGAGCATAAACTGACCCCAAATCCTTCCAGTGTATTACAGCCAAGATTGGCTGTGATCTTCCATTCGTGAAGCAAGTCCACTGACATCTTACTTCCTAAGTGAAAGATATGAGGCTGACCCTTTGCAGCCCCTGATAGATCAACATAGTCCTTTGATCTTTGTTCATAAACTGGATACCTTCCTACCATGTTCCTTCCTGTAGGTTTTTACAGTCTCTTGTTAATTACTCTATCTTGATTAGCTAGTGGTTTAGCATTCAGATAGGTATCCATTGTGAAGTACACAATACTCAGTTGCATGTAACCAAAGAGATAAGTGTCTTCTGCCTGAAAGGAACATGTTTTGTTACCTTCTGATGACCTGCTTTAACTTTCAGACTTTGAGAACATAATTTCCAGTAGAGGTACATAACTCCTTAAATACTATCCTTACATACATTTACGATGGTTTTGATGACCAGTATGTCACTGGTCTCAGTAGAGACTTCACATGCCACCCTTTAGTGAATTATTATGCATAAAATACATTACCCAGGGGATCCCAGTAAATCTATATGCAACCCTGTGCCATCTGCCAGTTGGCATGAAGATGTTCCTGGGTCACACTCGTTCACACGTTGTATGGAGTGGATTTTCTGCAACTATTGTATGTATGTTCTGAAGAGGACTTTGCCAATAAGCCAATAAAGGTATGTTCAAATCAGCAGTACTGCATATGAAAAAGTAGGAGTCACAGGTAATTGCATAGTTTTTTATCATGTGTACAGGATGACTTCTTCATGATTCTTTAGAACGTGTTTTTTTGTTTGTTTTTGTTTTCTGGGAAGGAGGTATTGTGGCAGACATTGACAGAGTTTTTCTCTCTCTCCATAAAAAAGATTGTTGTCCAGAGCTGTGTGAGACCATTGTTGAATACATCATAATTCCTGCATTTACCTATACATTCCCCTTCCGCCTTAGCATCTATTCTAACTCTGTTTTTAAAAAAGCATTTTGGGATATGATAGAGTAGGGGATATATTGGATTAAACCTGAATCTGTTCTGCTGTATCCAAATAGCATCTCAGTTTGCCGACTTGTGAGGAGTGATTGGCCTTCATTTCCAGCCTTTCTAGGTTCTAGAGCTTGCGTTATGTTGGAATAAAATGTGGTTTGTTAAGGATGATTTCTCTCCTTATCCAGAAAGCTCATCGAGAGTTGCTGGAACAGTTTTGGGGATTTTCTTGGTTTTATTCTTTCAGAGGATGTTTAACATTTATCCTTTAACTGCAGAATGTTGCAAAGTCATGCAAATGCTTTTTTACTGGGCTGCTAATGTGTCTAATTCCCGTATGGATGGGACCAAAGAATTTGGAATCTCTTCAAAGTCTGAAAAATGTGGAAGTGCTAAAGACACAACATCAGCAAATATATCACTTTTAAGAAGGTACGCAGATAAGATGCCAGGTGTTTATTTCCATGACCGTTTCCCTAGCAACATGAATAGCAGGCTTTTGAAATGTCCTGTAATTCTAGCTTGTCTTGAAAATGATGGTTTTTCTTTGGGTTTTGCATCATTCTTTAAACATGTTTCCTTGTTTGGTTCTTGGAAAGCTGAAAACCCCAAAGAGCAGGAGGCTTTCTGCTTAGTGTTCCCAAAACCATACTGAACCAGGAAGATGCTGTCCCCTGGCTCCAGCATTAATCTCACATGCTGCATGTGGGTGAAAGAAAACTTGATTGACTCATCCTACTGCATCTCCTTCTCAGTAGATGGGATAACTGTCACCTGTTCAAAACAGAAATCAGGAAGCAGTAGTGAGTTCAGAGGATCTTAGCCAAATACATTTCTCCCAGTGCACAGTTAGCATTAACATTAGCAATGAGGGCTGTAACAATAGTATAGATTCAGTATAGATTCTATATCATGGAATTTTAGCAAGTGTCAGTTGATAAAAACACCAAGCGCTGAAAGTGCTGATAACACCCATAGGAATTTTTTGCTTAAATTCCCTAAACAAGGCTGAGAAGTGCAAATGTGGGTGCAATATATCTTTCAGTACAGAGTTCAGTATTGTCTCATCATGGTGATAGTTATTTGTATTGCAGTAGTGCCTAGGTCACCCAAATCATGGTGCAACCAGGCTGGTACAGTTTAAAATCAGTTTATGCTAATTAATAAGTACCTAACTGTAAAACATGGCATCCCAGCCTTGAACACTCTATCCCATGGTCAGAGGACATAGGATACTCAGTACAAGATGAGACTAAACATACAGGTCATTGCTCTTGGAATACACAGGTTCCTTTCTTTTTATGGAGCAGTTGTGGATTAATTTGCTCTTCACCCAGCACCACTTTTCCATCCTAATAGCTTTTCCCTGCCAGCTCACACAGTGGATGCAGTTATTCAACCATTTTTGTTTTCTGGACCAAGCTGTTTGCCCTTGTTTCTGTGAGACATTCACGTTTTGGTACCTTATCCATTGTCACTCGTTATCAGTTCTACAGATAGCTTTCAAAATGTTATTGAAATAATTTTACTAAAAATACGTATTCTTTTTCTGGCTGTGGTTTCCCCCTGTTTGGCTGCATTCTTCCCCTTCCCAGTGATCAGTAGTCACCCATTGCATTCCCACCCTTGGAGAATGAGTGCTGGCCATGAGTGCTGGTGTGTACACCTGCAAGATTTCCATGGCAGACCGAGCCTGTTATGATCACGAAAGTAAGGTTCTAAGGCACTGTTTAAAAACAGTGTGGTTTAAAGAGAGGACCTGGAAAGTATTTTCTGATCCTTTCGTTTAAAGTATTGTGACAGGGTCAGGCCAGACGGCTATGCAAGGGTGCTGGAAGGCATGTATATTTGCCCCAGGCTCAGAAAAGCCCTATTCCCTGGGTGATTCAGCTGGGGCTGTTTGGGCAATTAGGCCACCTGGGGCCAATCAAGGAGCCCCGCCCCAAACACTTAAAAGCCTCCAGTGCAAGCAGGCAGTGGTGGGTAGTAGAGTGAGGAGTTTGGAGAGAGGAGGTGTGGAGGAAGGAGGTTGGAGTTATAGTTTGGAGTTACAGTTTACAGGTGGGAGGTTGGCAGCTCGAAGCCGGCAGTTTGGAGTTGGCAGCTTGGGGCTGGCCAGCTGCAGTCTGCAGAGGCTTGCAGCTTCAACTGCTGCTACCACAACACCAGGGGCAGAGCGGGCCCCGGCCCCTCCCAGGGCCTTCCCCCAACCGCACCACCGGTCAGGCCGGGAGAGCGCAGGGCCCACGAGGGCGGGGTATCTCTTCCCCCCCCCCCGCCCAACCTTGCCACAGTATGCTATGTTAAAAACATAATTTCTCCCTGTTTCAAGAGCTCTTATCCTAACCCAAACTCTACTTTTTATAGCACTCTTCAGGTTAATGTATGCAATGCAGACTAATGAAGGACAGCTACAGATTTAGGGGAGATTGTAATGCTGGAATGGAGAGGAATAAGTAGTTTAAGAAATACCCTAGTAGCTCAGTATATAAAAGTCGGAGTTCCTTTAAGTTTTCTTTTAATCTATTCAGCAGTCTCTTTCCAGTTGACATTACCCAGTGTGCAGGAGTGTCCAGTATATTGTTAGAACCTAAACGCCTGTATTGTATTATTGAATGGCAATAGCCACTTTGTAACAAGCTGCAACTGGGTTTCTGTAAGGCCCAATTTTATACCACCTCTCCCTTCTAAAATCCGTAGGTCATCTGCCCGATAATTAATTAATACATATCTGGGCCCCAAGGTAGAATTTTTTTTTCCAAATTTGAAGTGTTATCAGACAAGGGGTTCATGACTCAAAAATAGACATGTTCACCAGAGTCCAAGAAATCTACCATTTTGTTGCCATGATGTAGCAAAAAACAGAAAGCAGAAAAGAGAAATTGGTTTCCTGTACTCTTCTAGATGAAATCTAGTGTTCAGTACCAAAGACTTACTCATTCAATTTCAAAACTTCTATATTTTGAAATAACATCATGGTGGAATTTCACCTATGCTCACTGGGAATTTCACAGGCTAGGCCAGGGAACAGCAGGAGAGTCTATATAAGACACAGGAGTTTGTTCCCTGGGTCACCTGACTAAAGGGAAGCAGAAAGCCGTTCTATAGTAGTGTTTTTTTTTATATAGGCATTTTTATGAAGCTCATCATTATAGTTTCTGAGCATGTTGCAAACAAATCCTCGTAACATCATGCAAGGCCGGTCAGTCTCCTCATCATTTTATAGATAAATAAATTGAGGTACAAGAGCTGTGACTTATCTGAAGATGTACATTGAGGACTCGGACCTCCCAACCTTGTGCCTCAACCACAAGAGCGTCCACAGACAGTTAAAGCCACAGAACAGCTGAAGTAGAAACTGTCTCCTCTTTCCAGTGTGCTCAGTCATGCTTGTATATTCAACAAAGCATCAGATACCTGGTAGGTGAGAGTAAGAAGCCTCCACTGTGTGCAGTACAATGACAAGCTCTTTGAGTGATGTCCCTATGAGTGCTCCACTGTAGGTGCGGCAGCACCTTTGCGTCTGGAATCAGAGATCTTCAATAACAGTGCCCATCAGAGTGCATATGCACACCTCCCCTGCGCTGCACCATGTACGGGAAGTGTATATATAGTGCTGTGCAGTCTGACTGCTCTGTTCCTTCTCTACCACCTGCAGTCTGGAACGGACCTTAGCAGAGCTCATTTTCATCTTCTCCCTAGATAATTCTATGGTAAACTCTCCTTTAGATAAGTCGTCTTCATTTTTTCCCTTTCTTGCTTCAAAAAAATTTTAATAAGTATTATTTTTTTCCTATTATATTTTCTATGACCCTGCATCTTTAGTATATTGTAGGTTTCCGTTTTTCCTGCTTCCTTCCGTTCCTGGTCAGGAAGGTATTATCTCATCCTTGTGCCTGGTTCCTCTGGATTTGAGAGATGCGTCTGTTGCCGGGCCACCTTGCCAATAATGGATGGCCATGCACAATGCATTCATGGTTTGGGAGAGGAACACGTTCCTCAGACGTGCTCCCACTGCCTGGATTTGAAACCCAGAGCAAGAAAGGACAGGGACATAAGACTTAAATTGCTCCTGATGGAGAAGTCCTTTCATCTAGCCTCCGACCCCAGCTCACAATCATCCCTGGAGAGGTCCTACCAATCATCAAGATCGACTACCGACCCTCACTCTATATGCCCCAGTAAGAGGAAAAACCACTCTGACTGGGCCAAGGTTAAGTGCCCCCTCTTCAGCTGTCGAGGCACAAACCCCAAGAATGCTGTCCCCGGCTAGATCCATGGTGTCAGCGGCTTCTGATAAGGTGCAGCAGGGAGTTGCAAAGAAATTGAGTTTCTCAGCCTTTAAAACAAGTTCAAGTTTGAAAGACCATACTATGGCATATCACCAGCTATCAGCACTGCCCTCCATTTGAGGTGATCAAAATGATCCCTCAACCTCATCCACGGTTCTGAGACCTTTTGTGGCTCCAAAGCATCTGACGGCCCTGATGTTGGCACTGAGAAAGCTGCTGGCACCAGTGAAGACTTCTGCATTGACCAAGACCTTGGCACCGACCTCAACTGCTGGTATGCTATTGGTTCCAAAAAAGTCTCTGGTGCCACCTTTCCCTGTCTGCCTTGAGGGCCCCTCTCACAAGCTCATCCTTAGGGAGGAAGTAAACCATCTTTTGCAACTTGGAGCTATAGAACTGGTCCCTGTACAACACAGGGGATGAGGATTCTACTCCCACTACTTCCTGGTTCAGAAGAAATCCAGCAATTGGCGTCCTATTCTGGACCTTCACCATCTAAACAAGTTTGTCAAATTACAGCCCTTTCCACCATCCAGCACTGGAATAGGGGAACTGGTTCTCAGTCCTTGATCTACAGGATGCTTAGTTCCATATCACCATACATCCTGCTCAAACACTTCCTACAATTAATGGTCAGCAACAACCACTTCCAGTACAAAGTACTACCTTTCAGCCTGTCAACAGCACCATGGATTTTTTCCAAAGTACTTGCAGTGGTTGCAGCCCACTTAAGAAAGAGAGGAATCATGATCTTCCTATAGTTGGATGATGGCCTCCTCAAAGCTCCATCCCAGGCTGTAGCAATCCGAGCAGTTTACACAACAATGAACGTTTTCTAAACCTTAAGTTTCCTTATCAACCTCGAAAAATGCACCTTGAGACTGGTGCAAACATTGGAATTCATTGGCGCTCAGCTTGATGCCATACAAGCGAGAACATTTCTGCCACCTCACAGGTTAACAGCCATAACAGACCTGATCTCCAGTGCATGAGTGTGTCCCCATATTATAGCACACACATGCCTCCAGCTCCTGGGACATATGGCACAGCCACTTTCGTTGTCAGACATGTGAGGTTACATATGCGATGTCTCCATGGCTGGTCCGCTCTCTGTACCTTTTTCACAAACACAGCATGCAGAAACTATTTATTTGTCCATGCCAAGGCAAGTCAAGGACTCTGTTTGAGTGGACACATACCAACAATGTTTGTGTTGGAGTCCCCTTTTTCCAACCCTCACCTATCATGACTTTTACCACTGATGCCTCCCTCATCAGTTTGAGAGCACATCTGCTTGAATACAAGATACAGGGCAGATGGACATTCACTGAATCACTCTTCACATCAATCTTTTAGAACTAGGAGTGGTTCACAACGCCTGCCAACATTTTTTACTACTCCTCAAACATCAGACAATAACAAGTAATGACAGACAATCTTTCCTGCATGTACTATATCAACAGACAGGGAGGAGCAAGATCCCATTCTGTATATTCAGAAACAATCCAGTTATGAAATTTTTGTAGCTAAAACATCTGTTTCAGCTTCATACCTCCCCGGGCATCAGAACATCCCAGCAGACACACTGAGCAGGACCTTTTCTCACAAACACAAAAGGGAACTAAGCCTAACAGCACTGTGACCTGTATTCTGTCAAGGGAGCCATCCTATCATAAACCTGTTTGTCACCCAACAGAACACCCATTGTCCTCAGTTTTGCTCCACAGCAGGTCTGGGACAAGAATCAATGGGGGATGCTTTCCTCATGCCCCGTTACCACTCATTCTGGGTTACCTCCTTCAACTCAAAGAGGGTGGACTAGCCCACACCTCAGTTAGAGTACACCTGACTATCTCTACTTTTCACCATCCTACTGAAGGATACTCGGTACTCACATGCCACCCACTTGTTAAGCATTTCCTAAAGAGCATTCAAAATCTATACCCACAGATACCGAGCCTCCATCCCTATCTTGGACCCAAACCTAGTTTTACAATCTCTGACAAGACCCTCGTTTGAACCAATGGCAACATGCTCACATTTATACCTAGCTATGCAAACTGCCTTTCTCAATCCCATCACCTCGGCCCAATGGGTGGGAGAAACCTCAGCCCTCATGGCACACCCCCACCATATACTGTTTCTTAAAGACAAAGTGACACTTTGTTCACATCCTGCATTCCTACCCCAAGTCATAACATCTTTTCATTTGAACCAACCGATGCACGTCCCCACCTGTGCAGGGCAGGAGGGGTCCAGTTGCTGCCCTAGGGATGGGGATCAGTACCTGCGGGGGGGGCGGGGTGTGAGGCAGGGGGTGTGGCGGTTGCAAATGCAGGCGCCCCTCAGCGCCCCCCCCCCCACTTACCCACAGCTCCAGCCCAGGACTGGCTTGGATGGAGAATGGCAGCAGTGCTGGCCCTTCCTGATGTGCAGGAGGAAGTGCTGTGGGTGCCCCTCAGACCCTCCTGCATCCCCCGCCTCCTGTGTGTGATGAAAGGCCAACCCAGTGCCTCTCCCCGCCCCCACAGGCCGGTGCCAGGGGCCTGACTTCCCCCACCCCCTCAGTATGCCACTGACCCCATCTGTTCATATCCACAGGGTGATGCTATATTGAAACAGTGCCTTTCTAAATGGATTTTGCAATGCATGTTCATCTCTAATGAATAAGTGCCTATCTCAATAAGAACACACTCCACATGAGCACTGTCAGTCTCCATTGCATTTCTTAACAGTATTCCTATTATTGACATATGCAAAGTGGCCACATGGGCTTCCTCAGATACATTCACCCAACACTACACCATTATGCACGATTCCTCTGTAGACATCATCCTTGTCCTATCCTTGGCTATACAAGCTGCTCCAAAGACCCCACCTTCCAGCTAGGGGCACTGCTTTGTAGTCACAGTGGAGCACCTATGGGGACACCACTTGAATAGGAGAGGGTTACAAGTACTTGTGCAGTAACTGAGGTTCTTCTAGATGTGTCCCCCCCCCATGGGTGCTCCACTACCCACCCTCCTCCCCTCTGCTTTGGAGCATAACATGTGGGCTCTGCGGCAGAGAAGGAACTGAGGGCACTCAAACTACACAGTGCTATATATATATATAATATACAACCTGCGCAAAGCAGGGGAGGTGTGCATGTGCAGTCTAATGGGCACTGCTATTGAAAATCTCTGACTCTAGATGCAAAGGTGTTGCTACACTTACAGTGAAGCACCCATGTGGGGAACACATCTTGAACTTTAGTTACTGCACAAGGTGAGTAAACCTCTCTTTTTATTAGTCAGGCTGATGTTTTCTGAGGAGGAGGAAGGAGCATGTAAGTTATTTTGGGGAAAGTTGGCCAGAAACTTGCAGTGAGCACCATGAACTGTCTGCACCTGTACTTAAGTGGCCCTCTCTTTGCTGTGTGATTTTACCACTGAATCTCAATTCTTAGTTACTCACTTTTTTTAAAATCTTGTGTGACTGTGCCAGCCAGTCCCTTCCTTCTGGTCAGTGTCATTGGATTATCACATGGTCTGGAATTGCACCTGATAAGTCTGAAAGCACTAGTGTTTAATGACTGATGCTTATCTCTGAAGCTCCCTTCCTTTTTCCTTAAGCACCTTTAAACATTTCTGCATGGCTACTCACCCTTTTCTATTATACCCCCCTCCCATCTCCCTGAATACTGGATTTCCCAGTTCATACCTCTTAGAAGAAGCTTTATTTCAGAGTAAAAAGGGTCTCCCATATGTGGTCTATTATATCCATATCGGCTTGCTTACCCTTTTCAAACAGCTATTGTCTTTTAATAGGGTCCTGCCTGGTGGGGGGAGTCCTTAATTCCTGCCACATAAGAATGGCCAGCTTGAATTACAGCAAGCTGCAGTATGGTGCTGTGATCAAAAGACTTCTGTTGTTTTTAGAGGGTTTTTTTCTTATTTTTTTTTTTATAATACCCTGGGCTAATAATTCAACACAGCAAGGTCATTGCAGGCTTTGATTTGAGAGCCCAGGGTGTTAAATTACTGACCTGGCATAGGAAAGGCAAGGGGGAAGGAAACTTTTTTTTCATCCTTCCCTTTTTTAGAAGCCATAACCTTGCCTTGGAGGACTCCCCCTGCTAAAAACCAACATCAGGAAGCTGGCTCACTGCCTACTCTGTGCGGTGCACAGGTGCTGGTGGTTCATTTCCTCTTGAAATGTTACTTGGGGATCATCTCCATGCCAACTGTGTCCTGTCTGCAGAGTCAAACCTTATCCTGAGCCCAAGATTCTTTACTTTTCAAGTTGTCCATTTTCAGATGAAATAAACTTGTGGGTAGGTGAAACAAATAAAGATCTTTGGAAGCCTCATCTCTGCAGTTGCAATGGTATGTGGTCCAACCATGTCAGGATATTCAGTGGTAATTGTCACCTTACATCTACCCACTGTTTAGTAAGGATTTCTCTTTTGTTAAAGCTAATTGTCAGAAATAAGTCCACAGCAACTATTTCATTTTAACATGCTAATGAATTTCAGGGGAATTCCTCAAAATGTGTTAATTGCATTAAAGGAAGATGTAATTCTTTCTTGAGGCTGACTTAATTCTTAAGTCATGTGGGATGCTGAAGGAAAAAATGCACCTGATGCAGCAGTCTTCTACTGAGTGGTTGTGTACATGCCACCTCTATTCCTCAGGATAGGTAACTAAATTAACATTCCAGTGATTGCCTACCTAATGCATTAGAACCAAATATATTTGTTACTAATAGCTGTAGGACTGGGGCCCTAAATAAGAAGTGTGTGTTGGTAGAAAAATGTTGTGATATTCTCAGTGTGAGTGTGTGGTTAACAGTTGTTAACTGCATACACTCTTTTTGAAATGGCAGAACATGCCCATGTTTTGAAACTTGAGATTACATTGCTTACTATTAGCAGATCTAGTTCTGTCATACCTTTTGTCATCAAGATTGAAGCTTCCTAATTGATTCTTTCTATTTGACTCTTAATTTTGTTTTAATGATTTACTCTGGTTTATAATTAGGTGTAGTGATTAATCTTTCATCTTATACTAGAGTTTCCCTTTAGAGAGAGCTCATCTTTGCTTCGTGCTCTCTGTGAAAATGAATGCAATGCTCTGAGAGTCAAGGAGGCACAGTCCATTTGCCAGGCTTCCCTTTTGATAGAGGAGGGGTACTGTGAATTAATTCAGTGCTTTACATTAGTAACCAAAGGGGGCCACCTGCTTGGGGGCCAGGAGGGTCCTGCCAAGCTCCTCAGTCCTTCTCTAGGACATGAGGTTCTCTTTGCTTAGTGTATTTTGGCTTTGCCTGTTTCCAGAAGGCAGAGGGTAACCGCGTGGTGGGTTTCTATTGGGATGTTACCATAGCATCCTGGGACACTTACAATCTATTTAGAAGTCCAAAGGTTTGAAAAGAGTGCTTGAAAGTTTCTGAACTCTGGCAGGATGCCGAAATGTAATTACACAAAAGACAAAGCCCCATTGAAAGCTGCTTCTGTTCAGAAAAGCAGCACCTGAGTGCTTGAGTTCCCAGCAAAGCCTTTTCTGAGATCTTTGGCTGTGTTATCAACATGTCCCCATGAACCCTCTTTCTTCCTCTCTTGTGCACGTCCACATGCCCATCTCACAGGCATAGAGTCAGTGCGCTGCAAGATGCATTATTCTCAACACTGACATCTTAAGGAGATTCCTTTCTGCAGTTTGGCTGCTCTGAAGACAAGGAGTGAAAATGCACAGATCTCTGCTGAAGTCCTCACTGCAAAGGCCTTTTACAGTTTCTGGAGCCAGCCAAGATCCTGGGGTTTGTTTTTCTCTCCTGTGCCCAGTTCACTTATTGCAGTGGTGGGAAAGGCAGCTTTGCTAATGCAAGGATTACCCATTTACCTAACAGAACTTTGGGGTGAAGCACAAGTGCTTACAGTATATTAGAGTGAACTAATGACGGCTGTAGTTTTAATTTCTGTGCAACCAGACAAATCCGGAATCGCAACCATGGTAACTTCAGTTAATGTGCTAATTTGCCTGCTTCCATTGAGTGTGGGTGAATTTTTTTTTTTTTAAGAGAACCAAGCAACTTTGCGCTTCTTGCTGTGTCTGAAATCAGTGGTTTTGAAGCATGTAGAATTATCATAATTCTTTTTTTTTTCTTCCAGAGGGCATAACTGCAGGCAGCTATACCACATGTTAGAGGTAGGAAGAAGTACTTCATATAGCTTAGAGAATAGGTGACATTTTCTATTTTGCTGCTTTTCAGCACACTATAAGCTCTTCTTATTGGCTGCCTGAGGACAAAATGACTGGGTTTGAAATAGCCTAATTTACTAGGAGGTGTTGATTCCGATAAGCGGGCTTTGACTGCTCACCGATTGTATATAAGGGAGGGCAGGATTGGGCTATGGAGGAGAGAGGCTCTAGAGTGTGGGCTGAGCAGTAAGGGAGGAACCTTGGCAGCGGCTAAACTTAGAGAAGATCTGAGGTAAACTTTGTTACCTTACTGTTGATGTCTTCGTTAAGAAAGCTAAACCATTTGATAAGGGAGGGGAATACGTGTGGTCTCATACTAGGTGGACTGTGTGTGTAGGCAAGTCTGGGCAAGGAGCCTACTTACAGACAGGCACAATCATCCTGTCTGTTCTGTATTGTCAGCACCAACATAGTTATTTCTTTACTGCCATCTTCTTTACCTTATATGAAGGAATTTAAAAACACAGTGGCACCTAAACATCCTCGTCTCTCTCCACTAGTACCTTTGATCCTGTCTGAGTGTAGACATTCTTGTATATTAGTGATTAGAGTCCTGGGTAGCTTCATTCCACACTGGAACAGACCACTGGTTTCTTTGGTCACTCCCAACCTGCATCCTGTCTGGTCTTGGAAGACTTCCCATGCAGCCAACACAAGCCTTCCATTATCCACGTTGGCCTACAACTCCCAGTCATTAAATCCTTTAACAGACCAAAATAAAACTCAGGAAGACAGACTGGAAGAAGTACACAGATGCGCTAGAAAAATGTCATCTCCATACTAGCATAGATCATCCCAGTCGATGAAGCTTTCAGTTGATTCGAAGGAACCATTGTCAAAACCACCTGCAGATCCATACCATGCAGCTACTGTCCAGTTTGTATGCCATGTCTTGAAGCTGAATGTGCTAAACTGCTCAGTCACTATGAATCCTCTTGTGATCCAGATATTGCTGATCACCTAATCAAGTCACTGGATGCTGCTAGATAGGAAAGGACATGTCGGAATCTAGACATCACTTACTCAAGCCAGAAATGCTGGAATTTGATTTGCCGCCTCAGTGCAGCTCAGCAACCACTAGCCCTCAGTGGATCACCTGTCATGCCAAACTAATCTGCCAGTCATATACTGAATGTGTCAATGGGCCCAAATAAGAAGCATGTCAGACAACAAGTCCATGATAAATGGCATCCGTTCCATTGGAGAAACACCACTTAGCAGCACACAGGCATTCACAGCCACAGAGTTAGACAAAATTGAGTGATATTAGGAGCAGCACTGTTGCTGGCTATGACAACATATCACCAGAGTTCTTGAAGCACCTTAGGACATGTGCCCATCAGTGGCTGGCACAGCTCTTCATGTGAGTGGTCAACAAAGTGTGACTTCCGAAAACGTGGCAAATGTCAGAAGTCATGGCACTCCTGAAACTAGGGAAAGACCCACATAATGTTGCAAGTCATTGACTAACATCCCTGTTTGTGCCATTCAAGGTGTTGGAGCATCTTATTCTTGAGTGCATCTTCCTAGAAATGGTGTCAATACTCAGCGTCAAGCAAGCAGGCTTTTGGCGAGGTCAGAACATCTGTGATCAAGTGCTTGCTTTGACAATGGTCATCAGAAAGAGTTTCCAGAAAAACCTGAAGATGGGAGCTATATTTCTGGACCCAACAGCAGCATATAACACATTCTAGCACACAGGGCTCTTATGCAAATTGTCGAGCACTCCCAGCCTGGATAGCCAGTGACCTTCTCCTCTGCAGCAGATGTTTGAGTGTGCATGGGAGATAGAGTAAGCAAGTGGGAAAGAGAAATGAAAACAGTCAACCCCAAGGCTCTGTGCTTGCACTGACGATTTTCAACCTGTGCACAAAAGACCTTCCATTTACTCAGTCTTGCAGACTCAGATATCCAGATGACATTTGGGCATCCAACTTGGTCGTGCCCAGGGCTTCATACCACTCTCTAAATGCCAAATAGTACATGTAGTTGGTGGCATTTTACAACTAAGCGTGACCAAGACAGTTTTGAGTGTGTTCCATCTTTACAATGCCAGAACAGCCCAAGAACTGAACATCTTTCTCGATGTACATTGCTTGAAACACAAGTCTCACCTGTTCTTCCTTAAAGTAACCCTATATAGATCTTTTGCCTATCTTAACCACCCGAGGAAAACTGCAGTTGAAGTGAGGTTGCATAACAACCTTCTAAGCAAATTGGCTGGCACTTCATGGGCAGCAAACGCTCAAACTCTCCAATCATCTGGTTTAGCACTCTGTTCCTCTGCAGCAGAATACCATGCTCCTATCTGGCTCCATTCATCTCATGTCAAGTTAGTTGACACACAACTACACACAATCATGTGCATCATGTCTGGGATGATTCAACCCACACCATTACCATGGCTCCCTGTGTTAAGCAGTGTTGCTCCTCCACACATCTGTCATGAGTGTGCTACAGCTAGAATGATTGAGAAGACCAGGGCAAACATGAACCTATCACTATATGCAGACCTCTTTATCTACCCAAGATCATGCTTGTTATCAAGGCATAATGCTTGTTACCCATTGTGGGCCAGTTTGCCATGCCCAGATTTCTCTGCAACATCAATATGGTATGAAGAATGGTCTGCAGCTGATATGACCACGCGTGTACCCAGCTTTGATTTGCCATGCCTCTCATAAGGCCTTCTGAACTGATTTCAAATGGGCCAGGGTGAACATGCAGCAACCTTCATGCTTGGGACCACTGAGTGGATCTCTCATGTGGCTGTGGGCAAAGTCAGGTAGTGTCACGTCACCGACGATCGCCCTGAGATTTCATGGCTGTCTGAGGGCTCTGCTCTTCACTGTTGAGGCTCCTGCAGATTGGTTTGGCAAGCTCCACATCCGATAAGAAAACTGGTTTCTTTGTGGCCAAACCAAACATTTCCCATGAGAGAATATATATGTATTCATAAATTGGGCTGGCTGAAAGAGAGACATCTTAACCGTGGCCAAAGTTCTCAATGGTGCTGGAATCCAGGATGATCATACAGGTTTGAGCTCACTGGGCATTCCCATTTTATAAAAGTGATAACATATTGCCAGAAGAGAGGGATGAGAGAAATATTTCTATCTGCACTACTCAATTGGAAGACAGAACACCCAGGTATGGTGTTCTGACATACCCACCTATGCCTTGTCATGTGTTTATTGCATAGTTATGTTTTTCTACCTGCTGGCTTTAGATCCTTCTGGTGCTTAGAATACAGGTGACTCATAAGCTGACTTATTAGGACTGAGGAGTAACATAATCAGGTGTTTTACCATAAAATCAGAGTGCACTGAATTCATGCCTGAGTCTTTGCTTTCCAGTTATGCCCAGCCATGCCACCAGGCCTTAGCCTTTTCTCCAATGGCAACACAGTGTGCTGCTGGGCTTCTAGTTGTCTCAACTTGTAGCTAGGCCTTCTCTTTTCCATATCAAGTTCAAGCTTCTCATCCTGATTTTTCAAGGTTCTCCACAGTTATACCCTTGGCTGCATCTCATTTCATTTCTTATTTCCCCTGCATCTCATTCTATCTAAACCTCTATCCTAAGAATTACTTTATCCTTCTCATATATTGCCTCTTGTGCCTCAAAACTCCTTTTCTTTCTTACTGTACCAGTTGTCCATCTCCTCTTCATTCAGATTCTTCATAACACACTTCTTCCATATAGGCTACCACCCTACTTCAGTAACAAAGCATTGGGAAAGGAAGAAGGACTTTATTGTTATGGTTTGTGGCTGAAAGATCTGGGTTCCATTCCCAGCTCTGTCACTAGCGTCCTGTGTGACCTTCAGCAAGTTACTTCCCCTCTCTTTGTGCCTATATGTTGTTGTCTGTGAAATGGTCAACACCAATCCACCATGATACTCAAAGCACTTGACCTAAGCTTTTTCTTTGACATCATCCACTATTTTGACTCACATCTCCAGGTTGTCTAAAATTTGCTGCTTCTTCCTGCATATTGTCTCCAAGATCTGACCTTTTCTGTCTGCCTATGTGGTCAAAATTCTTGCCCAAGACTTAATTGTATCATGTGCTGACTTTGGCCTTGATGCCTCCAATCTTGCCCCACTCACTGGATTCATCCACTTGTTATATCTTTGGGTTTTCTTAAATTGTAAATTTTTTGGAGAAGGGACTGCTATTTACTACATTTGTATAGTGCCTAGCACAATGGGTCCTAGATTGACTGAGGCAGCTGGGCACTAGAACAATAAGAATTTCAGTTATTTCATCAACATTTGTAATATACGTTGAGATCCTCAGATGGCAAAGTATTTATTTATAATTAAAAATCAAAATAGAGCTGCAAGACTTTGTTAATCCATCTTTAGTCACCTAAAGCATGAACCAAAGTCCTTTGAAATCAGTGGCTCAAACTCCTGATGGTTTTTTTTGTTTTTTGTTTTGTTTTTCAATTTTCTGTTGTGCTTATAAGCCCTTCGGAGCAATGACCAGGTCTTCATCTGATTAGTACAACTCTGAGTACACTGATAGTCATAACTGCTGGGACTACAGGTGCTTGTGGTGTGGTGGCACCCCCTGGCTTGAAGTGGTTTCCCTTATATACAGGGTTTACAGTTTGGTTCAATGGCTCTCAGCACCCCCACTAAACAAATTTGTTCCAGCACCCCTGCAGGCAATGCTCAATAAATATGTAATAATGATTAGGCCTGCAAGGTTTGCCAAAACAGCATTGGCAACCTTGAGAGTTGAAAAATCATGAATCAGGTCCCCAAAATCATGAGACTTTAAAAAAATATATATATATTGGGTTCCTTTAATTTGCCTTCTGTTTTTGAGTCTTTGGAGGACACTTTGAATCACATTTTCAAGCTTTTCCCTATGCCAATGAGGATTATAAACTAATTTTTTTTAGTTTAATGAAATCTAAGATTCCCATGCTATTCATATGCCTCTAGGAACCTAATGCATTAAGAAAAAGACCAACTATTGTGAGACTTGCAGTAAAACTGAGATCTGTCAACACAGCTAAAGTCTGAGGTAACTAATCATATTGTATGCTTATGTGCCTAAATAGTTCCATTTGTAAGGCTTCTAATGCTTATGCTTAGAAATCACATGATGGAATTGTTACTTAACGTATTGCTAGAGTTAATTAAAATTATACCAATGAAGTAGTAAATCTAAAGAAATCTAGTGAACTTGATTCTGAAGATCATGATAGTACATGCCTACTCTATACCGGAACAGAAGCTTCCCACTCTTACAGCAGAAAAGTAATTCTTACTTTTCATTTTTAAAAAGTGATATGCCATTGCTGCTCTACAAAAGAGCTCTGAATGTCTGGTTGGTTGACTGCGTTTGTGTCACAAAAAAGACCCTTCCCTGTTTGCTGAAGGGAATTTTATCTGTAATCAAGTGACTTGAATATCAAGTTATAATGCAGGCTGTTTTTAAAAATAGCTAAGTAAGTAAGAGGCCAGTGGATTCCTGACCAGTGGATTTTGGCTCTTGGGGGAAGTTACCTGTGCAGAAGCTCTGCCGGGATGAAGAAGAAACTTTGAATCTTTTCGTTAACTCTTTGCAGGACGTGGACTAAGCTGCTGTCCTGGGGGGAGTCACTTAATGATTTCTTTGGATTGTATGAAAGCTTTGCCCTGCTTGCGAGAAGCACAGCAAAATGGTTGGATGACACTTTTCAATTTGAGAATACCCTATCCTTGTGACTTTGACTTTAATGTTGTTTGTATTCATGTTTCTGTATCCTATATGTGTTGATCTTTATTATATCTTAAAGGGGCATTTCCAAACCTTCAGAAAGCCTGGGGTCAATAAAAATGTTTTTTAAAACATCTAAAAAGAAAAAAAGAGGAGCAGGAAATGAAAATAGTTAGTTAAACCAATAGATGTCCTACAGGATTTACAACTTAAATGTTGGAATCTTGCACTTGAGTATAAGACTCTTCAAGAAAAACTGATTACCTGTTGTCATGTACACTTATATTTGGCTTAAAAGATAGACTATAATTATGCTTCCTCGTTAGTGCTAGTGTCAATATCACTCCATGAATTGCCACTCAGATCATATCCAAAACTGAAATAGATTCCATATCCAAGATACATGCAATTTCCAGTAACCTGGAAATGAAAATTATAAAATCCCCCATTAAATTGGGTCTTGGTGGCTGCAGGGAAAATTGTGGTAGGAGAGGAAGTGCAATTCAAAATGAGCTAGAGGGAGATGTATTTTCTGAAGAAACAGGCAACTGTAAAACTTACCCCTTTCCCAGTGGGCAAAGAGAAGGATTATGCAGTCTTTCAAACATTCCAGTGACTTTTGGGCACCTAGGATCTGTGGATGTTTTAGAATGAATTTATCTGAATTTCAAGAGCCCTTGAATCACAAATTAGAGATTTGAGAGCCAGTTCATGCAGCAAGACTTCTGTCTAGAAAACTCATGGATATGAGCTGTGATACAGTTTAGAGATTTGTTTCACAGAGTGTAATTTTGCCTGTGATTTTTCTTGTTATTTATAACAGCTGGCCCCAGGTTTCCATATTGGGTTCAGTTTCCTTATACTGTATCTGACTGTCATTTTCACTTGCTCTCTGCAGTTTTAACAGTGTGCGTCAAGGAACTCACATTTTGTTCCGAGAGTTCAGCTTCATTCAAGCCACACCGCACAACAGGGCATCCTTCCTACGAACCTTCTGGAGATGCTTCCGAGCAGTGGGTAAAAATGGAGGTAAGCATTCCAAAATCCATCGTTGTGAGAACCTAGTGTTAGTACAGCATTAAAGCAGCCATAAACTGCAGACTGCCTTTATGCCTTGTGGACACGTCCTCCACCAATGAAAACAACAGCAGAGTGGCATAATCTCCATACTGTTGGGGTTTAACTTCTGCTAGCAGTTCCTTATCCGCAAGCTGATCTCCAGACACTGGAATAGCTGTTTGATGGTTGTGGTGTTGTAGGTTGTAAAGAATAATGTAGTGTTCTCTAAATAATGTTGTCATTCAAGCTCATGAAATCTCCCTTTACTCTTAGCAGTTGCATGTAAATATTGAATAGATCAGGGAAGAGAATAAATTCCTGTGGCGCTTTAAGAGCAGATGAGTGGTAGAGGCTCAGGTGCTCATCACTACCCTTTCAGTGTGGAAATTCACTGGAACCTAGAGGGAGGATCTGTCTGTGCAGGCTTGGTGCTTTGGTAATGGGTGGGTGAAAGTATAATCTCTAGAGTTGAGAATGGAATTCCTTGTTCATTTGAGCAGTAATTCCACATGCAGACTTGGGAAAGGATATGTGCTTCGTTGTCTAGATTGGGATTCCATTCCTCGAGTTTTGCTCCCTCTCCTAGGTTTCTATTGGGGCAGGGCTGTACTCTATGGTTCAGTGCCTTGTCCTAGGTCTCACTCAGCGTAGGATCTCCATGCTAGTTTCAGCCTTTGCAAGATCAGGACTGCATTCCCTCTTTGCTCTATGCCCTTGATGCTGTTGCCTGTCTGCTGTTTGATAGTGAACTTTTTCCTGGCAGTCAGTGCTCTCAATTTTACATTCCATTCAGTCTGTGAATTTCTGTCTTGGGGGTGGGTGGTTATTATTTTGTAGCACCCACAAATTTGTTAAGTGCCTCTGAGAAACTACATAATAAATCATATTCCCTTCTCTGTCAGTGATGGACTTGACAAACAAATGAGAATATAGACAGCATACACCATGGAAAGGTGAGGTGAGGAAAAATGAAGGTTATAGATACAGGATAATGTCATTCCTAAGTTTATGCAAACACAAATTTTAGGAGAGCAGAAAAAGATTTTATTGATGTTTTTATTGGGATTTAAGAGTAGTAGCCATCCTTGTACAGGAAGTGGGGTTTCCACTGAGATTTTAGAAGCTCAGCAAAGGACTGAATCATCAGTTTAATCAGCCTGCCAGAAGCTCCCACTGTATACCAAAAAAACCTCAAGTGGTATTTGCTGTTTGTTTGTTTGTCAATCTTGTAATAAAAATGCTGTGACTTGGAGAATGCATGTACTTCACTCTGAACTTTTCTAATTCAACAATAGACACATGCAGCCATGCGTTCAGAAAGTTGCATGTATCTCAAGCAAGGCAGGAATCTCCTACTGGTTAAGACTTAAGTGAATCTTTTGTACAACGTTGTGTATTTATTGACGAAGTAATAGGTGCAATAAGATTTCTCTTAGGAAAATGCTGCAGGCACCATCTTCTTACTGAGTTTCCTATCCTCTTGACTTTACTGCCTGTTTGGCTTGTTAGGTTTTGTGCAGAGGTGAAGCTGGTTAGACCCAAGCAGCTGCTTTTACTTTGTGTTATTCAGTGTCGTCATGAAAAGCATTACTGACTGCCAATTATGGGTTATATTGCCCTTTATACCTCCTCTTGCTCTGGAATTGGTTGCTTAAGAAATGTGACCCATTCAAAAAAGTGATATGAAAGAGAGGCTAGCAACAGGTGATCTGTTAGGAGCCAAAACCTCTCCAGATAGTAAACCGTGAACCAGTAAAAAAGGGGTTTTGTTTGACAGTGATTTACTGGGTAAGTTTGGTATGGTACTTCCAACTATCTTTTTAAAAAAAAAATTGGTAAGGTGCAGTTTTATATGCAATTGTGCATAAATCTAGAATTCCACACATTAAGGGAAATGTGACAGGGTTTATTTCAGTCTGTGATCTAGCAACAGCATCAGATCTTAATGACAAAACAAGGAGCAGTGGTCTCAAGTTGCAGTAAGAAAAACCTTTTCAGTAGGAGGGTTGTGAAGCACTGGAATGGGTTATCTGGGGAGGGGTGTGGAATCCCCATCCTTAGTGGTTTTTAAGGTGCAGCTGGACAAAGCCCTGGCTGGGATGATTTAGTTGAGGTTGGTCCTGCTTTGAGCAGGGGGCTGGACTAGATGACCTCCTGAGTTCCCTTCCAACTCTAATCTTCTATGATTCTATTATCAGGAGAATCAAGTGTCCTATGCCTTGGTAGGGTTCCTCCTTCGTTAAGCACTTCCAACCAGATTTAGTTAGTATTGTACCATGCAGCTTGAGGGGTCAGTAGAGCTCCATTAAATTGCCAGTCTAATACACACAGCATCTCTCATGGTGGGTGTCTGGCTCACATGCTAAGAAGTACTGTACACAGTGTATTAACAGTATATTATCACTCTCCAAAAGGAAGGTAGAGTAAGCAAGAGTCTCTCCTCTACATACACTTACATTGAGCTTTTATTTGTTCCCTAGGATTCTTTCATTAAAACTCCGCTTTCTCAGTATAAACAGCCCTTGCAGGTGTTTGCTGTGAAGTTTCATAAGGCAGCAGGTGCCTCTCTCAACCTCCATGACTCGCACATTTCGGTGATGCTCTGGTTTTAATTAGTGTTTTGGTTTTTTTTTATCTTCACATGCTCTCCAGCCAATTAAAGGCATTTTGCTCTGAGGAATCTGATTCAGGCTGTGTGTGTGTGTGTGGAGGAGGCAGGCTCAGTCAGGGCCATCAGCATACATACATGGAAAGGTGCAGAGCCAAACTCTGTCCTTCCTCAGACCCCCGTCTTTTTAGAGCTTTTCAGCAGCTGCTGTTCCTGCAATGTGAAATTGCCTCCACTGAAGATGAAATTGCCTGATCCTCTTGGCGTACCTCTCTAGATGTTCAAGACCAGATGTAGGATGCTGTCATTCCTGACAGGAGGGGTAATTTTTTACTTTAGATGCTTGCAGCCACTAAAACAGGAAGCTACTGTAAGCATGAGGAAAAGGTGGTTTTTTTTTTTTGGGGTAACTCTCTCCCTACCTTTCAGTCCTCCCCTTCCCCATCTTTTCATACGTGTGTGTGCGCACACAAATGCAGTGTTTTGCCCATCTCTTTATTTTAGGAATAATCATTTTATATCCCCTTTTTAATTCTTTCAGATTCCTCATTTTGTACAATGACCACCTCATACTTCCTTACTTCCAACTGGGAAGGCAAAAGCCTAACTGCCTTTGCAACTGCTGGCAGGGGGGTGCTTTATTCTCATCCCTAGATCAAGCACATCACCTCTATGATGATATTGATATACGGATTGTCATATGGAGAAGGGCACTTTGTGGGTTGTGGACAGTTCTGCTTGATTACACAAAATCCAAAGAAGATTTTTAAAAAAATAAAATAAAATAAAAATATCTAGGGCGGCAGCAGCAGGTCTGTATGAGTCAGAAAAATTAAAGATTGAAAAGACCATCTCACTCCTGTAACTTCTCCTGGGAATACTTTCACAGCCAAATACATTTCACTGGCAAGATTTTCTTGCAATTCAGCCAACATTTGCTTTTATTTTCATGCCATTATCCCCAATTATATCTCTGTTTACTAAATTCTTGTTATATCTCTGTTTACTAAATTATATATATTATATATCTCTGTTTACTAAATTCTTCTCTCTCTATTTATGTCTTCAAATACATGTAGACTCTTACCATATACTTATTGGTTAATCAGGGTATACCTATTTAGCTTTTTGTGATTCCTGAAGTGAGTCCCTCTAATCTATGATGATTTATATTGCTTTTTTCTGAACTATTTATCTAATTTGTCTAAACAATTGGTTTTCTATAGCACCCATTACCACAGCATCTAGACACTTCCTAGGTATATTAGAGCTATATAGTGAGGACCCTTGTGGATATCATAGTCTTCTGCTCTCCCCTTTCTCTGATTACAAGACCTATTTAGGCTTTATAGTTTGTTTTTAATATCGTTCTAGTTATTGTGGGAAAGCTTTTTCAAAAGGCAAGGTTTTACAGCATGCCCTAAAGGTGGTTAGACTTTGGTTTTAGTATAATCTCTTTTGGAAGCTCATTCCATGACCAAACCCTCTCAGCTGAGAATACTTGATTTCCATCTCTCACGCAAACGAGCTGTGTTGTCTCAGAGAAGTACAGCTGCCCTGCTGGAGCATGGATTGAAATGTGATAATTGACGTAGCTGGTTCTTGCCTCACTGATAGCTTTTGAAGATCAAAACAAAGAGCTTGAACTAGCAACTGAAGCAAATAGAGAGCCAGTGAAGGGATTGAAACATGGGGTTATGGGTTTACTCTGGCCCCTTTCATTAAAGAGTGTACAGAGGCATTCTGTATAAACTGGAGCTTCTGCATTGCATCTGTGTAGAGTGAGTTACAGTGATCTAGTCTGGAGTTGGTGACTTGATCATTGTGACCAGATTCTTATCTGAACTGCAATTTATCAGTACTTTTATGGTTCTGTAATATACAGAATTGACCACAACATCCCAGTAGTGTCCTTGCTTCATAATCTGGTCTGATCGCTTTGCATATGCATCCCCAAAATTAAATTCTTCCTTTTTTGGCACTCATATCTCATTGTAAACTTGTGTTTAGTTTGCTGTCCGTTCTCATTCCTAGGTGTGTCTCACTTCTTGCTTCCTAAATTTCTTCCTCCCATGGAATACTTTTGTATTGAATTATTTTCTTCAGGTGAATTAGCTGTATTCTTCCAAAATTGGTATCTTTTTTTCTGCCTGTGTTTCTAGCCTCTATTAGAGTTTTTTATATTTCTCTATCCTTACAGGTATTCACAATTTTCCCAATTTAGTATCGTCTACTAATTTTATTAGTGCTCTTTACTTCCTCTTCGAGTTATACTGAAGCTGTTAAATAAGACTAGCTCTGATACTGATTGCTGTAGTGATACTCCACTAGGCACTTCCCCAATATTCAATAGCTGTTTATTATCCTTTGTTTTGCGGTTTTTTGGCATGTCTCCAATCCCCATGACAGCATTCTTGTTCAAACCCATTGGAATTAATTCTTCAGTTAAAGATTCCTGAAATACAGCATTAAACTACTGGTTGTAGTCTGGTGGTCTGGAGAGTTAGTACATCCAAAATGTGGAGAAATTCCTTGGAGTAAAATATATTCTGGATTGTGTAATCTGAAAGCTCCATATCTCACTGAATGTTCTCAGCAGACATCTTCCCCTGCCTGTAGGATGGTATTGTGGGTAATGTACACATTAGTTGCATATATTAAACCATCCAATGGAGATTATTGAAGAATTAGCTGCACTAATTAGTATGGAACTTCAACATCCTATTTTTTGATGGCCCAGACCTACCCCTGCAGCAGCAGACTTGTCGACAAACATGGAGGAGGAGGAAAAGAAACATAAGAGCTGTTCCCTTCCTTCACTATACTTTGCCCTTTTGAAGAGTTGTGCTTTATAGAGAACCTTTTCTCTTACAAGTCCCTGTCCTTTTTGAGACATCTTTAGGATCCTAAACTGCTTTGGTGATGTGTGAGCGCTGAGGAGAGAATTATCATTATTTTTCTTCATATCTTGTCTTAAAATCTGTTTTCCCCATTCTAATGGCTCTGTGTCTCTTTCTCCCTTGCTGTTGACCCTATGTCCTAATGGCTTAATTTATATGCATTTGACGATGTGGGTTGCAGCCCACGAAAGCTTATGCCCACAGAAATTTGTTAGTCTTTAAGGTGCTGCAGGACTCTTGTTTTTGCTGTATACAAACTATCACAGCTACCCCTCTGTAACTTAATTTATATGTTACCTTCTTACATCCCTGCTTTTTGTAATTTATATCATTGCTGTCTGCGTGTGGCATTATTTAAGTTTGGAGATCCTTCTCGTGTCATTTTGTGTGGAAGGTATTGTAAACAGTGAAGTTGTATTTCCTGCTGTTCCATGATTCTCTGCAGAGAATCTCTTCTGAAGTTGAAATTAGGAAAGGAGGGACGCAGGAGGGAAGGCCCACTTTGTGCAACATGAGGGAAATACTATATCCCCCTCCTAGCTGATACTACAATCGCCTTTTAGTACAGCCTGTCTGTATGTGGGGTTCATACACCACAGCACAGAGGCCATGTTGTCTTAGGTTGTTGAGGAACACGTAACAGGTTAACAGTAGCAGAAAACACAGTTCTGATTATGGATTAATTGCTGCATCTCCTTTTCTATTTACACTTGCAACTCTGCCACTTTGGGCTGTGATGGTGCCAACTCTCATAAACTATAAAAGGGTTGGGATTGATTAGCATTGCACTAGGTGGTCACCATGGAAAATCTAGATAGTGAAAAGATTATTGATGTTCATTAGCTAATATTTTACTACTACTACTTGTCTATATTGAACCAGTTCTTAAGCATAGTGCAGAAAGTGCTGTGTTGCTGGATGAGACATCTTTCATAGTCCTGTCCCATCATGCTCTTTATAAAGAGTCAACTGACATCTCCAGAACCTCACAGAAATGCAGCATGTTCGGGGAACCTGGTATAAGCTATAATGGCAAAGAACTTTTTGGCTGATAAAAGCTGCAACTCCTCTGTGAGGGTTTCCTGGTATAGCTGTTACTGGCAAACCTAGATATAGCATTAAATGACTGTTGCATGTTTTAGCCCTTTGCTACATCTTTTGCTGTACATTTTATGGTTAGGCGCTTGTCTGCATGCAGACGTTGCACCTCTTTAACTAACAGTGTGATGTTGCAGTGAATGCATGCTGTTTGACTTTGTGTATGGAGACTTTATACTTGGCTTGTGTTGGTTTGGAGTTTATACCTGTAAATTGCAGGTATAAGCTAAACTTCCATAAACTAGGTTTAAACAGATAAAGATCTCCATAAACAATGCTATATTGGGTTTAAATTAATCAGTGCACCATGACATTTTTAATTTGAACAGGTGTAGCTTTTCTGTATAGATCAGGCCTTGGAAGCTGAGAGTCTGCCGTTAAGCTTGATGCCTATGTTAAATTCCACTGAGAGTAATAGTATACAGCACTATTCTATAATAATAATTATTAATATAGTACAGTACAATAATATTAATGGTAGTATTTTGTCATTCTTTAGCCTTTTTGTATGAAGATCTCAAAGAACTTTGCGAACAGAATTTCCTACCTTCACTCCTATACTTGACCTGGGAAATATAATAGGCATTGATTATCCTAAGTTTAAAGGTTGGTAAATGGGTACATTGAAGTTAAGTGACTTGTCATGGGTCACTCATTTACATTATACCTATCTAAAATTCTCTTGTGGTCTCTTCTGGTATTTTTCCATTTTCTGTCTTGAACCACTGCAGAGTTCAGTAAAAAGGGTTACATTTCTCCTCAAAGATGACTGTACTTCTGTCATTGCTGCTTCCTGTATACAGTTTATCAAGTGCTGCAGATCACATGTGGATCTTTGCTGCCAATGCAAAAGATGTTGGCCTTCCTAGTGTGTTGCTCATCAATCTAGAACATAATCTAGAGAGTCAAAGAAGTAAGGAAAAGTCTGCTTCCTATGAAGCATTTCTGCCAGACCAATAAGATCACCTTCACCCCAAAGAACATTGTCATAGATTTAGCTAGTTTATAAATGTTTATGTTGCAACTGAAAACAGGGTCTTATAATGGGAAGTGTGGCGAAACCTGAGCAATAGGCTACCAGATCTGGTTATAACGAAACTATTACTTTTTCCTTCTGTTTTTAATTTTTCAGTTTCATTCCAGCATACACAAACATAATAACTTTTACATACACTGAGTATAGTAGATCTCCTAGAAAATATCTGACATTCTATATGTCAAGGATACCACGCAGTCTAGCAGGGAAGTGAATGCATGCATTAAGGTTACTGACCTGCTAGGCCATGAGATCTTCAGGGTCAGTCTCCTGTTACAAAATTGTCCTTTAGATAGTGGTGTTAAAGGTGCTCAGGAGGAAATTGGTGCTTACCTGAAATCCTTTTTTTTTTTTAAATCTTCTGTAGCATAAGTCCCAAGTGCAATTCAGTCAGAGATATATTCTATCAGCCTTACTTTTCTGTAACTCTGACTGCTGCATTGCATTCACAAAAGTGGCAAAGTGTGGGGATAAGGAGAATCCCTGGAGCTTCCAATACGTTTGAGTGGTTTCACCATGAAGACTGTGGAAGTGAAACTGAAAGTAAAGAGAAATAAGTTTGCTTAGCAAGCAGAAGGCATTCAGATACCACATTGATGAGAGCAACAGAAGAACTTGAACAGACCTGAGCAGCCAACTAAAATATACTTAGTGTAAATAATATTTTTTTAAAAAACACAGCTTCAGTTCAGGCAGAGGGGAATCCCTAATTAGCATGATAAAATGTGTTCATTCTCTGAATTTGACATATGTAGTCCATGTTCTGCTGAACCTATTTGTGGAACAAATTGATTTAAGTCTCACTCAGTAAGAACACTGATCATGACATAAAATCTCAGACATTTAAACTACCTGTGAGCTATAACATCTAACTCCCTCTATTCTTGTATATTAATAACACTTTTCATTAGGGAACACAAGTGGTGTGCCCCAGGGGTTGTTCCTGGGGCCGGGTTTGTTCAACATCTTCATTAATAATCTGGAGGATGGGGTAGATTGCACACTCAGCAAGTTTGCAGATGACACTAAGCTAGGGGGAGTGGTAGATACCCTGGAAGGTAAAAATAGGATACAGAAGGACCTAAACAAATTGGAGGATTGGGCCAAAAGAAATCTGATGAGGTTCAACAAGGACAAGTGCAGAGTCCTGCACTTAGGATGGAAGAATCCCATGCACAGCTACAGACTGGGGACTGACGAGTTAGGCAGCAGTTCTACAGAAAAGGACTTGGGGGTTGCAGTGGATAAGAAGCTGGATATGAGTCAGCAGTGTGCCCTGGTTGCCAAGAAGGCTAATGGCATATTGGACTGCATTCGTAGGAGCAGTGCCAGCAGATCGTGGGAAGTGATTATTCCCCTCTATTTGCATTGGTGAGGCTGCATTTGGAGTATTGTGTCCAGTTTTGGGCCGCCCACTACAAAAAGGATGTGGACAAGTTGGAGAAAGTCCAGTGGAGGACAACAAAAATGGTTAGGGAGCTGGAACACAAGAGTTATGAGGAGAGGCTGACAGAACTAGGCTTGTTTAGTCTGCAAAAGAAAAGAATGAGGGGGGATTTGATAGCAGCCTTTAACTACCTGAAAGGGGGTTCCAGGCTGTTGTCAATGTAGTAGATGACAGAACAAGGAGCAATGGTCTCAAGTTGCAGTGGAGGAGGTCTAGGTTGGAGATTAGAAAAAGTTTTTCACTAGGAGGGTGGTGAAGCACTGGAATGGGTTACCTAGGGAGGTGGTAGAATCTCCATCTCCAGAGGTTTTAAGCTGTGGCTTGATAAAACCCTGGCTGGGATGATTTAGCTGAGGTGAGTCCTGCTTTGAGCAGGGGGTTGAACTAGTTGACTCCCTGAGATCCCTTCCAACTCTAATATTCTATGATTCAAGGGAACCTTTTCCCCACTCTGGGTGGGGTAGGAGCTCTCCTTTCTTCCCTGAAAAAAACTTGGTGTTACAGCACTATATGATTTATTTAATATTTTCCACCTCACCACTTTTGATTATATGAATATTAGGAGAAACAGAACATGATTGATTTACTTTTAAAAACAATTAGAGTCAAGGGAATTGGGATAGGAATGAGTATGAACAAAACAAAAAAGCCAAACCCAACAACAACAAAAAAACAACCAAACAAAAAACAAACTTTTGCTAAGGTATGAATCTCCCTGGAATAAGTAACACTCCTCTCTCCCGACTTTCCCACAAAATCCTTAGCAGGTTTCCCTGTCTTTTGGTGGTCTCCAGTAAAATCCATTGCAGGGGCTCAGCATGTCTGTCGGTTTCTGCTGGATTAGGCACTGTTTTAAAATCTTGTGCACTGTGAGGCTTTCTTGGATTAGAAAGTCCCAGAATGCAAAACAAACCTCAGATCTAGGCCCTGGAACCTGGGAAACTTGACAACTGCAGACCCAGATGTGACCTTCAGATGTGGAATTAATGGCATATCAGTAGTGGCAGTGGGGCATAGTGCTGGTTTCATCCAGGAAGGAAAGTATTGGAGGGAAGGGGAGTCACCATGGGTCCTAAGGAACACTTGGTCAGAGAAAGCTGATTGCACTATACTCATAAGGAGAGCCAACCTTTTAACCTTTTTAGCTGAGAATGAGGGGTGGTTGAAGGGAAACATTTGGTTTGGCTGAGTGGTATAGGAGTGTGGGGAGGAAGGTGGAGAGACCTCAGAAGGCTTATATGAGCATACTTGTTTTTGTGGAGGCTATATGAATGGCTAGCCCCTGCTCTTATAGTGCAAGCTTCATCCTGTGCCACATACACTCACTCCTTTTTCTTTTTATTCCTCACCACTCACTTTCCAGCATCTATCCTATTACTTGCTCTCCTCTTCCTGAGATCATCCTTGTGGGTTTTCTCTCCATATGTGTACTTAGTTTTTTCTCATTTTTTTCCCTCATATATTTGTTTTCCTCCAGCCTAGTGCTAGTTAGTCTACCATGCCTTTGTGTTCTCCTCCCCATTTCAGCCCCCCAGGTGTCTTCTGTTGCTCACCCCCCAGCTCTCCTTTTCACCTGCTAGCCACATCTCCCCTTCCGTGTTTCCAGGACAACTTTCACATCATCTTAGCAGCAGTTAAGTCAAGCCACCAACAATCTGGTGTGACACACTCTCTGCATCATTAACTTGTTTCTGTTAGGCACAGAGAGTTTACTTTTTTTGTTTACTTATTAGCATGTAGTTTTTCATCTCTGCCTTGTAGGAAACTGCCATGCAAAGCACATAGTAGACAACATGATTAAGATAATGAACAGTTAATACTGAAGCTTTTTCCTGAAATAATTTAATTTTGCTGTCTGCTGTGATCAAAAAAGTCTTTTATAACTCTGGAAATGACTAAGCCAGGGAATCGTCTTTAAGGCTTAAAGGGGTTGAGGACTTGTATCATACAGAATCTCAAGTGTGAGCCCTGTTCTAACTTCAAAACTCTGATTAATAACAACACTTTTCCTTCTCTAGCATCTGCCATCCAAAGATCTCAAAGAATTTTATAAATATTAAGGAATTATGTCTCAAAAAACTCCTATCAGTATTTATTCCTGTTTTACATTTTGGGAACCTGAAGAAGTGAAGTGACTTGCTTAAGATCACACAAAGCCCTAAAGTAAAAGATAGATCTGTGAGCTTCTGGTCCTACTGTGTTAGTGACAAACCTTACTTTACCTAATAATGTAAGTTGTCTTTGCTATTAGAAAGTGGAAAAACACACGCTACTGTTAAGCAATATTGCAAAGATTAAATTATTTAAGGACTTTAGATGCCCACTCCTTTTTCTTTCTTATAAAAAGCTTTCAAGTGATCGTTGGCTCACTAAGATTTGCAGATGGTTTTGCGTGATCTGGATAGAATGATGTAATATGTGTTTTGGCTCTGGTGAGGAAGCAAACTTGTACAAAGTTAATCTCAAAGTTACTCAGAATTTTCCTGTTCTAATTTTAGTCCCTTTGACATTCTAACACATTTACCATCTGCTGTGCTGGGAATTGAAAATCTCCATTTTCCAAACAAGGCGCAAGTTAGGGTATCTGTCATATGTCCCCCAGTTTGCTCTGTCTCCAGCAGCCCCACGTTATCAGTCTATACCAAATTAATAATAAACACCCTCCCCTCCTTTGTATACCCCAGGCCCTATATATAGGGGAATTCTTTGCCATGCAGCAATGGATTAGTGATATAAGCCCTTTCCATTTCTAAAGGTGTCTTGGATCAAGACTGTCTTTATCAACTAACACCAATATGGTCTAATTGAAATTACTACAACGGGGTGCAGAACTGGTTGAAAGACTACTCACAGAATTAGTTATCAATGGTTCACTGTCAAACATGTGGGATGTATCTAGTGGGGTTCTGCAGAGGTCTGACCTGGATCAGAGTCAGTATTTTTGTTAATGACTTGAATAATAGAGTGGAGAGTGTGCTTATAAAATTTTGGAGATAACACTAAACTGGAAGGGGTTGCAGGCACTTCGGAGGGCAGGATTTGAATTCAAAATTATCTTGACAAATGGTCTGAAATCAACAAGATGAAATTCAATAAAGACAAGTATGAAGTACTACACTTAGGAAGGAAAATGCAACTACAAAATGGGTAATAACTAGCTAGATAGTAATACTGCTGAAAAAGATCTGGGGGTTATACTTGATCACAAATTGAATGTGTCAACAATGTGATGCAGTTGCTAAAAAGATTAATATTCTGAGTTAACAGGAGTGTCTTATGTGAGACATGGGAAGTAATTTTGTTTCATTCTGCTTGGCACTGAGGCCTCAGCTGGAGTGCTGTGTCCAGCTCTAGGCACTACACTTTAATAAAGATATGGCCAAATTAGAGAGAGTCCAGAAGAGAGCAACAAAAACAATAAAAAGTTAGAAAATCTGACCTGTGAGGAAAGGTTAAACTGCACATGTTTAGCTTTGAGAAGAGAAGATTGAGGTGGGACCCAATAACATTCTTCAAATATGTTAAGGGCTGTTATAAAGAGGGCAGTGATCAATTTGTTTTCCATGTCTGCTGAAGGTAGGACAATATATAATTGGTTTAATCTGCAGCAAGGGAGATTTAGGTTAGATATTGGGGAAAAGTTTCTCACTATAAGGATAATTAAGCTCTGGAACAGGTCATAAAGGGCAATTTTGGAATCTCCATCATTGAAGGTTTTTAAGAACAGATTAAAGTGTTAAACACCTGTCAGGGATGGTCTCAGTTTACTTGGTTCTGCCTCAGCACAGGGGGCTTGATTTGATGACCTTGCCAGCCCTACATTTGTATGATTCTATAAATTACTCATAAAGTTTCCTCTACTAAAGGTGGTCCCTCAGATTAAGACACTCCCTGCCTTCTAACACCAGACTGGTGATAGTCTCCTTTTTGAAGGAGCCCAAAATAGCAAATACTATATATGCTTGACTACCTGATTGTTTATGCCACTTCCTTCGTTGTAAAACCTGAACAATTCCTTTTGTGAAATGCTTGTTTTCATATTCTTTGCCTTAGTTTCAGCATAGTCTTAATGAAGCATAACTGTTCTCAAGAGACAACCTTATGAAACACTGTTTTCCCCTTCCACTGGAGCCAGTCCACTTGCTGTTTCTCACTTAATTTAGGGACTAGGGCAGTGGTCCTCAAACTTTTGACCCCTGTGCTCTCCCATCCCCACCTCTCCAGCCGGGACAGGGAGCAGGGCTAAGGACTGGCCAGGGCTGCAGCTTGTAGCTGGGCCAATGTCAGGGGGGCTGTGGTTGGGCCCAGGGGCCATGTCTGTCCGTAGGGACTCCAGGGACTGTGGGGGCTGCAGCAGGCCCTGGGGGCTGGGTGTTGCGTCCCCAGAGGGGACCTGGGGGCAGGCATACCCATGCTAATTCTGATTGAGCTGGTGTGCTAAAAATGACAGTATAGCTGCAGTTGCATAGGTGGTGAGAAGGGCTAAGTGCACTGAGTATGCATGTAGGGTCAGTTTATTAATTTCAAGGGTACAAAAGAGTTAAAGGTGTTTAAACTCTTTCACGGTCCAACATAAAAACAGCGATACAGAGAGGTCTGGGGTTTCTTTGTACAACAGCCTTGCTTTACTTGCTTTCCTAGCAAGCACCCAAAAGCATTTATTCCAAAATTGGAAGTGTATTGATCAAACACAAAAAAACCCCAAGAAAATAAAATAAGACTTACTTTGTTACTGAAATTGTTTGTTTTGAATAATCTATCAAAACCTGTAAAGCCTGTCTCCTTTTGAAAGCAAAATATCTGTCTCTTATTTTCAAAACACTCTTTGATGAAAAGGAAAGGGCTAATTTTGTTTTCAATCCTGAAGTATAAAGGGTATTTACTACATCTGTTTCTAACAGACTGACACCAGGTGAAGGAGAGAGAGGCTAGAAAAAGTGGGGGAAATACAGCTTTTGGCTGATGGATCATGCCTGCTTTAGCTGGCAGGTTGATCACAACAGCTATTGCTTGGACCCTGATTTGCATTCTAGTTAGTGATGTGATCTGGTTGGGTTCTTTCTCCTTAGACAAGGCAGGCTTGAGTGGATGCCATTGAGTTGATTTTAGGATTCGATGAAAAGCCAAGAGAGAGGGATAGGATCGGAGGAAAGAAATACGGAGGCAGAAAGTAATACAACAGGAGAAGGGAGGCAAAATAGGATTGTATACGACTCTGTGTTGCTTGCAGTTAGATATCCCCACGGAGGACTGGATGTTCTGAGGATATGATGATTTTGAAAACTTTACAGGTTAAAATAAAGTACCTTAAACAAGAGCAAGACCAGAAGGACTTTCTCCTTGGAAGAAAGTCTTTCAATCTGATCTGCTCCTTCGATCTTGGGGTCACAGACAATGAGAGATGCTGTGATGCAGGGACAGCTGGGAGGGTAGAGAGAGATGAAAATGTCTTTTTTCAGAGATTTTTTTTAAAGAAACCCGAAAAGGGGAAAAATGGAGAGCAGAGTTCATTCCCCTTATTATTTTGTCCAATTAGGCTGTGATGACGGCCTCCAGAGGAGCCATGCTGAGAGCTTAAACAGAGCAAACTGCAGAGAATGGGGCAGACAAAGCCCTCTAAATACTGGTGTTTTTTCTTCCATAACATATACCAAGCCAGCAACAAACAGGTTCTGATGACCTAACTGGTCATTCAGGAGACAAAACACAGTTCCCTTAGAACTATCCAGCCCTTTGGCTAGCCCCCAGACAGCCAACTCAAATATGATGGAGATAACTGAAAAGCTTTATCCATCATGTATGTTTTAAAAAAAACCCAAAAAACCAACAAACTATCGATCCCAAAAGATCGGACACATTACCAAACAGGTCAATGAATAGTTCCGATCTTACCCAAATACACACTTAAAGCCAATGCTTATTAACTAAACTAACATTTATTTTTTTTAAAAGGAAAGAGTAATAGTTAAAAGGTCAGTATACATACACAGATGAAAATAAAGCTCTTAATCATTTTCAAAGAAGAGAGAACTGAATTGCAAAGTTCTTAAATTGCAAAATCTCTGAAATTACCCAAACAGTTTGAGGGTCATCAGTCCTTGTTTAGAGCTTCTTTGTTAGAAATCCAATCCAGAGAAATGAAGACTAAATAGTCCATGTGTAGAGTTTGTTCAAATTCTCCCATGAGAATTAGCAGGGTGGTTCCAGGCTGGTACTGGGGTCTCAGTCTTGCGATCCAAATGTTCCCTGATGAGCTTGGACAGATTTGAGACAAAAAGGATCAGTCCACTAGAGTCTTTTATAGATCCATGCAGGCTGACTGATGTTTTCTTGACAGCAGGTGCCTCCTTGAACAATTAATAGAGGATTACTTGGGACTCTGAAGTATCTCCTATGTCCTGTGCACACTGGTAACTAGTTACATTAGCATAAGGTAATTGGCCATTTACCAAGGAATGGGGGGTTCTCACAGCAGAGTAGAGTAAAACAGGTTTCAAGAGAGGGATTTGGGTGACATGGCAATACACCAGTCCACATTGCACTAGGGGAATGCCACAGGTGCTCTCTCCCCATCCCCAGTGGAGGTGGGCCTAGACTTGGCCATGCCTCCCCCATACATTCCTCTGTACCCCTATGGGGGGCGTGCCCCACAGATTGAAGATCTCTGTGCTAGGCAAAGGATTCCTAAGCAGGTCTGTTCCCTGAATAGCATCTTCTGAGCTCTTTTTGTTAAGTCACAAGATGTATAAAGCCTAGAGCCTAAACTGGGTTTGTAGTGCAGTGCAGGGCTGCTTACTTGGAAAAGCAGGTTTAAGGCTAAGCTTTCGGTCTCAGGCCTTGTGAGACGGGATTTTGGAGCCCACTGTAAAGAGACTTTCATTGAGTGGCAGAGCAGCTGCACTGAAACAGCTAACAAATAGCAGTTGTGGATACCATGCACTGTTGGCAACTCTTCTGAATTACTGGAAAAGTGTTTCTGACAGGAGGCAGGGACATAATTTAGAGAACAAGGTACTTATTTCAGCTCCCCTTCCCGTGGGACAGGTGCTCAGGGAAAGTCTAAATAAGAATGACTACCTGGGAAACAGGGAGAATACCTTTTGGAAAGTTGGGCTCTACACCCCAGATTCATAGTATAGCACTGAACCCCCATCAGGGAAAGTCTTTCTGAGAATGCTAAATTCTTTTCTTTTTGTATTTCCCCCTAAAGCCCTGATGAATAAATCTTGAGCAAGAGACATTGCTGACTAAGATGGCTTTCTTCCCGCTGAACTTCCCTCCATTTTACAGTTTTACAATAGCAGTTTACGAGAGGAAACAAAGGGGAATTCCTCACTGTTCCACATTAAACTGAAGGAGTTAAAAACCATCAGTAGATAGGTGTTAAGATCAAGTTGTTATCACTTGAGCTTTTTCTTTTAGAAACCCAGTTAAGACATCTGCAGAAAGCCTGCAGAACTAATGTTATGGGAAAAATTCCAGTTAAATGCTATCCAGCTATTTCTCAGATAATGAACACTGCCAACTTCAGCAGATGCAGCAATTAGACATGGTTACTAAGGGAAACAGTCGCTCTGTGATACGTATCTGCACTAAAAAGTAAGGTTATTCTCCTTTCCTTTCCCTTGCCCTCTCCTTATTGGAAGAATGATGCTTGTTATCTGTGTTGCTAACTCACTGTGGTTTGTGGTGGTGGTGTAGTGCGGGAGAATTCAAATTAAAGTAGACTTGAGATTGCATGCTCTGAGTAGTATTTCTGTTTTCAGTGCGGACATAAATTGGATATATTCAGTCCATGTGAAGTGAGGTGAAGTGCAGAGAGTTGGTGCTGAGTGTATGACACAGATTTTCATTTATTAGAAGCTGAAGATGTCAAATTTTCCACGCTTTGTGGCCACTGGATGATAAAATGTGGAATGAGCAAAGGAGTGGAATTTGAGAACTCCTGTATTTTAATCCTAATATCTTCTGCAGCTTTGTGCAAGTCACTTAAACTTGACATGTGTCGCTTTCTCCATGTGTAAGCTGGGGAGGATGCTTGCCCACTTTGGGGCCAGATGGGTTGTGAACCCATAATTTTGGCTCAGAAGGCCAAAACTGAAACCACCTACTGATGCCCTATAAGTTGGCTCCCAAAGGGCCAATGTGCTAATAAAAACTCTGTTTTACTGTCACAATATAAAACAATTATAGCTAGGGATTTGCTCAAAGCTTCAGCTGGTTTGCCTCCATAAAAATATTTTAACCCTTTCTTAAATGCATACAAAAAGAGGGGAAAAATTAAAGCATTTGAAATGTAAAAAGATAAGTACAATTTAATTAAATCATTTTCTGTATTTTGGATTAGTCATTTAAAGGGAAAATCCCTAACTTGAACAGTTATTTAGATGGTATTAAAAGCACTTTTGGGGCAAAGGAAAGTGAGTTATAAAGAATAGTTTTTGAGGTCCAATCCTGTTTCTTTTTAAATCAAAACTAACCAAACCAGAATAAACAAAGATATGAAAATACAGCCTCTGTCTATTACTTGCGGCTCAGTTGCAGGAAAATTGCAGGCATACTACACAGTCTTATTAGCCGCTCTGGGTATGTCTACACTGCTCACTCCTGTCCCTAGACTTCAGCGCCTGAGCCCGAGCATCTGCACAGCGCTTGAACCCAAGTCTGTAGACTCAAGCTCTGAGATTCACTCTGCAAAGTTTACCAGAACTGGGGTCAACCAGTGGCGGGAGGGGTGTTTTCTTTTTAAAGCAGTATTGTAAGGAGAAACTTGTCCTAGCTGGCTACGCTGAGCTCTTATAAAACAAAGGCAAAAAGAGAGAGAGGATTAAAGTGGGGGAGAAAATTAACACACAAAGGAGAGAAGTATTCGGGTGTTGCTAGGGATGCAGGTGCCCAGTGGAGAGAATAATGTTGGTGGCCTGACTCTCTATCACGATACCAGAGATCACATGTTAAAATCCAGGGTAGCTCTGGTGCGGAAATGAAAAAGGAGGGATGGTCCATTGGTTAGGATAGTAGTCTGGGACTTGGAATAGAACCTGAGCTCCTGTGCTTCAGCTACTTCCTGCATGACCTTGGGCAAATCACTTAGGCTGGGTCTACACTGATGGCGGCAAATTTGCCGCCATCACATCGATTGCTCTGGATCAACTGAGCGGTCTGTCTAGACGCGCTCAGTTGATCCAGGAAGCGACGCAGGAAAACCAGCGCAGTGTGGACGCCGTGCAGAGGAGACGCTGCAGAGTCGACGGGAGATACGCAAGTGATTTATGTCAAGGCGTATCTCCTGTCGACTGCCACCGAATTGCCAAGGTAAGTGTAGACCGGGCCTTAGGCTATGACTACATTACAGTGTGTACACATGTCCTGGGCGTGTGTTAGCAGACCTGTCTCTGCTAGTCTACACTGCAGAGCAACACACATGCCATACACAATATACTCATTCATACTGACATTGCAGCTATACACATTTAATACTAGGATTTCTGGGGACATATCCCAGGGTTCTTAGTGCCTCACCAGCTTGTATTGCTCTAGGAATTGGTTTGTGGTGTGTTGTGGGAGAACTTGTCTGTCCTTCCCAGACCCCTGTGCAAGAAGTGGTTTTAGCCCATCACATTTAGGCTGACCACTTTTGATTCTGCACGCTCCTCACTTCCGTTCCTTCCAGCTGGGGGACAAGCTATGGATCCATCAGATGAACTGCTTCTGCTTGTGGGGGAATGTTTTATATACCAGCGTAGGTGTTCAGCAAGATGCTGGACAGCATTTCAGGAACACCATGAGCAAGTCACTTAAACTATGACTACACTGCAGTGTGTACCCACATCCTGGGTCACACATAAGGAAAGCCTGTCTCCACTAGTCTACACTGCAGAGCTGCATGCGAGGGGGACTCAGAGGACGGTTTCTTCGTGGCAGAATGGACAGCCATGATGAATGCTGCAATTTCTATGTTGACTGATGTGTGGGATGTTGGACAACTAGTACAGCATGGAGGGACCACATCATCACACAGACCTGGGAAGACCAGCAGTTGCTCCAGAACTTCCAAAAAAGGAAGCAGTCCTTCATGGAGTTGAGTGAGGTGCTTGCCTTGACCCTCTGGTGCCAGAACACTCAATTGAGGGAGGCTTTATCAGTACAGAAGCAGCTGAAATTTCCCTCTGGAAGCTGGCTACCCTAGACAGCTTCAGGTCTGCTGTAAACTATTTTGGTGTTGGAAAGACAATTGTTGGGCTTGTGGTAATGGAGGTTTATGAGGCAGTTAACATTGTGGGGTACCTCTGGGTGGTGAGCATTAAAAATGTGCATGAAGTAATTACTGGTTTTCAGAGGATGGTATTCCCAAACTACACTGGGGCCACTGATAGCATACATGAAGGGGTAAGTGATTGTCAGCCACAAAGGGTACTACTCCCTAGTTCTTGATCAACCAGCAGCAGGTTAATGAACACCAACATGAGATGTACTGGCAAGGTGCACGAGGCCAAGGTGCTTAGGAGATCTGATATATCTGCTGGGAGAAGCAAGAATTTTATTTCCTCCTAATGACAATAATCAATGGGGTATTAAATGATCACTGTTGTTTTGTGGGACCTTCACCTATGCACTCCGGCCATGGCTCATGAATCCATGCCCTGACATGACAGGGCCTAGCAAGACAGTGTTCAGTTCAACACTTGAAAGTTGCAGGATGGTTGTGGAGTGCACATTTGGCACGCAGAAGGCAAGATGGCACTGGCCACTGAACCATTTGGATAACAGTGTGGCGAATGCACTCTGTGTGATTGGGGTCTGCTGCACCCTGCACAACATCTGCAGGCAAAAGGTGAGTATTTTTCCATGGAGAGGTCATAAGACCTTGCTGATTTACAGGTCCAATACCAACAATCCAGAAAGTTCACCTGTCATCACTGGGGCTGTCATCACTCAGGCTGGGTCCAGGCATGCAAGAGAAATAAGGGATGCTTTGTGTCTCCATATCTTCGGAACACATGGTGGAGTGAATGAGATGTGATGCTGTAAAGGAAGCTTGTAATGGCTTTGTAACGTCCTTCCATGAAAATTAACCAATCAAGATACATCTGTAAGTAGAGACAAGCGTCCCTAGAGTACAGGCCTCAGCACACTGCCATCTCTTAGGAATGTTCTGCTGACATATTAGTTAATGTTTGTAAACTGCTTTGATGATGGAAAACATAGATAAATGCTAAATATTCTTTATCATGTTTACAACAATATCAAAACCATTGGACACTTCACCTGCTGCCAAGTTACTTCATCTTAAGAAAGTTCTTATTGTACTTGTGAACTTTCATTTCCATGTAAAATATGGCAGCAAGAAACAGAATGAGTCAAAGGTAGCAAAAGGTATTTATATTAAAATACAGTATCATTCAATAATGGTCAGTTTAAAACTAGATTGCACCAATAAATGAGCTGTAGAGGAAATCTTGAATTGGCAGTAAATGAATTCAATGACTTATTAGGTCTCTTCCACCTCTGATTATGGAGAGCAAATGCATCATGTAAGAGTAGTGGTTTTGGAACTGTGGAACCACATTTTTTCTAAGCTCCTACTTTCACGTTATTACAGATTTAAAAAAAAAAAGGCTGAAATTTCTTTTATGTTTGCAAAACAAAGCGGGTTTTAAAAAAAATTCTTGGAACATTTAAAGACAGCTGAGCTCCCAGTGAGATGCTCTGTCCAAAAGCGCTAATGTAATCCTTGGGTTTGGTGAAGAGTTGCAAGAATTATTCAGGGATTAGAAAACATAATTTACAGCAATAGACTCAAGGAGCTTAATCTATTTAATTTAAAGGGAAGGTTAAGGGATGACTTGATCATAGTTTACAAGTACCTGCATGGGGAATAAAACTTTGACAGTGGGCTCTTCTGTCTAGATGGCAAAGATTTAAGAAGATCCAATGGATGGAAGTCAGTGAATAAAAAATTAAGATTTTTAAAAAATTTATGTAAATTGGATTTTTTATTTAAATCAGTACTGTTTATTTTATTAAAAATAAACCTATTTAAAATAAAACTTGAAATTAAGACTACCTATATTAAGGCCTCCAGTTACTTAAATCTATAAAAATAACTTTAAACTATCAAGCAGTACACGTTTGTTTGCAAAGGTATAAAGGAGTCACTGGCTAAGCACCTGCAGCCAGAGTTTGTGGAATGCTAAACAGCTTTTGATGGACTGCAGTAGCCTTTTCAAGTGTGGAGAATATTTCCTTCATTTCAGTGTATTCAATTAGTTCAGTTCAATGCCTAGTTCATTCAGAGTTGAGAAATCAATTAGGAATTGAAAAAGCAGGAAAGCTGATTTTCCTTTTCCAGTCTATGAATTAAAATGAGATATGAGAGAATGAGATCTACTAGTTCTAAAATCTTGAATTTCATGGTAACCAGAAATAATCAGTTTAGTACCACTAACTTTGTTTTAATCAATCACGTAGTTTTGAATGCAAAACATGTTTAGATACATTTTCCCTTATATATGCAACACACTAGGCTTTGTTTTATTTAACTAATATAAATACCATTTTAAAACATTTTGTCCATTTTTATTTGAATTTTAATTTCCATTCAAATAGTATTTGACACAAATCACAAATAAAAATTAATCAGTGTCTTGAAAATAAGAAATGTGTAATTCACAGTTTCCTAGCATAATAAAAGTAAAAATTTAAGAATGTGAATAAATTTAAGCTATATCATTAGGTATAATTGTGTATAGCTATAGTGTGTCCTCCTGGTTAATAAAAAGAAGCATCAAATTGGGATAAAGGCTCTCTCTAGGTACAAATCAACATGTTTTAATTGGATACCAACCAATGAGAATCAACCATTCTGTAGGAAAATAAAGTACAAATGCAAAACCAGATTAAAATTGATTATTTAAATCATGGTTTCCTGCTTGATTATTTAAATCATAATTAAAGCTTTTTATATAAATCAATATATACCCTGCTGAAAGTTGAAGCTAGACAACAAATTCAGACCAGAAATAAGGCTCTTTTTTTTTTTTTTTTTTTTTTTAAAAAACAGTGAGAATAATTAACGATGGGAACATCAGTGATGGATATTCCATCACTGGCAATTTTAAAATTAAGTTTGGATGTTTTTGTAAAAGATTTAGTTTAGTTGAAAGGGGTATTAATTTAAGGAAGTTCTGTTGCCTGTGTCATGCAGGAGGTCAGACTAGACTATCACAATGGTCCCTTCTGGCCTTATTTCTAGTCTATGAATTACAGTCATGAGTGTGCTAAAGACTAGGCAAGTAGATCCTGTGCATCAGGTGCTAAATTTTCTGGACTGTTTTGCAATGTTGAATTCTCATTAATTACAAAAAACAAAACTTCATTTTGCCCTGCAGTTCCCCAGACCTGGATTCTTGGTGGACCCTCAGAAGGAATGAGCTCCTATGTTGGATTCTTTCCACTAAAAATGTCACACAACATAAGAATGCCATATTGGGTCAGATCAGTGGTGCATGTAGCCTCATATCCTGTCTTCTGACAGTGGCCAGTGCCAGATGCGTTAGAGGGAATGAACAGAACAGGGTCATTGTTGAGTGATCCATCCCCTGTTGTCCACTCCCTGCTTCTGGTAGTTAGAGACTTAAGACACCCAGAGCCTGGGGTTGCATCCCTGGTCATCTTGGCTTGTAGCCATTGATGGACCTATCCTCCAGGAATTTTTCCAATTTTTTTTTGAATTTAGTTATAGTTTGGGCCTTCACAATATCCCCTGGCAATGAGTTCTACAGGTTGACTGTGCGTGATGTAAGATAGTACTTCCTTTTGTTTGTTTGAAACCTGCTGCCTATTAATTTAATTGGGTAATCCCTGGTTCTTGTGTTATGGGAAAGGATAAATAACACTTACTTTCTCTACACTATTCAAGATTTTATAGACCCCTATTATATGCCCCTTTAGTCATCTCCTGTCTAAGATGAAAAGTCCCAGTCTTTTTAATCTCTGCCCATGTGGATGCTGTTCCAGACTCCTAATAATTTTTGTTACCCTTCTCTATACCTTTCCAATTCTAATATATCTTTTTTGAGATAGGGCACCCAGAACTGCATGCAGTATTCAACGTGTGGGCATACCATGGATTTATAAAGATTAGTGGTGTGAATGTGTTTCTTCTGCATCAAAGCCCTGATCCTGCACCCATTGAAATAAATGGAAAGGCTGTCATTCCCTTCTGTGGACATTGGGATCAGGGTCTGTTGGATCATTTTCTGCAAAATCAAGAGTGGTGGATAGCTGACCAGGAGGGTGTATGATATCTAAAGTTTCATGTGGTCTGAGTTTCAAAGGTACTGCGTATCCACGAATCCCTCCAACATCAATGAGAGCTGTAAGTGCCCACCACCTTTGAATATCATTAGTTATTTTTTTGTTTTGAGTTTACTTAGGTCATCCTGTCTATTTTAAATATATTAACTTGAACATAAACTAGACATGCCAGGAACTCAGGAGCTTTGCCATAAACCAGGGTGGATTGATTTAAATCAAGGCGATTTTAAATCATTGATTTAAATCACCAAGAGAAAATAATTGATTTAAATCAGTTTTCCCACTGATACTTCTTCACATATTTCTCAAATAATGGTGCAAATCTGATCACTAAAACATGTTAATTTACAACTCAATACAGCATTTTACAACATCTAGGAGGGTATACTTTTGTGTAATTTGCGTAAATTTTTTATTTTTATTTTAGGAAATAGTACATAATACTCATGACCTGTGTCAAGCTGCAGATTCAGCAGCAGTACGTTAGGAATGGTAAGAACTAAATCTCACACACAAACACAATAGCACTTACATTTATTAAACTAAATCTTAAATGTTACATAAATGTTATCACATTTGCAATTGCAGCAGTCTCCTGAGTTGCTGGGTGATGGCTGTCCTTAAACTTTTTTTTTTAATTTTCAGATTTTATTAACTCTAACAGACAAATCATCACAACACTAAATGTACGCTGTCCTTAGAACTTCTACAACTAGCTCTCATCTTCCCGACTCCCACTGTCATTTTTATTCATAGACTGAAACAGAAATACGAGTTTTCCTGCTTTTTCAACTCCCAGTCCATTTCTTATCTTTAAGTGAATAATACCAGATGACGAAAATATTCTCTCTCTGTCTGCAGAGGAAGGTACTGCTGTGAAAAGTTGGCTTAACTACTGAAGGAACTCTGTTTCAAGGTGCCTGCCTAATGATTTCCACCAATTCAGGGGAGTGAATTTATTCAAAACGTCATCAGTAAACATGTACTGTTTAAATGGTTCCACTCTAGCCGTGAAATTTAGTATGACTGGCATAACTGAGGAGTGATTTTGAGATGCCCATGGGATGGCAGCAGCATCTTCTTCAGAAGTTAGGCATCTACCTTTTTATCTGGGGTTGAGAATGTTTGCAAGAAAATGAGGCGCAGTTAGTGCTTGACCATTTACTTCTCTATGGCCTGCAGTTTAAATTTCTGGTGAGGTATTTCTTCAATGTCTCTTGAAGTGCCTTCCAAATTTCGACAGCATCAGCAATGCAGCAACAATTTCTCTGAAGTTTGTTTAAAGCTATGGATATAAGCTTCAGTATACTGAGCATATCCTCTACATTCCTCTTTAATCCAGTGTTAGATACTTTGGCTGAGATACTTCCATCTATTTTATCATGGTTTGCTTCACAAAGTTTTATGAAAATAAGCCAATTCTTAATAAATTGTTCAAAACAATCAACCCCAGAATTCCATTGAACATCTTGAGGGAGCATTAGTTTGGATCCTCCTGCCCTCTTCAGTGAAGCTGAAGCAAAATGGTTGTTACGGAAGTATTTTGCAACTTCAACAACCTTTTCTTTTATTCCTGGACAAGACACATTTAAGTCTTTTGCTAAACGATGCATTAAATGGGCATTGCAGCCATATGTTGTTAAGGAGCATCCTTCCATTTCTTGTTCTAAGTATCTTCTCATCTTTGCCATGTTTGCAGCATAGTCTGTGACAAAACTGCGCATGTGACAGTTGAATTTTTGTTCACAGTTTAGTACAGCTTTCACTGCCACTTCTTTTAAATATTCTATTGTGTGGGCATTTCCCAATGTATCTATTATTTCTGAAAGATATGCAACCCCATCTTCTGTTGTCACACAGGCACATGTTACTGTATTATTGTATACATTGCTCCACCCATCAAGGCTTAAACTGGCTAATTTCCTCTCAGTATTTCTTGCACACTGTTCAAAGTTCCTTTTCATACACTGTATCTAGCCAACCTTCCACCAATGTCTGCTCTACCAGGTGGAGTGTAGCCTGGTCGTAAGGACTCTCCCATGTCAATGAAGTGTTGATTAACAATGCGAAAAGGAAGATTTGTGGCATGAATTAACCAAACAATCTTTTCATCTATGGTGTCTTATTGGTATTTGCTGGTCCTTACTACAAACCCATCCATGATGGTGGTTTTACTGGATGATTGAACTCTTTTGCTTGTTCTCTGAAATACATTGCAGCACTGATGCTAAAAGTACCAACGGATGACTTTGAAGTTGTTGCAGATAGACATTCACAGTCAGTCTCTTATGCTTAAATGGGATCCTGAAACAAATTCAAAAATGATTTTGAATAGTCATTCTCAGTTCTTCTCACTCCATTATTCAGTTAATCATTTGCATTTTTTTCAGCAAGGATGCGATCCGATTCCAAATTACCAACAAAGCTAAAACTTAGAGTGCACTTAATTTTGGAGTAAACCTCATAGAACTCACTGACTCTTCTGTTTTTTTGAGAAAACAAGTGTAGGCTGGGGTCCCCTTGGGAAAGCTGAGTTACGCTGAAGTAAAATAGGAAATAGACTTATGACATCACCATTATGGTCTGTGGCCATGATGTTCCAAAATAAGGGGCATGTATTATGTAATATAAAATAAGAAAATGACACCCAGTGGCAACTGGCAACTCTAGATTCCTCTTACTGCAGCTTTCTGCACCATATACTTGGTGATAGATTCTAAACCTAGTTAATTAATTAAACAAACCATAAGGATTAGCTAAGCTAAACTTTTTTTCTAACATCCAACATAGCAAACAGCTTGAGAATTTACTTATACTAAAAGGCATAGAGTCTTGAAGAATGATGCATTGCAAAGTGAATTACTTCAGTTACTAATCAGTTGATCCACATTGTTCACATCACTTTCTCCCAATAAGCAGTTTTCATTATGATGATTCATTCTTTCAACTAGTTCCTGCATCATCTTTTTGTATTGCTTACACTTGACTCATTTTACTATTTTACCCAGGGAAGGAATTTCTTCAAAATATTCCTAGGTAGGATCTCTCTCATGCCCAGAAGCCATGGCAGTTTTTCTGTGGCAAAAGTGTAGGGGAATATAGGAAGCTGTGTGTACTGAATGTCTTCCCTTTTTCTTTCCAGTCCACTCCACTGTTCCTTTCTATTCTGCCTCCATCCTTTGTGTCTCTCTCTGGCTTTAAGACAGTGTCTTAACTACCTCCCCTGCCTTGCTTGGTCCAGCTCCACCACCACATAAGAACAGAGTAACAAACAGCCTGTGTCTTTCTTTGCAGATGTGACTTTAGTCTGCTGAGAAACAGAAACTGAAAGCCCAGAACTTTCAAGAAGCAAGAGCTGGTAGTTAGGCTGGACAGACTAGAGCCATTAATTCATTTTTATGAGACTTTAAGTGTAGGTTTAGTATGTTTGTGATGAGATTTAATTGTACCTTATTTTTTAAATGAGAGAAAATTAGTATTTTATTAATTAAAAAAAAAAAAAGTCCAATTTTTTTATTTAAAAAATCATTGATTTTTATGCACCCTGCCATAATTTGGACATGCCAGTGAATTCAGGGGCCCCTGAGGGTGTGTTCTGCAACACTGCCTTTTGCTTAACATACTATCTTCTTCATAAAGGATCCATTCTCTTTCTTTATCCTATCCTAGGATGTGTCTTTCATAGCTCCATGCCAGAAGCTCTAGGAAACACCTGTTGCTGGGAGATTAGAACAGTAAAATAGATTGTTTAATTTCTCAAGGGCTCTATCGTACACAAATTTCATTGCAGTTTATCTGTGGCACACTCATTAACCTCATTTGTTCCAGAAGAATTAGAATATAGAACCCATTTGCTTTGAACAGTGCCTATTAATATGAGATAGAAAGGAAGGGCTGAAAGATGCGGTGGAATTGGTAAAGGGGTGGAGCAGAGGCAGTAGATGGAGAAATACTGCTTTGCTCACCTTCCTTGGCTGTCTCTGGATCCTGCCAGAACTTTAGGTTTCTCTTTTTTTTTGTTTTGTTTTGTGTTGTTTCTCAGCCTGGGCAATGTGACCATGTTCCAGGAGCATCTTGCAGGCTGAGGAGTCTTGCTGTAAATCAATTATTTGCATTTTCTTTGTTTTAATTGCTTCTTGGACTTTTGGCTATGATCAAATGTAGGATTGTCTTTGTCTAGCATATGGACTAATTTTAATACACAGTAGTTGGAGATGTTATTCCTGTTTAAGCTGTAGAAAAAAGCATAGTGTATTGCATTATTTCTTGATGTAATTAAAGATATAATATTAAAATACAAGAGGGCAGGGTTAAGGGTGGAAAGTGTTACTTTTTTATCCTGGAACTTTCTGGCATTTGAATGCCTAACCATCCACCCTTATGGTTTGTTTGATGGAATAACAACATATTGGGTAAAACATAAGAACCTCTGAATTACTAGCAGCTTGGTCCCTCTCCCTATAAAATTGCAGACAATCTTTTCACATCATTTTGCCTTCTCCAGCGTTCCCTTTCTTTGGCCGCAATCCCTCACTGAAAACTTCTGTTTCAATTGATGGGGTTTGCCAAGGATATGCTGGCAAGAGAATTGAATTCTCTCCCTTCTCTTTGAAGATCTGGTGTCACTCATTAGCATATGAGAAGAATGGTTGTAAATAAACTTCAAATGGTGTAGAGTGCAGCATACTATTCATATTAATAGTCTCCTCAAAAAAGTACTGTTGGCTGGGAAAGGTGCTGCACTGTTGTATCTGGGAGAAGATTTACTAGTGACCTTGCTATTAGACAGCAAGGATTAATTCCTAGGCCCACTGGAATATTTGTTGCTTGATCCTAGAATGTGGCAGTGCTTCTAATGTTATCAGATTACTGGGTTTGTCTCAACAGATGGAAGAAGGTTGTGGGATGACCAGAGAAGTTACTCAATATCAAGGGTAATTGCATCTATCCTATGGATTCTACCCAGGGCCCCATCTCATCTTTCATATGGATGGGCTGAGCATGGGGATTATATATTCCAGTAGGCAATGGGGATAAGATGCTCAGACCAGGATGGAGTACTGCACGCTGGGACCTGTTCTCTTTGCTGACCACTTCTTGTTTTTGTTTATTTTTTAAAAAGAGTACAGCTAGTTCAAAAAGGCCAACTTGGTTATTGACCTTTGGTTAGCTATAAAGCACTTGGGGTGATCAGTTGAAATGCTCTCTGTTTTCCTAGTTCTGCAAAGCAAAAGTTTCAGTTTAACATTATTGAAAGCTACCTGTGGTGGTACATCCAGCTGATAAAAGGGCTGGATAGGGCAAGGAAGCCTCTCTTAGGTTGCTCCCTAGGATAAAGTGCAAACAGTTGTAGCCTGTAAGATGCATTTGAGGAGTGTTCAGATGAGCCTTTATAAATATGTGAACTACATCAAAATAACAGGCTGTTTGTAAGAACTCTTGTGTAGACATACTGATAAGAGGCAGATTATCCTGTTGTTGAGAGTGCTGGTATATACCGTGTACCAGCAGAGACTTTGGCCCATTGTCTCTTAATTATTTCATCACGTAATGTTTCTCACCTAGTACAATACATTCAGACATTTTCTTCTAAACTCTTCTGAAAAGAATCTGGTGATTTGGGGGATCTATGTACAATTTGAATTCCAGTTGATACTGAATTATTATGAAATTACATCATGATATGCCTCAGTGTTAGTGTGCAGTCTGCCATCTGCTTTCAGGACTGTAGCACATCTCTCCTAGATCAGTGTGATGTGGATCACCTGTTCGGATGGAAGCACTTTGGAACAATGGTTGGGCTGAAGTCTAGGGAAAACGTTCAACCAAGTTTCTCTGCAGGAATTTGGGAAAATGGAGAATGGAAAATTCCCAGTAGTAGCACAAAGGAATAGAGGTGAACAAAGCAGGGGGTTAAAGATGACTCAGAGAAACAGAGGAAGCTTGGGCAGGAAAGTGGAAGGGCACTGACTGAGGAGGTGAGAGAGAGAGAAATGCCATGATTCTGGAGAGAAACCACCAGAAGGGGGATCCTGGCCAGTTGTAAGCTGAAAGAAGTCTCCAGAGTGGTGAGGAAATTTAGACAAGGAGATGCATACCAACGTGCTGATTCTGACTAGATCTGTATATTTTTGTGCTACTGAATAAAGAGTAATTTGTTTTAGAATACTGTGCAAAGTTTTATCTGTCTATTTCACTGTGTCATGCCCCTGAAGAGTTAAACTGTGAACTCTTGCTTGGAGTTCTGGGAGAAAGCGTACCTAAGCTTCTGGTGAATCTGAAAGCACCGGTCCTCAAGGGCTGGACTACTGGACTGTGTGCTACCATTTCCATGAAAGAGTAACAGACAGAACCCCTGTGCAAAGGAAATGTGCCACAAAGGCCAAGGGAAGAGACTTGCAGCCTACTCCGATCAAGAGATGCTTAAAATACATGGGACTCAGTCAGTGAGGAGGACTCTAAACACAACTGCTTATTCAACGTCCAGCCATAGGAGAATGCTGTCAGCGTTGTGTGTCTGAATAGGTTTAAGGCCAAAAAGAACCGTTAGACTATCTAGTCTGACCTATTAAATTTCACCCACTTATTCTGGTATTGAGCCCAACAATTTGTTTGACTAAAACATAACTTGCATTTGGCTAAAGCGTATCTTCCAGAAAAGTATCCAGTCTTGATCTGAAGACACAAAGAGATGGAGAATCCACCACTTCTTTTGGTAGTTTAAGAAGGTTGCTGAAAAATTCAAGACGGTGCAGAAAAGAGCCAGACCCAAAAACACAAAAAAAAACAAAAAAAAAAAAATTGAGGGCTGGAGAAAATGCTTTACAGCAAGAGATTTAAAGAGCTCAATCTCTTTAGCTCATCAAAAAGAGGACAGATGGAAAATGCTGAGTACTCATGGGTTCTGTAATCTAGTGGAGAAAGACATAAAAAGAACCAATGGGTGGAAACTGTTGCCAGATATATTCAGGTTAGAAATGAGGCAAAAAATAATTTTTTGATCTGAAAAACTTAGTCATTGAATGAGTTTCGTTGTCTACAGAACTTGGAAAGAGTTTTGTAGATTGCAGTAGAGTCAGAACTGGGTCTTAGCCATCTAAACCCAAGATTTAGGTACCTAAATACTTTTGTGGATCTCACACTTTGAATCTGGAATCCTTGGTATTATTAAACTAATCCAAATTTGAGATAACCTCTTTAACTAAACATATATTCTCAATTAAAATATCTTACTGGTTATCAATTAATTGGTTATCGATTATTGGCAAATTATTAGGTTGTTAATTATCAATATTGGTGTAATTCAAAACTTTGTAAGCATACTCTACTTCTTCATCCAAGTCATTAATGGAAATATTGACTAGTATTGGACCCTGGAAGGACCCTGATGGGACACTATGAATACATGGATTTGATAATTTCAAAATTAATTGCATTTTTTCAACTCCCTGTTAATCATAAGTAATTCTTTTTTAAATCATCTCTTGGAACTTCAAAGGAATAAATGGTGCTGTTATGCAAAATAACATTTTGACTCATTTAGAAAACCTTAAAGTAGACATGGCACTTCTGAAGGAGACACACCTCTCCAAGTTAGAAATCCAAACGCTTCAGAGAGACAGGATGGGACTGGTTGAATCTAATGACTTTTTGCCAAGGGCAAGTGGTGTTCCTATTTATTTAATAAAAACATTAACTCAGATTCCAGATACTACAAAAGATACAGAAGGTCGTTTGTTGTTGTTCAATGTTAAAGTGAATGATTTTCAAAGATAGTGTTTCTTTACCCTTAATGAAGAAGACGACCCTGCATTCTTTCAGAGGTTGGCTATCTAATAGGAAGCATAGAGCACTTGTTCAGTAATTTTATTAAAGTTTTTACCTTTGGAATAGATCCTTTGTTAGACTTATTCGGAATGATTTACCTCTCTCATTCTCGTGCCACCATAGCCCAATGCTTTCTTCTTAATGATTTAGGATTGCATGATCCAGCAGACAGTTAAACTGACTTTTCCTGCTTTTCACTGTTCCATAACACTATTGCTAGGAGTATTCTTGTATTTCAGATAGTTGGATTTTTTGTTTTTTGTTTTTGTTTTGTTTTTTTTTTTGCTATGACAGTTGTCACATAATGGAACCATCAAAACATCACATCATGCTCTGATGACCTTGCCCTAATACCCAAAGAAACTCTAAATGTGGATGAGCTGCTGCCTCCCTATCCCAGTCTTTATTTAAAACCCTTTCTACAACCAGAAAGACATTTATTAGAAGCCAGTGATTGTGAATCATGAATGGATGCATTGGCTGGCAAGTCGTCCACAACAGCTGTTGCTTGGGCCTTGATTCACATTCTAGTTTTTCGTGTTCTTGCTCATGTCCATTCCATTGTAGGTGTGTGCACACGTCCGTGCATGGTTACCAGAACTTTTTCCCTTTAGCAGTACCCGTAAGGTTGGCTCTGCCATGGTAAATGAGGCGCTGCCAGCTGTATGTCCCCTCAGTTCCTTCTTTCCGCCTGTGGCGATTGCTGGCACTGCTACAACTTGCATTGCAAGTGTTCCCAATCCCTTTTGTTCTCCTTAATCGTTTGTTGCTTGTCATAGTTATGTAGATTATCCCTTAAGTGTTGTTAATAGTGGTAGTTAGTCACTTAGGATAGTCCCGGGTGGGACTTTGCTTGGAGCAGGGCATTCCTCTGTCAAACTTTGTGCTACCTGTGGTAAGGCCTTTCCATTGAGCGACCCCCATGCTAGTTCCCTAAAGTGCCTGGGGGAAGCTCATTGTAAAGACAAATGCAAGATTTGTAAGGCTTTCAGACCTCAAACCCACGGTGCTGCTCCCTGAGAAGTCTCTCTGGGTCACGGTCGCCAGCACACCCTGCATCGGGGTCCCTGGAGTGAGGTCACCCTCTCAACACCAGTCGCAGTCCCCAGCACCAGGCAAAGCTCATTCCAGGAGGTGGCACCTGCTTGGGTCGCCTGCAAGAGGCCACTCCCCAGAAGAGTATTGGCACCACTCCTGCTCTCCGGCATGTAGCCTGATTTTTGGGGTGACCTATTGATTTTAATGGGTGATAGGCTCACCAATTGATCAGATCAGAAGATAAGGTTCATGTCCTGAACCAGGCTCCAGGTGTATTATAAGGGATCCTGGGGTGTACGACAGGAAGTCAGAGATAGTCAAATCTGTAATTTTATAAATTTTATTAAGATAACAGAAAATATAAAATGATGATAAACTGATATATTCAGAGAATGAATAATGAGTAGTACAACCTTATACTAAATGATATATTTTTATCTATTCTACCTGATATGTTTCTATAATATGCTTTGGGTTAATGTACTCACACCCTTCCTTGATGACCTGGTTGAGGCTGACATCTGGATCCCCAACTTGGGTAGAGTGGTCAAGTAGGCACTGCTCAAGAGTTAAGAGCTATAAGATAACACTTCCCAAATTAAGGCTAAGTATAAAATGAAGAACTAAGATCTTAACACTAACCAAAAGAAACTTCAAGCAGGAGTAGCTGACGATCGCCCCAAATAGCTCGATCTGCTCCTTCGTATACCCTAAAGTATGGGTATCCTTCCTCCTAAACCCAAACTTGGATTTACCACCCCAAATCTACCCCAAATCTACCCCAAATCTTACTCTATAGGCTGGCAAGTTCGTGCGTATTGCTGACATAGTACATCCTCTCCAGATGGTTTCAGTTGGTCTTAACTTTGCCTTTTTTATTTCTAGCCCTTCTTGCAGGTTTTGCTGTGTACTTTTAAAGTTTCTTTGTGGTGTAACCTGCAACAACATCCTGTTTTGATACCTTCTGATCTCTCTAGAATAAAGGTTATGACTTTGTCTTACTGAATAACACTTACCTAGGGTAAAGGTCCCAAGTATATGTATGCTAACTGCATAGCTGTCATACGGGATGAGACCTGTAAGGTACTTTTGCATTACAGCTAAACTACTTTAATATAAACTTGGCATAACTCTATTATAACCACACCAACAAACTTAAATCTATAAGAAAAGATATACATATATAATGCAAGCAAGCAGGCTGGTTCTATAAGGTACAAGCACCAGAGTTTGCCTGCGCCCACACTGGCATGGCACAGAACGCGGTCACTGAAGGCAGACTTAGAACCAAAGGGGAAGTGGCACCGTAAGTCATTGATATGCAGGTGCCGCTCTGGGCATTCTAGTTCCTAGCTGGAGCATGACTCCCCAAGTCAGCACTGGTCGTGGCACTGGGACTTGTCGTCATCACAATTGATGATGCTGAAAGTTTGTTCTCCAGAGCACCAACAGATCGGGTCATCGTTCTACCTCCACTCGGCACTGTACAGAGGAAGCCTCCAATGCAGCCCCACCATGGTCATCTGACAGTGAGTTGGTGTCCTCTCACGAGGATGGCCACTGGGAGAATTGTTGCCACCAGCAAAAGATGCGACAGGACCCCTCTGGGTCAGTGCAGTGGCCATCCCAATGGCTGTATTGGAGACCTTGGGGGTTTCCGGTGGGGCCGTGTCCACAGTCGTTCAGGATATCCGGGGTGCAGTTTGCACCACCGGTACTGGAGAAGGGCCATCATTTGGCCTCTGATGACAATTTGGACCCCCCAGAAGGGACCTCTATTGGGGGCCCCTCGTCAGTGGGAAGGGATAGCACCACCCACTGTGCCCCTCCAGTTCTCCTCTGCCCCAGATGAAGCAGTCACCCAGGGACCATCGGTGTCCCTGGATGATTTCAGGGTGGATCAAGAGCATCTCAAGAGGATGGCTTCCAACTTGGGGTTGAGGCAGAGGAGCTGAAGGAGGCATCAGACAGTTTCTTTTATGTCCTGGCTGTGGCCACTCCTGCCCGGGTTGCCCTCCCTGTGCATGGGGGCTATTAAAGATAGTGAAAGCCCTGTGACAAACCTCTTCATCAGTGGCCCCAACCACTAAAGGGGCCGAGAAGAAATATGTCCCGGCCAAAGGATTTGACTATCTTTTCACTCACCCCGCTCCCAGTACCCTGGTGATAGATGCTGCTAACCAGCGGGATAGGCAGGGACATCCAGTTCCACACCCAGAAAGCAAAACAAGAAATTGGACCTATTCAGGAGAAAGGCTTATTCAATGGCAAGCCTGCAGTTTCGAATTGCCAATCTCTCCTGAGCAGGTAAAATTTCAATACCTGGGATTCTCTAAAGCACTTTGCGGGCGCTTTTCCCCAGGACCAGGTGTGGGATGTTAGCACCATCCTGGAGGAGGGTATTATGGTGGCCAGAACAGCGCTGCAGGTGTCTTTGGATGCAGCAGACTCAGCAAGCAGAGCCATGGCCTACACCATGTGCATGCACAGGTGCTCACAGCTACAATTCTTGGATTTGTCCCAGGAAGTCCCGCAGTCCATCCAGGACCTCCCCTTCAACAGGTTGGCCTTCTTTTTGGACCAGATGGATGAGAAGTTGCATGGTCTGAAAGAATCAAGGGCCACACTCTGCTCCCTGTGTCTATATATGCCCCAGGCCTCTAGGAACCAGTTCTGTCCTCAGGACCAGCAACAGCAGAGATACCAGCCACAGCGATTCATGCCCTACAGACAAAGGGATAGAAATAGGGGGGCTAGGAGATGTCAACCAATGCCAGGATCCTCCTTAGCCCCCCAGCAAGGGTTGTCTAGGTGATCCAGTAATCAAAGGTGGTCATTTTGAAGATGCGCCCAAGGACAGTGTTCCAGCTTGTTCCCTGGACCCCACCCCTGTCCCTTCTTGAACCGCCTAGCTCCCTTCCTGTCTGAATGGGCCAAGGTCACTTTGGACTGCTAGGTCCCTGGCATAGTTTCAGCAGGCTATGACTTCCAGTTTGCGTCTGTCCCTCCCAACAACTCTTGTTCCACGTCCCTCTTCAGAGACCCCTCTCATGAGCAACTCCTCATGCCAGAGGTAGGTACCCTTCTCAGCTTGAGGGCTGAGGGGAGAAGGGTTTTACTTAAGGTACTTCCTCATCCCCAAAGTGAAAGGGGGTCTAAGGCCTATACTAGACCTGTGTTGTCTCAACAAATATCTCAAGAGACTGAAATTTCACATGGTCTCCCTTTCCACGATCATTCTCTCCCTGGAGACCGGTATGCCGCCCTCAGCCTAAAGGATGTCTACTTCCGCATTTCTATTTTCCCATGCCACAGACATTTCCTCCGTTTTGTGGTAGTTTGTTCCCACTGTCAGTTTGCAGCGTTGCCCTTTAGCCTTTCCTTGGCCTCAGGGATGTTTACAAAATGCGTGGCAGTAGTGGTGATGCATCTGAGGTGCAAGAGGGTCCAAATTTTCCCCTATTTGGACGATTGGCTAATCAGGGGCAGGTCCAGAACAGTGTAAATCTGACATGCATCATCTGCTGCTGACTGGGCCTGCTAATAAACAAGCAGGCCACATTAACTTCGGTGCATCGCCCAGAGTTCATTGGGGTGATCCTGGACACTTCCCAAGGCACAGTTTTCCTCCCTCAGTCACGCATCTAGGCAATGTCCACCATCAATGCTCGCCTGCACCTCTGCCCGACTATAACAGCCAGGCACTGTTTGCAGCTGTTAGGCCACATGGCGGCTTGCACTTACATGGTGAGGCTGGCTCAGCTAAGACTCAGACCACTTTGATCATGGCTCGCCTTGGTTTGTTCCCCGAGCAGACATTCTCTGGACCGGGTAGTCTCAGTCCCCCCCAGATCCTGGCCACACTAAACTGGTGGCGGAGCCCCCGAGCAGTGTTGAGGAGTGTGCTGTTCGAGGACCTAGTCCCCTCAGTCACTCTGGGATCAGACCCTCAGACTTAGGGTGGGGGGCCCATATCACCACCAACCTTGGCACACAAGGGGTCTGGTCAAGAGAGGAGAGGTGCATGCACATTAATGTGAGAGAGTTACAGGCTATTCACCTAGTCTGTGGAGTGTTCTCCACTTTATTGCGGGCAAGGTGGTGCAGGTACTGACAGACAATACAGCGGCCATGTATTACATCAACAGACGGGGGGGGGGAGCCCATTCCTCAGCCCTCTTCAAGGAAGCAATTTGTCTGTGGTGAGGCACAATTTTCGCATAATAGCCTCTCACCTCACTGGAGCAAGGAACAATGAGGCGGACCACCTCAGCAGGTTGCTGACTGGTTGCTTCATCCAGATGCAATTTCTTTGATTTTTCCAACAGTGGAGCTCTCCCCAGGTGGATCTGTTTGCGTCAGCATGGAAAAGGAAATGCCTGCAGTTCTGCTCCCTCCATGGTCTGAAAGCCGGGTCACTCTCCAACACCTTCCTTCTGCACTGGTCGGGGTGTTTCATGTATGTGTTTCCACCCATTCTTCTTCTTCACAAAGTCCTGCTGAAAATCAAGGGGAACAAGGCAGATGTTATCTTAATTAGACTGGCCTGGCTGTGCCAGTACTGGTTCAGCATGCTGCTGGACCTATCGAATGCTCTGTCCCCCTCCCCCGCTGAAGGTATGGAGACAGCATGATCCCCTGTCCCAGGACCACAGTTGTTTGCTACATCTAGACCTGGACTCCCTACATCTCACGGCATGGAGGCTCCATGGCTGAGGGTAGACGAGCAAGCCTGTTCAGCACAAGTCCAGCAAACTCTGCTGGGTACCAGGAAACTTTTCACACAGGTCGCATACTGGGCAAAATGGAAGCGATTTACCTGTTGGACAGAGTCTCAGGGAATTTCGCCTGGGTTGTCGCTGATACAGACGATCCTGGAGTACTTGTTGCAATTAAAACTCCAGGGATTAGCTGTGGCCTCCTGAAGGTCCACCTAAGAGCTATATTGGCATTCCACCAACCTTTGGAGGGGAGATCAGTTTTCTCCCACCCTATGACAATTAGGTTCCTGAAAGGGGAGGATAGGCTCTATCTGCAGGTCTGTGACCTGGTACCTTCCTGGGATCTCAACCTGGTCCTCTCACGGGTCATGGGGCCCCCTTTGAGCCCATGGCTACATGCCCTTTACTGCTGCTGTCATGGAAGGTGGCCTTCCTGGTGGCCATTACCTCGGCAAGGAGGGTCTCTGAGATTAGGGCTCTGACCTCAGAGCCTCCTTATACTGTGTTCTATAAAACAAAGTTCAGTTGCAGCCACACCCAGCCTTCCTGCCTAAGGTGGTTTCCCAACTGCATTATAACCAAGATATTTTTTCTCCCCGTGTTTTTTCCCAAACTGCATAGTTTGGAGGAGAGGAGGTGGCCCACACTAAATGTTAGATGGGCATTAGCATTCTACATTGAGTGCACAAGACTGTTCCGGAGATCTACACAATTCTTCATCACGGTGCTGATCGGATGAAAGGCTTACCTGTTTCCGCCCACTGCATCTCATCATGGATATTTTCCTGCATTAAGTTCTGCTCTGAATAGGTGAAGGTGCGACTTCCAGGGATAATTACAGCCCACTCAACCAGAGCTCAAGCTTCGTCCACAGCCTTCCTAGTGAGCGTGCCTGTGAAAGACATCTGCAGGGCTGCCACCTGGTCGTCTGTACACACCTTCACATCCCACTACGCCATTATCCAGCAGGCAAGGGATGATCAGTGTCTCGGCAGAGCAGTGCTGCAGGCGGTTCATCCATAACTCCGGCCCACTGTCAGGGTATTGCTTGTGAATCACCTACAATAGGATGGACGTGAGCAAGCACTTGAAGAAGACAAGATGGTTATTTACCTTGTAACTGTTGTTCTTCGACATGTGTTGCTCATGTCCATTCCATGACCCACCCTCTGTCCCCACTGCCAGAGTTGTGGCAAGAAGGAACTGAGGGGATGTAGGGCCGGCAGTGCCTCATATACCACAGCATGTATGCAGGGCTTCAGGTGGCGCCGGAGCCGGCCCTACGGGTACTGCTAAAGGGAAAAAAATTCCGGTAACTGCAGAGAGGTGCACACACACCTACAATGGAATGAGACATGAGCAACACATCTTGAAGAACAATAGTTACAAGGTAAGTAACCGTCTTTTACTGATGTCATCGGCTTGGGTTATTTCTCCTTAGATAAGAGAGGCTGGAGTGGATGCTGTTGCATTGATTTTAGGATTTGATGAAAACCAAGAGACAGGGATAGGATAGGAGGAAAGAAATACTAAGGCAGAAAGTAACAAAACAGGGGAAAGAGACAAAATAAGATTGTATGTGACTCGGTGATGCTAGCATTTAGGTATCCCCCCAACTTGCTAAGTACTGGATGTTATGAGGATATGATGATTTTCAGCACTCACAGGTTAAAATAAAGTACATTAAACAAGAGCAAGGCTAGAAGGACTTCCTCTTGGGAAGAAAGTCTGTCAGTCTGGTCTGCTCCTTCTATCTTGTAGTTACGGACAGTGAGATGTGCTGAGATGCAAAGATGGCTGGGAGAGTAGAGAGAGGAAATTTTTTTTTTTTTCAGATTTTCTTTTTAAGAAACCCCAAAAGGGGGGAAATGGACAGCAGATTTCATTCCCCTTATTATTTTGTCCAATTAGGCCTAATATCAATCACACCAATTTTGGTCCATTGTGGTTTCACATATTCTGTTTTTACCAAGGATAATTTCAACAGTCTTTGAATCATATCAGTAAGTCTTTTTTTGTATGGACTAATCAATTTTCTTTGTCTGGCTCTCTGTCATCTGTTTATAATCAATTGAAAACAACTCAGCCTATTTTTCATAGTTAATTTCCAAGTAGGCAAAAATGACAGATTATTGTAACATCTTATGAACTTTCACTCACTTCTTACATTTGAGTTTATAGTAGGGGTAAATTTTGTAGGCCCAATAGTCAGAACAAATCTTGGATGGGATTGTACTCAGCATGGCTAGTCCTGTCCCCCTATGTGTGCAGTCATGGTGCTATTTGGTATATGGTGATATACTGGGTATGTCTGCCTGTAGTGAAAATTACAGCACCAATCTACATACATCCTCAGCCAGGGCAATAGTCATATAGTTCAGCTGCAGATCATATCAACCCACCCAAAACAAAAAAGAACCTGAGAATGCGAAGCAAACAAAATTACTACTGGCTACCTCAGCCCTGACCCTGCCAACTGAGAACAGAATGGCCTGGTGGCTCTTGCTCTTTACTGGGTAACATTGCACTGCTCGTATTTACCTCAGGAGTATCCGGTTGCATCCAAGTGCCTTCATATGGCAATACAAGAAAGCCTGGTTCAGAGTTCTTTGCATTGTATGTTCTGATAGAGCAGCCTACATCAACATCATTCCTGTGTTTTTTGCCTGTGAATAACTGCATAGTGGGAATAGAAGCAGCTTTGCATTTCAGTACAGTAGTTGTAGTCAAGAGGTTTGTTTATTCTTCAGCATGTTCCTCTAATCAAAGGCACTAGATTGCATTACTGAAGAAGTTTTGTGTGACAGGCCCGGAACTCTCTTTATTGAATTCCACATGAAGAAAAACGGTTGCTTTTCATCCTCCATTCATTATGTGGACTGGCAGAGGAGCACGGTTAGATGTAGCAGCAGGCACTATCATTTCAAGGCGCTCCTGCTATAGAGCTTTTTGAGGACCTGAGCACTAGTGGATGCTAATTTTCTATTCGAGACCATTTCTTGAAATAGAAACTTGTATGATTTTAAAAATTAAAATATTCAAACTGTAAAAAAAGGTGATTTTGTTTGGTGTTCCACTAGTAACTGCTTTTTGATTTGCTCAGAACTCCTCCCTGGGAGTCTCTTTTTATTGCAGTTTTTTCTCTGTTCGGTCAGTGATAGCACACAAGTAACTTTTCAGTGATAACCGGCACAAGAGATGAAGAGGAAAAGAATTCAACGCTGTTTTGAAAATGGACCTGTAACCTAAGTGTCTGTATACTGTACGGTGTGTCTGACTGTAGTTCTCCTTCGAGTGGTTGCTCAGATGCATTCCACTTAGGTGTGTGCGCGCCCTCGTGCACAGCCCTCCGGAGAACTTTTCCTAGCAGCCCCTGCAGGGGCCGGTCTCAGCGCCCCCTGGAGTCCCGCCCTTATGTGGCGGTACATATAGCGGGACCGGCCCCTCCCCTCCTCAGTTCCTTCTTTCCGCCCGTGACGGCCAGTTGAGAACTACCCCTGCTCTTCAACAGTTGTGTTTCTCTTTAAAAAAGTGAGTAGATAGTTTATCAGTTCGCCCTGAACTAAGTTAGTTTTTAGTTAGTGAGGGTTTTTAGTTAGTTAGGGAGCCTTCGGGCTCAAGGCGTCCCGGCTATGCCGGGTTCGCCGGGCTTCAAGCCATGTGCTAGCTGCGGCAAGGCCTTCCCAGCTAGCGACCCCCATGACCGTTGTTTGCGGTGTTTGGGGGAACTGCACCGTAGAGATCGGTGCAGTATCTGTAAGTCCTTTAAGCCTCGGACTCAGAGGGAGCGCGAAGTGAGGCTTAGGGCTTTTCTGATGGAGTCCGCTTTAAGCCCGGCGTCCGAGCCATCGCGGACTACTCCGGCACCGAGTGTGTCTTCGGTGCGGAGTGCGCCTCCGGCACCGGGGGTCTCGGTGCCGAAGAGGAAGAAGCGCCATCCACGCTTGCAGCGCTCCCCTGCACCGCAGGAGCGGCCGGGGTCGAGTTCGGAGGTGCTCCTCCTCATGGACGTGCCGCCGGCATCTGCTCCGGCACCGGCCCCTGCTCCGGCACCGGCCCCGGCACCGACACTTACTAGGGAGGCTCCCCCGACTCCTGGTAGTGGGGGACCCCCTATACGGGACCCTTCGACGCCGGAGGCTATCGAGGCGGCTCAGGCTTTGTTGGAGCTGCCTACGCCTCCGGCACTCTCTCACCGGAGAGAGCCAGGGCCCGTTTCCCGGGGCAAACCCGCGATGGGGGGCCCCGAAGGGTGGGCGGCCCCGGCACCGGTGGACAGGCCGCCCACCACCCGACGCAGGAGAGTCGAGCTCGGAAGCTCCTCTCCATCTTCGTCCTCGGACGACGCGTCGCGGCACCGCTCCCGGCACCGCTCCAGGTCCCGGCACCGCTCCGGACGTCGCTCTTCGTCGCGGCACCTCTCCTCGTCGTCGAGTTCTGACTCGGCACCGAGACGGCGTTCTCGGCACCGCTCCCCAGCATCAAAGCGGCGAAAGACTTCCCGGTACCGGTCGCCTTCTTCTTCGGCGTCGCCTCGTCGGCACCGAAGTCGGAGTCGCTCCTCGAGATCGTCGCGTGGCGGGTCTCGGAGCGCTCCTTCCCGGCGTCATCACCGCCTGCGTTCTCCTGACTCGGGGTCCCGGACCCGACGTCAGGAACGTATATGGTCGTCGGCACCGCAGCCGGCACCGCAGCCGGCACCGCAGCCGGCACCGGACCCAGTACTGTTACCGGCACCGGCACCGACTGTTGCGGCACCGGTTTTGCCCTCGGCACCGGTGCCGCCTTTGAGCTGGCCACAGGGACCCTGGCAGTGGCCGTTATGGGCCCAGTGGGCGGCTCAGATGGGGCAGGGAACTATGTCGGCCCCTGCCTCTGTCACCCAAACTCAGCAAGCACCTTCGGTGCAGGAGGGTGACCGCTCCTCTGGGGAAGAGGAGGTGGAGGAGGACCCTGGGGAGGGCCCCTCCACTGGGCCCCGCCGCCCATCTTACTCCTCATCGCCGGATGAGGCGGCGGTAAGAGACCAAGGAGCCCCGCTCATTGATTTTAAAGCCCACCAGGAGCTTCTAAAGCGGGTGGCTTTGAACCTTGGCCTGGAGGTCAAGGTGTTAGAGGAAGAGGTGGACCCCCTCTTCGGCCGTGTGGGGGCCCAGGGACCAACGAGGGTGGCCCTTCCCGTACATGAGAGGGTCCTGCGCCTGGCTAAGTCAGTCTGGCAGACCCCTGCCTCGGTTGCCCCGACCTCTAAGGGCGCCGAGAAGAAGTATTACGTGCCAGCCGAGGGGCACGAGTACTTGTATGCGCACCCTGCCGCGGGTACTTTGGTGGTGGATGCCGCCAACCAAAAAGACAGGCAGGGTGCTCAGACTGCCTCCCCTAAAAATAAGGAAGGCAGGAGGCTGGACCTTTACGGTAGAAAGGTCTATTCTACTGGGGCGCTTCAGCTGAGGGTGGCCAATCATCAGGCCCTCCTCGGCAGGTACAATTTGAACCTGTGGGACTCCTTGAGGAGGTTTTCGGAGTCTCTCCCTCCAGACCAGGCAGTGGACTTTGGTTTGGTGCTGGAGGAAGGGTTGTCTGTGGCAAGTGCGGCCCTGCAGTCTGCGTCGGACGCCGCAGACACAGCCAGCAGGGCTATGGCCTCCGCCGTTGCAATGAGGCGGGCAGCGTGGCTGCAGTCCACAGACTTGTCGTTGGAGGTGCAGCAGTCCATCCAGGACCTACCTTTCGATGGAGCCGCCCTCTTTTCGGAGAGGACGGACGAGAAGCTGCACGCTCTCAAGGACTCGAGGGCAACGCTGCGCTCCTTGGGCCTGTACACGCCCCAGGCGGCTAGACTGCAGAGTCGCCAGCAGCCGCAGCAACCGCCGCAACGTCAGCGGCAGCAGTCTAGGCCGCAGCCTAGGCCCTTCCCCACCGCAAGGGGCAGGGATAGGACTAAGGGCTCTGGACGGCGCGATCGCCCGCCGCCGTCCTCCTCTTCCTTTAAAGGACCCTCTCAGGGGCCTAAGGGGAAGAGACAATTTTGACGGTGTCTCCGAGGGTGGCACCGTCTCATGTTCCCTGGGTTCCCCGCCTTTCCTGGACAGGCTCAAGCCGTATTTCGGCCTGTGGCGGGAGGTAACATCGGACCAGTGGGTCCTCAGCATCGTGCGTTGGGGATACGCCCTTCAGCTCCTGGCCTCCCCTCCCCACTCCCCCCGTCCCTCTTCAGGGACCCATCTCACGAGCAATTACTCCTTCAGGAGGTTCAATCCCTCCTAGTCAAAGGAGCAATAGAAGTGGTTCCACCACTCGAGGTGGGGAGGGGATTCTATTCGAGGTACTTCCTCGTTCCCAAGGCCAACGGAGGCCTCAGGCCTATATTGGACCTGCGCAGGCTCAACAGGTTCATAAGAAAGCTGAAGTTCCGCATGGTATCCCTAGCGTCCATCATTCCCGTTCTAAACCCAGGGGACTGGTTTGCCGCCCTCGACCTGAAGGATGCGTACTTTCACGTCTCCATCCTTCCCGCCCACAGGCGGTACTTAAGGTTTGTGGTAGCTGCTGGCCACTACCAGTTCACGGCCTTGCCCTTTGGCCTGTCTTCCTCCCCCAGAGTGTTCACCAAGTGTATGGCGGTGGTGGCGGCCTTCCTGCGGCGCAGGGGGGTCCAGATATTCCCCTACCTGGACGACTGGTTAATCAGGGGCAAGACCAGGTCGCAGGTGTGCGAGGCGGTCTCTCTCGTCCAGTCCACCTGCCATGCTCTGGGGCTGCTCATAAACGAGCAGAAGTCGACGCTGCGTCCGGTGCAACGCATAGACTTCATAGGGGCCCACCTGGACTCGGTGCAGGCGAAAGCCTCCCTCCCACGTTCGAGGTTCGAAGCCATGACAGCGATAATATCGCAGCTTCAGAGGTGCCCCACGACTACAGCCAGGCACTGCCTGCAGCTGTTAGGCCACATGGCCTCGTGCACCTATGTGGTGAGGTTGGCCCGCCTCAGGCTCAGGCCACTCCAAGGTTGGCTGTCCAGGGTTTACATGCCCAGCAGGCATGCTTTGAGCAAGGTGGTAACGGTGCCCCCTTGGGTGTTGGGGTCACTGACTTGGTGGCTGGACCCCAGGACTGTGTTGGAAGGGATTCCCTTCAGGGCCTCCACCCCCTCGGTCACCCTGATCACGGACGCATCGGACCGGGGGTGGGGAGCCCATATCACCGGTGGTCTGACCACGCAGGGTCGCTGGTCCCGGGGGGAATTGGCCCTCCATATCAATGTAAAAGAATTGAGGGCGGTCAGACTGGCATGCGAGGTGTTTCGCCACTCTTTATTGGGGAGAATGGTGCAGGTGTTAACAGACAATACCACTGCAATGTATTACATCAACAAGCAAGGGGGGGCGCGCTCCTCGGTGTTGTGTCAGGAGGCGCTCCGACTCTGGGACTTGGCGGTGAGATGCAATTTCTGTTTAACCGCCTCTCACCTGCCTGGGGTCAGGAACGACGAGGCGGACCGCCTCAGCAGGTCATTCCTACCACAATACGAATGGTCTCTCCACCCAGAGGTGGTGGACAGGATTTTCCGCGTGTGGGGTGTTCCCCATCTGGACCTCTTCGCGTCAGCGCAGAACGCGAAGTGCCCGAGGTTCTGCTCGCTCAGGGGTCGCAAGCCGGGCTCTCTTTCGGACGCATTCCTCCTCGAATGGACGGGGGCCCTCCTGTATGCGTTTCCCCCCTTCCCGCTCTTGCCCAGGGTCCTCTTGAAAATCAAGAGGGACAGAGCGGATGTGATTCTGATCGCCCCGGCGTGGCCGAGGCAGTACTGGTTTTGCCTGCTCCTGGACCTGTCTGTCGCTCCCCCGATCGAGCTCCCGAGGAGACCGGACCTGCTCTCCCAGGACCACGGCCGGCTACTGCATCCCAACCTGGACTCCCTGCACCTGATGGCCTGGAGGCTCTCTGGCTGACGGAGGAGGAGAGAACCTGCTCGAAGCAGGTCCAACGCGTGCTGTTGGGAAGCAGGAGGCCCTCCACGCAGCTCGCCTACAGGGCCAAGTGGAGGAGGTTCACCTGCTGGTCGGAGTCGCGGGGCGAAAACCCCGGTACGTCCCCCGTGCAGGCGGTCCTGGACTACCTGCTGCAGCTTAGGCTACAGGGGTTAGCGTTGGCCTCCCTCAGGGTACACCTGGCGGCCATATCGGCGTTTCACCAGCCGGTGGGGGGACGTTCCCTGTTCTCCCACCCCATGTCGGTGAGGTTCCTCAGGGGTGTAGAGAGGCTTTACCCGCAGGTCCGTGACCCGGTGCCTCCCTGGGATTTGAACCTGGTCTTAGATAGGCTAACGGGTCCCCCCTTTGAGCCCTTAGCCACCTGTCCTATGATGATCCTTTCCTGGAAGGTGGCTTTTCTCGTGGCCATTACCTCGGCCAGGAGGGTCTCTGAGCTAAGGGCCTTAACCTCGGAGCCCCCCTATACCGTGTTCTATAAGGACAAGGTTCAGCTTAGGCCTCACCCGGCGTTCCTGCCTAAGGTAGTCTCCCGGTTCCATTGTAACCAAGATATTTTCCTCCCCGTGTTTTTTCCTAAACCGCACGGGTCCGAGGACGAGAGGAGACTGCACACCCTCGATGTGAGGAGGGCGCTGGCGTTCTACCTGGACAGGACGAGGCCGCTCCGAAAGACCACGCAGCTCTTCGTCGCGGTGGCAGAGAGGATGAGAGGCTCCCCGGTCACCTCCCAGTGCATCGCCAGGTGGATCACCGCCTGCATCCGGCTCTGCTACGAGCGTGCAGGCGTCCAGCTCCCAGGAGTGGTGACGGCCCACTCGACGAGGGCCCAGGCCGCGTCGGCGGCCTTCCTGGAAAGGGTCCCCCTGGATGACATCTGCAGGGCTGCCACCTGGTCTTCGGTGCACACCTTTGCTGCGCACTACGCTGTCGTCCAGCAGTCAAGGGACGACGCGCGAGTCGGCAGGGCCGTGCTGAGGGCATCTCGTCGCTGACTCCTACCCACCTCCAAGGTATGGCTCGGGAATCACCTAAGTGGAATGCATCTGAGCAACCACTCGAAGGAGAAAACGTAGTTACTTACCAGTAACTGTTGTTCTTCGAGATGTGTTGCTCAGATCCATTCCACACCCACCCTCCGTCCCCGCTGTCGGAGTCGGCAGAAAGAAGGGACTGAGGAGGGGAGGGGCCGGTCCCGCTATATGTACCGCCACATAAGGGCGGGACTCCAGGGGGCGCTGAGACCTGCCCCTGCAGGGGCTGCTAGGAAAAGTTCTCCGGAGGGCTGTGCACGAGGGCGCGCACACACCTAAGTGGAATGGATCTGAGCAACACATCTCGAAGAACAACAGTTACTGGTAAGTAACTACGTTTTATGCCCCATGGATAGCTCATACTTTACAGGCAATAACACATAGCCAGGCCTATTGCTACAATTGATAGTCTCATGCTTTTGGTGTGCTGTGAAGCAGAAGCACAGACCTTGGGTAAAACAACATTTTCTATAAAGTGGTGTTGCTTTGATGAAATGTTTTGGTAACAGTTAGCTGTCATAAACCCATGCAGTTATACCCAAGACTGGCATAGTCTTTGTAGGGCACTCAGTGCATCTTCCCTCATGCCCACATTAGAATCTCTGTGTAAACACATCTCTCACTGCTTGCCTTCTACAGATGATGTATCCTCGTTAATGGAGGGTAGCTAATCAAACCTCCCGGTTCCTAGAGAGGCCTGTTTCTCTTACAACGGGTGGGGATTCACAAAATAAAATGTAGTCTAGCCCTATTTAATGGTCCATGAGATTGTCATTCACAGAGCAAATGAATCATAAGAACACTGGTGATCCAGGATCTGGGCTCCATGGCTTCAGGACAGAGTTTCTTTTTAAAAAAACTTTACTTTAAAAAGTTAGGACAAGGTTGTGCCCTGGTCCTGCATAGCCATGCAGTGGAGTAAGGGGAGGTAGGTTCCAGTCCCCAGCCCACTCATCCATGTAGGATCTGCTCCAATTCTGGCTGGGGTGCAGAGGAATAGAAAAGGGGCTGCACACACAATATGCATGAACAAGTTGTCAGAAGAGGAGATAATTCCTCTACTCTCTATGTGCAAGGCAGCAGAATTGGCTAGGCACTAAGGGAGAATAAGACTATAGGCTAACTGCACCTCTGATCCCTCCTGCTCCTGTTGAGTGCATCCCACCTCTCAGTTCTAAAGCCTCTAGGTTCATCTGGCTCAGAGGAGAATTGCACTGTTCGTACTCTCTCAGATCAGGCCCTAGATCACAGTCAATCAGGACTACCTCAGTAGGTCTGTTTTAGGCTCAGATTTTGTGGTTCTTTTCCCTCTGGGAGTGATGGCAGTTGTAATCAATGACCAAACAGCCTTCTTAAAATATTCATTTAAATCATTTTAATGATTTAATTTAAATCATTGAATCATTTATTTAGAACAAAAGTATTTCAGGGAATATAGATCTTAGCAACAATAAAGCAGCCTACCACAGGCCTGCTTACCAGGTATCAACCCTGTTTTCCACCTGGGACCTGATAGGACTAAGAGTTAGCTCAATAACGAGGACTTAGGCTCAGTATTGCAACACCTAACTTTAGATGCCCTGCTCTCCAGTAGAAACCTCACTCCTGAGGTAAGCACCTGTACTCTCTATACTATGCATGAGGAGAGCCAGGGACCTAGGACTGGGATTCACAAAAGCCAGTATGGTGAGGTGGGAGCTGCTTAAGCTATCCAGGAGGAAATGCTGAGGAGAGGAATGGGATCTAAGTCCTGCCCCTCAAAAGGAGTTATATGCTAAATCCAGGCTAAAGCAAGGCACCTATCTTCACATGGGGTTCACAGCCATGAACACTCCTGGAGTTAAGTGCCTAAGTGACCTCCGCCCTCTCTTGAAGCAAAAAATAACAAACTATGGTGCTGCTGCCCTGTCCTCACCCCTGCTCCCATATCCCAGTAGTTAGCACACTTACTTGGGAGATCTGGGTTCCTGTCCCTGCTCCAGTTAGTAGTTGTCTTTTATACAGAGTAGAACAGCTTCAACTGGTGACGTTGAAAGATAGTCCTACACTCTAATACCTTATAGCACAGTGGGTCAGGCACTTTGCTGTGATGGGGGAGACCTGGATTCAAGTACCTGCTCTGAATCAGGAAGAATGGCTTTGAATCTAGGCTCCCACATCCTGGGTGAGCACTTTAACCACTTGGCAAGGGATTGGGGATAGCTCATCTGCTTGTATTTTGGGCTCACATAGCAAAAGGCTGTCCTAGTTGCATCCAAGACAGTCACAGCTGTGTATACAGATTGAAAAGGAGCTGTATACACACAGGCTTTCAGCCTACTTTCCTTTCCAGCTCTCTGTTTATTCATTGACAAACCCCAGAAAGCTTCCTCCTGAAAAGAAAAGGGAGAAGTAAATAATGAGATCTCTTTTTCTCCTAATAAACATCTAATTCAACAGAAAGTGACTTTCCAAATGTGTTCCATGAAGTGCAGATAACCTGACAGCCTTGATTCCAGTCTCAGATCACAACACTGGTCTTCTTCGAATGCTTGCTCATGTCCATTCCACTATAGGTGTGTGCACGCCTCTGTGCACAGTTACCTGGAACTTTTTTCCCCTTAGCAGATCCTGTAGGGCTAGCTGCGGCGCCCCCTGGAGCTCTGCCCGCATGCGGTGGTACATGAGGCGCTGCCAGCCCTGCGTCCCCTCAGTTCCTTTGCCCCGCCCGTGACAGCAAAGAGAAGTGTAAGATCTGCAGGGCTTTCAAACCGAGGACTCAGAAGGACCGTGAAATCCGGTTGAAAGCCCTATTGATGGAGGCAGCGCTCTGCCCGGTGTCTGAGTTGACCTGCTCCACCTCAGTACCAAGTGTGACCTCGGTACAGAGCGAACTGCTGGCACCGGCCTTGACTCGGCACCGCGCAACATCGCCGGCACCAAAGAGGAAGAAGCAGCATGCAGAGCGCGGACGCTCCCCTGCACTGTCAATACGGGCAGGGTCTAGTACGGAGATGCACTGGACCTAGCCCGTCGAGTCTTCTTCGGTGCCTGGATCTCCAGTCAGGGATTGGGAGAACGCCCCTGCCGACGCCGTTGACACCTGAGGCTTTTCAGGCGGCAAGAGCCTTGTTGGCCTTGCCTACGCCACCTCTGGCCCGACTCCCCCCCTTGCTAAGGGAGAAGGGGCTGGTGTCACAGGGGAAATCCACGTTGGGTCCCCCTGAATGGCGGTGGAGATCCCCAGTATGGGGAGGAAGATCTCCCACTGGACAGTCTGAGGGTAGAGCAGAGCCGCTCTCCCAGTAATCACTCCATGTCGCTGTTGTTGAGCCAGCCTGCTCCGGCACAGGACATGGAGTCTCCCCCTTGGCGCTGACGTTGATCCCTGGCAGCAGAGGCAGCACATGCCAGGAAATGGCACAGGTCGAGGTCTGCCAGGCGCCGCTCGGATAGTTCCCGTTCCAGATCCCCGGCACCAAGGAGTTCGCCCGTACCTGCATGGTGGAGAACCCAGTCGCTGGAGGAAGACCTGGCACCGCACAGTATACAATGCGGAACCAGGTCGCCGAAGTCTAGAGTGGCACTGACCTCGGTCACCGAAGATGTCTGCAGGACCACAAGGCAAGCAGCAGCAGAAATCATCGGTACTGAGAGGATGCTCCAGTACCGCTAGCTCTTCGGAGCACACCTCCGTTCGTCGGCACTGCTCGCAGCGACAGAGGCAGTCCTCATCGTCGTCCAGGTCGGAGGCATCGAGAGGATGGTCCCCAGCATGAAAGGGTGCCCGGGACTGAGGAAGTACACGGCACCGCTGGTCCAGGGTTTCTGACTATGAGAATGACTCGGGGTCTCCCAGGGGGACAGTTGTAGGGCAAGCTGACACCCCCACAAAGCATCACAGCCTGTGGTGCAGTCAGCCCTGGGTTGGCCTCAGGGACAGTGGCTGCAACAATGGCCTTATTGGGCCCCATGGGGTATCCAGGTGGGGCCGAGGCCCCAATCCATTATGTCATCGAGAATGCAGTCCGTGCCTCTGACACAGGAAAAAAGCCCAAAGACACCACTCCTCAGACGAGGAGTCGGACCACATGGAGGGACCCTCAGCAGGTGCAATCCTTCACCAGAAGGGGGCACACCCACAGGACACACCTCAGCAGTCTTCTTCCTCCTCACCTGAAGAGGCAGTCTCCCGGGACCACTCAGTGCCACTGGAGGACGTGAGACGAGCCCTGGCCTTCTACATCGAGCACACAAGGCCATTCCAGAAATCAACGCAGCTCTTTGTTGCAGTGGCCGATTGGATGAAAGGCCCATCTGTCTCCACCCAGCGCATCACCTGGTGGATTACATCATGCATCAAGTCCTGCTACGAGCAGGTGAAGGTGCAGCTTCCAGGAACCATCACAGCGCACCCAACCAGAGCTCAAGTCTCATCTACAGCCTTCCTGGAGAGAGTGCCCCTGCAGGACATCTGCAAAGCCACCACCTGGTCGTTGGTGCACATCTTCATGTCCCACTACACCATCGTCCAGCAGGTGAGAAAGGACACGGGATTCAGCAGAGCGGTGCTGAGGGCAGCTCACTGGTAACTTCGACTGACCTCCAAAGATATTGCTTGTTGGTCACCTATAGTGGAATGGACATGAGCCAGCACTCAAAAAAGAAAACAAGGTTACTTACCAGTAACTGCTGTTCTTCGAGATGTGTTGTTCATGTCCATTCCACAGCCCTCTTCCCGTCCCTGCTGCCAGAGTTGGCAGAAAGAAGGGACTAAGGGAGCGTAGGGCCAGCAGCGCCACGTATACCGCGGCATGTGTGTGGGCGCCAGGGGCACCGGAGCCAGCCCTACAGGATCTGTTAAGGGGAAAATGTTCCGGGTAACCGTGCACGGAGGCGTGCACACACCTATAGTGGAATGGACATGAGCAACACATCTCGAAGAACATCAGTTACTAGTAAGTAACTTGTTTTACCTCAGTGTTCATTGCCCATCAGCCTTGGCCCTCAGGGCTCCCTGTTTCTACCAGCCTGGGATCTCAGCATTCCATTGGGCTAGGAAGTCAGAAGCTATAGCCCAAGGGGCCAGCCTAGAAAATCACTTCTGTATCTCTGAAACAGCTGAATAGCTTTGCTCTTTCCTTTCAATTCTAATTCATTGAACTGTTCAAAGTTTGTGGTGGTAGGGGGAGGTGATATTTTTTCTCCGTACTTTCAGGGTCAAATATTTATTAGTGACCCTATCTTTAAAAAGGGGAACAAGGAGAACCCAGAGAATTATAGACCAGTCAGCCTAACTTCAATATCTGGAAAGATACTGGGGCAAATTATTAAACAATCAGTTTGTAAGCACCTGGAGGATAATAGGGTTATAAGGAAGCCAGCATGGATTTGTCAAGAACAAATCATGCAAAACCAATTTAATTTTCTTCTTTGATAGGGTTACTGACCTAGTGGATAGTGTATGGAAGCGGTAGACATGATATACCTTGATTTTAGTAAGGCATTTGACACTGTTCTGCCTGATTTGGTCCTCCTTATCCAGAATGTAAGGACCCATATCCTGTACTAGCTAAGACTTCTAAGTAGCTTTCATGGTTGGGCCCTGATAGACTGTGTTGCAGTGAATCAGTCTCAAAGTGTCCAAAGCATCGATAACTATGGTAAGGATTCAACCCCGTGTGACTCTTCAGCTGAGAGTCCTTGGGGAAGAGGAGCAGTTTTCCAGCACCATCCTTTGGGACTGCACTGAGAGAAATGAATGGAACCACATTTTTGCCACTTCTTCCAGGACTGCTGTGATATCAGCATCTCATGCTCAGCAGCATTATTGGCCACCCACAGATCTAGTCGTTTCAGAAAAAAATGTCTAGTCTCTGTTCATTACCCTGAGAGGATCATCAGTCACTGCACTTAATGCTGTTTACATGTCATACCCAGCTCTAAAACTGGCCTGGGTGTGATCCAAGGAGTTTGAGGATATTGGGTGCTGTTGGAATTGGTCTGTCACAACCTTTTAGTCATTGAACACTTTAGATTGAGATTTTCAAAGTAATCTGCAGGATTTGAATCATTAATTCTAATGAAAGATGTGTGGCTAAATACTCAAATATTATGGGAATAAAAATAATACACTTCTAGTCAGCACCCTATTAACAGCAGGAGTAGGGAGTGATTTTACCTCTGTCTATAGCATTGGTGAGACCATTACTGGAATGCTGTGTACAGTCTGGTGCCCACATTTTAAAAAAGGATGGTGAAAAGTTGGAGAGGTTGCAGAAAAGAGCCACAAAAATGATTTGATGGCTGGAAAAGATGCCTTCCAGTGAGAGGCTTAAAGAGCTTAATCTCTTTGGTTTATCAAAAAGATTTAAGAGGTGACCTGATTACAGTGTATAAATACCTTCCTGGGGAGAAAATATTCAGTAATAACGAGCTCTTTAATCTAGTCAAGAAAGACAGAACAAAAACAAATGGCTGGAAACTGAAACCAGAAAAATTTAAATGAGAAATTAGGCCCAAATTTTTAATACTGAGGTTGATTAACCATTGGAACAAACTACCAGGGGAAGTGGTGGATTCTTCATCTCTTGACGTCTTCTAATCAAGACTGGATGCCTTTCTGGAAGAAATGCTTTAGTCAAACTTAAGCTATGCTTTAGTCAGATACAAGTTAACTGGGTGAACTTGAATGACCTGTGATATACTGGAGGTCAGACTGGATAATCTAATGATCCTTTCTTGTCTTAACTCTGAATCTGTGTATGAAGTACACTAAGATTATATTTTGGAAGACTTGTGATTTTTCAGAAATGTTAAAATAGTCATAATAATTATTTGTATGTAATTAGTAATGACGTCCACTTTCTAATAAGCACTTAAAGAGGATGCTGCTTACTCTGAGGAGTTCACAGGCTAAAGACAAACAAGCAGACAGAGGTCAGGGGAAGAGGAGTACCCATGAGCAATTTACATACAATTTAAGTTGAATCACTGTAGGCAGCACAGCAGAAGTGCATAATGAAAAGGAACTTAAATATGGATAAGATGCAGATGAGCCCAATGAGATTGTACATTGGCTAGACACATAGAAGAAGGTATGGAGGTGACTGAATGAGACTCTGGTAAATAAAATGTGTTGAAAACATTTGCTATCATGCAGCTTTCAGTATAGGTGGCATACTTCACTCCAGATTTGCACTGATGGTTGAGCTGTAAGAACCATGTCACTGAAAATTAGGCCACTTGGATAGTTTGGATGCATTGCATAGTCAATGGGAAATATTCATTTAATGTGAAGGGTCATTTCCAGCAGTCTCAGTATATGAGAGAAAGATGGAGAGCACACAGCGTGCAAGAGCTGCCTTCAAAGAGATATGGCCACATTCATATCTTGGCCTGAACTGATGTTTATCTAAGAATAAACTACTTGCTCAGGCGTCTGTTATTATGGGAGTATTTCTGACTATTATTCTGAAACAAGGATTAAACAAACCCACAAAAAAGTGAACAAATAACATTAAAATTCTCAGGCAGAATCCTACCACAGCCAGAAAACTACAGTGTCCGTGACTTGTGCTGTCAGGCAGCAGTCTTATATCACTAGTGCAGCAGATTGTGATGCAATATCTAGGCACAACAGGGTGAGTGAGGATGATGTGACAGCTCTACCCTTAATGTGCAGTTTCCTGACTTTTGTGGACTTCAGCTCACACTCATTCTCAATGTTCGAAAGGAAGATACGGCTCTGTTTAATGTGCAGTTTAAAGATCCCTTGATTGCATGTTTGTTCTCTAAGCCAAAGGCAATATCCCAGACTAGTGGATAAAGTTTTGAGGACTGGAGTTGTATCACACAATTGCCCATAATGACTGTTAAGCTCTTGCACCCAGCCCGCTTGTTACTGTGCAGATCTTTGATGTGCTACTTAGATTGTGGTAGCTCACAGACAACTACAGTGACTGGTGCGATGTGTGTACTCCACATGCAGAATGAAAAGTCTTAGGAAAGCATAGATGAAAATATATCTGTTATTACAACTAGATAACTCCTCTGTCTTTTGTTTTTATGTTTCATGGGTGAAATTCATCCCTGAGCTGAAGGCCACTAGAAGCACTTCAGGCCCACTTAAACCCAAGACTCCATGTGCTGCATAGGCCTTTGTGTTGGCCTCTGGCACAGGGTCAACTTTTACCCAAGGTGAATTATTTACCTAAGACATATCGTTTTAAAAAGAAAAGCTGTTTTTGAGCTAATGCAGCAGAAAACAGTGTTGAACTTTTGCATCAACCATAACTCAAATGTCACTAGAGTTGGGGGTCTCATCACCTTGCACTTTTTTCAGTTTTCCTTCTCATTTCCCTAGACTTTCAGGTTGACTTTCCAGCCTTTGTGGGAGTCATGCATGAGCATCAAGTTCAGAGTGGACCCATGTGTTTATATACACTGACACACACACACATACACACTTCCAGGGAAAACTGTGGATGTTTATTCTTAATTTTTTAGTTTGCGTTTGTGTAACCTTCAGTCTCTATGATGGGAATAATTGTGTGAGCTGCTATTATTGTTTTTGTTTGTTTGGAAAAAGAGGAAGATCAATTTTTAAAGTAAGACAAATGCACATTCTGGCTCCGGTTTCTATTTATTTTATAACTCTTCTTGTGAGTGGAAAAAGCAGATTGGTCAAGGAAGGAACACTTATATGATTTTATTTTCTTCAGCGCTCTTATTTTAAAAAAATACATAGAACTGTTTTTGTTATATCATCTGATAGCTCATAAAATCTTTCAACACAAAGTTTTACAAATAATAAAGTGAAGGGGGGGGGGAATCAGTCCTAAACTTTTTTTAAATTAAAGCTTTTTTTTAAACACAGATATGTTCTGTTATTTAAGTTTAAAGCATGGAGTCTTCCTAGAATTTTTGGTTTTCATGTTGTTTATTTTTAAAATTACAGAGGGCTGGGGAGGCCATGTTGCAGCCTTCCTGTGAAGCAGATGTGTCCAGATTGTAGCCCATAGGTCAAAGGTGTCACATGGAATTGCCAGTGTTACACCATCTCTTATCATTTTATCATGATATTGATGCCTTTCTTGAAGCCCAAGGTTCTGGAGGCAGCTGGTTACAAGAATATCTCATCTTTCATTAAAAAAAAAGGTTTCTAGCCCTCATGGTTGTGAAGAAAAGCTGAAACCATGACTTAAGTGCCCCCTAAAGGGTTCAAACGGCATAGAAAAAGCCCCCAAATTATTTTTAATATCTCGTTATTTTTAAGACAGTCTCATGATTTTTTTGGAGCTTGATTCATGACTTTTGAGTGTCTGGGGTTGGCAACACTGATTTATTACAGAAAGTTGGCCTGCAGAAACTCCCAGCATGCAATGCTTCCTAATCCAAGCTTTCATTTCACCACCACCATCCCTTTGGTCATGTGTGTGTCTATGTGCGGCCAGAGCCCCACAATATTTCCATTGTGGGAGCACTAGCCACTCTTTGATTCCAGAGCCCTGGAATGTTATTGTGTTCCATTGTAAATGAATATGGTTAGCACTCAAACTCCAGCATCTCTTGTTCTCTCCTTGGGCACCTGGGATTTCAGAGACCATATCAGTTTGGGGGATATGGTAGAGTGCATATGGCTGTCTGCCCTGGTTAATGGGGTCAGGACTGAAGTCCATGATGTACTTTGTTTGTCACTGGAATTTTAGATACAGTAATTTGTGGTACCAACCAAAAGCATCCCTTGGGGATTTCAGTTTTCATTCATTCTGACTGGTACCTTCCTTCCTTCCATCTTCTCTTTCTTTCCCCATAGCACAGCAGCGAGGACTATTTACTCAGCTGTGGCCTGGATTTGAGCCTTTGTGCCCTGGAGACAGGAAGGAGCAGAGCAGTGTGGTCATGGACCAAAACTGCCCTTGTTTATTCTGAGCGGCTTTTGGCAGACAGGATGGGTGCATGGGCAAGTGTCATTTTTCCACACGGCACTCAGTGACCCCATTAAAGTGAATAGGAAAACAGTCATCACAGCAAACTGCAGACACCTCTTAAGGCGTGTGTAGTGGATACCCATCTAAGTCAGTGAAAGTGATATGATCTGTTGGTCAGTTCCCTGCAATGTCCCAATGCTGAGCTGCATTGCGTTCCAAAAGGCTCTGCTCATACGAGTCCCCACTTTGATCTCTGGCTTTGGTGGGCTCCTTCTCCTGGCATCAGAGGGAATTCAGTCTTTTTGCTTCTCAGACACTGAGCTTCTCTGCAGTCTTCATTGCAAGCAGCCCTGACCTAGAGGGACCACTTGCTCCTAGACGGAAATGTTATTTTTTCTCATTGGGAATGGGGTCTCCAAGAATGGCCCTGATCTCATCTTTTCTCCTGGAATGAGAGAGTAATTCACTTTTTTTGCCAGCATGTTCTCAGGGTTCTTCTGAGCAAAGATTCTTGCTATACATTGTTCTTGATAGTTTTGTGATGCAGAAATGATGAAGCTGCTGTCATGCCACATCAGGAGAAAAAGGGGGAGAAATTATGAGTTTATTAAAAATCTGGAGAAGATTCACTCCTGCAAGTCAGAGGACTCACTTGAGGCCTAACCAGGGCTCAGTCAGCCCCTCAGGCTTCCCTCAGCAGGGGATCATTGATGCTGTGGACAAATTCCAGCTTCCTCTTCTGGGCAGGAAACCTGCTGCTGCCTTCGTTCCTTGAACTTGCAAGAAAAAAATGGTAAAAAATACAGAATTTACAAAATGGGGGTGATTTGCTCTGACTCCCCAGTGGAGATTTTTGGCTTGCATGTGGACAGGTGTCCTGGCCAAGGTTGGCAGGTGATCTCTCTCTGTATATATACAGGTCTGCTGGGAACAAATCTTGAATACTGTGTTCCTTCTTTGGCATCTAAGTATCAAAACCCGAAGGGAGTTCAGAGAAGGGCAGCAGAGCCAGAAAGAGAGATTTAGGAGGAGAGATTAAAAGAGCTAATAGCTTGGCTAACCTGAGGTGTGTATAGGGGACGGGGTTATAATAAAGGCCTACTAATATTTGAAAGGGAGAAACACCAGTTGGCGAAAGAAAATATGTAGAGTGGTAGAAAAGGGTGTAAATGAGACTAATTTGAAACTATGCGAAGGAAAATTCAGGTTGAACATCAGGTAAAGCTTCCTGATAGTGCAATCTATTTAGATTGTGAAATATTATTTTCAGAGAAGGGGTGGGAACTCCTTCAGCAGAGTCATTTAAAACTAGACTGGACAAAGCCCTGAAGAACGGACTCTAGAAACCAGTCCTGGCCTGGTCCCTTAGAAAGGAGGTCGAACTAGATGTTTCCACATCTAACTTCTTTGGTTGCCTGCATCCTGCCATGTATGCTGAGCCTACTGGAAATTATCTTATGAAAGCCTTGGTGAACCTTCGGCCAAGTTCTCTGCTGGTGTAAGTGGGTGCAGCTCCAGTGAAGTCAGTGGAACAGCTGAAAATTTGGCCCCGTGTTGGTTTGCAGAATCTGATCTGGAGGGGCAGGGAAGCAATATGCCCTCCTTCCTGTTTGCAGTAACTGGAATCTTTCCAAACAACTTTCTTTTGTGAAAATGCTCAATTCTCATGAACTGCCTCCATGATGAAGTTCATGAGCTGATTGGCTAATACCGCAGTAGAAAATCCAAACCATTCCACTGAATGCTACAATTAACCTGCACTCAGAAATACTTTCTCACTGAAGCACCAAGCAGTGTCTGGCTTGGGGCCACAAGTGGAACCTATGGATTTACTGTAGGGTATATCCAGGTTATACAAAAGCAGTCACAGCCGTCTTCCTCGCTTTCCCGAACTGCATGGGCTGCAGCAATTCCCCAGGAATACATTATATTCAGCTCAGCATTCCTAGTACTATTGGGAGCAGAGAGACTCTCACATATATATCACTGCACTGTCATAGCTTCATTGATCTTCACAACTGTATCACAATCCCATGGTAGCAAACAGCTGCCTTTCTTGGCTCACAGCAAACCTCTGATTGTGGAGTTGGCCCTCCCAGTCCCAGACAAAGTGTCTCTACCTGACACCTAGAGGAGCTGCTTTGTGGAAGGAAGCTGAAGCTGATGCCCTCTCTGGGGTGCCACACAGGAAGGACTATACACTGGGAGCACTGCATGATTTGCCTGGGAAAATTCAGCACTTAACATGACTCTCCAGTGATGCTCAATAGTGGAAGCAGAGGAGTTTTGATGGCATCAGTCAGCTTTCTCAACAAAAAAGAGATTCTTAAATTGCAAAGAAAAATGAGAGACCAGTTAGGACAATCTCCCAAGCCCAGTAAGGGGGAGCTAAGAGAAAATGCTGGGATCTGATTTTGTTGAGAGTCCCCCAGCAATGTGTCTTTAGTCATTCTTGAACATAGAAGAATATCTATTCAGCTGCCTGAGGCACTATAGTGAAACCACTTCTGCCTCTTTGATGTCCAGTGAATCGGCAGTATTTTCCCTTTGTCTCTCTTGCTCTTGTGATGCTGTCAGACTTTCTGGAGCCTTTGATAAAGGAGCTTGAGGCCATCACTAGGGACAAGGGAGAGGCCATTTATTAGAAAGTGCATTAGTTGAATATTTGGCTCACAAGTTCTGTGGGCTAGAGAAGGCTAACAGCTAACTGTGGTAAAGAGCCCAAGCCCTATACTACAGTGCTAAAATCTTTGCCCTTTGGATTCCCTTCCTGACTGCTGCTTGGCTCTAATTCTACCACTGGCTCTTTCTTCCATACTTTGCATACTTCTGTAAGTAGAAATGTTGCAAAATTGCTGTTGTTCAGCTAGTCCTCTCCTTAGCTTTAGTCCACAGCCTTTTGGACTGTGAACATACAATCATGTAGAGCTTTTTGACATCACTCTTTCCATTCCCTTGGGATCCTATAAACCTCCCTGAGATTCACCTCTCTGAATCTCCTGCTGCTGAACCACAGAGGCCATTTTTGACCAGTCTTTCTCAAAGCAGCTCCCTAAAACATGAGTCATTTGGTTGCCCTTCTTGTATATTTTGGATCTTTGTTCTGTGCTTCCTATAATACAGTGACCAGATTTGTACACACCATTCCAAAAGAGGCTATACAGCTGCATTATTGGATGCCAAAATAATAATGTCTGTGGGTTTATACTCCATAGTGCTCCATCTGCAACCCAAGACCTTGTTTACCTTTGTTACTGCTGCCAGATGTTCTGTGGATGGTTTCCAGGCATGTTGTGGTAAATGTTGCCATGCCAGTGAATTTCAGCAAATTTAAGTAGCTTTGAAATGGTTCTCTTTTCCAGATAGCTACACACAAATTAAATGAACTTGGGATGACACTTGAGCTTCCCCTGCTTTATTACCCTTTTTTCACCCTGGGTCACTACCTTTTACCAGTTCTGTCTACTGGATTCTCTTCAGTAGCTCTCTCCTTTTGCCATGCCTCTTCCTGACTGCCTGCTTTGCTGGAATCTCCATCTAAAAGGCATCTCTCCAAATATAATGGCAGTTCTATTGTCCTTAATACCAACCTTAACTCCTGAAGAGAATAAGAGCAGACCTATTGCCTGGGTAGGGAGAGAGGAAGGGGAAGGAACAACGTCAAAAAAGATTCTGAAGTTGTCCTGTCTGTTTTTCCTGCAGATTTGCTGACAGCGAAGGAGTACCACTGTCTGCTGCAGCTGCTCTGCCCTGACTTCCCAATGGAACTTACTCAGAAGGCAGCAAGGTGGGTCTTCATTCATTCCTCTCTTGATAGGTAGATCAGCCCTACACTGACTTTAGTCCCTGGTGCTGAAAGGGTTAAAATGTAAATAAAGACATTTAGAGTATGTCTACACTCCAGCTGGAGGTATAACTTCCAGCTCAACTAGAAGCACACTAGATAGCCCGGGCCACCACAGCTACACTGCTATTTTTAGCACACTCGTTCTATCTAAACTAGTGCATGAAATAACACCTCCAGCTGCAGTGTGTAGACATATCTTTAGACATAAGGCCGGAATGATTTTAGGGCAGAGAGGCATCAAGATGTGGTGTTAAAAGGGGGGGCTTTCCTTTGCAAATAAGAAGTAGTCTGTTGTTATGATATGCAGTATTGGGAATGAAATACCAGCACGATGCTAATATATCAACATTGCGGTCCCTGGCTTTGTCTAGACTCAGAAAATAAGTTGTGTATAAAGCAGTGGTAGCTAACACGTTTTTAACTAAGACGATTTTAAACACTATTCTAAATGACGTTTAACATCTTTAAAATGTGTTTCTGCCCCGCCTAAGATTGATCACAACCAACTACACATTTTAGAGATGTTAGACCGTCTCTGCAATAGTGATTAAAATCACAAGAGTTAGAAACATGTTAGCCAATCTGTTTTAAAACAATTTATTTTTCTAGCCTAGACAAGATTTAAAGAGGAGAGAGAGCTCAGGACATTGGCAACATGATATGGAGCCTTCCATCCCTCAGTCACTAGTTTCAGTTCAGCCCAAATTGTTGGTTTATTAACATCTGATGGCAGAGATGGCCTGTAGTTGAAATGAGGTGGGGCGGTCAGTCCATACCCAGTGACTATATCTACATGTCAACAGTAAGATCAGAGAGAGAAATGGGCTCTTGTTGGCGGTCACAGAGAGAGGTCAGGGAGACTGAATTCTCTTCCCAGCCCTTCCAGGTCAGATTATAAACACACTGATAGGACACTGGCTGCTGCCTGTGTTAGGGTAGCCATATTTCCCAAAGGAAAAACAGGACATCACCTGGGGCTAGCCTGGGCTGCTCACCTGAACCTCTTCCCGCAGCACGATACTGGTCCCAGCCGCTCGCTTGAGTTCCCCACCCCATCACTACTGGCCCCTGACCCACATGTTCCTTCTCACCCCGCTTTTTTTGACAAAAGTGGTCGTTTGTCCGGTTTGCTCTTGCCAACTGATCAATGCCAACATTTGCCAAAAAATTTGGGACTGGGACACGGCTTAAAAAAGGGACTGCCCCAGCCAGAATGGGATGTATGGTCACCATAGCCTGTATTGTTCCTGCTCTGTGGATGAAGAGATGTTCAATCTCTATGTATCAGTTTAGCACCTTCACCAGCTTCATATTTCCATGAAAAATATATATACAAAAAAGAGAGCGAGCAAGGGATGTTTAATTCCATCTGCCAGCATTTCCATACTGCTGGGCTCTTTGTGTGCCTCCCTGGCTCTCATGGTGCTGCAGTCACAACTGAACTGCAGTTAATGCTAAGTGAGGTCCAGATAAAACTAGAGGGAGAGCAGCACTGCTCCCTCTAGCTCGTTAGCATAGGTCCCTGGCCTCCAGCATCAGACCAAGATGGAATGCTAAACTTTGAGCAAGGACATTCTGCTGCCTTTCATGGGGGTGCAAAAGCCTGTCCTGGGTGTGGGCCTGTATTACACAGGTTGCAGCTGAGCTGAGCAGGAATTTGGGACAGGGCATAAAAGGGAGATTTCAGTGTGTCTACACGTGATATGATGTTTGCAAAAAGGAATTTAATCCACAAGATCACTGTAAAGTAGAGGCCCCATTCAGGGGCAGGCTTCCCACAACTGCACTGTTGTGTATGTGCGTTTGTTTTAGAGACAGACAGGCTGGGGTTTTGGAACAGGTGTGCAAGAGAAATGCGATCTCTGTCTGAGGCACCCAGGCTCAGGTGGGGATGACCTCACTTCCTGCCTGGCTAGAGAACTACACACACACTTGAATATTATTTTATTGTTCCACACTAATCTAGTTAAGTGAGGGTACTAAAACTTGTTTTAAGTCTAAAACTAACTTCTCCTTTCCTCCCCATCTACGTCCCCCTGTCCCTTTTTTTTTTGGTCACTGTCTAAATTCCCCTCTAGTTACATCTCTCTACCCGCTCTCCCCTTTAGCTTCCATGTTAAAAAAGACAAATTTCAGTGGGACAAGGTGGGGGAGGTAAAATCTTTTATTGGATCAACTTCTGTTGGTGAGAGAGACAAGCTATTGTGCTTACACAGAGCTCTTCTTCAGGTCTGAGAAACCGAGGGTTTGTCTGCACTGCTGGCAACACCACTGTGCCGAATCAGTTTTGAGGATTCGATTGAGCAGCAGTAAAGACTCGCTCAATCGAACCCAGAAGTCAACTCTGTTAATCCACCCTGGCAGGAAGGGTAGCACTGTGTCGATGGAGGGCATTTCCTGTTGGCACAGCTCAGTGGAGACACCGCGGTAAGTAGATGTTAGGAAGTCAACGGGAGAGACACAAGTTACTGTACATAGCTTGTGTATCTCCAGTCGACTGCCACCAAAATCTGCAGCCAGTGTAGACCAGGCTTTACTCAGTGTCAGTGCTATATAAGCTTGTCTCTCTTACCAACAGAAGTTAGTTCAATAAAAAATACTACCTCACCCACCTTGTCTCTCTAATATTCTGGGACCCCCACATCTACAACTACACTGCATTCAAATGTCAATGTAGTTATTTCTCCTATCCCATTTGACTGATTCCATGCAGGGTGCAGGTGTCACATACAGACCTATGAGACTGGCCCCATTCCCAGTCTGAGCACTCAGCCAGCTCTGTGATTGCTTTGCTTTGAGAAGAGGAGTGGATATAGCAGTGGTGGTGGCAGCAACAACACTCACTAATAAAGCTGGGGACTGTGAAATCACAGGCAGTTAGTAAGAGACCATCCCTTGTGGTAGTCTCACAGCTGTGTGGCTGAGATGATCTCACGACACTGTACACTCCGCTCTTCCAGGAGCTGTTGCTATGCACTGATAACAAACACTGGAAGGGAAAGAGATCAGGAAAAGTCAGGGCAGAAGAACAGAGGCAACAATACAGGTTTTATTGGCATCAAAACACAGGGAACGCAGCTCCTCTGTTCTAGGTGCAGTACAAATGCCTCTGGCACATCCAAGGAGAAACCGGACTAGTGGCTACAAACCTTAGTTAGTTGCCTTAGATGCTCTAATGCTCAGCAGGACATTAGCCACAGGGAAGACGAAGGGTTCTGTCTTCAGAGGTGTTGTCTAGTTTGCAGAGTCTTTGATTTGGAGAAGGGTGTGAAGGAGAGGGATTTTCAGGTTTGCAACTGTGAGCCAAAGATTGTATCTGAGCCCACACTTGCCCTCACAAAACAGAGATACCAGATCTTATGCTTAATTTTAAAAAAGGCTATTTTTATTGTAGGTTTTATATTTTAGGATGCACTATTTATTTAAAATTCTTAACAGCAGAAAGCAAACGTAACCTCAGGAGACCCAAGCCCTCTCTGCCTTAAAAAAAAGTTGGTATGTCTACACTGCAGTGTAAGTCTAGGGTTAGTAGAACTCAAGTCAGCAGACCCTGGTTTTGTTAACTTAGGACTTGAGTGTCTACATTCATTTGAACCACAGGTTAGGAATTGGGTCCACCAATCTGGGGCTCCAGCATCTACACTGCAATATGCAGATCCGAGTTCATCCCCCCATATCTTAGGCTATGTATACACTATAGTTTGTCAGCATAACTTATGTGATTCAGGGGTATGAATAAATCATTTCCCCAAGTGACATAAGTTACACTGACATAAGCGCTCATCTGCACAGCGCTATGTCAGTGGGAGAGCTTCTCCTGCCGACATAACTTCTGCCATTTGCAGAGGTGGTTTTATTATGCCAACGGGAGAACTCTCTCCCTTCAGCATACAGCGTCTTCGCCAGACACAGTGCAGTGGCACAGCTCCATCAGTACAGCTTTGCCGTTGCAATGCTGTACATGTCGACATGCCCTTTGACTTCCTAGCACCCTTCCAAAATGTGGCTGCTTTAGAAGTGTAGTTGGAAGGGGTGTTAGGCGTGAGCCTGAGTTTGAACCCTGGGCTTACCCTGCAGTGTAGACCAACCTACTGCGCCTGTGAGTCTTAACAGCAGCAATGATAAGTGCACAAACAGTCAAAACTGAGAGGAATCCTCCTTCCCACTAGTCTGGATTAGAGCCCTTCCTGGGGACTCACTGGCTGGACTGGGCTTCTGAGATCCTAGCCATAGTCAGCAGGTCAGAGAGTTCCTTCATTGGCCGAGTAACAAGGCTTTCCTACCCAACAAACCCACTGGAACCTTGACGGCTGAGTACATCCATCACAGGGCCCGTCACTTTTCTTCATCCCTTTCCAGAGTGTTTGTTCCCTTGATCTTCATTGCTGTGGTTCTCATTAGTCACTGAAGGCCAGTCCCACAAAGGTATTTAGGGTTCTAACTTCCATGGAAATCAATTGGATTAGGCACCTAACATCTGAGGATCTGGGCCTGAGTGTGCAAAGTACCACCCACACATGTAAAAGACCGCCCTGCCCTGAGGAGCTTACAGTCTAATTCAGACAACAGGAAAGAGGGAATAAAATAGCCCCCAGCAGAGCTCCTGTGAGTCCCTTTTCAGACTGTCAGGCTGGCCTAAGTTCAGGCCATGCTGCCTGGGTTGCAGACCCTTTGTGCTGGGATTCTCCTCTCACCAAACACTTTCAGTGAGATGTGCAGACACGTTGCATATGCTGCTTTCCCATCTTCCTGGCTGGGTAGTCAGTGGGTTATTTGTGGATGTAGCAGAGCTGCAGGCACTGTCCGCTAGAGTGATTGTGTTGGATTTGCACATTTCTCAATCTCTCTGGCCGGATACCATGGCCAACTGGAGTCAGTAACCCGGCACCAGGGTGCACCTGCTTCCAGTTAGACACTTCCCCCTTCAGATTCAGGCAGCAGAATTCTCTATCCTGGCTTTATGTCCTTATTTAACAGCTACACACAGCTCAGCAAATTCCCAAAGTGCTACCAACTCCCTGCTGCTCTTCTGCAAGTGGGGGAGAGGGTCTTGCTGCTGCACAGGCTAAGGCACTGACATTGCAGCTTTAGATTTCACAAGTGAAATGAGTTGGGTGTCAGAGAAGTGAAGTGATATCCCCTCTCCACAGAAGAGGTGCATAGCATACTCCTACCCTTGCTCCCCTTGTGCTTCCCCAGGAGGAGAATTGTAGTGGCAAAAGATATGGAGCCTGGGAGTGAAGGGAGGGAGTCCCACTTCTGTGATGTGGCTGTTAGCATTTCCAGTGCTTGAAGAGTGGTTTGAAATGCCAGTGGCTGAGCTGCATTGCCTGGGAGATGAAGATGCTCTGATTGCCAGCTTCAAAGCCATCCCCTTGATGTGGGCACTGACAATCTCAGGAACATGCTTATTAGTGAGAATTAAGAATTGAAGCTGCTGCTGCTGAAGACAGGAGGAGGTTTCTGGGACATAATAAATAAATCAGAAGCACTTTGACATCTTCAAAAGGTTTTGTTCGAAACAGTGACTTTTCTCCGGGGGCCCTCTTAGCCCTAGTGCTTCTTCTTCGAGGTAATTAACTCAAGCTGCTCTGCATGCTTGTTATGCCACAGTGAATGAGCTGGTCCAAGTGGCAGGGAGGGCTTGCACAGATGCGTCCTTTAGCTTGTTGAGCTCAGCATCTCACACAGCTTCCTAGATCCTCTTCCATGAACTAACCCATAAACCCCAGAGCCCCTTAGCACCCTTAGAGGGCTCCCAGGCCTTCCTGTGTATTGCAGCTTAGATTTCCCTCCTTGCCCTTTGTCAGACCCCAACCTGTACCTTCCCCCCCTTCAGAGTCTGGCCTCTTCCTCCTCCCATAGCACTAGTGGTCTGAGTATTGCTCCTCTGAGCCCCTGCTGGCCTTTGTTCTTGAATGACTCTGGTATCCCTAAAAGGAGTTGACTTTGGTGCCACTTCAGCCTCATCCTTACAACCTCCATGATATTACCTGTTTTTATGATGTGTGGTTCCTACCCAAAAAGGAGTTCAGTCTCCACAAGACCTGTCATGACAACATTCAGAGAGAAACACCCCCTGCATGAGGGAGGGAGGGAGATGTTCACACAGTGCAGTTAGGAGACTGCTTGTGCCAGGTGCATCTCATGCTGTTTCCCATGTTATTGAAATGGGATTTGCTTGACCTGGGAGTGGGAGTCACTCGTTGTCATGTTTACCATGAGATGGAAAATGGCCTAATTTGGAGTACTCCTACACATGCAGGGCCTGATTCTCCTTTCACTTACACCAATTATACACCACTGTAACTTCATTGTCCTTAGTTCAGTTACTCCTGATTTACACTAGTTTCAGATCAGAATCAGGCCTGCAATTTTTATAAACCATATGGTTGCCAAGGTGCATTCCACCATGTCCATCATACTGTTATGCAATTTGAATCAGTTGCTGCTTGGTATTCATTGTGCTCTGTAAGATAAAGTCCCTGTTCACATTATCACTGAGGCTGAGCTACTAGATATAATACATGGCCTTCCCCTCAGTCTGGGTTACCAAATTTTCCTCATCTGACATCTCTGTGGCATCTGATGATTTCCACATTCCTTCATGTGACTCACATACACAGATCTGGGAGTTCCCAACTCCCCTTGAGGGGATTCTTCCCACTAGGTCTGGGGTTTTATAGGGCCCCTTGCATGACCACCCTCTTCCAAGGTCTGAACTTTCTGTCCTATTCTAAGGAAAAGGAGTTGGTAACAGACTGCTGTCTCCTTGTATTTGCTGAGCTCTCTCTCTCCTCCTCTTGCTCCCAGGATTGTGCTCATGGATGACGCCATGGATTGCTTGATGTCTTTTTCTGATTTCCTCTTTGCCTTCCAGATACAATTTTACTACTCAGGTGAGTCCAGTCTGCTGGGAAGCCGGTGCCTCCACCGTCTACTCTAGCTTGTCTCTTTCTGTTGCAGCTTCTAAGCCCCCAAGTGTCTCTTGCACTCTTTCAAAACTAATCAAAGGAAATATTTTTCACACAAAACACACTCACAGCCTGTGGAACTCACTGACACAGAATACCACTGAAGTCAGGAGCTTGGCAGCATTCAAAAGGAAATTAGACATTTATATAGAGAGAATATGCTGAATTATAATGGTAAATATGTATATATTTAAAAGAGCCTAGTGAGAGAGAGAAATTGTCAAGCCTTGGGCCATATGTCAGCTTCTAACTATTGGGGCTTAGGCGGCAGATTTTCCTATAACTGCCTATTGCAGGGGCTCTTCTGAAATAGCTGGTACTGGCCCCTTCTGGACACAGGATACTGAACTAGATAGCCTGCTGCTAGTCTGATGCAGCATGGCAATTCCTGTATTCCTAGCTGTGCAGTTAGATTCAGCCCCAGTCCATAGTACAAACATTTGCCTTTCACAAGACTTCTTCTCTGCATACTTACTGTGCATACTTACTCTGCATACTTACTGTGTCTGTCCTACTGTGAATCCCCAAAGGGGATCCCAGCATTATCTATGACCACATCATCAATGTGAAGCAGCTCAGGGTACTAGTTTTGTGAGGGGCAGACTGAACCAGGTTTGGATTGCCCTGAGCTGGGGATGGGAAAAGTCTGGGAAATAGCATAAGGTTGGGAAAACTTTCCTTGATACAGCAGATACTTCCACAGTGAGCTACAGAATCTCAGCACAGCCTCGGAGGTCACCCCATTTACTCCCCACTCATATGATATCATTCTCATTCACACATGCACTACATACGCATTCCCTCTCCCATATACACACACAGCACACCACCCCATTTCTGTTCGCACATGCACACTGTACTCACATACTCTCCCACTAACCCCCACACGCAAGTCAATCCAAGTGGAATCTAGATTTGTAAACTGCTGACCACATCCATAAACAAACTTGTTTAAAATTAGTCACTCGCAGTAAACAGTGGGCAAGTTCTGGGAGCCTGAGGAAAGCACTTTCTGCCAGCTCCAGCTCTGGCCTGTCCTGGCCTTTCTTTTAGGTTCCGTGTTGTATTTACTTTGGAGCAGTGCTGAGGCAGGCTGGGATGCAGACTGGAGCCTGGTTAACCCACTCCCTCAGCTCCTACTGCAATTCCAAACATTCAGTTGCTAACTTGGGTGATGTTTCCTTCAGTGGAAATGGAAGGAGAGGGGAGATTTTTGTGGTTTAGAAATTAAGCTGATAGGATTGCATTAACTTTAACCCCCATACCCTATTTTTTTTACCCACGTGTAGCTTCCTTAGATGAATCATCCCCTTAGATGAATCACATTAGAGTGAGTATGTACCTGCAGTAGCTTGGGGTACCTCCCCTTGCAGCTCTGCAAGCTAGCAGTTTACATGGAAGTGTATATGCCTATGTGCAGGAGAGGAGCCCATATGTTATGTGTTGTAAACAGGCAGGATGTCTCAGTGCTGTACATGTTCATGTCATATTGGTCTTACATACAACTGCAGAAGCAGGAAATGACAGTTTAGTCCCAGCTCTGGCCGGAAGCTGGTAGGTCAGGTGACTGCTCGAATTGTCAATCTCTATCATAGCCCTGCGTGCTAAGCCATCCCCTGGATTTGCAGAGTTCCTGGAGAGTGTTGCTGCCATTTATCAAGATCTGTTGACTGGTAAGAATCCGAACACTGTGATTGTGCCAACGTCATCCTCTGGGCAGCACCGTTCACGCCAGACTCCGAGTGAGTGCAGCCCACTTGATGGGGTGGAGGCGTCTCTGTTCTACCAGTGCCTAGAGTCCCTGTGTGATAGGTCAAAATACAGGTAAGGAGGGGGGGCAGTACCGGGAAGACTGTCTTAGGAAGGGTGGAACTTTGAGGAACTACAGGGCTTTGGATCAGGTGTGGAACCCTCTAAGCCTTGAATGGGTGTGATGGGAAAGAACTCTGTGTAACAGTCCTAACAAAGAAAGAGAAGTTACTTCACAGACATGAGAATTGAGGGGGTTTAGTTGATCCTCAAGGTAAATGATTCCCAGTGTGGCTATGCTTTCCTTTGGAGATTGTCCTTCTGCCCTGACCTCCTTGCCTGTGGGAAAGGCTCAGCAGGTAAAGTGTGTTCACAAAAGGGAATGAGCAAAACACTATTGGCTTCCTGGATGAGGGAGTGGTAGGAAAGGCCTCTTATCATCAGTGTAGTTTGTGGAGGTTTGTATAGTTTCAGTAGCTAGTCACTAAGATGCACTGTACAGTATAACACCAGGCAACTCATGGGGAAACAAGGCTTACAAGCATACTGCTCCACCAGCAAAGCAGCATAACAGGGAGGGGCCAGGTCTCACAAAGATGCCTGTTAGAAGGATGCTTTAATTATAGAAAGTAACGGTACCAATTGTCTTGGTATCTGAGCACTCACAGACATTAATGAAGTTATTCTCACAACAACCCCAGGAGCCTGGGACTATCATTACCCCCCTTGTACTGAATGGAATTCAGGCAGGGAACAAAAAAGCGACTTGTCCAAGGGAGTCTATCAGAGCCGGTAATAGACGTCTAGATCTCCAGAGTACAGTCCATTGCCCAATCTACAAAGCTATCCTTCCATCAGCATAGCACAGGAGAACACCAGGCCTTACAGATACAGATTTCTGGTGCCTCATCTGTTCAGGTTTCTACATGTCAAGGTAGGTAGAATGTGTCCTGCTAGAAGGCTTTCTCCTCTCCCTGGGCTAGAGGCAATTATGGCTGCTTCTGGGGATCTACCCTTGCTTGATGGTCTTGCTTAGCAAAAGGGCAACAGGTAGAAAGCAGGTTTACTTCCTCCAGTCCATTCTAGGAGAACACATTCAGGGAGCACAGATAGGCCTGCTTCAGGGTGGGTTAGACATCAGGGAGTTAGAAGGATGATGATGTTCTGTGTTTCATGCCAGGTTTCATTTTTCTCTTTCTTCTTCTCCATCTAGCTGCCCCCCATCTGCCCTTGTCAAAGAGGTGCTGAGCAGTGTACAGAGACTGACCTTCTATGGATTCCTTATGGCTCTTGCAAAGCATCATGGGATCAACAGAGCTCTAGGTAAGGGGAAGAACAGAGCCCTGCAGATATGGGCCTAGGTTTTTCCTGATTCTACATTTTTTGTGGAATTTGCTCTAGAATCATGCAGCAGTTTTTAAACTGTCATTGAAAATAAAGGTCTACCTCACTGTCACAAATGAAACCCTATGAAACAAATGAAAACATAGTCCAATGCAGCAACATCTGTCTGAGTCTGCAGAATGCCTGAAACAATAGGAGTGGGGAGGTATTGAGATCTGAGGTGTTGATCCTGATACCTATGACAGCACTATTGTTCACTATTTATGTGCTGTTCATTTTAACAGAAATATCCATCTAATGTGTATATCCATTAATATTGGACGGAGCAGGTATTGTGTTGGGGGCAAGTAAGACAGCTGATTGCTCTCAGAAATTGCTACAGTGAGGAACTGAATTCGAGTCCCCAAATGTTAAGTGACCTGTCTTTGGCTACAAGTGAAAAGGAAGAAGGAAATGTATCCCCAATACCTGCTTGGGGCCAAACACTGAAGTATCTCCCAGACCTTCCCAGCTGTCTCTCATCCCAACTGCCTAAGCCTCCAGCTTTCCCAAATAACGCCTCCAAAGCAGTTATATGTTGTCAGTACAGAAACCTGTGGCATATTGAAAATCTGGGGCCAGTGGTATTTAGTATCAGAAAAAGGCACCAGGAAAACTGAGCTGGTTGGATTATTCAAGGTCATATTTAATATGGTCACATCCTCCCATTGTGAATAGACTTGAAGCTGCTGCAGAATTCTGTGCCAGATTGCCTTGGAACCCAGAGGGCTGGCTGTACAATGTCGGCCCAGACTGATGCAGAGCACGTGGGCCCTCACAGCTCGGTCCCATTCCTCTGTTGCACAGGTCAGTGTTATCCAAGAGCAGGGGAACTGGAGTGCTGCATTGGCCTCTTGCCAGGAGCCCAAAAGCTGTGCCTCATTTTCAGACTTCAAACCCTTTATTCCATGCAGACCATGCAATAAAGACATGCTTGTGCTCACCCTTCACTTCCTGCAAAAACAAGCAGAGAACTCAGTTGTTGGCTGAGTTTAGCAGGGCTTAATCCTTAACTCCAAGGCTGTCTCAGGGCCTAGGAGGAATAGCTGGAGCCTGGGGCTCTGACCTCTTAGCCTGCACATGTTGAGACCCAATCAACAGGACTTCCATCCTATTGGACAGTTTCTCCCTCTAGTTCCAGGCCTGAGTCTCCAATAGTCCCCACACTTCGAAGAAGAGCCGTTGTGGTATGCTGTCCCTGCCTGAAGCGCCTGCTCCTTTGCACAGGTGTGTGTCTTGGCAGAGCAGAATTGTCCTCTCCCTGACTGAGCCTCCACCCTCTGCAGACCATTTCTGAGCTGTGAAAACTCTTCTGGGACAGGGCTGTTTACCCAGCATCGCAGAGATTATATATCAAAGGGACATGAATACAACCCAGCAATCCCCTCTGCAAACAGGCTTAGAAAACTGTGTATTCACTGGAGATGATGATGCCTGGATTGTACCAAGCTAGGCCTTTTTTTCCTAGCTCTATGAAATCCACTTCCAGCAAGGTGGAAAGAAAAACAGATGGGCTGAGAAAGCCCTGCCCACAGCTTCCATTGTACCATGTTCAAAGTGTGTGGGTTTTCCTTTCCATTAATGTGGGCCTGGGCCTGGCCTCCTGCCAGCCTCCTGCTGAGGCCTCTCATGGGAGGGGCAGTAGCCGCAAGTCTAACAGGTGCAAGCATTTTGGCAAGAAAGACGGATTCTTCTCCTACTGTCTTTTAAGCTTTCTTGCAGGATGATTTGAATAGTCTTTGGTCTGCAGGGGATCATAGGCTCCCCAATGCCCTGCAGCAAGGGTAGTTCCAGGCGAGAGCTTCAGAGGCAAAGGAGCTTTCAATCAGGGCCCTGTGTTCTCTAGTCTGAGTGGGGCCTTCTGAAGCCAGCTGCCCTGCTAGTAGAATAGAGATGGGGATTAGAGTGGCTTGTGCGGGGTGGGGCACCGCTGATGAGTTTGTCAGGCAGATTGGAAGCTGCAGCCTAACTCCAGTGTCAATATTGATTCACGAATCCTTTTGAGTGTTATTTAGCAACTCTCCCAAGTAATTCAAGTGCCCCAGAGACCTCTCTGCATGTTCTGCAAATGCAGAAACAAGCCCAGGCTTTATCTGAATTATTCTTCTAATTGAGCCCATGGCTGGGAGCAGGCTGGAACACTCTGTTCAGCTCATGGACTTCTCTGTCATGGTAACAAGTACACTAGAGCATCTGGCTTCTCGGATGATTGCGGGGAGCCCCAAAACTGGAATAAGTTGGGGGTCAGCTTTCTGTCAGAGTAGGTTCTTATTTGGTGCCCATCACTGCAGTAGCTGAGTGCCTCTGTCTAATCTCCTATATAGGAGTACATGAATCCCCAGGCCCTACCTGCCAGAGGAACAAGAGACCAAGGCCATGAACCAAATCGAGGTCTCCCACATGGCAGCATAAAGCACTTACACCAAAGACACTGACTGTGGCTGTCTTCTAGGTTTCCAGCACAGCAGAGCACTCCCCACTGAGCTATTGGTCCAACTCTGCAATTGTGCTGAAGCCTTGCTCATACGTGGGGTTTTGTCATGGCATTCTTCTGGCCAGCGCGAGGCAGTTCCCAGCCTCTTTGTGTTGGCCTGGCCACACCCTTCCTGGATATCGCGGGGGGGGGGGTGGCAGCAGTTAACCACAGGGTTATAAGGAAAGGACTAACAGGCTCCTGTGCTCCTTGCCAGTGTAACTCAGTGTGAACCTTGCAGCTTCAACAAGCACAGTCACCTGACTTCACTGCCCAGTCCTCAGCCTGAACAGGGACATACTAGCCCCCGTTAACACGCCCTAGTCAATACCTGGTCTTACAGTGAACATGGGGCAATGACCCTACTGGACATATACTGCTCTCACCCTGGCACTTACCTTCACTGCCTCAGAAACTCAGGGTGAGGCCTGACTGCCTTCCTGTCCCTGGGAATACCGAAGAGCTGCTGTCTGGGGTGCAGAATGGTTTAGCCCCAGCTCTGAGCTCCAAGCTGGCACAAGCAGAGCAGGTGGCACTGACATGGGTCCCCAGATGCCTCAGTCTGCTCTCCTAGCCCCAAATATCTGCGTCTCAGCATCAGCTGTCTGTATGCTGTAACTGCTAATTGAGTGTGTAACCATTCAGTGGCACACTTTGCTCTAAAGCTGGTTTGTGCCCACACAGCATCATGAGATTAATGCTTGGATAGTAACCATAACTGCTAACCGTGTGCTGCATTTGGCAGTGGCCTAGGATGGCACATGGTTACCTTTCTGTAACCAGGCCCTTTTACTATTATTTTGCAGAGTCGATGGGACCCTGTAACCATGCCCGTATAACCTATTTAGCTGGTCCACTTTTCTTCAGCTCTGTGTGTGGTAGGATAACCAGAGTGCACTGCCCCATGTGTTGGTAGTACTGCTCTCTATGCGTGGCCTCTGGGTATTCTGCCCCCTGCTGTAGTACTATGGGATAGCTGTCTAAATTTTCTCTAGCTGCTCTGATACTAATACAGTCAGGTAGCCTGGTGCGTGGGGATGTGCAAACACAATTGACACATGGCTGTACTGTGAAAAACACTGCTGTGCAGCATCAGCTGAGTGTACCGTGCACAGGTCACAAAAATTCCTATGCTTTAGTGCAGACATTCAGTCTGAGCTGGGCTGTAACTGAACAACCCAGCTGAGGGATGTAGAGCCTGGTCCTTTCCATTCTTTGCCTTTCTGTGGCCCCTCAGTATACAACTATAGACAAGGTGGAACGGAGGGCCTCCTCTCCTTTGTAGATCTCATACTGACTAGTATCTCTGGCATAGAGTCCTTGAGCTCTATTGTGTGTAGAGCCTGTTCCCGCACGGTCAAGCTCTGCATTGAGCATTTTCTCTCTGCTGTTTTCCAGGGGCTCTGCCAGATAAAGGAGACCTACTTCTCGATCCTTCCATGGATCAGGAACTGGAGAAATTGTAAGTGCAGTTGTCTACAGTGGGAAGGAAGGTGACAGATCCAAAGCAGCATGATGGGAACCTGGGGTTGGGAGTCATCCCCTTTTATCACACCCAGCCCTAAGACAATGGAGCAATTGATGAGGCAGCCCTTCAGCCTGGGTAGCATAGGCCTTTTTCTGGCGTGTTCCTAGGTGTAACAGACAAAGTCCTTGGTATGGTCATCAGAGAGAAGAGAGCTGTCTGCAGGGAGACACAGAGGCAGCAGAGAATCTTTTATTGTGGAGGCTCAAGTCTCATGTGATGGTGAAAACAGCAGAACTGTTGGGGGAGCAGAGGCTATGACTTGGGGAGAGGAACCTAAGAGGGGCCATACTAGGTCAGACCAATAGTCCATCTAGCTCAGTATCCTGTCTTCCAACAGTGGCAGGTGACAGATGCTTCAGAGGGAATGAACAGAACAGAGAAATTATCGAGTGATCCATCTCCCTGCTGTCCAGTCCCAGCTTCTGGCAGTCAGAGAGGTAGGGAAATCCAAAGCATGGGGTTGACCTACTGAAACATGAGGAAGGCGTGACAGAATCAAAACCCAAACAGGGTCCATCTGCCAGTTGCTGCTGCAGGGTGTTCCTTGGTCTGCTGTAAGCATCTCCCTCTCTGCTATGGGGTTAGTTCTGTGTTATCAGCCCTGGATCTGTGATCTTATCTATCCCTGGCTTGCTCCAGACCTGCTGCTAGGTGAGCAGTGGATATGACAGATTAGGCCACCTGGGATTTCTCTTTTCTCTTTCAGATTATCTCAGGTTTCAGGACTTTCCATTTCCACTCCTGCCAGCTCCAGTGGGGATATTGCCAACCTACCTACCCGCAACTCCCCCAAAATCAGCTCCCCTTGGAAACCTCACCACCGCCAGAAAGTGGATATGGAGAGCGATGGCTCCACTGATGAGACAGACTCCTCTGAGAACTAATCCCCCTCGGGGCTCCCGTCAAACTGATGGGGATTTGGGGGAACAGCAGTGATGGGCATTGCCTCTGAAGATGGATCCCACCCATTCTGCACTTGTATCTCACGTGCAAGTACATCTACAACATTCCCCATTATCAGGCCCACCAATCACATCCCAGCCAAAACACCACCATTCTCCTATTCCCAAATTATCAGAGGAATTTCTCATTCAAAAGCACAACAGAAGCTGCTTCCAGTTGTAGGGTTATGCTGCCCTCTACTGGCAAATAGGACAAACCAGCAGAAGCATGCTCTGGGAAGACCTTTCTATTCATCTTCCTCTACTCAAAGAATGGTAGGAAATTATCCACTGTTGATCTCACAGCGGTGCAATTGGACACGTGCTAGCAACAGTGGGAGAGCTAATGTAGACTGGCTTCTGGTGTTTTGTTGTATAACTCTGCTCAGATCTGGTGTAGACAATGTGGTGGTTAGCAACTGGTCTCCACTCGTGGATCTGCTAGAATTATTCCTGGCAGAGCTGCACCTGTGAAGCAGTAGCATACATTCCTAAAGCTAAAGTTGTTGTCCTCTCCAAACGATCTGTGTTTTCTCCTCAGAGGGAGTGTCCCACGAGATGCCAAAGTTAGATGCTAGGTTTCAATTAATAAGTACACCATTGTAATACTCATATGGTAGTTGTAATACAGATGTATTGCTCATCTGTTGTACTAGGTTATCTTCACTAAGGTCGCTTTAGACCCTGTCTCCCTGGGACCACCCTCCCTATAATTACATCATCTAGGGAGAAAAACCCATTACCTTCAATCCACTATCTAGGATGACACAGCATATAAATTCCCTGCACAGAGACTTTGCAGCCCACAAACATACAGTGTCCTAGCTGCTGTGTTTACACAGAATGGAGTGTTGGGGGCTAAGGGAGATGGGGTGGTGGTTATCTTGATTAAACCTCAGTTGTCTGTTGTGTGAGTACAGGCATCAATATAGCAGCAGTGGAGTCAACATCACTTGGATTCTGCCCCTATAAGGATGAACCTTCTTCCTCCTTTATGCATTACTTCTGAATAATCAGATTATAGATCTGTAGCAGTTTGGCCTCCACTGCCGTGGATAAAACTGTTGGAGCTGAGTTTGGCATTTCACAGTTTGCCTGGGTCTGCCCCACAGGCCAGTTACCTTCCCAGGATTTCACTCTCCAGCTGATTCTCTGTGAAGGGGAAGGGAGAAAGATTCCCTAAGTCTGTGAGGTACAAAACAGCAGGAGCAGTTCACCTGAGGGTTGGGGCTAAATTGGGCAGCCAAAAGTCAGGCTCTGTTTAATGGCACTGGGATAGATTTGGCCCCAAATCAATCTGTTATAAAAATAATCTTGCTCAAATGCTTCCCAGCCTGTACCCCTGCACCAGGCCCAGCTGATAAGAGGGGAGGCATGCTATTTATGTATTGTAATTTATTTTATTTAAACTGCTGTACCACTCCTGTCTTTGAGTAATTGCACAATCTAAGGAATAAAGCACTTAGTGCAAGGTGAATGCTAAATCTGGGGGCTCCCACTTTGCTGTGTCATCGCCTAAGGAGTCAGCATCCACGAACACATTAGATAATACAGATCACAGCACTGCATCTGTTGAGTGGAGGAAGGCATTAGCACACCTAGCTAACCTAAATGATAGTGTGAAACCTGCAAACTGGAAATAAACGAGCCAAGGGGTGTGGAGAGCATGTTTCCAAGGCAAGCGGAAGTATGGGTGGGTGTCCAAGTTCTTGGGCTGTGAAATACAAAAGTTCTCTGACTGTGAAATGGAAAGAGTCTCTGGACTATCCTGTCTGCGTCAGCTCTAGACTAGACAGGGACCGTGTCTTCCTCTATATTCTGTACGGGATGGCGTGCACTGACAGAGCTCAATAAGCATAATTCTGAATATCAAAACTTTGTTTTAAAAAACAGGTAAAGTTCCTGAGTGAGAACAATTTACTTACCAACCATATCATTTATAAACTGCACACATTTAAAAGCAAAGAAGGGCTTGAATAAGGGTCTTACACCTTCCATATATTAAACACATGATTCTTAGCCAGCAGAAAAAGATGCATAGTCCATCACAAGAACCTTAACTCTGACCTACAGACTGACTGTAACGTATTATTGCTAACTTGGCTGTGGTAGCTACAGATTTAAGAAAGGCTGCATCACTGATATAGACACCTACAGGGCTTGATTCATCATTGTTCTAGGACAAGAGTACAGACACAGGCAACCTCCCCTCTGTCACTACACTGGCCCCAGCATTGCTGCAGGGATGAATCTGGCCAATAACCTTTCCTTTCATGGTAAGAATGGGTCCGCAATGGGTTATATTCAGAGCTCACCAATTATAGACTAATTTTGGGCCTGTGTTATGATGTACTGACCATTCCAACAAAACCTCCATTAACTGCTGGTCTGTCTCACTGCTGTTCCTGACAGAACACTCTGTACTGCCTGACCACACCTACCTCAGACACTTCATGACTGCTTTTCAGCAACTCCAGAGGAAACCTCTCTTGCCAAGCATGAGCTCAGCATTCACTCTAGCCTTTATTTGGGGATGGAGAGTGAAGCATTAAGAAATAGTGCTAGTACCTTAGGGTTAATGTGCTTTGCTCTGGGAATTATGGGAGTTTCCCTACAGTCTGATCCCTTTTCCCATAATTTTTCTGCATTCTCAGAAGACTTCAAGAAACCACTGCTTTAGTAAGCTGTAGCAGGGACTGTGGGAATAGTTACCCAGAGTACAGTGTAATAACAATGTTGTACAGGACTAGCATTCAAATCAGTCTGGCTGCAATGGCCACCCTATCTCTAGTGGTCACATTCATAAACCTAGTCCATGGGCTTAAGTTTCTAGTAACCTAGAATCCAGCTTCCTCTCTGAATTTAGGCCCAAGTTCTGTTTTGCTTCAAATCATGGGGATGTGTAAGAATGCAAGAACAGCCCTACTGGGTCAGACCAATGGTTCATCTAGCCTTGTGTTCTGTCTTTTAACCGTGGCCAATGCCAGGTGCTTCAGAGGGAATGAACAGAATAGATGATCAAGTGATCCATCCCGTCAGCCATTCCCAGCCTCTGGCAAACAGCAATTCCTGCCTAGCCTGGCTAATAGCCATTGATGGACCAATCCTCCATGAACTTCTCTAATTCTTTTTTGAACTTCATTATAGTCTTGGCCTTCACATCATCCTCTGGCAAGGAGTTCAACAGGTTAACTGCATTGTGTGAAGAAATACTTCCTTTAGTTCATTTTAAACGTGCTGCCTATTAATTTCATTTGGTGGCCCTTAATTTGTGTGTTGAGAAGTAGCAAATAATACTTATTTACTTTCTCCACATCAGTCACAATTTTATAGACTTCTCATATTCCTCCATAGTCATCTCTTTTCCAAGCTAAAAAGCCCCAGTCTTATTAATCTCTCCTTATATGGAAGTGTTTCCATATCCCTTATAATTTTAGTTGCCGTTTTCTGTACCTTTTCCAATTCCACTACATCTTTTTTAAGATGGGGTGACCAGATCTGCATGCAGTATTCACTATTTGAGCATACCGGGGATTTATAAAAAGGCAATGTGGTATTTTCTGTTATATTATCTATCCCTTTCTTAATGATTCCCAACATTCTCTTAGCTTTTTTGACTGCCATTGCACAGAGTGGATGTTTTCAGAAAACTATCCACGACACCAAGATCTCTTTCTTGAGTGGAAACAAGTAATTTAGACCCTATTGTTTTATATGTATAGTTAGAATTATGTTTTCCAGTATACATTACTTTGCATTTATCAACATTGAATTTTATCTGCCATTTTGTTGCCCAGTCACCCAGTTTTGTGAGATCGCTTTGTAAAACTTCGCACTTTACTTTGGACTTATCTTAAGCAGTTTTGTATCATCTGCAAATTTTGCCACCTCACTGTTTACCCCTTTTTCCAGATCATTTATAAATATGTTGAACACACTATACTGGTCCCAGTACAGATCTTTGGGGGACCCTACTATTTACCTCGCTCCATTCTGAAAACTGACCATTTAGTCCTCTGTTTCCTATCTTTTAATCAGTTACTGATCCAAGAGAGGACCTTTCCTCTTATCTCATGACAGCTTACTTTGCTTAAGAGCCTTTGGTGAGAAACCTTGTTGAAGGCTTTCTGAAAATCTAAGTACACCATGTCCATTGGTTCACACTTGTCTACATGCTTGACCCCCCTCAAAGAATAATTCTGTTCTTTATTATAATTTCAACCAATTTGCCTAGTTCTGAAGTTAGGCTTACTGGCCTGTAATTGCTGGCATCATCTCTGGAGCCTTTTTTAAAAATTGATGTCACATTAGCTATCCTCCAGTCATTTGGTACAGAAGCTGAGTTAAATGATAGGTTAACATACCACAGATAGTAGTTTTGCAATTCACATTTGAGTTCTTTCAGAACTCTTGTGTGTATACCATCTGGTCCTGGTGGGGGTTTATCAGTTTGGTCCAAAACCTCCTCTAATGACACATCAATCTGGGACAGTTCCTCAGATTTGTCACCCAGAAAAATGGCTCAGGGTTGGGAAGCTCCCTGACACCTTCAGCTGTGAAGACTGATGCAAAGAATTCATTTAATTTCTCCACAATGGCCTTACCTTCCTTGAGTGCTTCTTTAGCATCTTGATCGTCCAGTGGCCCCACTGGTTGTTTAGCAGGCTTCCTGCTTCTGATGTACTTAAAAATTTCTGTAGTAAGGAGAAGCCCTGGCTCATTAGTTCTCATGTAGGGTGCAAAAGGAGCAACTGCTACAATACCAAGGAAGGCTTGAACTTTTGCCTTTTTTCAGCACTATGATGAATCACATACACAGCATGAGCTGTATCATTAGTATGTGGAGAGTGGCAGATGGCTCAGGCAGGGAGAGATGCATTATTGTTTCATCAGCAGGGTCCGTGTGAGGCAGAGACTGAAATCTTCAAACAGGCTTCCTGGGCATTCTGACCAACCCCCCCCCCCAGCCACAGCCAGGAAGGAGATCCATGAAGAAGCATGGGTTTTTTTTTTTAAGCATATGTCTATACTGCAGTGTAAGCCTAGGGTTCAAACTCAGGCCCAAGCCTAACCCTCAACTCAGGGCTCAGAGTGAGCACCTCAGGCCCCCCTAGGGATGGAGGGTCAAAGCCTGAGTCAAGCCAGGCCCAGCATTCAGGATTCATTGCTTTGCAGTGTAGATGCAGGACCCCCCTCTCCAATAGACTCATGCGCTGGGGGGGTATGGCTGCATAGCAATGTAAGTTTAGGTCTAGTATAACTTGTTAGCAGAGTCTGTGTTTGTCAACCTACGGCTTGAGCAGCTGTATTATTTTTTAACCCCGGATGAGAAATTGTTGAACCCTGGATCCCAACCTGGGGCTCCATGTCTACACTGCATTATGGGAAGGACCTGACTTCAACCATCTATATTCCAGACTTTCTAGTGACGTCCCAAAATGTGGCTGCTCTAGCCGTCACTCATGGTGCAGTGTGGAGAAAAATGGGACTCCCCCCCCCCAATTTGACTGGAAAAAGAAGTGAGCCCATCAGATTGAGCCATACTTTTGCCTGACTCCCAGCCCAGCCCATTCGGCTAGCAGGTATGTGTCAACACTGTGCAGCAACAGGGCTTAACGCCTAGCTTCCCACTTGACCCAGGCTCAGACCCCCACTGCCGTGAGGGGGGGAGCTTAGGGTTGCGCCGGGGTCTATACTGCTGCACAGCCACCGCCTGGGACCCACCGAACCCACTCCACGATCCCACCGTACCGGGAGGGCAGCCAAGGACCGCGGGGGGCTGAGGCGAGCGCACTCCGGCTGGGGGCGGAGTTCAGGCTCAGCCGAGGCTGCGAGACCCCACGAGGGGCGAGGGCATCGGCGCCCCGGCTCGAGTCGAAACAGCCGCTCACGCCGCAACGCTCAGCCCGAGCCCGGCTCCACAGAAGCGGGTGCGGGCGGCTCCCGGGCAGTGCGGCCCCTCGGGCTGGGCACCGCTCAGCCGGCGCGCCGGGCCCCGCTGCGGAGGCGCAGCGCCCGGCCCGGGACTGGAGGCGCGCGCTCTGCGGCCGGGGAGCGGCAACCGCCCCGCCCCGGCGGTACCAGAGCGGCGCGGGCGGGCCGGCCCCGCCCCACACAACGTGGCCCCACCCCCCCGCTGAGGGCGCGGCCCGCGGCGCGCTCCACCCTCCCCCCATCCGCGACTCCCGCCCAGGCGCCGCGGGCCTGTAACGGGCTAAATGGCGCGTGCGCGGGGCCGTTCGCCTGTTCCAAAGCCGCAGCGCGCGCCGTGGATCGGGACCCGCGCGCAGGCCGCCAGGCGCGGGCCTCCGTCGGGAGCGCATTTGCGGGGAGCGCGCCGCCCCGCCGGTCACGGCTCAGAGCGCCCGGCCGGGCCAGCCCGGGCCGCCCCGAACAAGCAGGCCCCGCCCGGAGGCTGTAACGAGCGGGCCGGGGCTGAGGCAGTGCGATCCCCGCCCGCGGGGTTCAGCTGGCCTGTGCCCCCACCCCGCGGCCATGACACCCGCCTCCAGCGCCGGGCACCCTCGCCCGGCCTCGCTGCTTTGCCTGGGGCAAGCACTGCCTGGACCGTAGCTGGCACAGGAGTGGGGCTGCCCACCTAAGTCCAGTGCCGGCTCCACACCTACCTCAGCCCTCGGGCCAAGAGCTGGAAGTCCAGTAGCAGCTCCTCCTGCCCCCACCCCAGCCAGCCCTCAGCATCGCCTGAGCACAGCAAGGGCCTGGTGGGCTCTGCCTTATCAGCCTCGCTCCCATGTGGTGCAGGTGTTGCAGGGAATCTTTCTACCTACCACCACCCTTAGGCTGGGTAGCTACAGCGGATTTGGCCCTTTAGAATCATAGAAGATAAGAGTCAGAAGGGACCTCAGAAGGTCATCTAGTCCAACCCCCTGCCCAAACCAGGACTATCCTCAGCTAAATCATCCCAGCGAGGGTTTTGTCAAACCACAGCTTAGAAACCTCTAAAGATGGAGATTCCACCACCTCCCTAGGTAACCCATTCCAATGCTTCACCATCCTCCTAGTGAAAAACCTTTTCTTAAGGTCCAACCTAGACCTCCCCCACTGCAACTTGAGACCATTGCTCCTTGTTCTGTCATCTGCCACCACTGAAAACAGCCTAGCTCCATCCTCCCTGGAACCCCCTTTCAGGTAATTAAAGGCTGCTATCAAACCCTCCTCATTCTTCTCTTCTGCAGACTAAACAGGCCTAGTTCTTTCAGCCTCTCCTCATAGGTCTTGTGCTCCAGCCCCCTAATCATTTTTGTTGCCCTCCTCTGGACTCTCTCCAACTTGTCCACATCCTTTTTGTAGTGGACAGCCCAAAACTGGACACAATATTCCAAATGCAGCCTCACCAATGCTAAATAGAGGGGAATAATCACTTCCCGCGATCTGCTGGCAATGCTCTTACTAATGCAGCCCAATATGCTATTAGCCTTCTTCGCAACCAGGGCACACTGCTGGCTCATATCCAGCTTTTTATCCACTGTAACCCCCAGATCCTTTTCTGCAGAACTGCTGCCTAGCTTGTCAGTCCCCAGGCTATAGCTATGCATGGGATTCTCCCATCCTAATTGCAGGACTCTGCACTTGTCTTTGCTGAACCTCATCAGATTCCTTTTGTCCCAATCCTCCAATTTGTTTAGGTCCTTCTGAATCCTATCCCTCCCTTCCTGGGTATCTACCACTCCCCCTAGCTTCGTGTCATCTGCAAACTTGCTGAGGGTGCAATCTACCCCCTCTTCCAGATCATTAATGTTGAACAAAAGCAACCCCTAGGGCCCTCCACTTCTGACCAGCTGCCAGCTAGACATGGAGCCATTGATCACTACTCATTGAGCCCTTTGCTCTAGCCAGTTCTCTATCCATTTTATAGTCCATTCATCCCACCCCTACTTTTTTAACTTGCTGATAAGAATACTGTGGGAGACTGTATCAAAAGCTTTGCTAAAGTCAAGGTTTATAACATCCCCTACTTTCCCCTCAGCCACAGAACCAGTCACCTCTTCCTAGAAACAAGCAGATTGGTCAGGCATGACTTGCCCTTGGCAAATCCATCTTGACTGCTCCTGATCACCTTCCTCTTTTTTAAGTGCCTTTAAAGGGATTCCTTGAGGACCTGATGCATGATTTTTCCAGGAATTGAGGTGAGGCTGACAGGCCTATAGTTCCCTGGATCCTCTTTCTTCCCTTTCTGGAAGATGTACTTATTAGTACATATACTATACTTAGTACTTATACATATACTATACTATACTTAGTACTATATTTGCCTTTTCCCAGGGACCTCCCCCCCATTGCCACAAGCTTTCAAAGATAATAGCCAATGGCTCTGAAATCACATCAGCTAACTCCCTAAGCACCCTCGGCTGCATTGCATCTGGCCCCATGGACTTGTGTATGTCCAATCTTTCTAAATAGTCCTGGACCTGTTCCTTCAGCACTGGGGGATGTTCACCTCATCCCCATTCTGTGCCGCCCAGTGCAGTAGCCTGGGAGCTGACCTTGTCTGTGAAGAAAGAGACAAAAAAGGCATTGAGTACCTCACCTTTCTCCCCATCCTCTGTCACTAGGTTGCCTCCCCCATTCCGTAAGGGGCCCACACTTTCCTTAATCTTCCTCTTGTTGCTAACATACCTGTGGAAACCCTTCTTGTTCCCCTTCACATCCCTTGCTAGCTGCAACTTCAACTGCGCTTTGGTCTTCCTGATTTCATTCCTGCATGTTCGAGCAGCATTTTTATAATCCTCCCTCGTCATCTGACCAAGCTTCCATTTCTTGTAAGCTTCTTTTTTGTGTTTAAGCCTACCGCTGACTTCTTTGTTAAGCCAAGCTGGTTACCTACCACACTTGCTATTCTTTCTGCATGTCGGGATGGTTTGTTCCTGTGCACTCAATAAGGTTTCTTTAAAATACAGCCAGCCCTCTTGGATTCCTTTCCCCCTCATATTAGCCTCCCAGGGGATCCTACTTATCAGCTCCCCGAGGGAGTCAAAGTCTGCTTTTCTGAAGTCCATGGTCCATATCCTTCTGTTCTCCTTTCTTCCTTTTGTCAGGTTCCTGAACTCTACCATCTCATGGTCACTGCTGCCTAGGTTGTCACCCACTTCTACTTCCCCTACCAAATCTTCCCTGTTTGTGAGCAGGTCAAGAGCAGCATGGCCCCTAGTTGGTTGCTCCAGCACTTGCACCAGGAAGTTATCCGCAACACAGTCCAAAAACTTTCTGGAGCGCTGAGAAGTGTCACTGTTCCCTCGCAGCCTCAACTGTATCCAGCTGATTTGTCTTAGCCCATGCAATCCCACGCACAAAAATAGGCTGTGATGTTCTTGGAGATACAGAGCAGCCACATCTCCCAGGTGAAATAAACTGGAGCTGGACATGCTGTACACCTCTAAAAATTATGCCCAAGTTAAAAATAAACCCTAGCCCTGGTTAGGTTGCAGAGACTGCCAGGTATGCCATCCTCCCGTACAGCTTCTGCTGCTTGCCTCGTTACAACTTAAAGAGCAACAGCAGCTTTGATCAAGAACATCTGGAGTTAAGGGGAGCCTTGTATTGGCTCCTCTGCTGCTTCCTTTTGGCCCATCTCTTTCATCTCTGGCCTAGGAGTTTGCTCTATCCCAGTGGCGCTCAACCTTTCCAGACTATCATCCCCCTTTCAGGAATGTAATGTGTCACCTCGCTTAAAAACTACTTGCTTACAAAAATCAGACAAAGATACAAAAGTGGCACAGCACACTATTACTGAAAAATTGCTCTCTCATTTACCATATAATTATAAATCAATTAGAATATAATTATGCTTAAATTTCACTTTATAGTATATAGAATACAAACAAAATGCCTGTATGAAATTTCAGTTTGTACTGACTTCACCAGTGCTTTTTATGTAGCCTGTTGCAAAACTACAAATATCTAGATGATTTGATGTACCCCCGCTTGTATTCCAGGGGATAAGCAGATGTTTTCATGTACCCCTGGTTGAGAAGCACTGCTCTACCCAACTCCCTCCTCAACATGGGACTTTAGTTATGAGGGTCATCCAGACCAATTCAGGCTATGGTCTCTGCTGTGCTTTTCTCATAGGTCAATGCTCAGCTGGCTCTGCTCTCCAGCTAGCTGAGATGGAGGCAGAGAAGATCCACATTCACACTTGTGTGAGAGTGTGTTCTACAAAGGTATGGTGTATAGTGCCCAAGCCCAATAAGAACTGAACAGTCTACAGTATGGCTGGGAAGGGTAGAATTGGTGTCTGAGGCAAAACGAGGTATGCAGAGCAAATTAAAGACAGGATGGCCTTAGGTTCTCTCTCATGTTCTGCAATGGATTCTGCTCCCCACGTCCCCTACAGCTCTATAGGTCTGAGCTCACACTATAAAACATTAACATATTCAGTTGATGTCCTGTTGACTAGAGGAAGAAACAATGTTGCTGAAACCCAGAGATATTTTTAGACAGTCACAACCCTAGAGGCTTAGGAACTCTGCAGAGTTCATATCCCAGGCTTCAGCAGGACACCATATCAATGGAAGCCTCTATACTGGCAGCACAAGCAGCATTAAAACACAACATCATGTAGCTCTCCCCCCACAGAATTATGGATAGCTTAGTAACAAATCTAAGTGCAAAATTCAACTCAAAATGGATTCAATCTTTGTTTCGCATGCAAAAATACCACACTGAGTAAAAAACAAATTTCCTGAGAATTTACAAGTAAAACTCTTAATTAGCTTAGGAATTAAAGTCAATTAAAAATGGGTCCTTCAGAAATTTAGCAGAGTCAAGGCTTTTTTGCCCCCAATAATCAGACAGAATAACAAACTCTTCAAACATTCCCTATAGTTAAAACTCACTGAAATCTTGCACCTCAGCTATCTTTGAATATTTTCTTTCAGGATTAAGTCATTCCCCTCCTTCACAGGTGAAAGTTTCTCCTTTAACTGAAATTGAAGCATACAATGGTCTCCACAGGAATTCCAAAGAACTGCCCTTTTTCAAAATGACTGCCATCTCCTAGTCTTCTCAGTGGCCCAAGCCACTATTGCCCTCAGCTGGTAGCCATTTTGAGTATTGCTCCTTGCTCTCAAATAGAACATCCCTGGATGTTAGCAGTGGCTTCAGTCCCATTGAAAAACTTGGGAGCTGGCAGCCATTTTGAAACAAGACACTTCTGCAGGATGACCTTTCTTGAAAACAGTAAAAAATATAGACACTGAGCCTAAGAATCTTCTCTGCATCGGATCCCCTCATCAGATAGGGCAGAGGGGAGGGGGAAGTTAGGGTGTGCATGTGTGTAGGGTAATATGGCAGGTGGAGAAGGGAGGGGAAAATTGGTGTGCGCCCACAGGCATGTAAAGAAGTGCGAGAAACAGTGGAAATTGAGAGGATAGCAAGGAAGGGAGAAGTGGGGTGAAGAGCCCAGATTATTTGTAGTGCTCTGGCAACACAAAACAACTGTAAACCCATATTAATTGAAGCAGCTGCTGTGCTGCTTCCAGAGGGTACCAGTGAATTTAGCTATAAAAGTTAATAAAAATATGATTGATTATTTAAGGCTGACACATCATCATCTTTTCTATTAATTAGAAATATCACACAGTAACATTGAGTTTGTTCAGTATTCACATTACATGGGGATGGCTCATGTGATAGCTTCTATAGGTCCAGCTCCTTGTACACATTAGCAGTTCCTTGCTCCATTCCCCCCCACAAGCTCCCTGCATGCCAGCCTCCTATTTCCCTCTGTTTCAGGGAGTCCCTTCAACCTCCCACCCCTTCTCTGATGTCAGGGGCTCTGTATGCCCCACCACTTAAGAGTGCCCTGGGCCTCTCTATAGGACCCTATTCTCCCCTACCCTGCAAATTCTTATCCTTCAGGGAGGACAGACAGAGCTGTGATGGAAATATTGGTAGGAAGATATTGAAAGGCTCCTGTTATGTGTAGACAATTATAGACCTGGCTGAAGCTAATGGCTCTACTAGCCAGATGCCAGGAGCTCCATGCATCTCCCTGTCCCTTTCCACTTCACTGATTTGCACCAAAATCAGTAGAGCTCTGCACATGGATAGCTGCAATAGTTTCACGTTTTGGAAGTGATCAAATACAGTATTCAAAAGTTACCACATTACATCCCATTCCACACAGATAAAGGCACAACTCAATGCCAAGACCCTGCAAGCTCAGCCAAGGAGCTGAACTCCCCACTTTTTGTAGCCCAAAACAAAAACAAAAAACAAAACAAAAAAAAAGTACAATAAAATAAATGTAAGGTTGAATACAGAGCAATCGTTTACCCTATACTATGTTATAGGGATGTTGTAATTATCCCAACCCCAAGGATTATAAACCCAGGAAATTCATCTAATGCTTAAACTTAAAAAAAAAATCCAATCCTCTGACATTCTAAGGTTTAACACACTTGGTTTCAGGATAATTACAACATCCCTTTAATGTAGGGAGCTACTGCTCTCTACTCTCAACCTTAGCTCCACCTGAACTTGGTTTCTCTAGGACCCCCAACAGTGGGGCATCACCTTCCCCAGCTGATGGCTTGACGTGGCAGAATCTAGGCATCCCTGGCACGCTGAGTAAGGGAGGAATCCAGAAAGGGGTGAATGCACATTTGGTGCAGTTAACTGAAAGAGCCTGGGCTTGGTGCAGCTGTCATTTACACCACTTGTGTGTAACACACAGGAGCTGGCCTAGACCCATCAGCCCAGCTTCAGCTCCAAGGCAAGGGTGGAAGGTTGCTAGTAAGTGGTAACTGCTGTACCCACTCCCCCACCCCCCCCAATTCTCCACTCTCTGCTGCTTTATTCCAGTTAGCTGAATGGCCCAGGCATAAACCACCAGGAAAGAAGCAGATAAGAAAGGGGTGGATGGTATTTTGAGAACCCAAATCAGAACACATCACTAGCCCAGTACAGAGCATTCCTCTGTATCCCATGTTGCAGAAGGGGGAGCTGCCCACATTTGCTCAAGCCGTCTCCTTCTCCCTCCTCCCTGTACAAACCCACCCAGCACCCCAGGGCCACTCTAGAAAAAGACAAACTGGAAAACATATCGGTGTTTGATTTTATTTAGTTGAGGGAAAGAGTTCCACTCCTCTCATATGGCTGAGACCCCATCCCGGCCACAAACACAGCTCGTTAAATACCATTATCTCCTAAACAATGCAAACAGTCCAGAGAAGAGAAATCCCTTCCCATCTCAGAGCAGAAGGAGCACCAGGCCACATCAGCAGCCGTTACCATCTTCTCCCTCAGACAGGGAGTAGCTGGAGAGGCTGAAACTGCTTTGCTCCAAGACAATTTTAATAGTTAAAATGTAAGCATCAGTGCATATTTCAGAGCCCAGAGAGCAGGATCTGGAGGAGGTATACAGGAGAGAAAGGGGAGAATTGCAGGAAGGCCTGGCAAGCAGACACTCACATCCTGCAGGTGTATGAGTGAAGGTTGGGTGGCTGCACCGTACAATGAACACCCACAGAAAGGAAGGTGGGTCAGACCTTGCTGGGCCTTTAAGTCAGATGGTTAGAGCTTCCCCCAGGCTTTCCCTCCCTTCAGCAAATCTCCCCATCACTGTAAGATCTAGGCACCAAAACACATTAAAATGTGAGAGGGTGACATTCACTGGCCCTACACAGTCCAGCTTGTAGCCACTGAGCTACTACCCTTTTACAGGCTGACAATAATAGCAGTCTGCCCAGGTGAGGGATGGGCCATAGCTATTCCTCTGCCAACAATTACTCAGGAAAAAAGGCTTTATTGGACAATAATTTAGATCCCCAGTTAAAATTAGGGGAAAATTCAGCAAAAGGAAGAGATCCTGCCCTTCAGTAGCACAGCATGAAGGATGCTCCCAGGTAGGTGTGCTGCATACTCTACACTCATGGCTAGTGCCATGCCCCTGCTATCTGGGCATCAAAGCAGCATTGTTAGGAAGGAAAGGAAGGCCCTTTGCCTCTACTACCCCAGAGAGAGTTATTCAGCTAAAGTGACTTCAAAAAGGAAAAGCTCAGAGCCACTGTGCTGGGAGGAGCTGGGTCCAGCCTGTGCTGTTACTGAGAGCTGTTCCATCCCTCTGTGCACAGAACAAGTGGAACCAGAGAGGGGGCTAGGGCATGAAATTCAAGCACAGTAAGTCAGTGCAAACCCATCGGGGAGACCCAGCACAACTGGGGGACTTGGCCCCGGGCAGAGCTACGCTAGCTGAATTGCTTGGAGTGGAAGTTGGGCCATAGAACAAATGGCTGCAGCCTCCATTTTCACACAGAATTTTAGTTTTCATCTGAAAGTGTTGAGCCCTTGTTCGTTGCTAAGAGCCTGCAGCCCAGCCCTCAAGGGCCCACTCTAGGGGAGACCTGCAGATGTTAACAGTTGACGCTTCCTTGTCAGCAGCAGAGAGCCATCAGGAGGTAAGGGGCTTTAAAACCACAGACATTATGCAATTCCCCTCTCTTCCATACCACCACCCCACCCCCAAGGCGCTGAGCTGTTCAAGCACATGCTAAAGTTGCCAACTCTCCAGGATTGTCCTGGAGTCTCCAGGAATTAAAAATGTCATGCGATGAAACCTCCAGGAATACATCCAACCAGAATTGGCAGCCCTAGGAACTGAAAGAAGCTGAAGAGGTGTGCCTGGGAAACACACCAGGAGGCTGGACTTCTACACCTAGCCTGCAGATACCTCGCAATGCTCAGCTCCCTCTGGAGTCTAGGCCTAAGCTTGGACTCTGCTTGTGTGCCTGATGTAACAAGGGAAATTCTTCCCAAGTCCCTGTCTATACTGATTTACAGAGACAGTAACAGTGACTTGATTTACAGAAGGGGGATGTTCCCACTTACTATGCTACCAAAAACACATTCCTGCAGGTCCTAGGGAAACCTAATGTTATTTTCACATTTCCTACTGCTCCAGCCACGTGGTGACTGAATGTAGCTTCCAGCCCCAGCACATTAGCTCTGCCATACTAGCCTGTGCATGGGGAAGGGGCGGCTGGGGTCTCTTCCTTGTGGACCTGATCACAGGGGGCAAAAGAGAACTCCCTAGACAGTGTCACTTGCTAAGACAAGCTATGGGCCAGTGAGGGCTGGGGCTACCTGCACCTCCCTGTCTCAGTTCAGAGCAATGTGGGGTTTCTGAGACAAGGCCTCCCATCCAAGTGGCTGGAAGGTTTGGTTTGAGGGCACATCAGTTTCCAATACTGACTAGATTCCGGAGCTATTTGAAAAGGATGCTAGGCATGGCCATCTCACCATCTCCTTCTGTTTCTGTTGACCGCACCCACCCTGCCCCAGACAAACAAACAGAATCCCGCAGCGTAACGCCAGGCAACCCAAGGTGAGATTAGGGCCTCTCACTGGCATCCGTCTGAGCTGCAGTCCCTGGGTCATCAATATGAGCCATAGCGATCCTGGGGAGGGAAATATACCCTGAGTCACTGTCCCACTACTCACATTAGGGGGAGACAGATGGAGATATGGACAGCCTGAGCTGCTTAACATTCCTTGGGACCCAAGAAGCCAGCACACAGCTAATCACAAACACTAGGGACACCAGGCCATAGGTCGCGTCAGAGGAAAGCAGTCCCACCCTGGAAGGCCCTACCCAGGGATGCACTGTGAAGGGAAGGAGCCCTTAGGGCAAAAAGGGTCTTCTGCAGCAGTGTAAGAAAGTGTGCTGAAATCAGTCCAAAGACCGATCACTACAGTAGCATGGAACGGCCTCCGCTACTGGAGGGCAGTTGTCTCTAACTGTAGCATGGAAACGCCTGCCAGGAACTGGTCTCTGCAACCCCACTAGGCATACACACAGTCCAAGCAGAGGACAAGGAAAGGCAGCTTCCTGCAAACAAGGCAAGAGCTAGGAGGCTGAAATCCATGCAGTGCAAATGTAACTTACTTGCCCTGCCATTCATCTGAACATGCACAGAGTGTAGGACACTCAGATCCCCATCCCTGGCCACAGTGAGGAACACCCCTGCCTCACCTGGAGAGAGTTCATCACACCATTGGCTAGAACGGCCATCTTGCCAGCAACTGATTTTACTCCTTGCTTGAACTGGGTGATGTCAGCTGCAGGCAGCACATTCCCAATGGACACACCACCTGCCAAGAGCCAAAAAAAGGGTGGGTTGGGGCCTGAGTGCAAGAGCAGTCCTCTCCCAGCAGGCCCTACTAAGTAAGTGACACAGCAACATACCAGCCCCTCAGCCATGACCCTTCTGGGTTCAGATCCAGGAGCCTGCCGCTGTCTGCCCACTCCCCTCCCTTAGCAAGGTACTAACAAACCTGCTGAGTGCGAGTTCTCAGCCTCCCCAAAGAGGTCTGCGGAGCTGATGGCGCTGCTGCCAGAGAGCTGCTGCAATCGAGACCTGGCTTCATACTGCATAAAGGAGAAAGCAGAAGACTCAGACTCCGCTACAACAGACGGGGATGAGATCAGGGCTGGAGACAGAACGGGAGAGAGTCGGGTCAGGGGACAAGTACAAGAGGAAAAGGCAAGGGCAGGGGATAACTGTGGCACTTACCTCAGCATCTGCTTCCCGCCCAAAGAACATATCTGAGGAGATGGCTTTGGCCCCTGCGAACTTCTGCCGAGCTTCATTTGATTCCACGGCAGATGTCCTGCTCTCTGCCTCTCTCCTACTGGTGGGTCTGAAGGAGAGGAAACCTCACTAAACCTTTGCACTCACTGAAGCAGTAGGGAAGGCAGCTTATCAGCTCTGCTTTTCTGACACATTGCTCAAAACAAACCTACAAAGCCACATGCCACAGCCACTGCCAATCCCCAATCAGGAGGACTGTTTAGCAAAGCAGAGTTTGACTGAGGGTCATGAGGTTCTGTTGGGATTAGTAGGCCTAAAAAATTACCCCCAATTGTAGCTCAGATGTAGAAAGTATGTGCTAGTGCATAAAATGTCACAATAACCCATAACTTTTTGCCTGCTTGAAAACAAACCATGGAAAATAGATGAAGTTGTTTTCAATAATGGCTGTTATAAAAAAAAAAAAGTACAAGAGACCCATATGGAGAAACTGGATTACTCCAAACAAAAAGGGCCTGCTGATATACTTCAAGAACTGTTGAAATTATACTTGGTAAGAACAAAAGAAGGGGAGCTGGAAGTTAATGAATCCAAACTGGTGTGGCTAGACCTAATTGGTGGACAAAATAATGGGGAGGCGGGGGGAAAATGAACTGTGCCACTCAGTTTCTCCCCTTTTGGGGGTTCTTAAAAATAGGCTTTGGGAAAAAAAAGTCACTCTCCTGTCCCAACTTGCCTCCCACCTTGTCTTGTTTCATCTTCCCTGACCCCCAGATGGAAGGAGCAGACCAAACTGAAAGACTTTCTTCCTAAAAGGAAAGCCATTACCCCTTGCTCTTGTTCAGGAAACTCTGTTTTTCATTTGGGTTCTGAAAATCATGACATCAAATCCTCAGCCCACCAGTGGGGATACCTAACTGCCAGCACCGCTTAGGTGGATAAGATCCTGTGTTGCCTGCCTTCCTTTTCTGTTACTTTCTGCTCCCCTTCCTTCCTCCTATCCTCTCTCAATCTCTGCTTTTCATCAAACCCTAAAATCAACAGCTCTGCATCAGCATCGCAAGAGGAGATGACGAATCCTGCCCGATCAAAGGAGACAAGACCCAACCTGATAGGAACATGAACTGGGTCCAAGCAATAAGCGCCATGGTCAGCCTAACTGCCAAAGCATCTATTCATAATTCACCATGAGTTCAGTATTCCAAAAAACAACAGCAGCCATATTTCCCCCACCTTTTCTATTCCCTCATGTGTGTTAGAAACAGAAACGAATACGCTTTACACCTCACGACAGAGTAAAATTAACCCTCTCTTTTTCATCAAAAAAAGATTGTTTTGAAAATAAAAAGGCTCTGATATTTTGCCTCCAAAAGGAAAGATTTTAATAGATTTAATGACGCTTGTTTTGGATAGTCACACAATTCCACTTTCACTATAAATGCTTTTGTTTTAATTTCTTGTGTCTGATCCCTGAACTTTCAACACAGAAATGAATGCTTTTGGGTGTTTGCCAAGGGACCAAGTAAAACCATGGCCTCTGTAGAAAGAGCCCCCAAATTTAAGTATCACTGTTTTAATGTTGGACATTGAAAATTTATAAAACTCCTTTAAACTCTTTTGGTCCTTGAGACGCGTACAACAATTCCCATTGTGTCATTAGGCCATGGGCTTCCTTGTTAAGCAAGTCAAATGCTAGAGTCCCTTTCACTAGGGAGCCAGTGCAGATACTGGGTACTTCCTGTCTCAGTGACCTAGCCCAAGGGTCCGCTCTGTGTGATACACTAAGGGCCCTACTTTGTTTCTGGCTGCTGTACCCATGGAGAGGAGATTTCCATAGATGCTGCTCATAGCACAAGGCATAGAACAGGCTTGTGGGGCTGGGGTTTATTCATCTGTGTTTGGACAATGACACTATCGCTAACCAGGCTGTACAAAGGACACCAGCCTAGTACCACCTCACTGCAAGGCCTGCCACCGGGACCCAGAGGAAGAGTCTGAGCTCCAGCAGCAGCAAGAAGGTGCCTTTACCTCTCACCAACGGGCCGGATGCTGGAGATGGTTATTGCGGCCTCCTCCTCCCCTTTGTCCACACCCCAGGAAGAGTCTGTTTCCCATCGTGAGCCAAAGGCATCTCCCAGTGAGAAGGGATTATCTTTGTACCTAAAGACCAAGCAGATGGTACTCAGATAGGTCAGACACAGGAAACCCAGGACTAAGCCAAAGACCACAATAAGGCTCAGCCTTACTTGGGGGGTCCAGATGTGAAGCCTCCGGCATCTTCAAACAAGTCCAGCTGGGAGCGAGAAGATTTTGCAGCCACTGGTGTCTCCTGCTCAATCACTTGCATCTCAGACAGCACGGAGTGAGAGACGGAACTAACAACAAGGCAGAGAATCAAGGCTCTGGCTTCAGGGACCAAACAAGGGCATGGCAGCATCCACCCAACCTTAGAGCAGCCTGCTTCAACTAGAGCTGACCAACCCTGAGAAGATGAAGAGGCTCAGAGTCCTGACTCTTGAGCCAGCAGGGCGAGGTTCAAGCACCAACCCATGGTGCAACTGGACTAAACCACCTCCACCTAGGAGTCTGCTGGACTGGGATACCAAATGTTCTTTCACCTCCCCATAGCCCAGTGTTGCTGCAGAATGGCAGCTGCCACCAATAAGGCACAGGGGCCAGAGACCTACAGGGGCTAGGCTTTGAGTAGAGTGCAGGGTCCTCACCCTCTCCACGGATGGGAGTGATTCCAGAGAGAGACTCTCACCACGTAGGCATTCTGAATCACAATTCAAATCTTTATCTGTTAAGATGGCAGCAGGCTCCCACAGGAACCTAAGCCAGAGCAAAATACCCCCAGATAGCATTTCCTACAGCAAAGTACCACCCCATGCATCCCCAAACCAAATACCTTCTGGACACCAATCCCATGCCCAGTCTCTCAGCTTGTTCGCGTTTCTTCCCTTCCAGGTTCTGAAATTTCTTCTCCTCCTTCTTCCGATCGATCTGCAATTCCTGATAGGCCAGTCGCATTGAAGTGACGCTAAAGGAAACAATAGTAGTGGATACCAGGTCACCTCTCACCACAGATGGATACTGTGGAGGGACAAAGGGGGGAGGAAGAGAAGAGGGGGAGAACCACTCTGGGAAAAGGTAGGTTTATGTAACAATAAAGTGATTGCATTGTAAAATCCTAGTGTAGAAAGGGCATGCTGTAGTTTTCTTGATGTAGTTTGATTTACACTAGGGTTTCATATCATGTTTGCTTTCTTGTAAAAGACATGTTTTTAACTAGCAGACAAAGCCTCTGAGTGCAAAGCGGGTCCTGATCCCAGCCTAGTCTTTGGGTCGGGCTCAAAAAATGGCATTAGTGGAACAGAGCCAGGATCGACAGGACAACAGGGAACTGCCACATCTCCCCACCAAAGCCTTTTCAGAGGCACTAAATTCAAACACAATCATGGCAATGCAGCTTCTGTCCTGCTGTAGGGGTGACTCCTATTTCAGATTATTTCCAGCTCCTGCCAAGACAGCTACCTTGCTGCTTGTTCAGCACCTACAGGCTGAGTTCTCAGGGTAGAGAGCATCAGCCTCATGCCAATTTAATTGCCCTGACAAGCAAGAATTCAACCCATGACTGTGGCTTCCCCAGAGCTTGACACTCACATGGACTCCTCAGCTGGTTTCCTCGACTCCACCACCTGCTGCTCCTTCAGCTTCTCAGCCACCTGGGCCTGTCGCTCGATCTCACTGAAGCTCTGGCTGCTCACTTTCTGGGCTCCAAGACCCTTTTTTGCACCCAGCTGGATAAAACAGAACCAGAATGAGAATTTCTCCCTAGGACTCCCAAGGGAGTTCAGGGCACATCAGAAACACCCAGCAAGCCATTGAGCTGACCAGTCTGATCCTGCTTCCTGCAGTGCCACGTCAGGCCTTCGGCCCTTTTAGTTCAGCACCCCACACCATAAATTAGCAAGTAACTGATGTTTCAGAGGAGAGAGAAAGTGAGTGAGCACCTACAAAAAGAGTGAACTGAGCTTGTGCAATGCAGTATGGGATTAACTATGTGCTTTCCGGGCCCACCCACGGTACTCACCTAATACCCCATGGTTTGATAGCTTCACTGCCTTCAGTGTAGCAAGGCATTGAGTGTGTGTGGAGGGGGGGGGGGAGAACGGGTAGTGTGGAGCCTCATCAATTGGCTAATGAGGCAGGAAGCAAAGATTTGATCAGCAGGCATCAGACACTGAGAAGGAAGCCCAAGTTCAGAGGCAGCCTCAATAAAGGTAGCAAAGTGAGGTGCCAGGGAACAAGCACTGGCCAGGAGAAGGAAAGCAGGGATGCATAAGGTGCAAGGGAGAATCCCCTGTAACAGGAGTTCAGACATACCCCTTTCTTGGCAGCTCCTGGCTTCTTCTTTCCAATGAGAGAAGATTTTAGTTCTGGAACAGGAAGGAGGGAGGGAGTGAGCAGGAGTGAAAGCATTCAACAAGCTGAGGTTAGTACATAACAGCCTGGGCAGCAGCCCACACACAAAAATCCACAGCCCAGCCGCAACAGAGTCCAGGGCATATCATGCAGTTTTACAGCAGCAGACTGGATAACTTCACTCCGCCAAGACTGAAGCACTGAGACCACGCTGACGAATGAGACACTCCAGGCCCATAAGTTCGGGGCCTAGAGGGGAGCGTGTTGCTGGGAGGGGGGGGAGGGAGGTGAGCAGAGGAGGGGGGGTGTTCTGGCTGCACCAATAAGTGACATGTCATGCAGCTGGTGTCCTACATCTGGTGGGGTTAATGGACAAAGACTTGATCTGTCTGTTGGGAGAGCTCCAGCGGTGTCTCAGAAAGGAAAGACAGCACCAAGGAGAGGTGGGGGAAGAGGGGTCAGTACCCACCAGATGCCTCTGGGGAGAATTATCCAGAAAGCCAGAAGAGTCCAAGCAGCAGGCAGCATAAGCTGTCTCCCTGCAACCAGGGGCACATCTGGAAGGGACCCTGACCCAACTGTGCCCAGGAGGCTGGTTGTGCAGATCCCACGCTACATGATGGATCCAAAAGCCCAGTGGGGCACAGAGACAGCCAGCAGCTCCCCTTACACCTGGAATCTGCCACTTTGGGCCAGAAGTTTGGATATGCTCTGCCACCCAGGAGGCCAACATTAGGGCTGAAGGCAGAATCACAGAAGGGGACAGGCTGAGGTGCCACAAGCAGCCAGTGCAGGCTATTTGTTAGCCAGTTACCTCTGGCAGGAGCAGGCCCTTGTGCAGACAGACACATGGATGCGTCTGAGGGAGAGAGAGAAACAAACATGGGGAATGAACGGGTTACTCTAGAACAGTGGTTCTTGACCTATTTACCACTGGGGGCTGCATCCACACAATATATACACACACTGCCTGTACAGCCCTGAGGATGTCACAAGGGCCACAGCTGTGTGCTGATTGGGCCCCAGGTTAAAAACCACTGCTTTAGGACTAAGGTTTATGTCAGGCCTGGACACCGTGCTGGCCAGGAGCACGCACACTTCCTAATAGGCAGATGCAGGCTCCGGCCACAAACTACAGAGGAGAGCATGGGAGGACTTGCATTCTTGTGGGCCACACCTCCCCACCGAAGAGGAGGCTGAAGTGAGCTGATTGTATGCCAGTTATATGTTGTCACTGGGCTCCTAGGAAGTTACCAGTGTGGCCCTTGGACAGTCAAGCTCTAGGCATCTGTGCTAAACCCTAGAAAGGGAACAAGCTGTTGGGAATGAGATGCATGTTTAAATTTGAGGGGAAGAGGGAGAGATGAATGGGACAAGATGTTTCCAGCACATAGAAGGGAATCAATGGCTGCAGAGCCCGGTCCTCTGGTAACCTAATGAAAGCCAAGAGTGTAATGTGATTGGAAAACCAACAACAGATTCCCCAGGGCACATGTCACAGGAGGATAAATTCCTATTACAGTACTAAGAAGGGCTCAAGCCAATTCCAGCTCTACTGATCTCACTAGAGGAAACCTGCAGACAGACAGCTATTGTGCCCGACTGCACCAGACTCAGAGCCAGCTACAGCCCATCAGAAATGGTTCACTCCTAGGGACAGAGTAACAGTGAGAGGAGAGGCACTGATGTAGGAGAAACCAGAAGGCTCACACACTTACCCAGAGGAGCTTTAGGAGACGTACTCAACAGGTCAATAGATGGGCCTTGGTTGGACTCTGTGGAGACAAGATCAGCAATCAGACGGTAGTGAGGAAATAAGTTTACAGATTTACAGGCTCTGCCCCCCCACCCCAGACAAAGCACTGACAGTCCCCCTACCAGATGCATTCCAGATATTTCTCAGAAAGCTGCAACATCCCCAGAACACAGCTGACTCTTCCCAGCAGCTGATGCATCAAGTTACTCCAGCTAAAAGATTCTTCATTAAGTGAGTCAAGAAACCACTGAGAGCCACCAGCTTGCAGGGATACGTATGAAACTCTTTCAAGGAGCAGCACGTCTTCCACATCCCTGATTCTCTGGGGTTCCCTTCCCTCCCTGCAACATGTGCCTGGAAAAAGGTAACTATGCTCATCTGCCCCTGCTCCAGGCATCCCATATGCAGACCCCATCTATTGCAAGGGACAGTGCAAAGGTCTGTAGGAAAAATTATGAGGTCTTCAGGTGGGGACCAAGAAAACAGGGCAGGCAAACCCTTTCCTTCCACATGCTACAGGGAGAGCAGAGAACTGCAAAATCTCTGATTTGGGAACAGAACTGGTTTCCCAGACATTTCAATCTCACTTGAACTCCTGCACTATGTTACATCACCCATGCAGAGAGCAAGGGAGAATCTGAGCCTTTCCAACCCCAGCCCAGTGAGATTCTGGGGAAGAGAAGCTGTTCAGCAGGGAACTCACGTGACAACTCGCTGGTTTCCAAAGGCTTTGCTGCTCTCTCCAACTCCAATAAGGACAGTGCTGGATTCTGACTGGCCTCTGCCACATCCCAGGTACTGGAAGGCTTAGAGGTTGAAACATGCTGCAATGAGCCTCAAAGGTTGAATGATTCAATACAGTTACCAATCCCACCGCAAGTGAATAGTGGCTCCACCCAGTTATAGATCGAAAGAGGCTAACATGTACCCAAACCACACACATCATAGCTCCTCTGGAGACACTGAAGATGTTAGGGACCTGTCAGCCTTTCCTTGGGAGTTCCAAGAAACCATCAGTACAGGGAGAAGGGAGCCGAGCTGGATGCAGTGTGGTGGAAGGACAAGAGTCTCATTCCAGGGGGGAGGAAAAACAGAGGATGCTATCACAACTTAGACTAAGAGATGAAGGACAGTCCATGTTTGAGGGAACAACCCCGCATCTGACTTGCTGGGGAGGGCAGAAGACGATTCTTTGGAAATGGTGTCCATCTTGGTTAGACCCTCAGGTCTGGTTCCTATTTTACTCCACTCCCCAGCCCAGTATGAGCAGTGGCCCAGATCACCAGACATGGGGCTCCACACAGCAGGGATGATTTGTGGCTGAGCTCCTGCTGCCTACCTGTCTCTGGCAAACAGCCTAAAAAAGAGCCTATGCAATAAAGGGATGGCCAAAACCTGGCCTATGGGCCAAAAGGAGCTGAGGGGAGTTTTCCGGTAGTTCTCAGAGCTGTCCTTCACTACAATGTAGAGTGGCAGCTGGCAGAGGTTCCAGGCTGCACTCTCTGACCTTGCTGTAGGCTGAGAACCAAAGTCTTCGTAGGCTGCAGCTCCATATTAGTACCAAGGGCAGTTGCAATCAACCTTGTTTCATGCAAACTAGATTGAAAGCAGGCTTCTAGCAAGTTGACAAGGCAGCCTTCAACAGGGAAAGCCACATATCTAGCTGGTTTGTCTCACCTGTGTGTGCTCCATGAAGAAGTCAGCATCACTTTTCTCAGGGGAATGGCCTGGGGCTCCACTGAGCCCATCTATCAGGAGCTGAAAGGAAGAAGACATCACATGGACTCAGCAACCAGCATCACACCTCTTTCCCAGAACGGTGCAAACTTGTCAGAACTTACACTAGTGCCATACTTGGCCATGGCAGCACTTGCCAGCTGTCGGATCTTTTCTCTGTACATCTGGGCAGCTCTGCTATTATACTTGGCATTAGCATCTGTGGTGGTGCAGCCATGTTGGCGGAAGAAGGCAGTCTGAGGAAAAGCGGAAAGTTTACATGAAGCCAAGTCAAACTCACACAAGCATCAAACGTCAGTAACCAACTTGAGAGCAGCAGTAACAGGAGGAGGGAATTTCCCAGAGAATAAGTGTTTTTCCTCAGAAATACATGGGCTACTATTCAACTCTGCCTTCACCTGGGACCTGCTGTTCAAGGATCCATAGATTGAAGAACACACTACCAGCCCTTCCCAGGGAGAAGTGCTTCTGAATCATAGCATGAAGCAGGGACTTCTAGACTCTACCTGAGAAGAACTCTTATTAAAAAAAAAAAAACCCACCAACCCATAGATCACAAGTAAGGGAGATCTAGGAAAATGACAGACCTATATTTCAGTAGTCTCAAATATCCACCATGGTCACCATTCTGACCCCTTAACTGAAAATGGGAAATGAGAGTGTCTCCTCTCCTGCAGGTCTCCAGAGATTGGGAGAGGAGAATGGTATCCAGGGCACCAGGAAAGCCATGTCAGGAAGAGCTGGGCACACAACTGAAAGGGAAACCAAGCAAAATGCCTACAGAGGTTCCTCACCGCATTGGCATTGCTGCCCACTTGCATACACCTCAGCTGGAACCAGCTCCAGTTTGAATCCAGCTCTGTAGACCTGCACAAGAACAAATCAGCTATATCACGAAGGTGTAGGTGTCCTGGATTCAGCAGCATGTTATCAGCCAGCAGAGCCAGACATTCCACTGTAATTTAATCACACAGTTCTGGGAGCATGTGCGACATCAGCAGCCTTTCTACTTCACTTCCCACCCAACAACTGGAGTTCAGAGGAGTTTGTAATGTTCACTGATCTCACTGGCTTGCTCCCCACACTGAATACGTAATGCCCATGTAAAAATGTCTCCCACTGGCATTACATTTGAGGATGATGTGACTCTCAAGCTAGGAGATCCCAGCCAGCATCTCTTACTGTTCTCCTGGAATTGATCCTACCACGGCACAGAAGACACACATATTCAGCCCATCCTTCTGTGTTTTAAAGCATAGGGGTGGGAATATAAGTCACATGAAAGACATTACACAAAATAAAAGGGCATGACATACTGGCAGAAACATTAGCAGTAAAATGAAGAGTGAGAGCCACGCCGCCATCACATGTTAGCATAGTATGCAAAGAGACACCAGCGACACCCTGGGCCTCAACTGGAAGAAAGTCAGACATCAGATGGATGTGGGTCTCACAACAGGGCACTTATTCAATCATCACAACAAATGAGAGTTAAGTCCACCTGAAGGACACAGCATACAAGCTTTGGAGAGAGCAATTATCATGCACTGAGCATCCGGATATAAGAGAAAGAGAACCAGAGAAACAGGTACAAGTTTAAGACACTTCTACTGGTAGTAGTAGGTGCAACAAAAGCAGACATAAGGTTATAAACATGGGCAGAAAATAATAAAACAAGACTGCTCTGAAAGCAAAGCTAATACACCTGAGGGAACACATCCTGGAACAGATACTAAAATGGAAAGAGAAATCTGGGAAGTAGAAATTCTCAGGGAGACAGTAGATAGTAAGTTCAACAGGAATATCACTCCCTACAGCAAGCCAAAAAAGGTTGCAGAGGCTTCATATCATCAAGTAGGGAGAGAACAACTTTTTCCATGGCTCTAGTGCACATGCACTTGCACCTGCAATATTATCTTCTGGTCTAGCATTAAAGTGTCAAAAAGACAAACTGGATGCAGATCAGAAAAGAGCAATACAGTGATCCAAGGGCTGCGAGTGAGTTATAAGGAAGATTAAGAGGTAATTCCGTCTAATTCTAGTTAAGAGATGACTTAAGGGGAAACCAGCCTGTAAACATAAGAAGGGTGTAAACAGCAAAGAGCATAACAGGAAGAAGTGGGAAAATTTGGGCTAATTCATAGTAATTTCTATTTCAATCATGCCTAGAAACCCCAATCATAGAACAGGACCCTAATGCACTAGGCACTATATAGACTCAACAAAAATGTCCCAAGGAGCTTACAGATCATGAGAAATAAGACAGCATGACTTTTGAGGCTGAGAAATAATCCCTACAAGGGTGGAGTGCGTGATCAATTGAGACAGAAACAAAATACCAGATAATATTCAGTGATGACCTAACTATTGGGTTTGGATGGGCCCAATACATCACCACCCTTACTCTTCTTCATCCTTGCATTGAAGCCACCAAATGGAGTCTGCACTACAAACACTCGCCCTCAAAAGTGCTTTGGACACTCTGTCCAATACCATATCCTCTCTCACACCACATGCTAACGTGTCTTCCTTTATGACATTCCTCTACTCCTTGGGTTGGTCTTGATCTGCTAGACTCTTACCCACATACTGTAGTTGTCAGGACTGTGCTTTACATGACCAAACCATCTGAGTCTGCACTCCCTCAATCTTTTGTTTGTGAGGGTCACTGAGTAAGTCTCTAGCACACATATTCCTGACATGGCCTTTCTTCCTTATACAACTCAACACTTCCTTTCCTGGGGAACAGATCATTTGCTCATTTTTCTGCTTTGTTACCCAACACTTAGCACCATACATTAAAACTAAATGGACCATCATTTTTTAGACTCTGTTAATCTTCCTGATATCTTCCTGTTACATACTACACCACTTGTGTCTATCCACATCAGCAGACATTTGTCATCTTAGCTCTAATTTCATCCTTCATTTCCCCCCTTACTAATATTGCCAAAAAAGGTGAAGATCTTCACTAGTATTAGCATTGCTTTAGCAATGAGGCTTGTATCCCACTACAATTTCCTTCCAGCTCTTACGCAGAATACTTCAGATGCTATTCCCATGAGGTTAATGAATGTAACACATTGATGCTCTGAGGACTACTTCACTGAGTTTCTTAAGCTTTCCTACGTTAAAAGATCTGAGACCCAAATTCAAAGGATTACACATTCACAAGATACACAGAAAATTGAGCGCTTTTGAAAATACAGGGCCTCCTGCTTGACAGAAGCTCTCCTGCTAATCAAACCTAAATCAATTCCAGTAATGACAAGGTAAGCAAATGTTGTGAGTGAATGCATCCTTGATCTTCAGATCACAACAGCTCTCCCTTCACCACAATACTTTTCCCTTCACCCTCTTCCACCCTTGCGCTAGACATACAAACCTGATGAAGCTTAGGTGCACACCCAGAGACCTGTGGACTCCAGAGCAGTCAATGCACAGGAATACGCCATAGGAAATACTGGCCCAGCTTGGATTCTTAGCACCACAGTCAAAGCAGGACTAAAGGGAAATCAAAGCACGGAAGAGTAGGGAAGTCAGAGAGGGTCTCTATCCCAATCAGCCCCCCTGAACTGGGAGCCACACGGAGATCTGAGCCGGGTGGGTTTTATCCCCCTTTTGGCACGAGAGCAGCAGAAGAGGAGTTGGCAGATTTGATGCCGAAAAGGCAAGGATCCCCCTGCAGCTGGGCAGCGCCCCCACCCCGCTTCCAGCCCCCCTCCCGCCGCCCCGCGCGACCTCCCTGGCCCGCTAGGACGGAGGGCCGCGGTGGGGCCCTGGAACAGATCAGCAGCGCCCCCGGCACCGCCCCTGGCCCCCGCCAGGCGGGAAGGGGAAGCTGCCCCTGCCCTGGCAGCGGGGCCGGGGCGCAGGGAAGGACGGGCCTGTCTCGCTGCCAGGCCGCAGGCACCCGAGGCGGGGCAGGGCCGGGGGGCAGCGCGAGCGCCCCACGCCGGCAGGGCGGGGCCGGGCCGGGCGGGGCCGGGCCGGGCCGCCGGCAGCAGGAGAGGCCCGGGGCGGCGCGCGGCTCCTCCGGGGCCAGGGTCCGGCCGGGAGGACTCGGGCCCGGCGTCGCCCCGGTACCTTGTTGGCCGGCGCCGCCCGCAGCCGCTTGAACAGAGTCTGAATCTCCGCCTTGCTCGGCTCCGCCGCGGCCGCCATGGTCGCGCCTCTCTCCTTCCCAGAAAAGACCGCGGCCGGCGCGGCGACGGCTCCCTACCGGGTCCAATCCGCGCAGGGACGGAACTGACGACGGGTCCCTGGCGGGGCCAACCGCAGCCTACGCCGCCGCCATGACACCCGGGGCAGAGCAGCCGGGAAGGTACACGGATTTCGCGCTCCTGGCGCTCTGCGGGGCGATGCCCAAGGCCTGCTCCGCCATCAACTGTCCGAACCGGGACACCCGGGAGAACCGCGCCCGGGGGCTCTCCTTCCACAGGTGGGAGCAGCCGGGCCGCAGGCTGGGGTCCGAGGGCGGGGCTAGTACCCCTGGGGGCGGGGTTAGTATCCTTCTGGGCGGGGCCTGATGCTGGGGTTACCATCCCTGGGGGCGGGGTTAGTACCGCTGTGGGCGGGGCTTCATGGGGCTAGTATTCCTGGAGGCGGGGCCGGTACTTGAGGCGTGGGGCCTGGCTACTGCTCCTGTGGAAGGGTTATGGCTAGTTGCCCCATGGTTGTAGCTATGGCCTCATACCCTGCAGGATGCTGTGTGCCAGGGCTCAGGCCTGGTCCTGGGGACCGGGATGGAGGGTGAGTGCCAGGGCCCAGGCCTGGCCCTGGGAACCGGGATGGAGGGTGCGTGCCAGGGCCCAGGCCTGGCCCTGGGGACCGGGATGATGTCTGTCATGACCGTGTTGATCTGTCTCCCTGTAGCTTTCCCAAAGCCCATGAGCTGAGGAAGAGGTGGATGTTGGCTGTGAAGCGTGTTGAGCCCAGTTCCAGGAAACTGTGGATCCCAGGTGCTGGAGCCTGCCTCTGCTCACAGCACTTCATGCAGGATGAGTTTGAACTTTACGGAGGGCAGAAGCGGCTGAAGGCTGGCGTGATCCCATCTGTGTTTTCCTTTAAGGTATTGTGGCCAGCGTAGGGCATGGTCCAGGTCACAGAGCCAGCCATCTTAGAGAGGAGCCATATGTGCATGTAGCCCTTCACAGACTAAGATCCAGCAACAGCATAGTGGGCCTTAGTGTGAATAAAATCATGGCTACCTTATGAACTGGCCCCAGCAATTAAAATCTGCTGGTTACTCCCACTTACCAGAGTTTCTACTTGAGCTTATATGACAGGGCTTTGTGCTTTGGTTGCTGATGGTCCTATGTTCAGTCCTGCAGATGACTGCAGTATGTGGCTACAGCATCTCTTCTTCATATTTATAAACTAAGTCAGCAATGGCAACCAATCTGTTCCCTTTCCCCAAAGCAGAAGTGTTCCCTACAACCTATACAGTCCTCAAGATGTTGTCCAGTTTTAGAGTAAGAGGTGGTATCACTTATTCTGCCTGCACTGGCACCAAAACTAGATGTAGAACGACTGTCCCCTCCCTGACCAATGTCATGGTATGAAGAAAAGATGGACTGTGTGGTTAAAGGGTAGGACTCCTGGCTTCTATTGTGCAGCCTGCTGATGTCTTCTGTGGGACATTGAGCAAGGTCCATGAGGCATGGTTTCCCTGTCTGTAACACAGAGAAAGTGATACTTCCCTATGTGCTGGGAATACAGAGAAAGTGTGTGGAGATCCTCAGTTGAATGAGACTAGAGAAGGACGTTTATTACCCTTTTTTATGATACATCAGCCAGTTTTCAATCACCAGCACATTATTCTAGGTGAACCATTTCACTGATCTCATCCTAGGTGAGAATGTCATCTTGTTGAGTTTCTTCTAGGACTGTTTTTTATTCTGGCACAGGAGGGCTGAGCTCAGACTATTACAATGTGTCCTCCTCCTTCTCTTTCTTCTTCCTGCTGTAAGCATTCATCAGTGATTGTGGGTGGATGAGGGTGCTGTCTGTGCCATTACTCCTACTGATTCCTCCATTCCACAGGTGATCAGATTAGATTAGAGATCAGATTATAATAATGAGATTATTTAAAATCGATGGCATAGAAAGAAGCTACTGCCCTTGACACTCTATCCTTGCAGCCCACACATAATGGACATTATGCAAAACAGTGATGGAAGCACCAAACACCACATCAATGAAGCATCCTATTACCCAGCTTGCAGGTTGTGGACTCCAAACATGATTAGCACTGTACGTGCATGACCTTTCTCAGCAGTCTGCACCATTGAAAACACCCAGTCAGCAGCCCTCACATGTTCAAATTTAAAAATGGTCTGCAAAAAAGCACCCCAGCTGGTCTCAGCTTCTGGAATCAGGGGGGAGTGATCTCTGTCTGGTGCCTAGGAGCCAAACTGCAAAGGATGCCGTAGGTCACTTAATAGTGCACAGGCACCAGAACAACTATAGGAAACGGTGTAACATGCTCCTTTCTGCCCCATCTGTGGGGCAGTCACATTTGGAACTAGCTAGAAGTGCTGAGTGGCATCAGCATGAGGGTTTCATTGCAGTATCTGGTATAAAGGTGAAAAGAGGCTTGATTCATTGCAAGTGAGAGGACATGGAAGCAGGTTTAGGTCACATCTGTACAGGGACAATCAGGAAGGGTAAGGTGAATCAAAAAAGGTGTGAAATCAATGTGTGTAAGTTAACCTTCTTGTGGATGCTGTCACTGGTCTGCACTTAAAATTAGAGACCTACCTACATTGCTCAGAGATAGCAAAAATATCACGGCTTGAGAGCCATTGTTAGATCAAATTAACCCCTGGTCGACCTTGCTACTACTTCTGGGAGAAGTAGATTAACCACCCCGATGGAAAAATCCCTTCCATCAATGTAGGAAGCATCTACGTTATGGCACTACAGTGACACAACTGCAGTGGCACAGCTGTGCTGCTGTACCAGCTGTCGTGTAGACATGCCCACTAGATTAAAGTCATTTTAGGTCCCTGTAATTTACTCCTCCAAGGATCAATGTACAAAGAGGATTCACTTCACTCCTTTAGTTAACTCACTTTTACTTTGCTGCGTGTCCCTGTGTAGACAAGCCCTTGAGTCAGCCAGAGCCCTGCCTAGAGCAGAGTGTTTATACTCCATTGTAAGCCTAGGGTTTGAACTCAGGCTCAAGCCTACCCCTCCTCTGTCTACGCATACACTCTGCTAACACAAGGCTCAGACCGTGGGTCCCAGGACCCCACGGGGGAGGGGTTGAGCCTCAAGTCAAGCTGCGACCCAGAGACCTATTGTTTGCAATGTAGATGCAGCCCCACTGGACTTGTACTTTGGGAGTCCACCAAAATAGTCACAGTCCCACTGGCCAACTTTCTTAGTCCTCTGGACAATCCAATTTGGTGGACAGTCACTTTTCCTCACACTTCAGCATGAACAAAGGGCTAGAGGGGCCACATTTTGGGAGGGCACTAGGAAGTTTGCATTATGGGTGGTTGGACTTGGGCCTGAATAATGCAATGTAAATGTTGGAGCCCCAGGATGGGACCCAGGGTTCAGTAATTCCTAATCTGGGATTACAAATGAGTGTAGGTGCTCAAACTTTAGGTTAATAAATCCAGGATCTGCTAACTCAAATTCTACTAACCCTCGGCTTACATTGCAGTGTAGGCATATCCTCAGGGAGGCCACCACAACACTCCTGTGACAACACCAGGGGGCAATTGCCTAGGAGTTGTTCATTTAGCCCAACCATAGAGTCAAGGTCAAAGTCTGCCATCCTCCTTATGAAAACTGAAGGGAATTTATTTGAATAAAAAGTCATAATGAGGAAGAATAAGGAATGGGATAGGAAAGAATATTATAATGCCTTTATCTAAAATGGGGTGTGCGGTATGGGTCACTCCATCTCAAAAAGAATACTGCTGAACTAGTGGGGGCTCAGGACATGGAGAGATGTCTCCTGCAATGAAGAGAGATTATGGCTGTTTACTAAGAAAAAAGATTAATAAAAGGGAACATCATAAAAGTATACAAAATAATGAATGGTCAAGAGAAGACAGGTTGGGAACTTCTGTTCTCCCTGTCTCATAACACAAGAACAAGAAGATATTCCATTAACTTTAAAAGGTGGGAAATTCAAAACCAGTAAAAGAGGAAATGCTTTTTATTACAACACGTAAATTAGACTGGATTTCACTGACAGAAGAGTTAGTTGAGTCAGGAATTTAACAAGATTCACAAAGGGGTTGGCTATTTATATGGATGACAAGAATATCCAGAGTTATAGTTAATGATAAAAGTTTTGGAAGAGATATTAAATCTCACGCTTCTGGGCTTCAGCTAAGCTCTGCCTATGGGGGGTCCTGTGAGACCTGACATGGGAGGCAGATGTATGCAATACCCTACATCTGCCTTCTGGGGGGTCCTTACACCTTCCTCAGAAGTATATGGTGCTAGCTACTATCAGAGGTAGGATACTCAACTAGATGGACCTGGGGTCTGATCCAGTGTGACAATGTATGTTCCTAACTCAGCCTAAAATGACACTGCACTGATCCCTTCTAAGCTCACTTAAGCAGAACAACTATCCAACACCAGTCAGCTCCATAGTTTGCCACTGCATATGTCACATTCCCAAGAAGACTATGGAAGGAGGCACTGCAGGCTCCAATTTCTTTGGCTAGCCTAAATTTACTGTGCGGTCACATGGGCTATGCTGCAATAGCAGGGCCTCTAGGCTCCAAGAACAACAACTTTACCAGTCTCTCTCCATCAAGTTCCTTGCAAGGCTTCCTGTCTCTGTTGATGGCCCCAGCTCTTGACAAAATTTCTCTACTCTGGGTGATACCTTCCGCTCCTACCTACAAGTTTTCCGTGAAAGCAACAGGCAGAGCGAGTTTCTGGCAGTAGAAATATTCAACTTCTTTACGTTCGCTTTACTGGTGGAGGAATGATCTCTTGCCTGTGACTCTTCCCTGGAAATGATCTCTGCCACAGCAGTACTGAGCAGCTCTCAGTTTCCTGCAGCTGTTTCTTTCACATCTCAGCCTGATCAGATGATCAGTCCCTCCATGACAAGTTTCCGAGCTCCAAGCTGATGGATAGTGCCTTGCCCCTGACTTCCAGGTCCCTCTGCATTGCATCTGGCTTCTGCCTCTGCTCTGTGTTTAGAGTTCTACCTCTTTCCAAACTGCAACTAAAGCAGATCACGAGCCAGTTTTAGCTTTCCAGTTTAAGTTCTCCTTGCTGTTTTCCAGCCTTGCTCAGGAAGCAATGGCTCAAACAGTACCCATTACATGAAGGAAAACAAGTGAGCGGTGACCAGGTTTGTTCTTGACGCTTGACATGTGGCTGGGGGCATTTCCCAGCATGACCGTTCCACTGTAAATAGGTATTTGAGCTGAGATTCCACTATAAAGATGACTGGTAAAGAGGAAATCCAAGAATCCTGTGCAGGAAGCAGGGAATTAATCAGAGACAATAGCTTCAGAGGCCAAGAGCAAAGGGTGAAGTGGAGGAATGGGGATGGAATCTACCCCAAGCTTGCAGGGCCTGGCCCAAGAGAGAAAAATGGAGAACCTCCAAGAATAACCTTCATGTGTTTCAGTGAGTGGGGGCTGGCTGCTTGGGAAACACAACTTTTATCCCTGAGAGGGATGGGCAGGGAAAAGCAGGGCTGAAAATCATAGTGTCGAGAAAGGAACGTTCAGAAGATGCCCAATAACCAGACATCCTGTGCTGACTAGAGACGTGCCCTGCCAACTATTGCTGCTGAGCCTTGTCTCATTACTGAACCAGAAGACAGAGGGGACACAGTGGAGAGGGGCTACTGTGGATTCAGTAAACAGTGAAAAACATCTCACTGAGAAGCAACTCCCTATAGGGCACAGTATGGAATGGGTGGTGCCAAAGGGGTCTCTCAGGATAGAAACAATGTGTAGCAGTTTATAACTTCCAAGCACTTTTCAAACAGTAACTAACCCTCACAGCCCCCCAGGAGAGGGGCAAGCATCCACCCATCTTACAGCTGGCAAACTGAAGTTAGCCAAGGCCACTCAGCAAGTTAGTGTCAGATCAAGGATAAGAATCCAAAAGTTCTGGCTCCAGGTCTAGATCTTGTTGCCTTTTGGTGTAGGTGGTTCCTGTTCTTGGATATCACAGAATTGCTAGAAACAGGAATAGTGCATTAAAATGAGAGAGACATTAACAAAATCTCTCAAACCCAAGCCAGAATAGACTGTCTTAGCTGTCTGGTACATGTCAATAGCTAGCTAGATGGTTTCCCCACATTATCCACTGAGAGCTCCAGGTCACTGTTTAAGGGGTTCTCTGCTCCGAGAAGCCACCCTACACTGACTTGCTGGTCTTCAGCCAGTCTTTTTGTAGTCACTGGAGATTTCCCAGGAGCCCATGCATGTGAACAAAGTTTTTTTTCTTGGATTAGTTTTACCAAGCTTCCTAGCCCCAGCTCTGCTGGCCCTCTGGTGAGGAGAGGCCCACTCCCATTTCTGGCTCTGATGCAGCTAGTCCTGGTGGTATCCATCCCTGTGAACATTGGTGCTTAGCCCAGGGAAATTCATTAGTGTCATTTCTTCCACATAGGTTTACAACTTAGTGGTGCTCCCTTCCTTTGAAGGGTCCCATTTCTGGTCCCTGCTCCTTTCAACTTCCCCACCCAGGTGCCTCTAGAGAATATTTGAGCCCTAGTTTCACAAACCCAGCACTGCCCACAGTTTGTACCTTCACTGTGTGCCTCCTCTGGGTTCCATCCATGTTTATCAAAGACTGAGTTACTGTGAGCTTGTGTGGGCAGGGCCTCCTTCCTCTGTTTGTACAGCACCAAGCACATGGATGAAGCTCCGTAAATGACCTCATGGTGAGGGCTTCACCCACCAGCCAGGCCATAGTTTGGCTGAAGTTATAGAAGAGGGAGAGAGCAGGCATGGCCATACGATGAGAAGAGAAGGAAAAACACTTAGCTAGAGGATTTTGTCCAGCTAAGCAGAATGAGTGGGTAGCTCTTGAGATGCTGCTGTTCACCAAAGCCCTGGAGCAGCTGTCCCTGGAAAAAGCCAGTGCAGCTCAGGGAAGAGAGACAAAACAGAATGGCAACAAAGCTGCTTAAAATGTTGGAAGAAAGCTACAAGAGAGATGTTTAAGACATGTCGGAAGGAGACTAGCAGGAGGCAGGAGATGGTAGCTTCAGGCTGTTGTTTCATCTGAGGAGCATGTGTGTGAGTGAGAGAGCGAGAGAGAGTTTTAGGCTGGATGTGAGGGGAATGATCAGCAGATCAGGGAGGTGGGTTCAGTACTGTAAAGATCCTAGAACAGGCTAGGGCCCATGTTTATAGGGAGAATGGATGACTGTGGAGCGGGATTATTGGGGGATCAAGCAATCATTTTTGGACTCCCTATTAATCATTCTTAGCCCCGCTGGTAAGCAAAAGCCTCTTCAGCACTGCTGCTGTTCTTCCAGCAGCTTCCAGCTCTCGGGGGTTTCTACATCACTCTTTAGGTGTATCCAGAGCCTGGGCCAGGGCACCTGACAGTGGGTTTACAGAGTAAAGGAGAAAGGATGGTTCTATGAGTAAAGTAGAGGACTAGGAGAGTCGGGACCTGTGGGATCTGTTCCCAGCTCTGCCAGTCACTCCACGTGGGACCCCTTGGGCAAGTCACGTTTCTTCTCTGAGCCTCAGTTTCTCTGTTTGTAAAATGGGGATAATAAATATCTCCAGGGGATAGGGAGGCTGAATTGATGTGTTCCAGCAGTGCAGAGAAGTATTAATAGCATTGGGATTGTGGCCCCGTTGGCTGAGTCCCTCCTCTGCATTGGCCTCCCCAATGGCTGAGCCTCCGAGGTCTGTCACGCCTGCCTGTGCCCCTTAAGATCAGTGTCAACCATGTACCCTGAGAGTCCCTGTTCCCTGCCCATGGGTCACATTTATTAGCCATGAATTTATTGCTGCTTGAATGATCCGAACTTCTGCCCCACACAGAAATCAGTCAGAGGGCAGCATCCACAAAGATCCCTGAAAGCCATGGGTGCCAATATACCAACAGTAGGCGCTAGTGAGTCTGTTCCACCAGCAGATGTCTCTCCAGCTCAAGATAAAGTGGTAAGTAGAAATGCCAGTGGCAGCCAGGGCCAGGTTTGATGCCGAACGCCTAAGGCTCCCATCCCATGGGACATACAGTTAAGACAGTACTTATTGCCCAGGACGTGGGTGTAGTTTTGTATGACTGAGGTGGAGACGGCAGTAACAGAAACGTTTCCTGTCTCTCAGTTTCACAGATCTCAGCACTAGGCTGGCCTCTGGTGGGAAATCAGCCTAAAAGAGGAAGCTGGGGAGGGGAGAGGAGAATGATGGGCAACTATGATGGATTTAAAAATTAAGTTCTCAAACTCTGTGAAAATGTCCTTGGTTCTCATACGTGGCTGGGGTGGGAAGGCCGCAAGCTGGGCCAGCAGGAATACAGGAACAGGTGGGATGCTAGAAGGGTGACTGAAGTTCCTCTGGGTCTCTGCAGGTGGAGCTCATCCATGCTGAGCACCAATACAGCCTGCTGGAGGGCAGAACAAAATCCCCTCTGTCCCCAAGCCCCATGCTAGGGAGTGAGCGGGAGCAGGATGCAGCCCAGCGGCGCCTCACCTACTATCGGCTGGAGCTGCGGAGTGTTTTGGAGAGCTTGCGGGAGCAACACCTCCTCCGTGAGGACACGGAGCACATGCTGAGAGCCCAGTTTGCTGGTACACGAGGGGGACAGTAACTGCGGGGTTGGGAATACTGCTGAGTAGCTTGCTGTCCTTTCAGAGACCATGTGTTAAATAACAAGACTTGTCCTGCTCTAGCACTCAGCTCAGTGGGAGTCAGCACAGTGAAGGGGGTGAAACCAGGCTCTGGCCTTGGGAAGTACCAGCCTGTGAACAGCACATTTCTTCTCCTGTAGACCATTAGATGTTATCCCTCCCCCATCAATGGCAGCGAACCCAGAGGAGGGTTTTTTGTACCCACTTTGCCCCCAACCCCTTCTGAGTTCTAAGTAGAGGGCCTTGTACCTACTAGGGCCCTGAGTATACCCCAACGAAAGGGCCTCGTCCCTGTTCTCTGCCACGATCTGCAGTATGGAAGGGTACCTACAGTATGCGGACCCAGCCCAGGGGGCTTTCACCCTACTCTCTGCCCCATCCCCAATACCCATCTCTTTGCTCTAGCAGACTTGCAGCTCGACTTGCGCTATGAAGGAACCCAGCGTGGGAGCTACCCAGCCACCATGCGCAACTTTGCTGTCTCGCTCCACCTGTTCTCAGCCAAGGCCTACGAGTGCATGGGGAAGACGTTCCAGCTGCCAGAACCCGCCACCTTGCACATGTGCGTCTCTCCTATGTGCATCATACCCTCCACTGCTGAACAAAGCTATTAGGAAACCTCCACCAGCACTGGCTCAAGTCTACAGAGCCTCTTTAGCCTGGTCTCTAATCCACAGAGCAGGCTAGGAAGATGTGATTAAAATACTGTTGCAGGAGGGAGGTCCCAGCACCTCCCAGCTCAGCAACAAGAGGCCAGGTCTCGGAACTGGACCCTGCTGTCTTGCAGAGGGGCCTGGAATCTCTTTCATGACTCCTGGGAGTGTGGTAGATCAAGCCAAACCTACAGCACTAGGCAACACGTACAAAACCAAGAGAACAAAGTGCAGGAGTTACGAGAGGAATCATCTATTCCAGAGAGCAGGGCTGAAGGCCAGAGAACCGTTGTTTCAGTCTCCAAGAGGGGCAACAAGGGAGAAGCAGGAACCTGCTAGCTAGTTAATTAGGCTGAGGATCAGGGAGTTGATATGGAAACATTTGGATAAAGTGGCCAATAACGGGCAGACGCTAGGTTTAATAAGGAGAGGGATTATCAGCCTCCAAGTGCCATTAATGAGCTGCAAGAGACCAGTGGGGCATCACACAGGGATCAATAGAGAGCCACAAAGTGGTGAGGTGAGTAAGAGATCTGTAGCAAAGAGGGGAAACAGCAGGGAGCAGAGCCAAGCTTTCTAGCCAGTGTTTTCATTAATGACCTAGAGGCCGAAGTGGGATCTGATTTACTGACAACTCTGATGCAGACACATAGGAAACACAGGGGGGAGCAAACAGCTAAAGAAGCTGGGATAGGGAGAGCTGAAGTCATCAAGATGCATCATCTGAATAACAGAGATCCTGAGACCCAGGGAGGGGAGAGGACACAGGTATAAACTGGAGGGGTGTGGCTAGCCTGAAGAACCAATGGGGTGGGGTGGAAAATGTTGTGGGGTACTGTGCTGCTACATTCACATTCATCTCTAGGCAAATGGCATGTGATACTGAAGCAATTATTGTGTCACTCTCCATAGCACTGGGCCAGGCAGAACAGTAAGAGCAGCTCTCAGCCCCACACCTGAGAAGAGAATGGAAAGAAAAAGGACAAACAAACCAGAAAGACAGTTCTAGGGATTAGAAGGCAGGGCAGATGAGGAGAGCCCAAGGACAGTTAAGTGAAAGAGGTTTAACCCGTGAGAAGATCATGCCTGGTGTCTGAATACCAGTGAGAGAAGGAAGAGAGCTTAGCATCAGGCTGCTTCTGCTTCTCCTGTCTTCAGAGGGGAAGACAAGATGGGGGAGTTTACCTTAGACACCAGCTCATGTCTCTTCCCCCTCAGATCCCATGGGAAGAATCCCCTCCACTGTGTGGCAGCATCCTCACCTTTTGTATTCTCTGAAAGTTATGACACTTGCCAATGGATGTCCTATTCCTATCACAGTATGGGCCTTGCAGCTTCCCTCTCCAGTAACTTTCCCCTGTGTTCTCTATTGCAGGTGGCTCTCAAACCCAGATTACAGGCCAGGGTTCAGCCAGCAAGCCTTTAGTGCATTGGCAGAGAGATCACAGGCAAGGCACAAAGACTTCCAGTCCTGTTCTCTGCTCATTGGTGCGATGCCATTGGAGAGGAGAATCCAGTATGACCAGCGCACCAACAGCATGCAGGGGCTGGTGGACTTTGGTGCTGGGAATTATGATGCAGATGAGGTGCCAGCAGCGGGAGAAGCCCTCATGCTTGTGGCAGTCGGATTCCAGGGGCATTGGATAGCTCCTCTCGGCTATTTCCTTCTTGCCACGCTCACTGGCGATGTGCAGTCCCAGCTCCTGCGCCACTGTATCCTCAAACTGTACAGTATTGGCCTGGAGGTGGTCTCTGTTACTTCAGATGCCACAGCCCCCAATGTGGACACTGCCAGGCGGCTGGGGGTGCTCGTGGATGGAGTCTCTGTGAAGTCCACGTTTATCCACCCTGCGAACCCTGCACTGGAAATCGCATATTTCTTTGACCCGTGCCACCTGCTCATGCTGGTTCATAACACGCTGCAGGCATATGGCAGCCTCCAGGTGTGCAGCAAGGCCATCCGCTGGGATTACCTCCTGTGCCTAGGGGCTCTGCAGGAGCAGGAAGTGCTCCAGGCTGCCCGTGAGGTTGGTTGGGTCAGCCTGGATCAGCAGCGGGTGTGGGGGAACGGTGCTGCACAGCTGTTCAGTGAGAGCACGGCTCGGGCCCTGCACTTTGCAGCCAGCCTAGGGTTGGCCCAGTTTCTGGGGCACGAAATCACATCGCACTTTATCACCCTGCTCAGTGCAGTGTTTGATGTGTGCAGCAGTCGGAGCATCCATGGTAAAGGGCCCAAAGCGCCGCTGTCCCTCGCCAGTTATGACTCTGTCAATAACCTCTGCAACGAGTATGAGAACCTGCTGCGGAAGCTGCGCAATGGCACTGGGGAGCTGCTAGGGCTGAGCAGGCATCGCTGGGGGTTTCTGGGCTTCCTGATAAACCTGCGCAGCTTGCAATGGATGGCAAAAACTTATCTGGAGGCAGACGACAGGCCTGTGCCATATTTGCTCACAGGCTGGTGGAGCTTGGACCCTTTGGAGTGGTGCTGGGGAGCCATTCGGCAGGGTTGTAGAGAAAGAGGGGCAACCACAGCACAGACTTTCCAGTCTGCATACAGACATGTCCTGTGCAAGGGTCTTGCTGAGCTGGGACTCAATACACCCAATCTGCTGGACGTGTCCTTGAGCAGACGGGCCAGCCTCCAGCTGCAGGCCTCTTGGCCACTGGGAAAGGGGCAAGTCTGGCTGGATCATTGGTGGCCAGGCTCCAGGCAGGATACCAGGGCCCTAGACCTAGATCCATCCCTTCTTTCACAACTAGAGGAAGACACAACCACCTATGTTTCCTGCTATGTAGTGCGGAAACTGCTGTCACTCCTCACCTGCGCTGAATGTCGAGCTGCCCTGATGTCCCCTTCTGGGATGGAGCCTGCAGGCAGTGCCCTGATGTGCGTGGAGAACAGAGGAAAGCAGTGCCTTCCTGCAGAGTCTGTTCGAAGGGTGATCCGCAGGGCAGAGAAGATCTTTAGCCTTTCCACACGTTTTTTTGGAGACTCCAGGCAGCACCGGAGTTGGGGCTTGGTGCTAGAGCTGGCCATCTTAACAGATGTGAGTGAGGAGCCAGGACTTTTCTCATCCCTTCATGATCATCTCTTTGAAAGCAACATGCTCGTTTCCAATCACTATGTCACTATCCTCCAAGGCCTTGTGCGAATCTTCTTAAAGCTGCATTCAGGGCAATTGGGGGCAGCTTAGGGACCAGAGTCAGGACAATCTACTTGGGTAACTCACTTCAAGGAGGCAAACAGTGAGCAGAGCATGGGCTGTGCCAACAGCCAACAAAGGAACTGGCCCTGTCAAACACCTGGACTCAAGCAATGGTTTCATGCTCCTTGAAGGGAGGTTGACTGGACTTTGGGGAGAAAGGCCAGTCTGAGCTGCAGGAGAAGCAAGCTGGGCTCTGCACTTTGCCTGCAGTCCTGGGCCTATGAATTTGGTCTATGAATCCTAAACGTCAGAGTTTGACAAGACCTTTAGAAACTGTCAGCCTTTTAAATACAATTTTTGTATCAACCTTCCTTTGTTCAGGGGCTTTAATTGCAGAACTAAAGGAATAGGCCAAAATCAAATGAACTGCTTTAGAGGGGAGAGGATGGTTGTTGTGAGAGCAAGTAGAGAGATTCTTTCCTTCAATCAGAATGGCTACTCAATTCCTAGAGCTGGTACAGCAACTCCAGAGCAATATGGTTGCCTAGGCACTTCAGTAGTCCACATCATCCTAGTAGTTGAGCTTCACAATACCCCTCCCCCCAGGAGCATAGGAAGTAAAGTGATCTCTGTGTAGAGATAGGGAACTACAGCACAGGGAATAAGTAACTTAATCAAGGTCATATGGACTGTGGCAGAGCCAGAGATGAAACCCAGAGCTCCCGAGAATCTGTCCAGTAGCCTAACTAGCAGACCATGTGTTTTCAAACGCAGTCCTTCCAAGTCTTTCAGTAGGGGGCAAGAGATCTGTCTGAGCTTCCCTCCCCCATCCTCCCAAGTTCCCTAAATCTACTCCACTCCCTCCCCCCACTTTCCAGCAGTAGCCAGTGTGTGAGGCACTTTCCAGACAAGGAGGAAAGCTCAGTGCCCACCCCAATGGCTGAGCAAGCAGCAGGGGGCAGGAATGTAACATGCAGGTAAAGAGGCGAGAGCAGTAAATGTACAGATGTTTTAATAACAAAGTTAACCTTTTTTTAAAAAAAACGTTATCCCAAGTACACCATCATTAGCCCTTTAGTTTCTTGCAAGCAGCAGTGTAGAAGTGGGTATTTAAGAGTGATTTGAATGAAGAGAGGAGTAGCCTCACAGAGCTGTGGATGTTCCATGCCAAGGAAATGGGATGTTGAGATTAGAGGCAACTTCAGATAGGTAGAAAGGGATAGAGGTGGCCAGGACCAAGCTTGAATTTGCTGTGTTGCCAGAGGGGGAGCCAGGAGGATTCAAACCAGGGTCAAAGTAATAGGCCAGGATGATTATTTTGGTGGCAATGTTTTGTACAGGGGCTGGCACAGAATCCACAAAGGAAGGAGTTACACTAATCAAGGGAGATGACAAGGGCTGGTATGAGAGTTCCCGCAAATGGAATGCAGCGAGATCTTGGAGGAAAGAGTAGTTGCATCTGGTTACAGCCTAGATGTGCAGGGAGAGGGAGATATTGAAGAGGGCAATTTATGGCCCCAAGTGACGAGAATGATGGGATAGGAATGTTGCCAGTGGAAAAGGGATAGTGAGGTGAGTGCTAGATAGGCTGAGATGGAGGCTTGGATAGAGGGAGACATGAATCTGAAAACCTAGTGAAATGCTGTGTGGAAAAGGGTGGCCCAGTGACACAATCAGAGGTAGGAGGACAATTAGTGGAGGCCAGCCAAAGTAGAAAGAGGATGCAGTTGACAGAACTGAAAGCAGCAGGGAGGTCAAGAAGGATAAAGGGCCTGAAATTTGGCCAGGAAATGCTCATGAGACTTTGCTTAGACCGAGACCTGTTAAAGCTATGTCACGTTAAATGGCTGATTTGCTGTGGGGAAGGGGACAGGGAGAGGAAGTGTCTGGTCACTGTTCTGAAAACACCATTTCCATTCGTCCTTTGCTTGGCTTCTCACTCAGAGCCTGGGTGGCCTGGTACAAACATGGAGCCTCTCACTGCGTGACTGTCCTCCTGCCCTGTCCCTGATGGCAGCACTGCACTAGGACTAGAGTTGCTCCTTTGCTCATATGCACTAGTTAAATCTTTTGGGTGATTGAGGGGAGGTGGCTTGAATCCCAGCTTGCAGGTTTCCCCTCCTATTTTATTAAGTCAGTTTATTGTCCTGCTGCTCGCTGCCTTTCCTAGCCCATTGTGGTTTGGTTAATCCCTGCTTCATGCTTCTCTCCTTGACGCCCCTCCAGGGAGTTTTCTGCCCAGCCTCACCAATCTGAAGCTGGGGCCTGTACTGCGGTTTGAGTTCCAGGTTTGGCACAGTCCCTTCTATGAAGTGCCTCTGCTCAACCTATCACCATCCACGTTACAGCCTGCTTTGGGGCAGCTGTTGCAGTTGGCAAAAAAAAGAACGTCACCTGCACAGCTTTTGCCCATTAACCTGGTGCCAGTTCATTTGATTTCTGCTGCCCTCTGCACATGGGCAGAGTCCAACTGTCCTAGAAATAGCTGAGGCAGCCTTAGTTAAAAACACAGCCTGACCTTCGGTCAGACAAAGGCAGTGTCCAGCACTGAATGGCTATGGCCTTGGGCTAGGTCAGTAAACTGAGCAGGAATGCAGAGGGAGGGGGCAGACGTGGCTTGTTGCAACAGCTTGCTGGGGTGTGGGTCAGGGTTTCCATGCACTTGCACCTGCTGCGATGCTTCTGTGCTAGTGTCAAGCAGCCCCACCCCACAGACACCAGCTGCAGCAAGTGTTCCATAGGGCCCTGTCTGGGACTGCTACAGACCCAAAAGAAAGTGCTCAGCTGCTCATCAACTTTGTTGATCAAGCTACAAAAGCATATGTGCACAAAGTGTGGGGAAAAGAGAGCAGGGGGTGGGGAGAAGGGGGGTTGTAAATTTAAGCCCCATCTGCAACAAGCAACACCACCAAGTGCAACAAAGAGTCCTGGGCATGATACATTAGGGATGGAATGGTTGGTGGATGTTGATTGCTCCTGTCACGCTCCAGCTGTAGATGGAAACTGTTTTCCCAGCTGGCTCTGGGTTCCAACTCTCACCCTCAGAGACCATGAGGCAGGGACCATGGCAGCTCAGGTGGTAGATAAGAAACATGCTCACCATCAGACTCTTGAACTACTTCCTACAAGCAGGCTCACCGGGCCTCCCATACCAGCCAGGGTAGCCAAGCACAGGTTGCCCCCTTCTCAGAATACAGCAGCCTTCTAGATATTTCACTGCTAACTCAAAGCAGGCTTTCCCAGAAGGGCTTTGGGATTGTTATTGAGTTTATGTGGCAGGCACTAACATACTGTGATGATGGGGGGGGCGCAGCGGAATAGAAAACACTTGCATAGAAAAATAAAATAGATTTAAAAAATAATGTAGTTAGTACAGTTGTGGTGCTGTTGTAGTTTAATTTGGCTGTACTTGAAATCTGTGTCTACAACTAGTTCCTGTTTGGCTCTTTCAGAGCATCACATGCAACCCCAAATGTGGCAGTGTCGATTAGAGGCAGGGCCTTGGGAAACTGCACAGTAAAGTTCATTTTCCATTCAGCTGGGGCTGGAACAAGTTCTAACAATTATAGAGCTGTAGTTTAACATCATCCAAACATTTAAATCTGAACATTTCAACAGGCTTCTGTATCTGTTTTAAACCAGAAATCATTTTAGGAATCTAATAGCCCCAAACTGGATCAACCAATTATGGTAAAGGTCATTTGGCTCCATTATAGTTTTGTATCCATTTTGATTGGTCAGATCTCTGCCAACATCAGAAGTTTGTCAAGACGTAATTGTATTGTGCTGGTAAACAAGTATAAACACAGATGTTTGTACCAAGTTCTGCACTGTGAGGAAATCACCAGCAGATGTAAGTATGGGTGGTTTGTTTCTTAAGTAAATTCTTCATTACATAGGTTCCATATTCTGCTAATCTATTTGTTTATAGGTAGTTCATACTGTCATACTAACATTCAGACGCCAGTAAGGTCGAAAAGCTCCCTATTCTTAATGTGTGGTCCCCTCTCCATTACTATAGTCCTTGGCAAGTAATGGCATTCGCAGTGTGCAAACTTGATTTTCTGGATCTGGTCACAAGCTGTGGTGTGTTTAAGTGTTGATATTTCTGAAAAGTTGCAAACAGTCCATTCTGATCAGGTGGTCATGTTTTCTCAGGACAAACAAAACCTGATCAGACTTTGTCCTCTGGAGGTGCAAGTTGTTCATTCTGCATCACAGGTTATTTCTGCTACACTTCTCTGTACCTCACACCATGTTTCACGTACATTCACCATTTTTTCAGTGGCACTGTTCAGCTCTGGCCAGAATACAATTTCTAGAAAGGCAAGCTGTGGCCAGCACTCTCAGTTGCCCTTCCTATGTTTGTCCCAATATTACCTTGTTACGATAGAAAGGCTTATTTGTCCTTTTCAGCCTTTTCTGAGAATGGTTATGAAACTTCATTTACATATTAGGAATCTATAGGTTGGAAGAATAGATTTCTCCATTTATTACCAATAGTTTGTTTTTGTAGGGTTTTATCCTTGGCCTATTTTCCCCTCTAGCTCATCTCATATGCCTGCTCAGGATACTTCTATCATGTTCATGTGTACGATCACTATTGGTCTAGGCCATTTGGCTGCAGGTCAGTGAAGGGAGGATATGCAATTTCTAAGCTATGCCCTCGCTGGAACTTCAGGATCATGCTACTTAAAGGAACGGCTGCATCTTGGGTTACACTTCTCCATGCCCTTTTGTGGACCATAATCAGTGGTTTATGGTCCATTGCAGCTTTGAAGATTCATAACTTTCTTTAGTCTGTGTAGAGAAAGGGAAGGTCTAGCATCTTTTGATTTGGACATTTTCTGCCAGTCACACTTGTTAGAGGCAGCCTTCAATCCCACTGCTTTTGAAACCTCTTCCCCTGTGTCAAAGCATTGCTGCAGCGTTGCTAGAGTCTGAATTAAAGGATTTATAACATTTACTAACACATGCTGCCATCCAGACCGATTCCCTATGTCTGTGAAGCTGTTTTATTGAAAGGTCTTCAAGGTGCATAGGTGGGGACAAGCTTACTGACCTAAACAAACATGCCTGGCAGTCTCAGAATTCCTTTAGCTTTAGGTCTCTGCATATTCACTAGTGCTTGAATCTTAATTCTGCCACTTTTTGTGGTCGTCCTCTCTGCTCGCTTTGAATAACTTAAAATCGACACCTGGGCCTTATTCAGTTGAAGTTTGTTTCTTCTTGTGGTTTCCAGTCCCCAGGAGAGTTGTTCATGAAGTTCAGGAACTGCTCCAAATTATGCTAGTATCAATGTACATTTTCACTCCTGAGACACCTTCCTGCACCTGGTACAGTGTGCAGAATACTTCCTGGGGCCAGGTATATCTTGAAAGGCAACCTCATGAGGCAGCCCACTGATGCATTGAAAATGAAAATCTCAAAGCTTTATGGCCAGGGATATCTGCCAAACCCTGCCAATGCAGCCAATTTGATGAAGAATTTGGTTTCTGCCATCTCAGCAGATGTTTTGCTCCATGTGCTCTTGGGGTCAGTACAGAGTTTTGAGTCTGCTTGCTTTTTTGTCTCTACAGTTAAAGGAGCAAACCTGGCTGTTGGTTCTCATTTGAATGTCTTATGTTTTGTTGCTCTTTTTCTAGTCTTGGAACTTTTTTGTGGTCTTGTATAGCATCAGGATCACCCGGAAACACCTCTCCTGTGATAACATATTCATGTGATTCAGTTCTGTCTTGCATGATTGGGCCAGAGTTCTCAATAGTTATTCCGAGTCTAGGGCATGTGTCTTCTTGACCACCTTTCATAGGCCGAGCATCTCATGTGTATAAACCCAAACACAGTTATCTTCCTCGGTGAAATTCTAAGCTCCGTTTTACAGCCTTGCCTCTGTATCTCAATAATGCACTGGCCCAGGACTAAAATCTTACAGTGAAGAATCAATTCCAATCCCACCTTTAGCTTTACACTTCAAATGTCTCCTTTCTGTTACGTTTATTTGGGCTTTTAGATCCATTCTGAATATCACATGTAGGCCACAATCAAGGACCTAGGCTAGCCACATGCCAGCACCATGGCTCTTAGGTGCCCTACTGAAACAAAGACGGATAGAAAACCCAGGCCATAAAAAGCTTTATAGATCACCATCACTGAATAGCATCTGGAAACAGTTGGAAAGCTAGTGCTAGTGGAACTGGAGTAAAGTGGCTTCTGTTGCGAAGCAAGTAGGTGCATTCTACACCACATATTGCTTCTAAGTGGTCTGCAAGCACTGCACCCCCTGCTAACAATACAGTCATCCAATCTGCAAGGCAAGGGCTTGAAGAAAGGGGGAGAGAAGGTCTCCAATGTGTGAGAAGGGCTCATAATTGCTTTTACAGACAGAAGGAAGAGGTAGTTTGGGCTATAGTTATCAAGGGTCCAAAAACCCACTAGAAACCAGGTGTCATGGACCTTAGTGGGGCAGGCACCAAGCCTCATCCCCCCTATGTCAACTTCATCTTGGCTGGCGGCTCCAAAAAGGTAGATCATCCACTTCCCAATCCCAATCAGATTGTGGGAAAGTAGAAACAATGCACCATCCTTGGTTTTACGACACCTTAACTGTGTTTTGTGATACCCTCAGCCTCAATAGTCTTACCGCTTTCCTCAGCTGTCTGGCACATACTGACTAGGATAGGAACCTCAAGGTGCTCCACATGGGATAGCCATTCAGGCAGGTGAGCAATCAGCAGCCCTACCCTCCTGGATCTTTGGGAGGAGAGAAGAATAGAATCCAGCCACTCAAGCTCTGCCAACTACTCCAGCTGCAGTCCACAGAGGAATCAATAAGACCAGCAGGTGAATGGTATTGAAAGCTGCCGGCAGATCCGAAAGAATTATCATGAACAATGCCTTTTGCCAGTCCCTGTGAGAAGGGGAGCCAAGACCATCAAAGCTTCTGGAGAGCCATACACAGGCCAACCTGAAAGGGTTCAAAAAGGAAGCTACACCAAGGATTCCTCATAGCAATTTTCTTTTCAAAACTTCCCTAAGGAGGGAAGCTTAGTAACTGCGCAGCCAGCAACCACCTGTGGACCCAAGAGCTCTCAGCTAGCTTTTACAAGCAGAAGCATAGAAAGCAGGTGAGACGGTGTTCCCCAATGGCCACATATCGGTATGTGCCAGTGGCCCACCCTAGCACAGGCCCTTAAGACCCTTCCCTGCACCCAAATTCCTACAGTGCTCAGAGACAGCAGAAGTCTTTATTCATCTGTGCTTATTTATTAGAAAATCCCTACAGCTCTAGAATTTTTAAATGAAGCATTGATTACAAGAAATAAATGTCCCGAGAGAGTCAGAGTCCAGAAGTTGCTGCACATGCTGTTGATGTGGATTAGGCGCTCAGCAGTGGCCTGGTGACCTCTGCAGGAAATTCTGGTATATGTGAGAGACACCCCTCAGGCTGGGATAGCAATCATGAACCCACCCTCTTGACATAGTTAGCAGGATACAGTCCAACCTGGCCAGTGCGAAGCCGGCCTTTGCACCAGCCCTGCTCATCCTCTTCACTGATCTTCATGAGCTCTTCACCTAAAGAGGAAACAACACAAACTTTGCCACTGGAATGGAGTCAAGAGCCCCACACCTCCCAGTATCTGGATAGCTCCCTACAGGAAAATGCACACGACCCTCCTCTTAGAAGTACCAACACTGTACAGGTGAAATGTAGCAAACAAGTCTAATCTTAAACTCATTACATTTCCCATTGGACTGGGACTGCATTGCAGGCATGCAACTCGACAGAGGGAGCTTTCGGAGGAGACTGTGTTGCTTGTAAAGGATTTCCCCCCTTCTAGATAGGGAGACCGGCACCTGAGTGTTGAGAGAAGGCCATGGGGGAGAACTGCGCTCACCAAGTCTCAGCTGGAACTCTGCGTCATGTTCTCTCTGCCACAAGGCTCCTCCGAAGCAGTTAGGAAGGACTAGTGAGAAACTGCTGAGCAGTAGCTGTTAGGACCCAAGAGGGTCATTCAACGATTGGCCAAAGCCCAGGCAGTCAACAAGCTATGGAATGGGCTAATCCTCCCACCGAGATTAGCCAAGAAGGGCTCTCATTCTTTTCCTTAGCTCTGCACTTGGGGAAAGGGAAGGAAGGGGATCTCTTCCCACAAACAGAAATCCTTTGTCTCTACCCTGACAGCGATTTGACTGCCACTGTGGACTGTGCAATTGTCCAGAGACTGGGAAGGAAAGTCACCTGGTGCATGCTGGTCATAACAACATTTGGGTGGAATGAGCTGACCCCAGCACTGCTGGGAGTGACAGGTTTGAGTTAGAGATGTTTCTTTTGGGGTGGGGCCCTTGGGCCTATCATCTTCCCTCTCCTCTCCCCCCCAACCAGCAAGGGTCAGGAAAAGAAATTGTATTCCCCATCCCACCCCTCACCAGGCCCTTTGGGTAGTTGTCCTGATCCACCTTATCGCTGGGATTGCTTAAAGCTGTTGCACTGAGCCAGTAAGTGAGTTAGTGCAAAAAAAAAAATCTAGTAGTGATGACTCAGCAGCACAGATGCTGACCTCATGCATCGGCCCTTGCTGGGCCAGGGACTTTAGTACCTGCAAAGAGAGTCATGTTTCTGCAAGCGAGTCAATACAAGCAAGATTAGAAACACTCCCAAGATCCAGATGGCCCATTGGAAGATTGGGGAGGGGCAGGCAGAATACAAGGAGCTGAAGTGGAGAGAAAGGTCCCAGGGTTCTCCTTAGCCTCATCATCTACTGGGAGCAGACTGTTCCAGTCCCAGGAAGCTCCCTCACCTTAGTAGCTTGTGGAGCTTCCTCCTGTTAACCTAACTGGCTTATTGGCCAAGAACATAATCCCTCCCAAAAGCTAGCTCTCCTAGCCACTTTTTATAAAGGCAAGAGGCACTTTATAAGGCAACCCAAACCTCTCCATTTAAGTTCCTAGAGGAAGGTTCAGAGGGTATTTTCACATTTCTGGCCCAAGGGAGTAGCATTTGCTAAAGAAGTCTCATAGAACATGCAGCCGGAAGACTGCTTGACCCCACTATGTCTTTATTCAGAGAGTTTCCACCTATGACACACATACCAAGTAGGTCCCCATCCTCCCCCAAACGAACACCCACCAGGTTATGGGCCCACTCTTCCCCGATCCCACGGCTAGGACCCAAGCCATTCCATTTTCAGCATTTGAATGCCTCACTAAGTATGAAGTGCTTCCTCCACAATATGAGCTGTGGTGGGATGGGGTGCTGGCCTGACCAGTGATACGCCCTTCTCCAGGAGAAGCATGCAAAGACAATGAACAGTTCCCAAGGAGCTATCCAGATCTCTCACTGGGAGGTTTCCAGTCATCAGCCCAAGTGGTAGTGGCAAGGGGTTAGTGCCTCTGTACCTGCTTTAAAGCTCAGTTCATCAGCCTCCTGTCCTGTGTAATCATATAGCGCTTGCACCTGCACGCCTGGTACCTTTATGTCCTCCTCATGCCCATTGCCATCCAGACACTTCTTGGGAGTGTCGTCATCGGACCACTCCGACATGTCCTCTTTCCCTCCACTGTGTGTGAGGTAAGGAAACAAAAACCAAAACAGACACAGGCTCATATCAAACTCAGAATTGGCCCTCTGAGGTGCCTTCCCATTTCCTGAATCATGCACCAGGGACAACTATGCTATCGCGCAAGGAAGAGATAGAGAGGCTCACAGGAGAGCAGAAGTGTAGGGGAAGGAGAAAGACCAGGACAAGCTAGATTTGGCTGAAAGCAGACCAGGAAACTTCAGAATCCCAGGGGGCTGTGCAGGTAACTGGTCCAAACAGCATTATCCCGCTCACGCCCCATCCCCACTCAGCAGACCCTCCCCTCTCCCGTACCTGGGACAGGCCAGTTCTAACACAAGGAAGTCCAGGTACTTCCAAAACATGCTCAGCTGGAAATAACCCATGAAAGAGAAAGGAGGCCACATCCCCCCAGGACAGACTCAGCTGGGATGCTGGTGTCCCTAACTCAGGTGCCACAGCAGAGGAGATAGGAGGAGCAGAAGACAGATATTTTGAGCCAAGACACCCTCTGGGTAGGTTGTGTTCCATACTAACTTCACATGGGCTGATGCCCTCAGGGTGTCATAGAAGAAACTGTTCTGCTCCGCTTGGTAGGAAAACCTGTGGATTGGCAAACAGGGCCCTGAATCCAGCCAACTGGGAAAGGACAGCAGCCTGGATACTGCTCCACACACATTCAGCTTCCAATTCCTTCCCTCCCTTGTCTAACTATAAGCTTCGTTTGTGCCAGCAGGGGATGTTGTCTTCTGGGACAGGAATGAAGTGACCACCATAGGACATTGATCTCTTAAGCCTCCTCCCCATTCTTAAACTCATTTGCTACAGATCCTAGAAGGAGAAGCAGCTACCTTAACTGTGTAAGCTGCCATCCTTGGGCTTTCAAGTTTTGACCATGTACCACCCATCCCAAACCATGAGAAATAAAATATCTAGGGAAGAGTCTTGTTCAAACATCCAAGACTGCTGGGTTACCTAGGGAAGGAATTCTAGTTCTCAATCCCCATGGGTTTTTCCCCCTGTCTCCCAGAGATAAAAAGAGGTGAAGACAAAATCCTGCCAGCACCCTCCCCCACACAGCATCTTGCTCAGCAGTGAATCAGACTAAGCAGACCCATGCTAGGGTGTGTTCTGCTAATTGAAGGGGTTGATAGAAAGGACACAGACACCAGTAGAAAGAACAAGGTTGCTTGTCACGGTGGCCGAGTGGTTAAGGCTTTGGATTCGAAATCCAATGGGGTATCCCCGCACAGGTTCGTATCCTGTCCGTGACACCAAATTGTTCTGCTAATTGACGGGGTTTGGCAAAAAGAACACAGACACCAGTAGAAGAAACCTTGTTCTTTCTACTGGTGTCTCTGTTCTTTTTGCTAAACCCCGTCAATTAGCAGAACAGGGTGGGATAGAGAGGAGACCCCAGCACTGAGCAGGATCAATAGGAGAAGAAGGACCTAGTATTGGCACCGCCAGGAGACTGCATGTGACAGCAGAGGAGATCCTTACACTAACCCACCCCAACGCTCCAAGAAAGCCCCATCCCCTGTACTACTCATCTCAGTTGCACAGGCAAAGGCATTGCTTGGGGCATGCCCATTTCCAGCCCAATGGCTGAAACACCAGGGAGAGAAAGACAAATGAGGTCACTCCTATCAGCTCAGTAAGGTCATGCCCCAGGGCATGATGTCCTAAGCCGCAGCCCTTACCCTCGCCGTGTCTGTGGAGGGGTCTGAGACACACCGTCCCGTGTGGACACAATGCTGGTCAGTGTCACATCTTCAGCACTTTTACTGCTTTTCTCCTTCTTGCTGATTGGCCGCTGTGTTTCCAGGGCCCATTCCTGTCCAGAAGGAAAGGCACATCAGTCCCCTGAGTCCAGAGAGCTTTACACTGTTTATTCTAGTGCCAAAGAGGAAGACTGGGGGAGGGGGCAAGGCACAAGAACATCATATTTAACGAACGGCCAAGCAATGCAATGGAGTAGCATTTATGAGAGCACTGCAGAGGCAGTAAGGATTGGGAGGGGAGGAAAGAATATGCAGCATTTAAAGGGAGAAGCAGCATGTCTCATATACCCCCCCCCCCCGATCATATCTGGACAGGGGCCTGAATAGCTGCCGTTTGGCTGGCATGCTCACTCCCCAGCTGCCAAAGATGGAACTTGCATTACTATTCCCTCTAAGAAAAAAGAAAGATCCAAACATCATGATCCCAGGTGAGCAGGGGCTTAGCCTTTCCAGTAGGAAGAGTTTCAGAGGGCGGGGGCATGGATGGGAATCCACAGAGAATGCGTTCAATAAAGCAGCCCTTTGGCATGGAGGAAGGATTTGTAAAAATGCATGTCACCTCAAACTGTGGCCAATTCATGGCCATGCCTGGCCCATGGGTGTTGCGCCACCATTTCAGGTCCTCCTGGTCATCTGCAGCCACGATTCCCTGGTACAGATCTCGGTACAGTGCATGGAAGCTGCAATGAAGAGCAGAACTAACGTCAGTGAGCAAGTCCTGAGCGTGGGGTTCTCTCTTTCACCTCACATCATCCTCCTTAGAGAAATATTGAGGAATTATAGAGGCTGTGCTCCAGCAACGTAATCCCAAAATATTTCAGAAGCCACACACATTCTGCTCCATGGAAACACCACTGCCTCAGAGATGGAGCAGGGAGCTAGGTGATCTAGCACACAGGAAGGAATGGCTGGGGATGGGCCGGTTTGGTGTGGGAATGCCCTTCTGCTGATCTTCATTCCATGACACATGCTTGTAACTCCTGGAGCTTGAAAAGAGTTGGCAGAAGCCCATGAAGAGACTCAGGGAAGTGGGGGACTGTTCCCTGACCCTACACACAAACTGTCCTGTGAGGCTGCAATGGCTACCCCATGCCTCTCCACAGTGCAACATGTGGAATTGTGGCCATCTCTACCACAGAAGACAATCTCCTGATTCATACCACACCCAGGGAAACAGGTTAAGTGTCTCTAGCTTTTGGAGGGAATGGGGTAGCAATGACCCTCAGGCAAAGGTTATGAGCAGTGAGTTGGGGTATGTCTATGCCATATCTGGGAATAAGCCTCCCAACCTGGATCCACAGACTTGTGTCAATGGAGTCTGAGTGCTAAAAATAGCTGTGTAGACACTGCGGATCAGGCTCTGAAGCGGGGGGGAGAGGAGGAGGCGTGGAGGAGGAGGGAAGGGATGGGCTTCAGAGCCCAAGCACCAGCCTGAAGCGCAACTTCAAAGCGCCTTCTACACAGCTATTTGTAATGCGATAGTGCAAGCCTGGTTAGCACAAGTCTGTGGACCAGGGCTGGGAGGCTCACTCTTAGATGTAGCCTAGACATACCCTTGGAGGCATTCAACAGCCTTTAATCTACTCTATCCTTCACTTTGAAGTAAAGACACACACCCACAAAATGGGTGCTTGATGGTAGGAGTGGTGGAATCCTCTAGGCTCAGAGAAAAACCAAGGTGGAACCTTCCCTGAGGAGATGGCCACTGAATAAAACCAGAGAAAAGCTGTGGTCAGACTGAAGATGTTCACTCAGACGCATTAGAAGGGGAAATAGTAGGACACAACCCTCCCCACACCAGACTCTCTCCTTCCCCAGAGCAAGCATCCCCTGTCGCAGACCACAGCACGCTGAACAGGCTGGTACCTATCATTGGTAGAAATGTTGAGGTGCTGGTGTAGATCCAGGAACATCTCCTTGAAGAAGCACAGTCGCTTACACTCTGCCTCCTGGCAGCCCTCGAACACTTGTTCCATGTCCTCCATGTAGCGGGGATTGTAGCGGTTTAGCTCCTCCAGCATCTTCTCATACTGATCTTTACACTGCAGCAGCCAGGAAAAGGACCAAACATAAACCAACCGGCTTTGGTAGCAATCCCTTGCTCTTAACCTTGTCCAGCTCTCCCCCACCAACCCCTTGGCACCCAAGAACTTCTTCCACATCTGCTCCTGCTTTCCTTTCCATCAGGGGAGGTGATGGGGGGGTAAGGGGAACATCAGTGGAATCCAGGCAAGGCAAGCCCCTTTCTCTCCAGAGCCAGGATCCCAGTCCACCCCTCTCTACCTCTGACATCTTCCCCAGTTCTCCAACGGCAGTGACTTTCCCAGCCCTCACTCTCAAACGAGGGGCAGAAGAGAGAGACACCCCTTTCCAGCTATTTTCTCCACTGAACAGCTCTACAATCCTGCATTCCTCCAGACATGCGTGCTGGCCACTCTTGTGCCAGGGCCTTCTGCTCTGCAGCTTCTGCCTTCTGGAATTATTGGTTACACAGCACCATGTGCACTGCCTGATCCTTGTCCCCAGGACCTGACTAGCTACAGGTCAGTTCCATGAGGTACAGAGCTCCCTCACCTTCCACTGAAGTCAGCAGGCAGTGAGGCTACTCAGCACCCTATAGGACCAGGAACTAAGTTGATTCCTGCCTTCATCACACTCATTGCAAGTCTCTTTTCTTGATGCCTCCCCAGTATACGGACCCCTAATGGTATGAGTCCACATAGGGCACGCACACACACACACACCTTCTCAGCCTCTTGTGCACATTTCTCCACACGCTCCTGCAGCTTGCGCATTTGCTCCTGTGAGATGGAGGAATCTGCCTTGGCATGGTTCTCCCGTGTCTGTGCCGTCTTCTCATCCTTCCGGGCTGTGTGGTAGTTCTTCTTAGAGGTCTCCACCTAACACAGGTGGTGCTGTAAAAATGGAGCCATGTGCCCCAGCACAGTCATCCCCACCCTTTACGTGTAATTTGGGGTGAGTGGGCAGGTGTTGTGTTTCAGCCTTTGCTATAGGCAGCAAACATTACAGAGGAGCCATCTCCAGAAGGAGAGGCCAGCTCAGCCATCAGCCTGCCATGCTCAAAGGGAAAGGCTTCCCCTGAATGACACAGCCAGGAAGTCACCTCCTTAAAGTCACTGGCTGCCATACAGGAGGGCCCAGCCCACCAACCTGATATTTCTGCACTGAGGAATGTTGCAAAGTCTGCCATGGGCAAGGAGCCAGCCACACTTGACAGAACCAACCCCCACAAACAAGGAGAGGCCTTCTAAACAAAGCACACCCACACTAATTGTACTCCAGGCAAAATGTCTAGCCTCAGCATCCCAGCCTCCTCCTCCTCACACACTCCTTGCTCACATCTTTCAGCTTCTTCACCCAAGGTTTCTGGGCCTTACGGAATCCGTCCTCTGCCTCTTTCGTCTCCTTGAAGCCACCAATCATCTGCTTATGGTAGGCCTCCTTCTGCCAGGCCTTGATCTTGTCTGCATCCTCACCAGCAAGATGGTTCCGCACCTCTAGATGGATCTCGCTCAGCTTGTCTGCAGCTGTCAGGAAGGCGTGCCAGGTCTTCTCTAGTGTGCCATACTGAGGGCCTGACGGAGCAAACATGAGAGTGGCCATTACAGTCCTATGCCCATGGATATAGGGCCAAGTTCAGGAACCAGCCTTCCCTCATAAGAATGGCAATGATGGGTAGGACCGTTGGTCCATCTAGCCCAGTATCCTGTCTTCCAATAGTGGCCAATGCCAGGTACTTCAGATGGAATGAACAGAACAGATAATCACCACCTGATCCATCCCGTCGGCCATTCCCAGCTACCAGCAATCCCCACCCTCGTCACACAGGACACCCTTACCACAGGCCCATGTGGACCGTTATCTCCACAGCTCAGAAAGAGAGAGGAAGGACTGGGTGTCACAGCTAGCAGAGTCAGGTATTAGTAATAAGCAGCTCTATCTGTTTAGTGGGGCCCTACAAAATATTCCTCAGGTAGGCTTTGTCTGACCTACTCTTAGAAAAGGAAACAATGGCAGCCCCCCAGCTGGAGTTTAGGGCTGGTTTCACAGACTAATGGGCACCCTGGGGCATTTGTTCCAATACCCCCTCGTTCCTTGTGACGTTCTAAGGCTCCAACACCTTGTTATCACCTGCCATTAGATTCTATCAGGTAGTTGTGTCCCCATCCTCTCCTCTCAAGTCATCCTTTAATCAGGATACATATTTTCCCTTCTACACCACTCCATCAAGCCTGAATCCTCCAATGCTAATCTGGGACACGTCCCCCCACTCCAGTATGGCAAACTTTTTTTGCAGTGGAGCACCTGGAAACACAGGGGGAGCATTCCTTCCCTGAAGGGGACAAAGAACTGGTGGCTGGAAAGGAACTGCAGAGCACCCCTGTCCTACAGCTACTTGGCTTGAGCCAGTAAATAAAAATACAAGAGATCCAATGTGTGTGCTCATCTCCTGCAGACTGCCCCAATACTCAGGGCACTCTAGGACCAGAGAGCTTTTCCTAAAGCCTGGGCCCACCCCAGCCCACCTGCCTCACCCTTCTCCACTGCAGTCCTCCATTTGCGGGACCAGTCTGTCAGCTGCTGGGCATAGTTCTTCTCAATCTTGGCTCGCTCCTGGAAGCAGGAGATGAGGTCGTTACAGAGCCGATGCCCATCATCCACACGCTTCACTGTCCGCTTGTAGTTACCAGCCTGAAAGTGCAGATGGTATCAGTCCCACAGCATTGACCTCTCTCTCTCTCACGCACGCATGCGCTAGAGGCAGCAGGTCAGGCCACCACAAAATGAGTGCAGGTCCTGCTGAGGCTAGCAGCCTGGCCAGGACTACACCCAGTGCTCTTGCAGGAGGAAGTGGATGCATCATGGAAGGGTTAAAAATGCATAATGTTCTGGCTGTACATTCTTCTAGACCTGAATCAGCACCAGCAGAGAACAGAGTCACCATTCAGTAGCTTTTGGGAAGGAAGGGGTCACCCTGTGGACTCCCCCTCCAGAGAAGTACAGACCAATAAATGTCTCCTCCTCCCTTCCACTCCAGGGGAACAGCACATTATCCCCAGGGAGCTTGAGACCCATCCCCTAACCCTATGGGTGGAAAGTCAAAGACATTTTCCTCCCTCCCAATGATCTCTCCTTACCTCCCAAAAACTGCCCCCAGGAGCCTCCCCACCAACATCATCTTCTGAAGACATAACCCTGGTTTCCTTGCAGCAAAGAATTTTTGCAGATTTCAGTGCAGCTGAGAAGAGAGAGAAGAGCTGTTCATAGCATGACGACGTCAGGGACTGAGCCATGCACCCTCCCTACAACTTAAAAGAAACACTTATGGAAGGGAATTGGGTGGATTCACTCCAGTCATGAGTGGGCAAGTGTCCATATCACAGCACCTCTGACACTGACCACCTCCCTTGCTGAGTTCCAGCAGACAGATCCAGGACGGAATGGGCCATACAAACTCAACTCCTCTCCCCGGTGGAAGGGATCCAGCCAGGACAGGCCTGGGGCACATTGGAAGGGATGTTGTGGAGGAAACCGGCCTGGACACCACCCAGGCTGTACCTGTCCTGGAGACATTGGGAAGTCGAGCACCTTTCACCAGCACTGTTAGCCTCAGCAGAGGCTCCTCCTTTTCGCACTGAGTACTACTGAGTATGCTCAGCCTTGAAACACTTGAAATAAGTTGTGCTGAAAGAGATGACTTTAGCTTCCCAATGTAAGAGTGAGGAGGGACTAAGGGATTACATCAGGTACTCATTAGAGAAAACAAGGTCCAATGGTCACTAGAAAAGCATGTCCTGAATGGGGTGCAGCCTGCCACACCCTAATGCTATCTATCTGGGGATGTCCCAACATGTGCTTGGGTTTCCGGGCAGCACCACCTTTCTGGGAACATCCCAGCTGAGTAATTGGTGCTTATACTACACCGAAGTCTCTGTCACCACATTCCTGTGTTGGGCACAGAGAATTGAGGGCACTGCTTTTGCACAATCTTTTGCACTGCTGCCAAAACAAGGCTTGCCCAGATGGTGGTGCCCAGTTCAGTCCTGGCACTACCACCCTTTGGGAGGGGACAGGAGACAGGAGAAGGGCCTGAGTAAGGAGGACAGACAGGCATGTCCCAGGCAAGTTTTGGTTAACACAGGATTGGTATGCTTAGCTGCTGCTCTTCTCCTCTTGCACATTCCCAGTTATAAAAAGCTTCCCTTACACCCTGGAAAGATATCCACTCACTCTGCCAGCCTCATGGCAGAACTCACATAGCAGAAAAAGCCCGAGATCAGTCCAAGAGACCAGGTCTCCCAAGTCCTTCTCAGCATCTGCTTTCTGGGATCATGAGCCACACAACAAGAGCTCCATGGTAAGACTTTAGAAGACACACAAATGGAACCAAGAAGAGGTTTAAGTGCCATCTGCTTGAGCAGCACATTCAGAGAATATGAAGAGTGTGAGAGGTGCATTAAGGAAATTCCCCTGGCTTCCCAAGAAGTTCCAACTTCCCCAGCCCCACTGTCCTCCCGGAAACCCACAGTTACAGGAGTAAATGCTCATACCAAACGAGATTCAGGCACATAAAACCCTAAATGCACAAGGACCCGGCCCTCACCAGGAGAGCTGGTGACCAGCCTGTGAAAGAACTTTGCATGGCCACAAGTCAGCTGGTTCCACTTCTGTGCCCAGCAACCAAGTAACTACATACCTGAAAGACAGAAGAGTGAAGACTCTGGAGCTCCCAGCTGCCCGCAGCAATTTCTTGGGCTCTTCCAACTCCCCTAAACGTAGTGGTGAAGAGAAAGATGCACACAGACAGTCAGCCCCTGTTGCTCTGGACAGAGACACTGCTGTTCTGACAAGTAACAGTGAGGATAGGAACCTGTGTCTCCCCCTGTGCTCAAGGCAAGGAGGGGCACCCCTGATACAACAGCTGCTGCCACTCTCCATCTTCCAAGGTGCCACATTCCAGCACACAGGGGAGATGCCAAATCCCTGTGTCACAAGATCCAGTCCCAGAGATTTAAAATAGAAGCGTGGGGCAGCATGACAGCATTGTACAGGAAAGGGGCTGTTCCAACAGCTGAGCAAAGGGAACAGCCCATTGCTGGAATGAACTGAGATAAAAGAGGTTTCATAGGCTCAGCAGCTGCACTGGGTTCAGTCCTCCCTTCCATCACAGTACAGCCCACATTTCTTCTCCAGCCTCCTACACTGCTGCTCACAATTGGTTTCTTGGTTATGCCGAGGTGCCCTCTATCATGAGGTGCAGGAGAATCAACAAGCAAAAGCCATCTCTAGTACCTTTAGGCCAAAGAGCTAAGTGATTTATTACAGTAGCAACCCTGCTCAGAGTCCAGGACCCCTTTGTACTAGGCATGATACAAACATGAGAAGACAATCCCTGCCCCAAGGAGCTTGCACTCCAAGCCATAACAACATTCCTTGTTCTGTTTGGCTTTGTTTGTTCAGACTGATTTTTCGGTGTTAAAAGCGGATGTTCTGTTTATGCTAGAAGGCTATGATGGCTGAGAATTAACAAAATGGAGGCAACAGTCAACAGAATGGAAGCTGCAGCACCTGAGAAAAGAGGGGAATTGTAGTCAAAAAACAGATTTTTGGGGGGTGGGGAGGAGTGAGGGAAGGGGATGAGTGGTGGCTTGCCATATTATATTTTGGAGAAATAAAGTGTTTGTTAAAGAGACATCTCACTGCCCCTTCAATTAAAAGTGTTGAACTCACAATAAACATCCCTGAGACTTTGTAGTTATTGTCCAACATCACCAGATTTTACACTCCCAAAATCGATACGGTAACACACAAGTAGTTAAAAAAACATCTCTTTAACTCATCTTCCAGACCTTATTTCTTCATCATAAAGAAGCAAGAGGCACAAGCCCAATTTAAAAAAAACCCTTCTCAGGTCACCTTTAAACAGAGTATTGAGACCTCCCCCTATTACCCAGGAAACAATGAATCACATTTTCAGATTTCCAGTCCTGACTGACTACCCACGTGAGAGTTTGGGTGTGGAGACTGAAAGTTGTTCTATGTGCTAGAGAGCAGCCATGCTTGCCCAGGGAGCAGTCAGTCAGAAAAGTGACTAAAGGACACACAGAGAACCCAGGTCCATTCTTTCTGCAGTTTCTACGTCAAATATATTCAACTTAGGAGTCAGACAGATGGTTTCTTTAGCTGCCAGAACCATTAATTGACCCCGGAGTGGCAAAGCCAGCTGAACTGACTACGCCTTAACACCAAAAATAAGAGGCTTTGCAATTCAAAAGTAGCTGGCATTTTGATTAGCTGGAGCAGCATAGGCCCTAGCGGATCTGTTTTGGTAGGAGAAACATCAGAAAATGAGAGACCTTTTTTATACAAGCCCTTTCCAGAGCTCGTACACACTGAATTCACGTCAGTCACTAGGTCACACTGACTCCACATGCAGACTTAGAGAAAACATTTCGTAATGAACACAAGCACTGAGAAGGGCAGTTACTGCTGCCACTCTGAGCCCCAGGAAGAGCAAGAGGCTTGCCCTCCAAGTTGGTTATTCCTACAGCATCATGTGTGCTGTGTGCCCTCGCCAAGAGCTGGAGGGCAGGGACATGACAGAGTTTACTAGCCAAAATAAAATAAATCAATCAATCTTGTCATTGTATTTCTTTGAACCACACTCTGGGGCTGGTAGGATGGCAAAGCCAGCCCAAACTCCAAGTAGGAGAATCCCGGGGTGGCTTTGAGGATTGGTGGGTGTTAATTTGCGCAGAAGGTGACAAACTGGAAGCGGAAGGAAGATATAGTGCTGCCACTTTATTGCAAGTCTTGGAATATCTGGTATTTTCTTAGAGCCGCAGGTCCTGGAGTTCTATTATTACATGAGACTCTCAGCTTTCGTTTTAAAGGGTTCCCAGCCCTTACAGTTGCTGGGATAAAAACTTAAAACCATGACCCACGTGCCCTACAAAAGGTTAGAGAATGCAATTTTAAAAACATTTTAAAACCAAACGTGTGATTTTTGAATGCCTGAGATTGACTAGCCTGCTAGCGGGTTTCTTTAAAACACAAATTGCATTAGTTTTGTGGTCTCAGCAGAGTGCTTTGTAGATATCTTAACATGGCAGAGGATTGGCAGTTGCTGCACAGGAGAGGCCACAATACCAGCATAGCAGGCAATATGCTGGTCAGAACATGGTTCCTTGGCAGAAGTAGCAGCAGTATTGGAAGAGCAGAGGCTGTGGCAGGTCAGGATTGAGGGATGGGGCAGGAGAAGTGTCTCCCACTCCTCCCTTCCAAACCAATAGTGAAAGAGAATCACATACTGCCTTGCCTTGCCTGCTGCTGCAAGAATGCCAGAATTAGATTGACCAGGACTCCATCTTATTCTGCAGCAGGAGAACTCCATGCAGGGGCATCAGAGATTTCTGTGCAATTATCTGCAGAGCAGCTGGTTGGGAGGGAAAAAAATATCAGATTTCCACACCAGAGTTAGACCCATAATCAAGAAGGGTTTCAGAAAGATCTCCTCATGGCAAGAATGTGGCCAGAGCAACATATCCCTCTTCTCACCATCTAGTTAGTGAAAAATACTTGAAGACTCTCAGTTATGAGAAGGTGCTAGAGCGGGTCAGGGTTTCTTCACATCATTATGACCTACCCAACAGCATTCCCTAAGCAGAGCTCAGCACCGGAGAACCCATTATGGTAGGGCTGCTCCTGCCTTCAAAGCAAATTGAGCGGCAAAGAGCAGCATTTGAGACACAGTAACGGGAGAAAAAGATTGTTGAGGAACTGCTAGCTCACCCTCTGCTCTACCCAGGGAAATGGTAGGAAATGGTCCACAGCATGCCTGCCTGTGTCAATACAACAGGGCAGATTTCTTTTCTGTGTTTGATCATTTCCAGCCTCTAATTATCAAACCATGAGCCAGTTCAATCCTCTAAATCCAGCGACTCCATAGGATTTACACCAAGGTTGACTGACCCTAGAAAGTTCAGTCTGCTCCCCAAGGACAGGCAAAGGCTAGAGTATTGTAAGCAACGGAGACTAACTGGAGAATTGCCCCCTCCTCTCCTTCACAGGAAAGGAATAGCCAAACTCTAACATGTATTCCAGGTTAACACCCCAGTAACCAAGTCTGCCCATAGCCCCTTCACTCCACTCAGACCCCATCCACTGCTTTTGCATCTTTCTCTCACCCATTTTCATGACTTCATCCATGCAGCCCCCATTCATGAAGTCCTTCTCTGACCTGAGGTACCAGGTGACCATCGTCTACTTCAACGCACACCTTCTTCCAGGAAGAAACAGCAATCCTTAGCCACTGAGAGCGTTTATCCAAGGCAGACAGAGGAAGCCTCCTCCCTGTGCACCACCCTTTGAGACTTCCACCGCCCAGTGCGCTGTCTGGCTATGTTGTTTGGATTGCCTCCTTGGATGTCTGTATCCTTGTGGGCAAGGTCTGGACTTCTCCATTCAGTACAGTGAAAGGCACATTGAAATAGGGGGAGAATTAACTTCCCAAATCCCCTAATTCTAGAAGGCAGATGCCTTCAGCCCTGCAGGAGCTTCTCCTTTGAAGTGAGTTTGCACAGATGGGAGAGCATGGCCTTTGCCACGCTAGGTCTTTTGCCCCATTCCCCCCCCCCACCCCATTACAGCCAGACACAGGAGCTAGTTGCATTATGACCCTATCTAGAAACTGGGGTTTTAGTGTGCCCACCTTAGCCAGACATCTTTAACATGGAATGGTTTTGCCTCATTTTTAAATAATTTCCACATCAGGCACTGAAGCCAAGCCTAGCAGATGTTTGTCAGGAGCAGGCCATGACTATGGACTAGTTAAATTCCACTTCAAGGGGAACAGGGCCTCTGGGACTGGTTTGGTCCCCCAAATAGCTCTCTCAGCCCTGTATAAGATAGAGGCAAAGGCACTGTCCCTACCCAAGGCACTCCCAGCCGAAGTTAAACAGACAGTTCATGTAAACAGTCAAACATACGAGAGAAACGGAAGATCAAGCCTCCATAGTTAAATTAACGTTTAATTTAAGGCAAACTGGATAAGGGGCCATCAGCGAAAGCCATGCCTGCCCTGCTATCTTATCTACAGACAACAGCCAAGAAAGCCCTTTATCTTTTCTACCAGTCTATTGCCAGAAGGGACCAGCTAGTCCCAGAAGACACCAGCACAGTGGTAACCATGGATTTGCTATGTGCTCTCTCTTCCCACTCTATAGTAGCTTTCTGTAACTGCCACAGTACTTACCTACTTCCAACGCCACATGCCTAGGTCCCCTCTGGCTTGCAGCTGCTCAGCTGGGAGTCTGGTACACATGCCTGATAATGCAAAGATCCCACAAGCAGTGGGAATGTTAAGTGACTGCATGGGACATCCTTGTTGCTGGGCAGGGGCAAACTTTCACAGTGGTGTTTATCCCAATCCAGGGATCATACCCTTGTTGGAGTCACTTGGCTGGGAAAGGAGCTAGGAGCCAATATTTCCCAGCCACTCCCTTGGAACTGAGGCTGTCAAAGCTGCCTTGTCCAGTTTAAAGAAGAGTTTCAGCTAGTTCTCTAGTTTATGGAGAAACAGAGCAGTAGGTACATGCAAAGGCCATTCCGGAAGCCTCCTAGTGAGAAAGACACCCTGCAGGGGTCAGACAAATCCACACCAGGAAGATTTCAATGCTTGAAGTGAATCAGCAGCATACACATTCTTTCAGAGTTGGGAGGTTCTGTGACCATAAGGGACAAATTCACAGGGCCAAGCAGCTAACTCAAACTTCTCCTGTGAGGTAGGACTTAGCTGAGCTCCTTACGTTGGTGTTCTCTACAGCTCTGACTGAGGCAGCATCCTAAAACATAGCAAGGAGACTGCACCACCCAGAGCCCTGGAAATCCTCATTCCCATCTCAAGTTGCTCTCAACTGCCAAAAGCTATTCCTCATGTCCAAATACTCCTTTAGCTTCAGGCCGCTGCTCTCTCCCCTATTGTCTGAGAGCATATCGACACTACGGAGACAGCACCGGCATAATCCCATAAGGTAGACGTAACTACTTTTTATGTATGTAGAAGTTTTTATGTTGGTGTAGGAATACAATCACCCTGAACAAAGTTAGTCATGTTGATGGAAGCCCCCATCCACTGGTGTGACTACAGCAGGAGTTTCGTCAGCATAGTTATGTCGGTCAGGGTGTGGTTTTTCACACTCCTGGCCAACACACTGATGCTGATATAATTTTTCAGCATAGACCAAGCCTGATACAGGAGTTCCTTTCCTTCGCTTAGAAGCTATTTGGCATGCCCAGACTCTCTCCTTCCCTTCCCAAGTCTGTTGTTCTTAGAGAAAGGAGTCCCAGTCTCTCCTCCTATCCTTGGGTTGGCTTTGTGGTACTTTTACCTTTTCCACAGCTTTCCTGAGTTGTGGAGACAAGATCTGCACTGATTATTCCACGGGCAGCCATGTTAGGTGTGAGAGTTTGGGAAATTCATCTATGTAAAACTTACAAAGTCTGTTCGACTTTTTGAAATTGCTCTATCGTTGAATGCCTCAGTGTATATTGATTCAGCCATTTGCTAACCCCATTTTTGTTATGTACCTCTCCAGCCAGGTCTAGGGAGATGCAACAGCAACAATTAACTGTCATTAACCTGTAGAGTCTTCCATTCACATAAAGCACTGTAGAACAACAGGATGGCTGGAGGCTGGGCAAAAACTAGTCCTCCCCGAACTGTCTGTAGGGGATGAGTTTGCAGCAATTGAAAATCCCCAGCAGAAAAGAAAAAAAGACAAGAGGTGTTAGAAATTGCTGTCAAATGGGCATGCTCACAGAGCAGGTAAGTCTTTTGACTTAAGCTAAAGAAAGCCTGTTGCAAGAGTCAGGGGAGAGACCATGACCAGGAAGAAAAGACTGGACCCGAGTGGGGTCCAATAGGAGGGACCTGAGGACCCTGAAAGCACTAATAAAAACCAAAGAATGCTCCAGGGTGGTGAGGATCAAGGGAGGGAACTGCATACAGGTGTTTATTACTTTTCCATCCATCTCTTGTGCTTTGGCCATAAGATAAGTATGATTGGTTTATAGTTTCACCCTTTGGGGACATATGACAGCTGATGCAGTAACAGAAACTTTGCAGAGGAATTTCTAAACCAGAGGATCCATGAGAATAGACCTCTGGGGAGAGTATTCCTGAGCAACTGGGATGTGTTGGAGGACCAAGGCAGCTGGACCATGAGCTCTCATTTCCTAGAAGTGGTATCAGACAGAGTCTGTGCCTGGAAAGCGTGCCCACAAGGACAGAGCCAAAGACTACGGCTGGAGCCTCCTCAGCCTGGGGGACCTTAGAAACACACAGATCCAGTGTGTGTTCCCAAACGCAGTTGCGCGGTGGGCATCTGCAAAGTGGAGCTCAGTCAGTTCTGTGCCATTAAGACTTCAAAGAGCTTCACTATCACATCCCTACTTTCACAGCACCATAAATAGCATAGTTTCTGCCCCACTCAGTCATGTTGCTTCCCAGATGTCACCCCAACCATACACACCTGTTTTCCCCTCTGGCTATGAGGGGCTTCATTCATACATGCCTCAATACATGCAATCCCCACTGTTTGTCTCTTTAGCTCAGTTAGCTGTTGGCATCTGTCCTGTGCATTTCCCAGCCCTCCCAATCAGTGTCAACTAGCATCAAACTTGTCAGTGAATTCATGCCAGCCTGTAGACTCATTTCAGCTGGAAGGAATCTCAAGTGAGTTATCCAGTCCATCCCTCTGTATTGTGACAGGAATGATTTCATCCCCCAGCTATCTGAGGCGAGTGTCAAACCAAGCCCTGATTAGCTCTAGGGAAGGCTGTCACATTCTCTCTCTTGGCAACTTACTTCTCCTCCAGATTGTTCCCCCGATATTTAAACGTACATTTCTCCTGCTACAGCACAAGTCTATGGCCTTGTCTGCACTCACCGAGTGAGGAGAATGGACTGATTTCCCATGCTGTAGCAGAACTGCCTGTGAGCAGAAAAGGGATCTCATCTGATTACCAGGCTTCCATCCAGAACCTTGAATAAAAAGCTTATCATTTGTGCTACTCCTCTTTGAACTCTCCAGTTTGTTCGTGTCGTTTTATAAACTGAGGGATTCCAAACTGAGCAGAGCACTCTGGCCTAGGCCTGATGAGTGCCAAGTAGAGCAGAATAATTTGTGGATTTTTTTTTTAAAAACACTGGAAACTCCTATTCACCACAGAAAGCAAATGTTCCTCTGAGGAGTCACCTTCCTAAACCATCCAGGCAAGGACTGCATCTTTATGTACTGAAAAGCCTTATGCACACAGACTATATTCAAATAATCCTCCACAACAACCACTGCCAAGTTAGTCCCATTCTAGACCTGGGCATTTGGTGGTTTCTTCTTTCATTAGACGTCACACAGGTCTTTGAATGACTCGAGTCTTTTCTTCCCATTTCTTCAGTGTGGAAATTTCACTGATGTTAATCCTCCACCCTCAGTTTTATATCATCCATGTACGCAAGTAATCTCTACTGCATCTTCCAAGTAGTAACTATTTCCATTAGCTTCTCATTACACTGACTTATAGCTTCAGTTGCCACTTGGAGGTTCTCTCATTAGTGATTACTTTGTTGTTCAGATCAAGTCCTTGACTGTGTCACGCCCTGACAAATTCAGAGAGCCTTTACATACTGCATCCCCTATTATCAGCAATTACGTCAGAGAGGCTATTGGCTTTGCCTGGCACCACCTGATTTTACTAACCATGTGTTTTTCACTTAAGCACCATTCTCTCAAACATTCATGCAACAGAGACAAAAGCCTGGAAGTCAAAACCCAATGTTTTTCTGAAATTCATCTGGTCCCCTGCAGAACTCAAGAGTTCCATTTTCTTCTCTACCGGTTACAGAAAAGTTAAGAGAATAAAAGACAACCCCCTAAAGAAAAGCAGGATCACAAGACAGGACCGAGAACTAGGATTTCTCATTCTGGGGGGGATATGGTCTGGTATAAGAGGGAGAGGGAATGAAAGGGGAGCAAGGGGTCACAAACCTCAGTGTCTTTACTACATTGTGGTCAGTTCCTCTGCTTTGATGATGTGCAGGTTCATTGTTCACACTTTTGGCAGCAGAACTAGTTTACTCTATTGCTTCCTTGGAGAGGAAAATCTAAACAACATGAAAAGCAACTGTGGCCTGGGCGAGACAGAGTTCAGAGCCTTACAAACAGGCAAGACCATAGAACAGCTACACACAGCACTATTCTGCGGGACTGATAGTGTCTTTGGAGGTCATGCACGCCAAAAAGGAGCATATTTTGTTTAAGGGAGGGGGGACCAAGAACACCCAGCAAACAAGCAGCTTTCATAACATCTCCTGTCCCAAGAGGAGAGGAGATTTAACTACCTCACCTCTGCTCTGCCCTTTGAGATCTTCACTGGCCCTTTCAAAATATCTATAGGGTTGTACTTCCTAAAGCATGGATAGGCAACAGGGTTGAGCTGGGGCAGCCACTATGCACTGGACTAATTTGTTAAATACTTAAACTCTCACATTGCTACCACCAAGACTGTTACGCTAAGTTCCATTCAGGGAAGACAGAAGTACTTTTGGCTACCTTCACACTGATAACAAGGCATAGAATCTGCCTCCCCCTTTAAATACGGATAGTGGCCCACTGACCTTTATTAATGGTCTTCAGCCTAAAGGGCAAACATTAGTTTAAAAGGAGCCTTGTCCCCAAATGTTACCATCCACCAGATTCCTAACAATCAAAACAGACACAGGAGAATTGGACAGACAGCTCTGAGAAGCACACACTGCAGAAGATATTTCAGCTGTTTAACATCAGTGGAATCTGGCTTCTTCCCTTGCAGCCCATGCCTCAGAGCAGAGAATTTTGCCCTTGCTTTTCAGTGCCCAGCCTGACATGCTAGCAGGACACTGGGAATCAATCGCTAGTGCAATCCAAGGTTTTTTTGCTTGGCTTGCTGAACGAGGCTCCCATCCCACAGCTGGTGAGATCAGTTTTCTATTTGCATTTGGGGTAAAGCCACCCTGACTCTCCTTGCTTCTCATTATGAATAGAGTGCTTCCTCACTGAGAAGGCTTACAGTTCTGATCATTAGTCTAGTTCACGAGCCCAGACTCCTCCATTTGGAAGGTGACAGAAGAGCCAAATAAGACAGGTTCTGTGAGCGTATATATACAGCAGACTCTGTGGGCACTGGCACAGCACTCCCCAGATCACTCAGAGTCAACACCAGGCTTTTACCCAGGCCTTGAAGCTTGTGGAGCAGGCCCAGAAGTAATGAGGACACAGCAAAGAGCAGAGTGAAAATGCCAGAGGGCCAAATAAAGATGGAAATGCATCCAGGAGTGCCTAGAACGAATTGTTTTCTAAATGAGAAATGTGCTGTGACTCATCTCCCAACTCTCCATGCACGTCTCAAAAAGCATGCAGAAAGCCACACCTCTGAGCTCTATGCAGCAAGAGCCACATCCCTCCCTGCTCTGCAGACCCCACGCAGCCAGGCAATGGCATGCACAGCAACAGGAAAGGCTCTGCTTCAGAAGAGAGAACTATTAAAAAAGTTGCTAAGCACTGTTGTTCAGCCATCTGTAATGTGGAATACAAGATTTTCCAGTACCCACAGCACTCCTGTGAAGAAAGCAAGAAGCACAATCTCCATCTGCAGAGCAACGAAGTTATTTGACTCAGGCAAAGTCACCAAGATCAGTAGCAGAAGCAGGATTAAGCTCAAGACCATTGGTGTCACCGCCAGCTAGTGAGTGACTGGCAATTTATGAATTTCAGTTTTTTATGCTGCCTATCGTGACCCAGCTGGCTGTTCTAATCCTCTAGGCTAGAAAATTTACTTACTCATGGTGAAAGGTTAAGATGGATTCATTTGCTGGGAACCTACCAGGACATCATGAGATCCCACTTATTGCATCTGTTGCCTATCAAGCCAGACCCCTGCTGACTGGTATCATGGAGTTCTACTGCATATCCAATCTCTTAGAAGTGTAGAAACAGATCTTAATGCTTTTAGTATCTTGACAAGGAACCTGGATAAGGCATTGTCTTAGTGGCAGTCTCCTAGTGGAGAGGCTACATGAAAATGAGAGAGTGTGCCAGAGCCAGAGATATCCACTGAAATATCCAGTGTTGGCCTCTGAGGAGGCCCATCAGGAAGGAATAGGTTGAGTTTGGCATCACCTCTGACTGGGTCTATTCTGCAAAAGAAGGTACCACTATGGAAGATACAGGCCAACTACAAAGTGAAAACTTGATGATGATGGCATGGGAACAATGAATTTAAAAGGGTTTGTAGTGGACCTTGGTTATGAGGCACAGCCAGTTTCAGAGGTTTAAAAAAAAAAAAAAAAGTAGGCACAAACTCTCCTCTGGGAGACCATACAGGGCATTCTAATCTATTCTGGATTGAGGCTCAATTGGGTGTATGTCCAGATCTTTTTTCCTCAGCAGAGGGGGTGCTAGCTCATTGGGGGCCCTAAGCAAGAATCTTTTTGGGCTCTCCCCCATTACACATACTAAAAAAAGTGAATAGGTGGCTCCCTTGAGCAGCTCAGGGCCCTAAGCAATTGCTTAGTCTGCTTATGCTGGCTTTGTTTCTCAGGCACAACCCCAAACCTCAGGAGAGTTAAGGGGAAAAATACAGAAGAGCATCAGTTAGTATGGGCATCACAAAGAGCGTTAAAGAGGACCTGCAAAGCAAGAGAACATTGGAACTGTGCCTTTCTGGTTCTTCCTAACCAATTAAGTGGCCTGGGAAGTTTTTTTGCCCCAGAAGATTCTGGATATTTTTGTTTTTAGAAGTTAGAAAGTCAAGTCATCTGCCCTGAAGATTCTATGGTAATTGGAGAACTAGAGAAATAATGACATCACAAAAGTAAAAACTGAGCAACTGAAAGGTGCAGGGAAAGGATTTTTTTTTAGTTGGGGGAAGAAAGTGGTTCATTAACTACTTAAAAGACTAGTCTTTGGAAAAGGACATCTATGAGATATTCAAAACACTCCTACTGCTTCAATCAAAGGTTGAAGAACTGAAAATACATAGCCTCTGAGATCTCCAAGGAGACCAAGGGAACCAGGGAGTCCGATTTGATATGCTTGATGTGTCTAAGGCTAATGGAGATTTTATATTCTCTCAGGTACTCTCGCAGGTCACCTTGGACAGATTATAGTACCCCAATGGCACCCGGTAGATAATACTCTGCCTCTCAAGAGTCTGGGCGGCTCAATCCATTAGTATAATTAATGAAGAGAAGGAACTATTAAAGGACAAAAATATGATTAGGAGGCCAGTCACATGCTGCCTTGGTCCACAGCTCTAGGGAGCTTGAAACTATTATACCATTCAGTGAAACAAAGCTGACTAATCACAGGAATGGACACACCAAACTTACTGCACCAGCAAAGGGATAGTCCTTATGATGCAGAAACTTCACACCTAAAGAAGGACAGGCAGCCTTTGGGGCATTCCATGATTAGGACAATAACTGTGCTGCAGCAGGGTGGAGAGCAGCGAGACATCCTGCAACAGCTTCCTAATTTAAGCACACCAGGCTCCCTCCTCGCCTCTAAAGAGGCTCCTAAATTCACATTTTTCATAAAGACTTCCAGACATGCTACTCACTAGGCTACCTTCTTGTTCAGATTTGTACCCTACTGCTAAGGCTTTTAGACTAAAATTTTGGGGGCAGCCTTTATCTGTCTGCACAGTTCTCCTTTTACAGTGCCAGGTACACTCACCATGCTGTAAGTAGTGATAAATAACTTGCCTGTTCAGAAAGCTCCACTTTTGTAAATACTAGAGTCCTGCCCTGCCCTTCTTTCTAAGATTATTCATTGCCATTATTGTTTAGGGCTAGGCAGATCCCAGAAGTTCTCACCTGCAATGTGCATATAATCCATGTTACCCATTGCCTTTGTTTCCCAATCCACACAGGATGGAAATGCAGCCAGTCTATTATAACTCGCAGCTGGACAGTCTGGCTCTTTAGCTCAAATTGTAGAAATTTTCACTTTTAGCTCTGGAAGTTCCCAGTTTAATCCATGCTATGTTGGCCAAGATGCCAGCCACTACTCACCACAAATGGGATTGCTCATGCAACAAATACTTTGTAATCCCTGAGACAGACAAGCAGGGCAATACCCATTGTTACTTATAGAATATACAAAAGCCTCCAGAGCTCAGAGCACACCTCCTAAGGGTAGCATAACAGAACCTTTGATTTTAGAGCAAATGAGACTATGGCGCCCTATCTAATGTCTTCACTTGCTTCAAGATCACTGGTCCATGCAATTTTGCAGTCCTCTCCCAAGAAGACAGTATCATATGGTATGATAACTTTGAATAAGGAAGTCGATTTTGGAGTCCATATCTACCCAGACCCAGCATGCAGGGTTTTAGCAGATTCTTGCACACAGGGCTCTGAATCTTCACTAGGAACACCAGACATGACATAATGCAATGAGGGGATTCCATTCACTTAGAACAAAGTTTTCAGACGTGTATGGCTTGGATACATAAAACTCTATTGGCCATTCACCAGCCAAACAACTGTCCCAGAGTTCTCTACTGCGGTGACAAAGTCCATAATCCTGTATAGTCCATCCCACCTTAAATCCTGTCAAACCATTCACTCACTGGCACTGCATAATGGAGATCCAAGTGGGCAATAGATCTCAGCCCTATGCTTGGCTCCCATGGAGATGTTCGGCCTCTCTTCACTGCATGGGAAAGGAAGGAAATAGTCTTTACAAGAAGAAATGCAGACAAACCAAAGACAGGAGCAAGCTCTTAGTTAAAAGTCTAAGGCACAGAGAATGGAAAACAGCAGGCCAGTCACTCCCACATTTATCCTTTTCCTCAAACTTTAGCTTGGAAGAAGGCAAGAGGATACTTCAGAGAACAAAATCTTTTCTGCCGAAGCGGACATTAGGAACATAGGAGTTACCAAAATAGACTGTTGGTCCATCTAGGTGGTAGTTTGTCAGTGAAGAATAAACATCTGATACTACATAGACAGGTAATTCTTTCACCAGCAAATGGTGTACATATTTATGCAATGCACTAGGGGAAATTCCATTTTGACCCCACCCAGAGATCAGCTCACACCCAGAGACAGAAAGATCCAAAGCTCTAGTCATTTGACACTCTGCTGTGCAGTTTCAAATGCTACTCCTATTACACACACACACACAAACGTATCTGAGTTCTTATACGACTTAACTACTTTTCAACTACATTTTTAATTCCAGAGTGGAGTGGGAGAATGTTAAGGTTTTGTATGCAACTTATTATAATAGTATCTTCATTGGACTGGCTGTGGAATAGTTCCTAGGGAACTTCATGGAGTCTCTAGTTCACCTCCTGTTTTGGAAGACAGAAAACCTCTGCTGGGGACAGGGATTTATTTTTATTTTTAGAGACGAGGGGGAATTTCAGAGAACAAGTACAAAAGCTCACATTTAAAAGGTGATGTTGCCAACCTCCCCCAACCTAAAGGGCTCAGAACTTGGGGAAGTGCAATAGGCAAAAACTACGCAGTTGGCATGGAAAGTGGACAAACTGGTTAAAGCATTTGGGCCAGGATAGCTGTACTTGTTGCTGTTTCTGCTGAGGAGTCTGACCTCTTCTGACACAGGTAAGGACAAATCATAGACGGGTGTGTGCTCTCAAGGCACACACAAAGCCTGGTGGTGAGCACCCAGTACACTGACATCCCACTTTCTTTCTCCATGATGCACTAAAGAGATTATAGTCCCATGGGTTTTATGCAGTTACCACATAGCAAAACCAGGCAGGTTGAGAAGAACTGCTCCTCTTACTCTCCCAAAATAAATATTTTTTAGCCTCCTCACCACCACCAAATACCCGCCCCTCAGCCCTAGAAAGCCCAAAGGCAAGACCAGCAGCCACATTTAAGGGATGTGAGAATAGCCAAGGCAGCAGTGGTGGAAATTTCTGCAGCACAGAACTCTAAGGCCATGTTTATATATACAGTGCTGCAGCTGTACCGAGGCTGATGAGCCACTGCAGCACATCTAGTGAAGATACTCTATGCCAACAGGAAAGAGCTCTCCCCGGCCATAAAAAAAATCAAAACAAAACGTCCACAGGTGGCAGAAGCTATGTCGGCGGGGGAAGATCTTCTGCTGACAAAGCGCTGTGCACATGAGTGCTTATGTTGGTGTAATTTATGTTGCTCAGAGGGTGGAATATTCACACCCCTAAGTAACAAATTCTGCTGATATAGGCTGTAATGTAGACATAGCCTAATGTGTCACCCTCAGCCCCGGGAGTCAGGCATTTACAATATGACATGTCCCCAGCTGATGGGAGGAGAATGCCTAAGAAGGGGCAGAAAAACAAATGGTCCAGCTGGACCTCAGGAATGGGTAGCACATGGAACAGGCCTTTTAGTTTTGGGAATGGACGTAGGAGACCCTATTTCCATCAACACCTCCCCGAACGCTCCAGTGGGAATTGGGCTAAGGGTTGGGTTGGATTCAGGTGGACTGCTACTGTTTAAACACATTTGTCTTGGGAGACTAGAGGCAGATAGCTAGATAGGACAGAGGTGTCAGTACCATGGTATTGCCTCCACATGGTCTAGTTGGCAGCGGGCAGCCTGAGGGTGCCTAGCCCTTTAACAGAGGCTCTGCCAGACTCCAGAGCAAGGCCTGCGGCTCCGGTTTCAATGTGGGAAGCCACTCAACTCCCCATGGAACTTTCACAAAGGGGCCCTGTCCCTAGTTTCTCCTCCGCCCCTTCTCTGGCTGGAAAGGAGAGAAGCCTCCTCCAAACGGAGGGGGGTCCTCCCAGAAAACCATGCTCGGCGTCACAAGGGGAGAGGGGGCCAAGTGGAAGCGCAGGCAGTAAGGGAGGTTCAGTTGCTGACGGGCTTCTTCGGAGCCCGGGAGGTGACGTGGGGGGCGGTGTCTGAGACTCCCGGTGGGGGACAGGCGGAGGGGGAGGCTGCGGCCTCAGCAGCTGGGCTGGAAGGGCTGAGCAGCCGGAGGTCCCCCACGGCAAACGCTTCCCCAGTCCAGCCTCCGCCCGGGCGGCTAACCCCCCAACAGGGGCAGCCCTGCGGCCCGGACACTGACGGGGCACCTTGCACAGCCCGCTCCCGCACACGGGATGGTGGGTCCTCCCTCCCCAGAGCGCAGCAATAACCCGCCAGCCGGCGCCGCGCACCCCGCGACCCGGGCCCAGCCTAGCGGAGCGGGGCAGAGCGAAGTCCCTGCCCAGGGTGGGGGGCATCAGGGCAGATCGGAACGGCGGCGCCCCCTCCTCCCCTGCCCGCAGCGGGAGGGAGGCCGGGGCGGGGGATCGCCGCCTCCCCCCCTTTCCCGTAGGAAACTTTCACCCCGAAGACGCCAGTTCAACTTGCCAAGTGCAGCTCCCCCCGCCAGGCGGGGCCGGACTACCCCGGCACCGCTCCGGCCAGCGCCCGGGGGGATCCGCTCCTTCCTGGGGAACGGGTCCGGAAAGGGCCCAGAGGGTGCGGGGTGGCGAGACCCCCAAAGGAGGGGAGCCGAGGGGACCCCTGCCCTGCCCTGCCCTCCCCGGGGCGAGGGACCGCGGCGCCGGGCGCGCTAGGGCCAGCCCGTGCGGAGGCAGGTTACTTGGTGTCTTACCTCGCCAGTTGCCACTCGAGAGACGTGTCTGGCTCCCAGCCCTTGTGCAAGGGAGCCCCGCTCGGCAGCGTCCCAGAGCGTTCCCGAGGCAGGCTGCCCTGCCTACCGGGGGAGGGGTGCCGAGCGGATTGTCTCACCGCGCTCTGGCTCTGCCCCCTCGCCCTCCACCAGCTCCCCCCCGCGATTTCTTTCAGGCTGCAGGACACAGGGGGCCCCGCCTCGCCTCCCCGCGCGAGGAGCACCCGCTCCCGCTCCCAGCTGGGCGGACCCGAGCCAGCCAGCAGCCGCCGGGGATTCCAAAGGAGTCTCGCCGCGCTGGTGGCGGCTGGAGACGAGCGCAGATGCTGCTAAGGCCGGCTGGGACAGTGGGAAGGAAGAGCGGGGCGGGCTTGAGCAGGGCCCGGCGGAGAAGTAGCAGGACAGGACGGCTCTGACCGCCTTCCCCTCCTCCTAGTTCCTGGAGCTCTTGATCCAATTAGTTGTCTGTCACGGGGGGATGAGCCTTGGCCCTGTCCGGCAGCAGGTGGGGCTGTGCTGTCCACACTGAGGAGCAGACATGGGACATTTTGCCTAGGAGCAAACCTACGTGCCCCCAAGGTAGGGGTGGGGGCTTTGCTTTCCCCAGGGGAGGCTTTGGGATGCGTTCTAGGCGCAGGAGTCGCTGGCACCAGAACGTGTTTAGCCACGTGTATTGTTAACTAACTTTTAAGCAATGTTTAGGAATGTGCTTTTTTGAAGAGCTGGGGAGAGCAGGAGGTGACACTGCAGACAGTCTCTTGAGTTTAGCTACAGCAGCACCCCAAGTCTCAATTGGCCCTAGGACTTAGGGGCACTGCTGTGAAGCAGCTCAGGTTGCTGGAATCCCAGCTGGCTACTGGTGGGTCACCACTACAGGGCAGAAGATCATCCCTCTGGAGTCTGGGCTGACCACCAGTAGGGGGAATCTGGAATAAGAGGCTCTTTCTTTTCTACTCAGTAGTTTTTCACATGTTTAGCGTTGCCAACCCTCCAGGAGTGTCCTGAAGTCTCCAGGAATTAAAAAGTAATCTTTAATTGAAGATTAATGTCATGTGATGAAACCTCCAGGAATACCTCCAACCAAATTTGGCAACCCTTAGTTTCAGGCAGTTAGCTGACCGGCAGGAGCAATGAACCAATCTGGCTGGCTGATGGAAGACCAAGGGCTGGTCTAGGAAGCTCATGTGTTCTCTCCCCTGGGCTCCCTCCAAAAAAGTGCAGAAGCCATTCCCTTTTATCGTACCATGTTTTAGCTCTCACTCTAGTCTCTCCCTAGAACAGGAACTGGAAGACAGGAATAGTTTCACCAATATCATCCCCTGGTTTGTCCACGTCCTGGCTCTATCTATCTAATCCATCAGGAGCCTGCAACATTCTCTTATTTTATCTGAAAATGCCATCAACCTTTTTCTGAATAATTCAGATCCTCTCCTTTAGTGCTTTTATGTCCCTAAATTGGGGCTAATCTTGTGCAACCTCCAAGCTTTAGCCAAAGTTTACTTCTCTCAAAGCAATTGGCTGTGATTTGACATGTGGTTTTTAGGGCAGGCAGGTGCTAGCCCTTTGGAGGCCTTAAACAGGAATTATTTTGGCCAATCCCTCCCCCCCTTTTTAATGGAGAGATACCCTGCTTTAGGCCCTAAACAATTGCTCAGGCTGCTTATGCTTAGCACTGGCTCTAAGGGCAGGTTTTACATTTCAGGAGTTATTGAGTCTTGCTGTCCCATCTCCTATAATTTGTTTCTCACTAAATTATTTGGGCCTTAAACAGCAGGACCAGCTATGGGTTCGCAATTAGCTCATTCAAAAAAAGTAATAAGGAAAGACTTGAGGACCTTAGGGCTGGAAGGAAAGGGCATCCCTACCCTTGATATCCCAGCCCCAGGAACCTTGAGAATCAGTGTTATTTGGTGCTTATTGTTTGGTGGGTGTTCTGATGTCTGTGGATACCTGGGATTGATAGAGTGATTGCTTCACGATTGCTTCGGGTTTCCTGGGTGCTAGAATGGTAACTCCTACATCATGGAGCCTCCTGAGAGCCTTGCTCTAGAAAAGATAATTGGATGTCTAAGACACCTTTTTGTTTCCATTACTTTGATGCTTATTTTTAACTTGGGTGATCACCCTGAAAGGGTCCTACACATAAGATATGTGATTTCTGATCTGTTATAAGGCAGATCCTTTCCACAAAGAGTGTTCCAAAATCCTTACACAACCTTAAATTACCTCCAGGGGAAATAATAGGTAGCAAATGGGATTTCCCTTTTTATAAAAAAATAGGGTTTGATCAACTTTCTTCAGTATAGTGTGGTGCTTACTCATGGCTCCATTAAATTATAATATTTTAGTCAAATTACCTACTCTATATGTGTTTCCAAAGTGTGAAAAAGACTGAAATCTTGGGTAATTGTGAGGGAGGGGTTTTGTTTATCCAGCATCTGTCCATTATATAGTGTGTTTGGGGTATGATCTCAGAACACCCAGTATTTCTCCAGAATGAGATTTCATTTTCTGTTTGGGGTTTGGTCCCCTGTGTCTATTTGTGAACACTATCCATTTCTGATTTAGTGATGTGATGCTATGTAGCTATCTTTATCTCTGCTGTCTTTTTCCTTTCCTCTGGGGCAGGAGTGGCTCGATGGGAGCAGAGTGTCCTGGTATAGGAGGAGGTGAGAGAATGTGACATTTTGTTTTCCTGGGACAGGAGTAGCTTGGTAGTTCAATTTTAGGACAGGAGGAGGTCAGATGGCTTACTGTCTCTTTCCCCTAGAATTATATACAACTTTTATTTCTAGTAGTATACATATTTGCTTCCATATACTGACCTAAATCAAGTTGCTGTGATGTTATCATCTGTTAAAATGGTATGAGCATGTAGTCAGACAAATGTAGGAGCTTTGGATTTCTTTTAGCAGATATCCAGGTATTGGGAAGCAAAAGGTCTATTCATACTACATATACCATCAAGCATACCACAACACCAATTCATGAGCCACAGTTACGTTTTTCCCCTGACCTCATTACAACATAGCAGAAAAGACCCTAACAATGTTAAGATTATAGCTCAATTAGAAAAGATGGAAAAATAAGGGTAAGAGCCCATGCACACTACAAATTGCCACAAAATTATAACTGGATCCCCATGGTTGCATTTGTGCTGTCAGTGGGTCTTGAGAGGCTGAGAATTGTAAATACAAACAACACAAATATTATGTTCAAGTTAGTCCTGTCTCTGAGTTTCCCAATGCATTCTGTTTTCTCTATTCCTGGCCCTGCCTTTTAGATTTTAAGAACTATGGAGCAGGGTCTATTCTATCTTGTGCTTTATACAGTATTTAGCACTCTTGGCCCTTAGCAAGTAAAAATAATTGCAAAGGAATCTTGTAAGTCTCTGTAGTGAAAGTAAGCACAGTGTTAAATGTTTGATAAGAAATAATTATTAATCACTTCCACTCTAGCTAAGTGAAAGGTCCATAGGTTGCTATGTGTGATCTCTTCTGGGCAGTGAAGTTAATACATCAGGGAGATGAATGGGATAGGGAGAGTGTTCACATCTTTGCTGGACAGACTTTCTGCAAGGCTGAGGTAATAGGAGCATAGTTTACTATAGGGCCACTGACGGCAACAGGAGTCTTTCCATCTACTTCAACTGGGTTTGATTCAGGCTCTGTTTTTCAATGGAAAAGGTTAAAAATGTACACTTTAAAAATTCTGTGGAAAGCATCAATGATTAAGATGTAAGTAATGTAAACTATAATTTTCTGCTCGTTCTTAATGACATACAGTATTTGAACCTCATGGCTCCTTCTCTCCTCCTTTGTCATCTTTGTGAATCTATAGATATTGTTGACTTCACTCTTCTTGCCTGCCTTGAGCTGGAGGATAATTTTCTTGTAGTTTCCTTTCCTAGAGGTCTAATTCTGCATGCCTTCAAGATATCAGTGTGTGTTCTGTGAGCAGATGGCTTGCAGGAGCAGGTGCTAGTTTAGATTATTTATTTATTTATACATACATACAGTGCCCAAATGTGTGGTAGGTATTTTGCAGAGACATATAAGAAGACAATTTATCATAAGGTGCTAAGGTTGATATGTATGTTTATACAGAGATAGATACTTGTTTCTTATGCTATGTCATTGTTATACACAATTTTGGTATGTAAGCAGTTGGAGTAACGTCGTTATATTCCAGTAAACAAGCATGGTTTGTTTTTAATGTAGCATGGTTACATGGAAGACTATTCCTAGGTGTCTACTGCAGCATTTTTATTTATTGAGAGATGCACAAACGTTGAAGTCCTTGCATTTATAGATAACTGTATGGATGACTGGAGTATAGCCTTTCTGTAAGGTTATCAGCATATGAATAGGACGCTGATATCCTCACTAGGTGCAGTGGAATGTAATTTTAACTCAGGACTATTTTGTCCTAATTTCTTGAATGTTGTTAAATAGAGTATTAACTGAGGTCCAAAGATCTCAGATTTTGTGATTTAGATTTGAACTGTGATTTGTTCCACATCTTGTATTTTATTTAGACACAGCCAAAAAGCATGGTTTTCTCTGATGAACCATAACATGTGAATGTTAACATTTTGTACTAGTATTCTTGGTTGCTATAAAATCTACTATGGACCTCTCCACGCAGCTCCATTGTATCTGTTTGGTGTTCTGGAGAGGAATAAAACAGCTAGAGATTAAGTTTATGGGGCCTATGCCTAACAACATGATAGGTTGTCATCAAATATGTCAGAGTCCTTTTATGTGGCAGACTGTTCTAATCTATAGACAGGTCCAAAATAACCCCATGTGTGGTAAAAGGCCTACTCACATCCACTGCAGAAGAGAGTGAGGCTGTTTGTGTTCATTTTGCTGGTGATTACTAAGGTGCAGACTAAATGTGTATATTGTTACTTTCCATTGGAATTCGTTCCACATCAGGGAGGTTGTGGGATTTTGGGGGATGTTTGCCCGTGATAATCTAGAATCACGATTCCCATTTTTGTGTAATGTGAGACTTCTCTACTCTAGCATCATGCAAGCCCTTGTAAAGGTAATTGTCCTTTACATTTGTCTGTTTCTCTGTAACTGTGTTGATGAGAATTAGACAGATCCTGGGTGCTGTGCGTTTGCCTAGCCCAGCCTGCTGAGGAGAGAGAATTGCAACTACAGGTGTTTGAGAAAACCTAATTTCTGGAGTTTGCATTGTTGAATCTATAAATGTTCAGTTGCTTTCCGGTCTAAGAGCCAAAAGAACCGTTCCAAGTTCACTTATTCTGTTACTTTCAACATTAGACTAGGGATCACGTCTGGGAAGCTGAAGATCTGCAGGGTGCTGGCCTGAGACCTAGTCTTCTAACAGTGTGCTGGGCAGAGTGCCGGTAAGGGGCCTGGCCCTGGGGTGTAGCAGGAAAGGCCCAGCCGAGCTGGGCCGTGGCTGCTATAGCCCAGGCAGGTGTCTGAACAGCGCTGTCTGACAGCTCGCCAGCCCCACTCTTTACAAGCGGGCCCTGAACTAGGCCCCTCCTCCAGTCCTTAGGCGGGGGGTGGCACTGGTGGGTGACCCGCTGCTCTGGGGCGGCTCCTGGGCCACAAGATCTGAGGTGGGGGAGTATCCGCGGGGTCTCGGCGGGGCAGCCTGTGGGTCGGCCCCTTTCCGGGTTGGGGACGGGCGTCTCCCCCCTCCGGCCCGCGACAGCCCCTGGCGGAGGAAAGCCGGGCGGGGGCGGGGGCGCGGGGCGGCCGCAGCCCGCGCTCAGGTTTCCCCTTCCGTGGTGGAGCCGGGCCCGGAGCGCCGCCACCCGCCCGCCCGCCGCGCCCCGGTTATGAAACAGCCGGGGCGGGCCCGCCCTGCGCGCTGGGCCGCCGGGGGGGCTGCGGGGCCGGGCCGGGCCGCGGACGGAGGGCGCGGGAGCCAGATGAGGAGAGCGCCCCTCGGGCCCCGGGACTCCCCGTGGCGGTGAGAGCGGGACCCCCCGACCCCTCCCGGCCTCCGGGCCGCCGCTCCCCCGAGAGAGCGGGAGCGGCCCCCGCGCCTCCCCCGCCCCCGCGCGAAGGCCCGGAGCCCTCCCAGCCGGGGGACAGCGAGCGGGCCTCACGCCGCAGCAGCGGCCCCCGGCGGCAGGCAGGGTCACGCGCAAGATTCCTCCTCGGCCTCCTGCTGGCGCTGGGGCGCGCCGCTGCCTGCCCTGACTCAGCTCTCTCAGCGCCGTGAGGGACGGGGAAACTGAGGCTCCGAGGGGGGAAGGGCTCGTCCCAGGTCACACCGGGGGCCACAGGCAGAGTCAGGGATAGAACCCACGAGACTTGGCTGCTGTCCGCCCCCCAAACCAGTAGACAGACCCCAGTCTCCATTCCCTCTGGTATGGGCAGAGAACACATGGAAACTTCCCCCTATGTATCTGGTGAATCCTCTGCATAACATTGGCCCTAGAACGGCCCCTTCTCCAGAGTAGGGCAGGAGACAGGCTCAGTCTAGCACAGTAGGGCCTGGTTTCAAGTATAAACAGTATCAACCAGTGAGGAGCTGTCTTGGAAGACCATTCACACCACGCTGCCAACCTGGGGCCCCTGGCAGTCCAAAGTCACTGGTGTGGTGCTCCTCACGCTCTCCCTCACATGTGTGCCTCTTGCTACTAGGGTTAGGGGTGGTGGTGCTTGGGCATTTACAGTGCCTGGTTCACATTTCAGCTCTTTCCTAAACCAGGTCATATGACACCAATGGCAACAATGTGGTGTGCCGGACAGTTCTGGAAACAATCAGGCCTTTATGCAGAATGGAATTGCTGCTAGCTAGTCCAATTCTTGGATGCCTACTTCAGGGCTGGAATAGCGGTGTGGTGTGTGTCACAACTGAGGGGCTTCAGAAGAGCTGGGTGGGTAGGTGATCAAGACTGGAATAGCAGGGGGCTGAGGGGCAGGGCACTGGAAGAACTGTGTGGGCTTCCAGATGGGAATAGCAGAGTGCTGGAAGACAGCACTGGGGTGCTATTTGGGGAAGCTTGCACACTGCCTGCCTAACTATATTTAGCTATAGTCAGACATCAGTGACATTTATTCACAAACTAAAAATAAAATATGCCACTGTCAAAGGATCAACTTGTACTATATTTTTTCATGGAGGCCCCTTGGAATCTACCATTGAAATTTTCTACTTTGCAACCTCCTAGATCAAAGGAGGAAAACTGAGTAAAAGGCATCTCACTTTGGATTGGGTGGGAGGGGGGAAAGAGTTTAATTTCTTAGTATAGACTATGGAACATTAAAATATAAGACTAAGATTGTATTGTGTCCCAAAATCTGTATGAGCATGTCATGGAAAAGCAGGACTTTCAGTTTGCTCATCACCATAATATCTAGGAGCTTGATTCATGGAAGTCAGTAGGAGTTGACTGAAAAATAATTTTTAACCTTTCTTTGTGGTGGAGTCTAATGAATTCCTGTCCTCTTCAAAAAGCACTGAACCTGACCAGAGTGTGGGCTGCTGCAAAGACAGCTGTGACACTTTGTGCAGCTCAGTAGATTTCAAAGTTGAGAATTCTATAGAAACAGAGCAGATACCTAATTGCTTTAGGAGCCAATCATTTTCTTGAAGGCATAAAGAGCAGTTTATTAACCCCTATTCCTGTCCCCAGAGCAGTGCAAGCAAAAAAGCCAGTATTACAGAGATGAAGAGTGGCACAGGCATGTCCTTCACTTTTAGGCTGTCAGGGCAAGTTGCACTTCAACTTTCTTTTAGTCAGAAGCAATGACAAATCCTCCTTTTTTTTTTTTTTTTAGCGGGGCAGACATAATGTCGCCTGAGAACCAGCCAAAGGGCAAGAAGCATGTGAGGGTGCATGAGCATCTGCCAGAGGAAGATGCAAAATCAACTGGGAAAAGGAAACGAGAACATGGACAACTGGAGAATGAACCGCAAGCAAAAAGATTGTTTCTGAGAAAAGCAGCCAAGCCCTCAGAGAAAATCGGTAATGATCCCTCAGACTCTCACTCTTTCTGCTGACCAAGCCTGCCCAGAATGAAGGGCGTAAACCAAACCTTCAGATAGCTGCGGTGGAGAGATGTCAAGGAACCAACAGCTTGTTCAAACACGACTTGTTGGATTGGGTTATGTTTCTAAGTAAAGGGTGGAGATGTGTGGGGACATTTTTTTCCAGTTATCTGTTTTGAAGCTGCACTGAGCGTGTTTGCGTGCATGTGCATACACGTGTGCATAGGCAGCATTTTTAAGAAAGTCACTGCTTCTCTCTCCTAAAACTGGGCTCAGTAGAGTGTACATCACTGCTCATTGAGGAGTAATTAAGCTTTGTGGAATTTCTAAACTGCTTCATTTCTCAAGTAGGACAGACCAATGCTGGTAACATGTGACATCATGTCATTCTTCATGCTGTTCCATAATCAGAAGGTTAGTATTGTACATCATGCAGTTTAAAACAGCATTTTCTTCTGGAGATTATGCTGTCCCCACTAGCAAGATGCTTCACAGAAGTTGGAGCCGGAGGGCTGCTCTAGGTAGATGGTAAATCTTTCTGCCGATCTTCTGTAAGGTTGTGTCGATATTCAGGCAGACTAGGGCTAGTTCCTTTCTAGCTATAATCCGTGAATTGTTCCAGACTGGGTAGTGTTCTCACTCATCATCTCTCCTTTGTGGATTTTTTCCTCCAGTATGTAACTTTGGGTAAGAGATGTTTCACTTTCTCCCTTTAATGGGGGAGATGGGCAAGTGTTAGTCTTTCCAGTATCAAGAAAGTTGTTCAGGCTTACAATTAGAATAAGGACTCTGTGTCTCATGTCCACAGGTAGCACTTTGAATCCCATAATTTGTTTATGGGCTCTCCAAAGTTATTTCTTTTCGTAGTACTTCTGGAAGATATCTCTTCTAAGGACCCAGGAACTGTTGAAAATGGGCAGTTCTCATAATATCTGTACAGTGGTTCCATTGAAGATGCATCTTTACTATATTTCATAAGCTCCAGTTTGTTTGGTGTATGACTAAAGGTTGGAGCAGGCACTAATGTGAGCAGTGGCAATTGAAGCAAAACATTCTGTTTAGAGGAATTCTGCTGATTACAGAGTTAATAGGTAGTGAACAAGTCTCCTGTAGCTAATGTTACCACATGACTTTCATTATAACTCCAGGTCTGATTTTCAGAGTTGCTGAATCCCTGCAGTTCCCATGTGCTTCAGTGGGTGTTGTATGTATTCAGTACCTTGGAAAATGAAGCCAATCATATTTTCACTTACAGCTTTTGTGAAAATTTTTTGAGGCTGAGCCTTTTCATTCTGTACCCAGTCTAACTTTTACCCAGTTTGGAGAAAGTCCCAGTGGGGAAATAATTTTCCTCCTTTAAAATAGAAGATGCTTTTTGGTGCATAGCTAATTAAAAAATGATCTAAATTTTAAAATGTCAGACTACATGCAACTAGTCCCCAAAGAGGAGTAATTGTCCTGATAGAATAATTAACTTTTTTGAGCAATATAAACAATTAAATGAGTTTGGTGCATGCATGATAAAAATATGAGTTTGAAGTTCCATAATTGTCTGACTCGTTATATAGACATGCAATACACTGCAGAGCTGATTAGAGCCATTGGTAGGTATTTTGTGTTTCCAGAATGTTGAGTTTAAAATCCACTGAACTGCAGAGCAGTTAGCACAACCACATAGCACTACAGCTGTCTTTGCAGTAGGCCATTTCCCTTCCTGAGCTTGCTGGTCGGGCTAAGCTAGGAGAAAGCACAGTGTTGTTGTGAAGTGGTTGGCGTTTCATTAATTTCTGCCACAGAGCATCCCCAGAAATGATTTTTCAGTCCATTAGAACTTTTTAAAAAATGTTCCTCTCTAACTAAGCAAAGTTGAGTTCCCAAAAAGGCCTCCCTCTAAGCCACACTTCAGACTTAATCCACTTCTGCTGTTGTCCTGCTTAAAAAAGCAAAGTCAGAATTTCCTCACAGTGGGAGTTAGAATGGAAATGCTTGTGCACCCATAACTACAGCAGGTATGATGAGCACCTGGTATAATTGTGTATGATTGATGTATAATTGTGGGCGTGTTAACTTCTTAATTTCCAAAGGAAGAATATTTTTTATTATATATAATACTCTGTTTCTCTCCTCCTGTTTTTTATTAATAGGGATCCTACATGAAAATAAGATTTTTGTTTCTTAGGAGATTCATCTGCTCTCTGCTTCCCCATCTGATGCTGCTGGGATGTTACAGTCTGTTGCTGTGAGGATGATTAGGTCACACACATGGGGTTGATCAGATTATCTTTTCACATATATGTCCCTGATGATAAAACCTGGAGCACTAGCAAAATATAGGAAACATGCTGTGTCGCTCAGCAGGATTCTCTCTGAAAAGAAAGGTTTTCAAGCTTTTCTGTGAGTTACTAGTAGGTCTTTTGTCAAAAATAAAACACATTGAGCTGTAGGCAGGCTGTATGAACTACAGAACAAGCAGGTGGAATGTTCTGATCTAGGTGCAGGGGAAGTGGTTTAGAATTCACAATTTGGGAGTTTTCAGGTGTAACTATTAAATTTCTCTCTTATCTGCTGGTCCCAAGTCTGATTTCTTCCCTGCCACTGTGGTTGAGAGGATCATCCCAGGAGTTCCTCCCTCCCATTATCCCTACTGCCCAGGTCTTTTTTTTCAGGCTCCAGATGTCCTGCTGTATCAGAGTTATGTGTATGGCATCTAGAAGCTCAGGAGAACCATTTCCTCTAAACTCACTATTGCCCTCTCCTTTCCTTTGCTCTGGGATGAATCTTTAACAAGGAGAACAAGATTGAGAGGGAACCAGGCAGATGAAGCTGTGTCAGGTTGTGGGATGCTTTGGGCTTTGCAGGAGGCAGCAGCCCCTTTACACTGATAGGAAGTGCTTGAGGCTAGAGATCACTTCTGCATTCAGCACCAAATACAGCCACCCTCCCCAGTACTGTTTAGTGAATGAGCATGACTTGCATTGGCTTGTCTGTCTAAGTTTCTCTGTTTTGCTGTTTGGCAGGCTGGGCTGAAGGTGGCTCCGTGTGCAGGAACGCAGGGCTGCGCTTCCATCAGTTGGAGAGGCAGTGCAGCATCATCCACTACATCTGCCAGAACATGCTGGGTGGCTCTATCCGAGCGCAGCTCAGGCAGGTGAGGGTATCTGCTTCTCATTCTAGTGGACAGCTGAGCTCCAACAGAGTTTCCCTTAAAAAATTACAGCAAAAACTTGAACACACATGGGGGAGCTTAAAAGGGCAGGGGGTCCAGCTCCATCCAGAGCTCATTGTTTCCATATTTTTAAATGACTAAAACTCTTACAATAATGTGCTGGTAGTCTGATTCGCTCTCACTTTTCTTCCCTTAGTCCATACAAAATGCAACTGTTGAGATCATTTTCCTTGTTTGTCAGTCTGACACATCACCCCCACCTTTGAATCCCTCTACTAATTCTCTGCTCCCCTGCATCAATGGTAAGCTTGCTTTAGCAGTTGATGCCCTGCACAATATTGCTTCCACCTAAGCCAGAATTATCCTTTCATTCTATCCTTCCTTCAGGATTAACTTTTCCTGTAATGTCCACGAGGAGTGAATCAACTAGATAGTTTTATTTTCTAGGTCATTTATGGATTTTATATATTTTTATTTAAAAATTCATCCAGTCTGTACACACGCTTTTGCTCAGTAACCAAATGATTTTCTCACAGTCTTGGCTTTCCCGCCCAGCCCCATATATTTGTCTCATTGTGTCATTTGGATTGTAAGCACTTTGGAAGAAGGACTGTGTCTTTATGTCTATGGATGAAGCATAACATTTTGGGTGCTCAGTAAATACATAACAGGAGGCACTGTGGTTGCTGGAGTCTGTTTCCAGTGAGGAGCATGTCCAGCTACCATGTTAATGTGATGATACCAGGTATCCTCCCCCCTTAGCCACCCCAGAGGGCTCAGCTCCCCATACAGCATATAGAGAGTGTTGTCTCCCACTGCTTTGTCACGGGGGGGAGGGGGTTGAGTATTTGTGGCTTGGGCACATTTGTTTGGAGTGGCCTGGGGCTCCCCTAGGGCTTTGTGCTCCCACCCATTGCCCAGCCAATTCCAAAGGGGGAAGCAGCCTCTTGATGTGAACATGCTAATACAAGGGTAACTACTCACACTTTAAAGGGTAGGAGTTGAGACCTATGCAGATCAGGAAAGAAATCTGCAGCACCCTTCGCTATCAGATTGACGTGTTTATGCTGCAAGTTGGGGCAGACAGCGATCCTACCGATCAGCCCATTTGGTTGCAAACTCCACTGTGTGTGAGAATGAAGAAAGCTGGGCTGAGTTTTTGCCTGCTCTTCCTGGGTTTCAGCCTTGCTTTGCTAGCTCCCTGGGAAGACAGTGTAGAGAGGTGTGCACACAAAGTCTGTCAGTGCTTTTGGAGAGATTCAGAGACCTACTTCTAGCTCTATAGAGATCCCAATCTCTCATTTTCTTTGTAACAGTGTCTCCAGCTGCCCTTTGTGCGTTCTCTTACCTCATACCGCCTCTTCCGAACAGCAAGTCCCTTTGACAGGAGAGTGACGTGTCTGGAGTGGCACCCAACTCACCCCAGCACTGTGGCTGTGGGCTCCAAAGGTGGAGACATCATCCTTTGGGACTACGAAGTACTGAATAAAACCTGTTTCATAAAAGGGGTAAGTCACTAAGTGTGTGGGGTGGACAGAAGGGCAGGACCGGAATAGCACCGATTGCTGCAGCTCATTACTGAGGTGCATTGTCAGAACTGTGAGCGGTCCAGGACTGGAACAGCAGCAGGCACTATCCTGATTTGACAGGACTGAGATGCAGTGGTGAGGCCCCAAACTGGCAAGTCAGAACTGAGGTGTGTGTGTAGAAGTGATGGTGAACTTTCCTCAGGTTGTACGCTTGGGGCGAGGATTAGTTGGGGTTTGGTGAGGCATTTCAATGAGACAATAACGAAGAAGAAAGGAAATCTATAAGAAGCGTCTAGAGAGGGTTTATTTATTGTAGGCTTGAATCTCCCCCTCTTCACCTTCTCATTCTGGGTCAAATGAGTGGGCGGAGGTGAAGGAGTGAAGTAGAGTGACTGACTCCCTGTGGCTTTGAATGGCTTGCCTGCCCATTGCATTCCATGTACACACCAATTCTGTATGGGCTCATAGTCTTCACATCAGCACCTGTGCCTCTTTAGCTTAACAACTGAATACAGATTGGGAGGAGGAGGATTGTCCTTTGAAGATTCCTAGGTCCCGCTGCTGGTTGCCTTGTGCTCTTTTTTGTGTAGCATGGTGAGTGCCAGCTAGGGATCGTGTTGCCCTGGAACTGCATGAACTGTAAGCTTCTCCCCTGGTGAGGCCGTCTGTTCAGCCAGGGCATGACTTGTAGAGATGAAGGGTGCCTTTTGTCTCTCAGGAGGCCAAAGCTTGTGTCACTGCTGATGTTGGGAACACAGTGGTGAGTGCAGATTTGCACAAGGGACTTTCTCCTTCCCCATCACTTAGTGGTTTTTCTTTTTTGTTCACCCCCTTCATTGTAGATGGGAGCTGGAGGGGCCATCACAGGAATGAAGTTTAACCCTTTTAATCCTAGTCAACTGTACACATCGTCAATTGCCGGCACTACCGCCCTTCAGGATTTTACTGGCAATACACTTCGAGTCTTCACCAGCACCGAGGACTGGGAGTAAGAAACATGGCAATTTTCTGGGGCTCTGCCTCCTGCTGGTAGCAGCAGTACAGGGAGGGGGAGCTTTACTTGTTTCTGAAACATGAGAGCTGGACTCTCTGCTCCCCTCCACATCCACCTCCTCTCAATTCTGGAATCTGTGTCTTTTGAAAGCCTGTTTCTCCTTTTGTTTTTCCTGTTCAGGGTGTAGCGGGAAGGGAGAGAATACTGACTTTTCTTTTTCCCCTAAAGGAGGGACTCTTCTTCACGCTTACTCCTTCGTTATTGTTGCAGGGCACCAATGGAATTCCTCCACTTTGTCCCTTTACAGCCTTTACATTGTGACTGTCTAACCTCTGAGCCTCCTAGCAATGCTGCTCCCACTGGCAATAGGGTCTCTGTAGAGCAGGGGTTCTCAAACTGGGGGACTTGACCCCTCAGGGGGTTGCAAGGTTATTATAGGGGTGTTCGTGAGCAGTCACCCCCCCATGCATGTCGGTAAGGATGGCATGGCATGGGGGGGTCATCACTTTTGTGGGGTGGGTTGTCACAGCCTGAAATATTTTCAAAGGGGTCCCAGCAAAAAAAGTTTGAGAACCTCTGCTGTAGAGCCTTCTGAGGAGTTTCTGCAGTACTCCTGCAAGCCCTGTTGGCTTAGGACAGGGATCTCAAACTCAATTGCTGTGGCGGGCCGCATTTACATTGAGTGGAGTTCAGGGGGGCCGCACATGACACACACTACTCTACTGTACCTTTCATGCTCTACTCTCCGCCGAAAAAATCTCCCCGCAGGGTAAAATTCGGCGGCACAGTAGGAGAGAGAGGCTCTCACAGGGACTTGCAGACTCCACTCTCCGCCGTTAAATCTCCCTGTGGGGCCACATTCGGCGGCCATTTCCTTTTTAAAGCAGCACAGTAGAGCAGAGAGAGAGGCTCACACAGGGACTTGCAGACTCGACTCTCCCCTGTCAAATCTCCCTGTGGGGCCCACATTTGGCGGCCATTTCCTTTTTAAGACGGCCACAGCTTCCCGGAGCTCCGCTCAAAAAATAATGCCAGCACAAGCCTGCAGCCGGATTCGGACTGCGGGCCGCATGACACAAGCCCGCGGGCCGCAGTTGGCCCGCGGGCCGCGAGTTTGAGACCCCTGGCTTAGGACATCAGAGGATAGTCCTAGGAATGAGCCTGTAGCATCAGCATGCCAGTTTAACCTTGCCCTGGTTATTTTCTTTCCCTGCCTGCTTCCTGCCAATAGCATGTTTCCCCACTGGTTTCCAAAGTGTCTACTCCAACTGCATCCCTTCTTGGGGAAGAGGACAAAACCAAATTACAAAGGCCCATTGGGATAGTTTGGTTCTGCCATGCTGGAGATCCAGGTTTAGTGTTCAGGTGACTCTCCCTAGATCAGCAGATGGTAGAAAAAACATCCTCTTCCCTTCGAGTGGGAGAGTCTCACGTCCTACTGTAAAATTTGCTGCTGATCAAGGGGAAGGTTATCCAGTTCCATTGCTTTGAGGCAGGTCAGGGTCTATGGAGAGGACTTGTTTTTTTCAGAGGCTTCTTGAAAATCAATACTGAGGATGAGGTCTTGGTACAAAGTGACTTTGTGATAAGCAGGTGAAATGCACTGGCTATCAGAGAGTTTTGTGTCTCCCATTTAGCCCCATCTCTCTTCTCTCTTGGTTGGTGTGTGAGGATTTCACCTGTTAGCTCAGTAGAGAGCAGCTGGGGATGATTCCTGGAATAGGGTTCCTCTGCTTTCCTTGCCATTCAGTGAGCAATGGGGACTTCTCCCTGCAAAGTTCTCTTTCTTCCTGCTGGCACCTTGGGAAAGACCAAACATGACACACTGGAAGCAGCTGCAGGGACTCTGTGGAAGAAGACCCTACAAAACAATGTGGTGCAGGGTCTGTCTGGGGTTTTTTATGTTTCTGCATGGAATGCTGCTTGTGTTCTCCCAGGTCTGGGGATGGTTCAAGCTGTGGTTACCACAGCCACACCCTGTAGTCTGAGCTAGAGAAAACTGCGCTGCTGGAGGAGAGGTTGCTTTGTCTGAGAAGACAGATGGTGGAACCTGCAAGCCCAAAATGTTTGTACACTCAGTTTACAAACAGACTAGATAAAATATGGCTCTGTAGCGCCACTCCTATTGGGAAACAAACTCCAGGAATTGGAGTAGCTCAGCTATGGAGAGAGGGGTTCATTTCCAGGTGGTCAGCACTCTACCATCTCCCTCCCTTCCCCAATAATGTTGGTGCCCCTTCCCTTTGTCTGTATGTTCCAGAAGGGGCCAGGAGACTCTCTTGGAGGCATGAAGTTCAGCCCGTTTGAGGCAGTGAAGCTTTATGTGGCATCAGGGGATGGCACCCTTAGTCTGCAGCATCTGGAAGGCAGAGCGGCGCAGGTGATCTCCCGCATCCCAGGCTGTGGCCATGAGTACCATGATGTTTGGTGAGGAGGGGCAGGCAGGGTTGTGCCTCTGCTTCATGCTATTTACGCTATCATCCCTCTCCTGCTCTTTGATGTCACTAGGACAGACTCTTACTGTTTGCTGGGGCTGTCAGTGAGCTCAGTGTTGTGTGACATAGGGGCAGGCACATGGTCCTGCTCCAAGAGTTTGGCAAGCTCAGGATAATTAGACTCCTGCTGTTGCAGTGCATGGTAGGTAATATAGTTTTTGGCATCTTTTGGACAGCAGCAGCACTTGGAGTGTACTTTTTCTTTACAAGGGCGCAGGTGAGGAGAAGAGCAGGGTACTAGACAGTCAGACCGGTGTTCTCCTGTATGCCATGAGCTGTGCGAGGCTTATAGGGGAGCTTAAGCTAAATCAAATAACATTTCTGCAGAAACATATGTAACCGTATTGTGATATCTCTGCTACCCCTTTGGAGGTGGCAGGTTGGGTTTTCAGGCTTGACACCCTGACTCCAGGGCTTTGAATTTTAGTGTGAACATCCCCTGCAGGGTGAAGCTTTGCAAACAAGTCCCTGGATGTCAGAGAATTCATCCTGCTCCCCACCCAATACAGCCTGGGTTGGGACACAAGTCCACCACAAGCTTGTGTTTGATTCAGTTCCTCCCCCCAGTGTATGGGGGGAGCTTTAGACCTGAAATTTTCCAGTCTAGAGTCTGTAGCAACTCCCTGCAGCTTCTTCACCCCTTTGTGGGGAAAACTCATTTTAAATCCATTTCTGCACATTGTAAATGTCTCAGGTGTGGTCCTGATGTTTCCCAAAATGTGTCTCTATGCAGGTGCCAAGCGATCATTCAGCATCAGCTACATCTGAGTGCCCCAGCATGTTCCCGCTATCTAAAGGCTACTTGGCAAATAACTCAGAAGTGATGTCACATCAGTCACTGACTCAAAGCTACCTAAGTAGGTTCTGCCCCTAGACTGAGGATTGAAGTCCCACCCCATCACATGGGAGACCCAGTTCTGTGTCTGTTGCAATCTTGCTCTGTAGAGAGGCAGGGACAGGCTATACTCAGGAATTCCCCTCCCAGTACCTGTCTGCAAGAATCAGTGCTGATCTCTGTTTCTTTTCCTCTAGTTTCTGGTACTGCTGTGTTGATGTGTCTGCGAGCTGCCGGACTGTGGTGACGGGTGATAATGTGGGTAATGTGGTCCTGCTCAGCACTGGTGGTGAAGAGGTTTGTATGGTGCCTCTCATCTTCCCTGCCTCACACTTTCCTCTTTCCAGCGACCCTCATGGTTTATACTTACTTATCTACCTCTGATTAGATGGGCCTCTCTGCAGGATGGGGGCAGGGTCCTTAGAAAGAAGAGCAAGCATCCAGAACCTCAGGGGATGAGAGTCCACCCAGTATCTGCTAGGTGCTATTCCCTGCCCTTCTGCAGTGCAGTAGAAACTGCTTCTCCCAAGATGAGGAACACACCAGTAATTACCAAAGAGGGAGTCCAAGTTAAGGACCACATCATAGGATCTGCCTTCATTGAGAATGTCTGATTACTTGGGAGAGCAGCAATTGTGACATTCTGAAGGTGTCCATTCCCCCTAGCAATGGACACACTCCAGAAACCCCTCTGGAAAAATGGGAGTGTCACGGGGGGTGTGATCTGACAGAGCCCCTTCCTCCCCAGGGCTAGTCACAAGCAGGATCAAAGTCCTTTGAATTCCCAACTCCAAATCCCAACCTCAGCAAAGGCTAGGAGAAGAACAGAAATGAACCATTTCTATCCTGTCCAAGGGGTTAGAGTGTTAGTGCCAGAACATGAAACAGAAGAGAAAGCTGTCTAGGAAAAGGTGGGCCTCGAACTTCTCAAAAAGAGAGCCCTGTCAATCAATAGCCACCTTTTTGCTGCTGCTTTATTACAATCAATCCTAACTCATCACTTCGTTGACCTCAGGGGTGAGAGCACTGGGCACTGTCCAACCCAGGAGCTGTAGGCAAGGGGGCCATGTAAACTAGTGGGCCGAGTCACTAGGTGAGGCATTCCAAATAAAGCCCAAATGTTCAAGTTCAGTTCCTTGCCCTTTCCTCTGGGTCTGTTCATTAATATATAGAAGATGCAAAAATGTTCAAAATAATATAAAACACGCTGTAACAGAGACCTTTCCTACCTTCTGAGGGACACATCCTTTCTTAGGTATCCTTTCCTGGCTAATATGGAGAGACCTACACTTGCGCTACTCTGACCTTTGGTCTCTTCTTGTCTGCTGCCCCTGCTTAAGAGGCAGGTAGCCTCATGCCTGGCTTCCTGTAGGTCACGTTTGCTCCTAGTCATGTGCCCTGAAACTACAGCTCTCAGTTTTAAAGGCCCGAAGGACTGTAAGAGCTGCCCTAGGATGTATTTATATTCCCAAGGCCCAGTGCCTTGTTACATGCCTAATCAATTCCTTGGGAATAGATTAATCTCCATCCCCACCCCCAGTAATGTCCCCACAGTAGGACTCTTTCTGTGATGAAATTGGCAAAGGGACAAGGAGAAGATCTTGGGCCACTGCAACTGTTTCAAAGAGAGAGGCGTTTGGGCTATATCAGAAACTGCAAGTGCAGCCTCATATGGGTGAGCCTTGGCTCTGTGTTGTGGGGTTTGCAGTGGAGATTGCACCTGCACCGTGCTCTAGGCCCTAGAGTCTAGGCTTAAGGATTGCAGTGCTAACTAGCTCTACTGCCTCCCCCAAAATCTTTGGATAAATGGGGTGGTATAATATGCAAGTTAAGGATTGCTCAGAGCTCCAATTTCTAAATCTTCCAGGCTGTCTGTACCAGAGCAGTGCTGGAAAGTTCTTCATCTGGCGTGTATTGCACCTTCTTGCTCTGCAGCTGCCACATACATCTAACCTGTTTCCTCCACTGCAGATTTGGAAGCTGAAATTACACAAGAAGAAAGTGAATCATGTGGAGTTTAACTCTCGCTGTGATTGGCTCCTGGCCACAGCTTCTGTGGACCAGACAGTCAAAATCTGGGACCTGAGAAACATCAAAGACAAGTCAAGTTTCCTTCATGTGCTGCCTCATGACAAAGCTGTCAATGCTGGTAGGTCAGTGAGGTAGGGTTATCTCTCTGCCCTGTGTTCCCACCAATCTACCCATCTATTCTGTGTGTTTGTCTATTTTGTTCTTTATGTGACCGGTTTCCATCCCTCTTTGGTTCTCTGTGCTCCACTTTCCCTCCCACAAATGTGTATCAATCCTGTTTCTTTCATGTCCTTCTGCATATATCTCTTAAAAGATGACATCATTTTGGTGCAAGCCTGAGTTTGATCAGTTTCAAATTGTTCAGTTTATGTTCACTGAGCATAAACTTTATCTGAAAGTCCTGTGCGAAAGTGTTGGTATTACCCTTAAAACCTTCTCCCTGGGTTCTGGCTAATTCATGCTGAACTCTTGCTGACGATAGAGTGACACTTTTAGATTAATTGATTCCAAGGGCAGAAGGGACCATTCTGAACATCTAGTCTGACTGTCTGTATAAAATAGACCATAGAGCTTCCCCAAAATAATTCCTAGAGCATAGCTTTTAGAAAAACATCCAATTATGATTTGAAAATTGCCAGTGATGAAGAATCCACCGCTACACCCGTGCCTTATTTCCAGTCTGAGTTTGTCTAGCTTCACTTTCCAACCATTGGATTGAGTTATGCCTTTCTCTCCTAGGTTGAAGAGCCCATTATCAAATATTTGTTCCCCATATAGGTACTTACAGACTGTAATAAAGTCACCCCTTAATCTTCTCTTTGTTAAAATAAATTGATTGAGCTCCTGGAGTCTATCACTATAAAGTATGTTTTCTAATCTTTAATCATTCTCATGGCTCTTCTCTGAACCCTCTCTAATTTAGCTTAAATGTACTGTCCTTCTATTTAATAAAATGTCTTCTCAGTGGCCCAGTTCTCTGCAATTCCTGGGGAGCTGCCCTCGAAGGCTTAATGTGAAAACACTGAAGGTTGCGGAGGGTAGAGGGGTGGGGCAGGTCATCTTGTGCTGAAGTTCCATTGGTAGAAACAGAGACTAAGAATCCAGATTCCCTTGGTTCTGTTGCCAGCAGTGGAGGGAATGTGGTCTAGCAGGGCGGTAGTAGTCAGAACTGCTGCGTTGTTTCCAGTTCTTTCACAGGTTTGCTGTGTGACTTTGAGTGAGTTCCTTTCGCACTCATCGTTTTTTCCCCCATCTGTGTAATGGGGGGTGATACTTCCCTGCCACCCAGGTTCAGTTTAATATTCATAAAGATCTTTGAGTTCTCTGGGTGAAAGGTGCTAGAAAAGGGCAGAGTCCTGTTCCTTCGAGCCCATGGCTCTTTTTAAATAACCATTTAGGAAGTTTTAATGGTCTTATACAAATTAGCGGCATGTGGTGTTTACCTCTTCGTCTATGGCCACAGGATTGTGATCTTCTGTATGTTTTATTGCCCTCTTCCCAGCTTATTTCAGCCCCGTGGATGGTGCTAAGCTCCTGACCACAGACCAGCACAGTGAGATCCGAGTCTACTCCTCTTCAGATTGGACAAAACCACAGCATCTGATCCCACATCCACATAGGCAGTTCCAGCACCTCACACCTATCAAGGTGGGTTAGGAGAGTGCAGTCTGATCTCAGCAGATGCCAGCAGTGAATTGGAGAAAGCTTTGGTGCAATTTCTTTTTCAGAATAGGGCACTGCTGTGTGGAAGCTCAGATTGCTGGAGTTCCAGCTGGACATTGAGTGGGCAGTGTTGTGTGGATGCTCATGCTGCCGGAGTCCCAGCTCTTTTCTGATTCATATCAGCTTTAGCTGTGCTCCTCTGGAGTTGTTTACCACCATCCATCTGCTTTATGTTTAGGCGACATGGCACCCTCGTTATGACCTCATTGTGGCTGGTCGCTACCCAGACCCTAAGTTCCCAGGATACACAGCGGATGAGCTGCGAACTGTTGATATATTTGATGGAAACACTGGGGAGATGGTGTGCCAGCTCCACGACCCAAATGCATCTGGCATTATCTCGGTGAGCTTGGGCATTGGAGTTGAAAGGGCCACTGTGCCCTTAACTGTAGCCAAGATCTGAGGAGCAGGGAGATCAGGCAATAGGAATAAGACGCAAAATCTCCTGACACAGGCTCAAACTCCTAATGGAGGAGGTATCCTGGCAAGATGTAGTGCAGGGAACAGTTTCTATACCGGCCATGGGAAAGAGTGCCTCACAGAGGTTGGTTGTGACGACTAATATGTCTGAACATCCGGGGGAAGTCTCCTGAGAGTGAGTCCAGGATCAGGGGCATGTGAGGAGTCACCTAGGTTGTTGCTTCTCCCTCTGTTAGCTGGTTCTTTCCTGGCCGTGTGCATAGAAGTCACTGTGAAATACAACCATGCCACAGAGGAAGTAACTTCTCTGAGCATGATGCCAGATCTCACATCAGGTGTCCCCTACCCCACCCCTAGCAGCTTTTGAGCAGAAAGTAACATTCCAGTGGCAGTAGCACACAGAGCTCCAAAACACCAGGCTGACTCCCCTGCATGATCACACTGAGAAGCTGAGCCGAGCAAGGAGACTGGACCTGATTCTCCTCACATTTACACCAGTGTTACACTGCTTACTCCATTGACTTCAGTGGTGTTACACCAGCATGAGAGGGGGATCAGGCCTGCTGACTCCAAACATGCAGCAGAGGGATTGTAAAGTCATGCTGGCCAAACGCCTGACACCTGTAGCTCTTAGCAGCAGTGGTGTAGGGTTGTGCCAGCCAAGGCAGCTGACCTGTGCAGAACAGTTCCATGTTCAGCTGTGGGCCTTTCTCTGGTGTTCTTTAGGGAACATTCTAGTTCCCAAATAGTTGGTGCTGTTACATAAGCAATAAGGCTGATAGTTTGTCAATGTGTTTACATTTACAGCTTAATAAGTTTAACCCTATGGGAGATACACTGGCCTCTGGTATGGGTAAGTAGGCCTCTGACTCTCCTTATTTTATTATTGAGGCAGTTGGACAGCATGGGGTATTGGTCCCAGAAAAGGGTAGATCAGCTTCTTTAGATAAGACACATGCTGAAAGTGATGTACTCCTGAGTTCTGAACCTAGTTCTGACATTGATACTCACTGAGGCTGTTTCCTCTTCTGCATAATATAGATTAATACCCTACCCATTTTTCCCCCATCCCTAGTGTCCCCAGGATTAACCCAGGGTTTGTAAAGTGCTTTGAAAACATCCACTAAAACGTGATGTGTGATTAGCTTCCAGGGGAAGCAGCCTCCCTAGGAGAGGGTGCTGCTGCCATCTGTTGGCTGTATCACAGTGCTGCTGACATGGGAGAAGGGGGAGGAAAGAAGTCCCTGCCCTTTGCCCTCTATTGCTGGTCTCACTGGCCTTTGCCTGACTTCTTTTGGGCTACTACATTTGTACAAGCTTTATATCCAAAGAGGCCCTGCCCTTCTTGGACCCTAAAGGATCTGGGAAGTGGGCCATATTGGGGTCTGATTAGAACTGATGGCAGAATCTTTGGTAGAACTCTTCTTTTTATTGAAATTGTGGGGTAAGGAATTAATTGGTCATGCCCCAAGTGTCAGCTACTGCTCAAAAAGTTTCCATGATCTGATGGCTACTAGCTATTGACTCCTACAATGGGACTATGTGGAGGCAATGTCATAAAAAAATGGTGTACCCCATCCTTAGTGATTGGACGTGCTTAGAAAAATACTTGTTCGGCAGTGGCTGAGTTTTGTATTTAATCGGTAGAGACAGTGATTCCCCCATTAGAAACTGCCTGCAGCAGAATTTCTGTGTTGAATTTTTTCCCTACAGGGTTTAACATTTTGATCTGGAGCCGGGAAGAGATGGTGACCAAGAAACAGGAACATCTCTTGAAAACTATGACAGAGCAGGGGTTTGGAAGCAGGAGCTTGTCCAGGCGTGGGCTGCAAAAGCAGTCAAACCCAGGGGCAAGCAAACCCAGGGGCAAGCTGCTTGCTCTGGAATTTGAGGGGACTAAAACAAAGGGCAAAGATCCCAAATCACAGGGCAGGAAGCGGAAGGATCTGGAGGATTGAGCAGGTATCTCCTGGCTTTCTAGATCATGCCAGTTCTGGCAGTGGGCAACATCTATCCTGAGGGGCATCAGCCTTCTGCTTTGTCCTTCCTTGCCAGGTGTGATGTTGCTGTTTGTACTCTTCTGTTTTTCCTTCTAAAGGGTGGTGTCATTGCTCAGCTCCTCCTCCTGTGGGACATTTTATCAAGCACTATGGGAGCCTGAATGTCAGCATGCCCTGTGCTTGTATCCATTTAATGGGACCACAAAGAGCAGTATTATGCTTCTGTGTGATTCTTATTCTTTAGTTATCTGTCTCATGGGATCTGAGGCCAGTGTGGGAGCTGCCAGAACTAAGCTGGGCCCTTGCTGATGCTGCAGTTTGTATTTTCAGAGCTTTTGTCTCTCTCCTGTAGTGCATCAGCCAGCCCTATTTTCAGTCTTGTACCCCAAACTGTGGGGAGAGGTGTTCAGAGAGTGGAACCTGAGGATTGGCTTCCACACACCCCTTGTCATACAGCTACATCTCAGGTCGCTGTTAACCTACAAGTCTTTTGTTTGAAAGTTAGCCTGTTTACAAAGATGACTGTGGCATAGGTGGAGGGTCTGCCCTCCCCCCGACTGCTGGCTGGGGCCGAGGCTCAGGCCCTGCTGGGAGGCTTGGTTCATTTCATGGTGTTTACATTATTCAAGTGTTAATAAAGCTTTATACATAACAGGCTTTCTTCCTTGGGAGAGTGGCCACCTCAGGGGTTTTGTTGAATTGCCTGTTGTTGAGCCTACCGCAGTAGGAGTAATAGCTAGTAGACTGCTGGTGGGTATTTGTGTTAAGTTGCTCCTACAAAAAGCTCTTGTAAAATGAGATTAATTCACTTAAACTAAAGTATATGCTTTTTTCAGGGTAGCAGGAGCCAAAAATATGAAAATCGTAAACCTAATGGAAATAACCTCTGCTCTCATCCTGCTGTGGTTATTCATAGGGGGATTTCTCCCTCATCTTGTTGCCTCCCCTGCCCCATTTTTGTCCTGTGAAAAGGTAAATGTTGGAAGAGGCTCTGTCTGTTAACAGGGAAGCTAACAGGCCTAGGACCCTGTGAACCTAGACAGCAGAAATAGCAGGAGCCCGGTTTCAATTTGATTTTAATGAAGAAAAGGGAGGAAGTATGGAACAGAATTACAGAAACTCATTCAAAGTCTAAATCACTATAGAAGCCTTTCCTCCAGGTGTGCAAAATTTGCTGCTTTTAAAAATAGCCCCTTCTCCAGCTATGCAGGCCCCTGTGAAGGTACTTCCCTGTGCTATTCTTCAGGCCTTTTCTCAGGAACAGCTGCTTGTTCTCTGTGACTGCATTTTGCCCTTTAGGAGACCTCAGTTATATCTCCCAGTGAGAAACAGGTGAGACAGTTGCTGAGAGCAGCAGGCTGCTTCTGCTGTTAAGAGTTCCCATGCTGGTAGAAGCCTGTAAAAATCCCCCTGGTGGAGGGAAAGAAAAGGAAGCCTGCTAGTAGCCTCTGCTGCCAGGAAGGGAAGGGAACTGGCGCAGAAAAGGAACTAAAACTGGGAAGTGAATGTGCAGCATCACCATATGAGGAGCCAGAGCCTCTGGGGGCTGCTGCAATCTCGCCCTTCACCAGACACTGTAGTGGAGGGCAGAAGGTGATGACTACTAGGCATTTTCTCAGCACCAGCGATAGTCTGCAGGAAGACATCTGCAAACTCCAGGCCGTTGGCCTAACTGGAATGATCTGTAGTAATTTAGCTAGAAGATCTAGGTGACTCACCCTGACAGATGAATAGTGGTCCAGGAATACCTGCAATGCCTCCACCATTAAACTGAGCATTTGTTTTTTAAATGACATCAATGTGGGAGATGGGGCAGAAAACTAGCCAGGTTGGCACTTGTCCCAGTTTTGCAGGTAAACAGTTCTGCTACGTGCTCTTTAATTGCAGCGTACAATTTTCTGCCTGCCATGCACATTTGCTTGGCCCACAGCCACCATCTGCACCCAGAGTGCTGCAGGGGCTGTAGCTATAGGCAGCCTGTGGCATTCACAGCTGGAGGTGATCAGAACACAAGGCTGTAGTTTTAGAGAGGGATCCACAACTTCATAACCACACCTATCAATTGTAGCTCTTCAGGTTAGGATTATGAAAGAAATTAAAGCTTAGGGAGCAAGCAGGGTACTTTCTCCTTTGTACAGCATTGCACAACAGCCTTGGTGCATGATAACTCTGAAGGATCAGGAAATGGGCATCATATAAAATAATCCATGTAGCAAAGTTCATTGATATCTGGGTCTTCTCCAACCTACCCTTGCACTGAAACCTAGGTCCCATGGGAGGTTAGCAATCCTACCCTGACTTAAAGCCAGTTTTTCCTCTCAGAACAGAATTGGGAGGGAGGTGGGGGAGTGATCAGCTGCCAGCAGCACTTAAGTAGCAAAGACAAGGGAACCTCAACCTCATTCCTAACAAGCCAGTGATCTCTGGCAGCTCCATCCTGGAAAGCAGATGAGGATTCACTGCCTCCTCAGATATAAGTTAGGGCCTCCAGCCCAGGTCCAGCTGTCCCACAGTAATCAGCCCAATGGTCCAAGACAAAGTGCTCAAAGCAGATTGGGAATCACACTGAAATTTTGATCTTAGTGAACAAGGTAGTCACTGACTGGAGCAGGTGATGGAAACTACTGGGAGAGGCCCAGTCCCATGCTGCTGCTAGGATAATTGGTAGAATTACAACCATTAACAGGAGATTCTTTCTGGAGAGCAGCTGACTGCAAAAGGTGAGCCTCCGCATTGTCATGTTTTAGGGGCAGGCATTCCACACAGTACATGGGATTCAAGGCAGCAGTGCACTGCCTCCAGGAGGTTAGCCCATCTTGCTCCAAAGGCCCTGGGATTTCACTGCCCACAAATGTCATGTCTCACCTGAAGAGCAGCCAGAGTCTGGTCACATCAGTTCCAAAATCAGAGTCCAGCTTCCGTGTGGGGTGCACTGGCCAGAGCAGAAGAATGCTCAGTTATTGAAGAACCACCCAACCACCCCCAGAAGCAGCACTGCTCCCTCTTGCTGCCTGGGGGGAGGTCACAGCAATTGTCATGGCTGCTCTTCTCCTTCGTTGGAAACATGCCGGTAACCAGGTGGCTGGGACTGTATGCGGAAAAGGACAGTCAGGAGGAGGATAATGAGGAGGAAGAGGATGGATCCACAGACGGCCAGAGCCACAATCAGTTCTGCAAGGGAGAAAGCGAGCATTCAGTGTGGTAACATCCAACTCCCACTGTCTCTCACAAATGCCCAACCCAGCCTGCACTCACCGGTGTCCTGACCACCTCTTGCTAGCTGGCATTCGCGCTCCCAATCTTGGGGAATGATGGGTTCAGTGAGCCGCAGGAAATCCAGCAAGGGGCAGCGCTGGGCACAGCCAGGCAGTGTCAGTGGAAAAGGCTCCCTCCCACTCCCATTGCGGAAGAACATCTCCACAGAAAAGTTACTGGGGACAAAAGAGATGTGAATGCTGAGAAGTCAGTAATTGTATACATATACCTTCTCCCATTTCCTTCCTTGAGACCATCCCCTTCTCCAGCCATCCTTTGGCTGTCACTTTCTGTCACCCACTTAGGGTGCAGCTCTGAGAGCTAGCCCGGTCCCACTCTTCTGTATTAAGGTCTTCATTCTGTTGTGCTCCCCTGAGACTGGAATCTTGCCTGCATGATTGCCATAACTCATGAAGCAAAGCCACAGCAGATGCCCTTATAATAGCCCTCACCTATCATTGTCTTGGTACAGCTCAAATATGTGACATGATGCATATGGTGCTTGCCTCCCGTTGTAGACATTGAGAGCCATCTGCAGTGCCACAAGTGTTGTGTCATGCTGAGGAAGAGGGAAAGAACATGAATTAACCTTCACAAACAGGACAGCATGCTTAGGCCCTTCAATAAAGGGAGTGCTCAGCACAGGACCAAGGACCATGCTGGGCAAGAGGGAGCCCACTGAAGGGAACATGCCAGAGAAGGGAAAATAGATAACTAACTAGAGGAGCTGAGAAACCAGAGTGGAGGTCCTGGTAAGGTGACTTGGGACTGTGCCAGGGAAGGGGGAGAGACAGACAGTTGGGAATTATACTAATCCAGGGGTCCATTTCTAAGGGTATGTCTACATTGCAATAAAACATTCATGGCTGGCCTGGATCAGCTGACTTGGGGTCATGGGGCTATAAAATTATAGTAGAGATGTCCAGGCTTGGACTGGAGCCCAGGCTCTGTACCTACACAGCAATTTCATAGCTCCACAGCCCAAGCCTGAGTCAACTGACATGAGCCACAGGGTGTTTTACTGCAGCATACACACACAGAGAGATCCCATTCTATGGCAGTTCTGGGACAGATCCTGTACAGTCTAATGCAGCAGGTTGCCGGAGAGGGAATGATTGTCTGCGTCTATCATTGGCTGAAACATCACACTGGGGCAGCACAACCCATCTATCAGAAAGGGCAGTGACCCCAAGTCTGTCTATCTGCTCCTGCTGACTCTGCCACTTGCTGGATTGGCAGATTGAGAATTTACTTCCTTGGATGCAGAAGGGATGATGCCTGGCGCTGTGGAGTATATGCTGCCATGGGTAGAGACATCCTGGATGCAGTATGTAGGGACTGCATAGGAGGATGGAAAAGGGGAAGAGCCATCACCAAGGCCCAAACCCCATGGCAAGTGGAGTAGGAGGGCAGCTCCCAGATACAGACTTACTGCTGAGTAGGCAAGTAATTTCACATGCTGAGGTGAAGAGGTATTTGCTGCTAGGGTCAGGTTTTTCCTGATCTGAGCCAACAGGACCCCTGAGAAAGAGAATGGGTGATCAGATCCCAAAGCTCATTAGGACTGATGAGACCCCTCCCATCTTACCGGAAATGCCTTCCCTTCCCCACTCACTCACCACCCTGCAGACGAGCTTTTTCCACCGGCTGGTGGATCCCGAACAGGAATTCAAAGCCAAAGTCTTTTAATTGCTTCAACTGAGTCATGACATCTGAAGTCACCCATTGTGGGAGTGGCAGCTTGTGTGTTTGCTGAAAAGACAAAAGGGAGTCGGGGTAGATCACAGGGCTGAGAGTCACGAGACCTGGGATCTAGTTCAGACTCTGCCATGGGCTCATTGTGTTATCATAGATGACTCCCTTCTTCATCTGGGCTCTGCAGAATTACGTTTGTAAGGCATTCTGCAACCTCAGCATAAGCAGCACTAAGGAATAGTAAGAATGAAAAGTAGAAACTACTTCTTTCTAAAAGCACAGCCAGAGTGTGACATTAGCTCAAGTTGCAGAGACAGGCTTGGGGCATCTGCAATGTGTAGAAATGATTCTGCCCCACTGAGACCATATCCAGCCAGAAATGAAAACATAAGACAAAAGAGCAGGAAGAAGACTCGGACGAAGCTTTTGCTATAGGCAGAGTACATCCATACAAGGGAAACCAGATTTAGTGAAACTGAAATAAGAGTTTCTATACACAAGCTTACATGAGTTTAACTAGAGTTCTAAAAACACACCTTTGGGTAAACTAGTGTGCCTGTGTGCACACAAGGCCATACTCTGAGTGCTAAATGGATTTTCTGAGCATTTGAAAGTAATCCATTAGTTCATGTTTTAAAAGTAATTTTAAAAATAAGTTCTAAGAAATGTAATATCCTGTGTCACACCATTTTTGTCCCCAGTGATCTCAGTTCAGGCATTGTCTGTCTACACAAAAATAGGAAAAGATGTGGATCTGGAATAGACTTGGTACAAGGTGGTTTGAAAAAGAAATGTTTAGAATTATTGGTCACTTTTCCTGTTGTTCTTAATAACTGGAAGTTTCACTTTCTGGAGAGGCTGGAGAATTTTCTTCAGAGAAAAAGAACTGCCCTCCTTCAAAATGGCTATCATCTTCCATTGTTTTCAATGGGACTGGGACCACAGGCTGCCCTTAGCAATAATGACCAAGAAAACAAGTTTAACTCTGCCCTGTAGTGACATTATGAAGAAAAAAAATCTGTCTTTAAAAATCAGTTTAATCTCATCTGGGATCTAAAACATCCATGAATTGTAATTGTATTGTTACTACAAGGTGTCACTACAGTGCAGAGTTACAGTGATTGGGTGCTCTAACTGTGCATTTCCATAACTTAACATGTTGGATTCATTTTAACTTCAACTCTAAATTACTTGGGTTTGTAATGCTTGTTTTGGGATAATTACAACATAGCTATAATGTTTACCCTGTATTACTGATATGTGCTTTCAGCCTTAAGTCCATTTTAACACAGTTTTTGTTTAGGCTTTACTAAAATTATACCACTTTGCTCTTCTCTAGAGCCTTCATGTGTCAGAAGATCTAAAAACATTTTACAAACAAGGAGGAATAAAACCTAACAGTCCTCTGGATTGTAGGATTGTATTATTCCCTTTTACAAATAGGGAAATTGAGGCACAGAGCAGGAAAGTGACCGGCCCAAGTTAAGAGCTAAGGGAGAGTCAAGCATAGTACCCAGGAGACTTGATTCCCTCTTCCTTGCTCAGATAACTAGATGAACACTCCCTCCTCTTGAAAAAAAATCTCACTCCTGCTTTAACTAACTAAAACCAAAGAGTAGTAAAGATTTTGGAACAACTATCTGTTTCTCAGGAGACACCTATTTTACTTGTGGCATTCTTTCAGTTCTGGCATGACATCTGAGTTATGCAGCTACAGGATCTATGGTGCGGAAGTGGATAAACTTCCTAAATTGTGCTGGGGGGGGTGAGGGGTGGATTATTATTCTGAAATCTGAAGTTTGAGCTAACTATGTGGAGGGAGAAGTGGAAGGTTGCTGTACAACAAGCAAATCCATTTGCCACCATATGCAATTGTCTCCGTTCCAGTGAATCCCTAATCCCTCTCTGAGTCCAAGACCTTAGTCCCTACTATTATGGGGGGATGCTCAGACTAACTTACCTCACAAAAAAGTGTGTCGTACACACTCCAGACAGACTCCAGTGACACATCCTGGATCCCTGTCTGATTTGCCACCATCTCTAGGAACTCCTGCAGGGGACAAGGCAGAAACTGAAACCTTATGCTTTTCCATCCCAGAGTGCACCCTCAACTCTGCAGAATGGAGATCTTCCATCCTTCCCTGACACCTACAATCATATAGAGGTGTCTTCTTCCTGGCCACAAGCTCAGGGAGATCTTTTCTCACACAAACTCTCACTTACCAAATTCTGTCTGGTTTTATTTATGTACTCTGCTGAGTGCCGGGTTTCTTCCTGTAGCTGCTCATACCGTGGGCAAGGGGATAATGGAAACTTCAGCAGCTGGGCAGAGACAAAAGGAGAGGCTGGGTCAGGGAAGTTTCCTGACAAACAGCAGTGACTGTACTTCCTCCCCACCACTCCCATACCCCCGGATAAAATGCACCCTTAAACAGGGTCTACATATCTCCTCCTGAGGAAGGGTCTCCCTTCCAGCAAGATGCTGCCCTAACAATTAAATCAACAAGGGGCATGGGGAGAATTCTGGGTCTGGAACATGGGAACCCCCTGCAAGGCAAGCTAAGGAGTGATATGGGATAAACTCAGGACTGAAGGGAGAGGATAATGAAAAGGGAGACTTGCAGATAAGGAGAACCCCATACCTGAGCTACCAATATTTATCCTTGAAAATGACTCACCCTCTCCACAGAGCCAGGCACAGTGTGTACGGGGATTGGCTGCCAGGAAACATTGGGGTTGAATATCTGTTGTCCTTGTGGGGGATACAGTCCTGCCAGATTGGTCTCTGCGCTCATCAGCGTCCGGTCATAATCTGTGCTGCGGATGAAGATCTGCCAGGGTAATAGAGATCCTGTTCTGTGAATATCACTATTGTACACAGGAGTGGGGATACCTGGGCTCAGACCAAGGGATTCAGAATACAGACACCACAAATACAAAAAGTGTTAGGCAGGGAGTATGTGGAATGTGCTGAGGCCATTACCACTTGAGCACTTCACAAACAATAGGGAAAAAGAGTGCATATCACAGAGCAGGCTATTAAGGCATGTGGGGCATAGTGGGACACAGCATGGAGATGGAAGACAGAATAGAAATGAAGGAGCTCAGGCAGAATAATATAAGGAGCAAGTAGGTATGAGACGAGGCCAGAGATATATCTGGGGATAGGTACAAAGAGAAAATACAGTGTAGGTACATCACAGGACTGATGGCAGGACTCCTTTGTTCACTCCTCAGCTCTGCCACTGACTTGCTGTGCAACCTGTGACAAGAATCTGCCCCTCTCTGGCCTCAGTTTTTTTCATCATGATTTTACAGATAATAGTGACCTGGCTAGTGGGGGTTGCAGAGGTTTCATTTATTAATGTCTGTGAAGCACTCTTTGGTCTTTGGAGGGAAAGGGGCAGATGATGATTATTCCAGACCTTGGGAAAAGAGGAAAATGCGATCTTAATACAGAGGAAGAACAAGAGCAATTGCAGAGATTCAAGGAGGGTCAACGTGATGGGAGTCTGATACCTTGGCATCTGTGTACTGAAGAAACTGGTGGGGCAAGCTTGAGTGATAGGTGAAGTAGATGAGATGGATGATTATGAACACAGGGATAAATATCCTGGCAGTCAGATCAGAAAAGCAGCAGATAAAACGAGCAGGAAGAGAGTGAGCCATCAAAAAAGATACCAAGATTAGGAGATTTGGTGATGGTGACTGAGGAGGGGAGGATGTAGACAGCCTGTGTTGTGAATGGTAACATAATATTGCTTTACTTTATGTAGCATCTTATATACAAGGTTTACTTGCTGCCTTTACTCTGAATATTTCCACCGATCTGACAGGATGCATGGCTAGGGAGAGCCCTTTCTCATTAGCTAGAATGAAAGAATGCCAAGGTATGCTCTAAAGCACAGGTGTCAAACACAAGGCCCACGGGCCGAATCCGGCCCGTCGCCTTGTGTTATCTGGGCCGGCATTTTTTTCTGAGCCGAGCTCAGTAAAAGTGTGCGAGATCTCGCGTCAGCGCGTGTTACCGTGAGATCTCGTCCCTGAAAGGAAAAGCTCGGCAGCCTCTCGCACTCTGCCTCCGAATTTCACCCTGCAGGGTGATTTAACGGTGGAGAGTGGAGTCTGCGAGAGCCTGCGAGTCCTTGCAGTGTGTCCCAGTCCCCTACTCTGCCGCCGAATTTCACCATGCGGGGAGATTTCTCGGCGGAGAGTATGTGGTGTTTTACTGGTTAGTGTTTATTGTATGCGTGGCCCCCTTCAACTGAATTTAATTTAAATGTGGCCCACCATAGAAAATGAGTTTGACACCCCTGCTCTAAAGAAACACATACAAAGTATCTTAACATGGGATAAAGGAAGAACAGTCCACAGCACCATATCAGATTGCTTATCCTTGAGCAAATACTCACGTCCTCGCACCCATTTACAAGTCTGTAGCCTGTGACTGAGTCAAGTGACCAAGCATCACACAATGGCAATCTAGAGCAGGGGCTTCCTATAAAAGGAAGCTTGCTCAGAGGAGATCAGGGTCAGGAAGTAGGAGGGTGCTCTCTGCATTAGCCAGGTGGCAGACAACTGAGAAGCAGCAGCGGCCTCAGCTAGGAAAAGCTTTAGGAGAAAGAGAAAAGTGCAAAGGAATCTCAAAGCTGGGGTGGGAGGGTTGGAAGATTTGTATTTGAGTTGATGCTGAACAGTTAGGTTTTGTTAATAAGCTAAACCACAAGAAGGGGGTGTTACTTGAACCACATGAGTTTGCATTTATTGGGGAGCCCAAAAAGGGAAATGAGGCAGCAGACACTTGACCAGAACAATAATATTAGAAGGCCTGACTCAGCTGTGGGTCAGTATCAGCAATAGGACATGAGTGCTGATATAACACTCCATTTTGAAACTCTCATTCCTGCTGAATCAAATCTGTCCAAAGAACAGTAATAAGTACTTTTGAAGACTCCTCACACCCCCTCCTTTAGAAACCCATTTCACCTCTGTGTATACATCGCTTCTGAATGCCTCCTTACTTGGAACAAGAGAACTTCCCAGAGGGCTAATCAGAACCACCCAGTTTTCAAAAACTAAGGTCAAGACTTCTGTAGCAACATCAAACTTGCAAAGAAAATGGAAGCAGCTACTTGGGGACAAGATCCTCAGTGCCTTACTGACAGAAAAAAAGGAAGAGCTTGGATAGTGACTATGGTGTGTGTATGTGTAAACTTATCAGATGGTGCCTGGAGCTGGTCACCAGCCTTTTCTGGGACTGGGCAGGGCAACACAGGCTGCATCCCTGTCCTACAGAGGGGGATCAGCTACCAGATAAAACTTATTTTGATCTCCCATGGCTCAAGTCTTTGATTCCCTGATACAGGGGCGGTGGTAGTCAGTGTATATTCCAACTGTGATTCATGGACCAATTTCAGAGCAGGTATTTAACTTTCTTATAATGGTGTTGCTTCTGCTTATCTCTGGGCTGAATCTGTCCTGGTATCTAACGGGAGAATTTATGCATACTAATATTAGCTTTTTCCTCAATCCTATTAGCCCTTGGATATCTGCCACAAAACATAAAGGGCTGAGAGTAGGGCAGGTGTTTGTGTCTCAGTGCAGAATTCAGTGATGGAAGAGAACCAGAAAGCAAGCAAAGTCTTACTCAGCTAGGTTGCAACAGGTAAGGAAACTAGATCCAGATAAGGTGCTTCTTAAGAGCTTTACTTTGACTGACAAGTTCTGAGGTGTTAAAATATTTGAGGACCCAGACAGAATCTGCTAAATATGAAAAAGGCACTGTGTCTGTAACCCCAGGTGCTAGAAAGTCTTGCAAGAACATCTGCTCTCCAACACTCCGGTCAACTGCAAAAGCATGCTAGGATTGGGGTAGGGAACAAAAAAATAGTAAGAATGCCAGACAGAAGAACCGCATTTATTTATTTAGCTGAGTTCATTTCCTTTGGAGCCTGAGGGCCTGAGGCCTGCTTACCTGAGGCCTGTTGATTCACCAACAGCAGCTCACTCTACAGTATCTTCCCAGGAGAGGGAAGCGTTCAGATGAATTTCAGTAGATATCATGGGTGTCTTTGTAGGTCTCTATATTACCCTTTCTACCTCCCTTTGTTTAGTGGTCTCAGGCCTCCTCTTGCATAATATCTTGTCATGCCCAGATGTAGTTGTCATTCCTTCTTGCCCGTTACCTCATGCTCTCTCCCTCCAGTTACATGACTACACTTCTTTGGTATTCACAGTAACCCAAGTGATATCATAACAGTTCTTACAAAAGATGCTATTTAATATGGGCATATCATATTCTAATATGTCAAGGCACAACAGCATGAATGTGATGAAGGGAAGCCATAAGGGGCCCCAAAGACAGTGCAGTTGCTCCTTACAGGAAAAAAGTTACCCCCTCCCTCCCACCACAGGAGAGGGTTAGGGGGTGATGACCCCATGGGAGTGGAGGCCTGTTGCACTAACCTCCTGCCTGTTGTAGGAGGCGTTCAAGAATCCATTGTAACGCTTCCGCAGGGACTGGCCCAGATCCCATTGCTGCTGCATCCCAACCTGCACAACCAGAAACAGGATTTGTCCCTACTCTGGTCCAATCCCAGCAAAGGCCGCTGGGGAGCCTGGGGTCAAAGGGGAGGGCTGGGGCTGGGTTCCCCCCGGCCGGCCGGCCCCCACCCACTCTGAGGGCATGGCAGCAGATGGGAGACAAAGCCACGTTGGTGCGGTACCGCTCCCGTGTGGCGCTGCTTCCCGGGTACCCACCTGGGTGAGCTGCCCAAATCCCTGGGGCCACGCGCTCTCCTGATGGGGGTCCCGCGGATAGGCCTTCACCGGGGAGCGGTCCCCGTGGCGGTACAACTGAAAGAGGAGACACCGTCGGGTCGCCTGGAGACCGCGCCGCGCCGCACCCCACACCGCCCCCCCACACCCCGCGCCCTGCCCCGCCCCCCGCTTCACCCCACACCCCGCCCCGCGCTCCCCGACTGGAGCCCCGCGCCCCGCCTCGCGCTCCCCGCCCCGCCCCACACCCCGCTCGGCTCGTCGCCCCGCGCGGCCAGTCCGGGCCGAGCCCCGCCGCTGCACCCAGGCCCGCCCGGGCTCTCCGGCTACCGCCCCTCACCACGGTCACGAAGCGCAGGCTCCGGGCCTGGGCCGGCGGCGGGGCCAGCGCGAGGCTGATGCCCAGCAGCAGCGCGAGAGAAGCCACCAAACCCCGGCGCAACCTCCCAACCGCCATCGCTCGCCCCCCCAACCGCCGCCTTTAACTGCGTGTGTGACACCCTGGCCTGCCCGGCCCGACCCGCGCCGCCGGCCGGAACCCCGGCGTTGCCGGCCGTAGAAGCCGCCGGATACACATTCCGCGCACACCGGAACAGGCGATCCGCCATCTTGGTAGAGGGGGAAGCATCGTAGAACTAGGACAGGATCAGTAAAGGGAGAAAGGCCCCGCGTACCGGAAGTGAGCTGGAGAAGCCCGGGGGGGAATGTCTGCTCCTGGGCTGTCACCCTTCATTAGAGGGACTCAGGAGTCTCTCTCCAGGAGGCTCCCGGTGCCCCCCGGCGGCTGCCTGGGCCCAGGCTGTGCGCATTCTCCAGGAGGCGGAGCCTCGTGTCCATGGGGATGGGCGGGTGGGCCAGGGTCTGGCTGGCTTGGGACACAGCCGGGTGCCGAGGTATTGCTCATGCTTCTCTCCCTAGACGAGCAATGGGCTGGAGACGGTCTGAAAAGTGCCAGGGTCCCTGCATGGAGGTGCTGTCCCCTGGGTCCTAGACCTGCGTGACAGCTTCCATGGCTACCCCAAACCGGCGGACAGATGCAGTTAGCACTGGCTGAACTCCAGCCAAGTAAACTACAGGCTATGGAGCCTAGGGAGCTGCAGCCAGCATGCGCCTAGCTCCAATCGTGGGATAACAGCTGTATCGGACTGACTCCAGTAACGTGGGATTTGTAGCGATCTCTATGGCGAAGGTTGCCTAAAATCCCCTTTTCCCTTCTTTGCATACCTCTCTGGTGCAGTCATCAATTTGCCTGAAAATTCCCAGGCACTGTCTCTTAGAAAATTTTAGCAAAAAAAGATAGTTGTTTTTTAGAACAAGAGTATGTGTGTGTGTGTGAGAATATTTTCCATTTTAAAAAACAACATAGACTTTTTTAACAGTTCTTTAAAAAGTTAAAATTTGACATGGCATAACCCTCACAATGGAGCAACTGGTGTCTTTGGGAGTATCAGAAAACTGAGTTAGAATGATTTGTTATACTGAGCATGTCCAGTAAACTTTTTTTTTGCTGAGCTCAAACAATTGCTAGAAACCTAGAAAATTCTATCCCTCATTATAGGTGACTTACAAAAGGAAAAAAACTGGGATTATGAACTTTTTTTATTACTTATAAAGAAGGCCTGAGTTAAAAAAAAAAAAAGTGCTTGCTTTGTACATCAGAATGTCTGTTCTCGTTTAGCCTGGTATATTTGACTGCCTAGAGAATTGTAAAATTATGATATTACAATAGCTAAAAGAGTGAAAGCTGAGTAAATTAAAGATGAAGGGATTTGTAGTCACTTGTTTCAAAATGTTAACAACCGTTTCAATTAGTAAGAAAAAATTTGGAGACAGTGTTATATGAAAATCAGCACTTCAGCCTCTTCAATTAAGCTGTGAGACTTCTCCATAAACATGTGCCGAGACCTGACATCAAACATGGATAAAAAAGAAGCTGCAGTCCTTTGAGTTTTGGTGGTTTGGAAGAATTCTGAAAATACCGTGGTTGAATCCCATAACCAATGACAAAATATTGGAGATGATTGGAACCAACTCAGCAAATGCCAGTTAGAGATTTTATGAAAATATAGATTTGATTTGCACAGGACATTTTAAGAAGCTCAGTGGATGAAACATGTTTACAGGCACTAGAAGGGAAAGTTGATGGCAAAAGAACACAAGGCTGAAAAAAAAGATCATGGATGGATGATGTGGTATCCTAGGTGGATCAAAAGAACTATTAATTCACAAAGATATTAGCAGAGAATTGTATAGAATGGGTTACCATGATTGCAGACCTCTAGTAATGGAGATGCCACATAAGAAGAAGTGTGTTTAGTCAATCAATGTTAATATTTTAATATAGGTTTTTAATATGTAATGTACTGTAGATATCTGTATATTAGTATTGTTAATTTCACTGGTGCTAAGCCAATGGTAGTGGGAGAATTGCTTAAAAATTCTTTGCAGACAAGGCCTATATAAATTGTTGCTGCATACATATACTTTTTATGTTTCTTTGTCAGATGGGTTTTGGGTTGCATTTCTATTTTGAGATTACTGGTGGGGAAAATAGTATTTATATTGTGATATGATGTGATTTTTATTGATCAATGCTGGGACACAAAGAAACATTAGACAAAAGTCTACATTTCAGATCTGTGGGTTTTGTTTGTTTTTACTGACTTGTAACTCAAAAACCGTTTGTTTGAATTTGCTTTGGTTTCTGGGTGAAGCTAGCAATTTTCAGGCCAAACCAGTTTTCCAAATTAAAATTATAGAATGTCTAAAACTGTACTGGTTGCAGCCTTACCTATGGATAGGTTGCTCTCTCTCCATAACATACTAGTGAGCAATCCCACCCTGGTCTTGAAAGGTGGGGAGAATGGACTGGGTGTGTCCGAAAGGTACCTTTTCATTTCTGGTTAATATGACTCTGAAACTTGTCTGTCTGAGGAAGTTGTATCAGTCTAATTTAAGGAGTGACTTTTATTAAACCAATTTAATCAAACTGGTACAGAAAGCTGTGTGGATCTTCTTATTTTGTTTTAAACCGGGCTTATTTCATTTCCGTTTAACGCAATTAATAATTGGTTAAACTAAACCAAAATAAACCACTCTTAGGCTGAAATAAGTGTCCACACAAGGGATTGTATCAGTTTAACTAAAATGGTTTAAAAACTCATTTAAGTTAAACATGTGCAACTTTCCTGTATTGACAAGGTCTTGGAGGTATCCCATACTTGCTTGGAGAGTGGAAGGAGGCTGATTTTGATGTGGCCGTTCAGAAGGAGCTGTTGTTTCTTTTGGGCTCAGGTGGTGGCAGTGGCTAGAGATGTCCAGCACCTATATTCTAACTAGTCAGATCTTCCTACAGACTGTCTCTAAACAAACAGCCCCATTTCCTCTTCCTTTCTCCTCTGCTGCTGTTTTCCGAGTACCGTCTAGACTAAGGACCAGTTGATCCCAGATTTGGCCCCAATTCTGAAATCCATTTTCAGCTGAACTCTTTTTTTTTAAAATCCTTTTGAAGGTAAATAGATAGAAGGAGGCCCTTTCTGCCTTCTGCATTACCTGCTACGGGGTTGGCTCATCAACTTTCCTACTCATTCATTTCAGGGATGGGGAGAACTTGAGGGACCCAAGTGAGGAAGGGGAAGAGAGCTGAGGAGAACTGCGAAGGAACAAGACAGAACATAATGAAAGGTAGAGAAACAACAGACTGACAGCAGGTCAGGGAAGGGACATGGTTGGAGACAAAGAATGAAGGTGAAGCAAGAAGTGAGTAAATCACATTTATTTGTGTTCATCTGTTTCGTGTATGTACAGAGCTGGCAGGAGAGGTGGGGCAGGCGTTCCATGCCAACAGACAGCATTCAACTGGAATAGCCAGGGGCCTGCTGGCCAGGATTTAAGGTCTTCAGGAGAGATGTGTGGGGAGTATGTCTAGAACAGCAGAAGCTGCTGGTGGTCAGGAGTGAGGTCCACCAAGAGAACTAGGGGGGAAGGGAAGCATCACTGTGCCTGGTATTATTGACCTCTTACTTTAATGGAGATCAGATACTCCCCAAATGTAAAAATAAATACATCTGTAGACTTTTCTAGGTGCAGCACGGGGCATGCCCTCTGCTTCCTAACTGTCCCCATATCTCAGAAGAAGAGGCCAATGAGGAGAGCAGAGGGCTCAGTGCTGAGCCCCTGACCTCCAGGGGTGGTGATCCAAATATCTGCAGGGAAACTAAGTATAGTGACTAGAGCGCGGGCTCAGTAGCTGCAGTGGTTTTGCTGCCGCTCCCTTTCCCCTGGCTGAGCTCAGCTAGGTCCCGGCCTTTCTGGCAAGGGGCCAGGTGGGAGGATCTGGTTCTCTGTTTGTGTTGTCAAGCAAGCCATGCTGCCAGGATGTAGAGGTCAGGGGGTGGGGGGGAGTGGGAGTGGAGTTGGGGAAAGCTCAAGCATGTGACTCTGAGGCTGCTGCTGCTCACATTACATCACTGCAAGTTCAGCAGCAGCTCCAAGAAGTAAATATTGAGGGCCGGCTAGGCTGTGCTGTGACCTCATCGCCCCCTCTCCTGAGTCCTCGATAGTCTGGCATTCCTGTGCCCGTGGGAGCAACTGGGTTGCACTGAACGGATCACTCCCTCTTCTGAGGCCTGTGTTATTCTCTTATTGAGCAGATCACTTCCACTCCTGGGGTTGCTGGCGTTCCTGTGCCACGGAGGAGCTACAGGGGCTCACACTGGTAACTTCTTTCTTTTCACCCTGTCCCGGGGAATCTTGGGATTAGCAGGCACCTTCTTGTTCTGACTCTAGAAGGCTGTGCCTACCCCATGCTGGCTATACGTTGTTCCCAGGAATCTCATCAGGGTGGCTGGTATGATGGGTTTGCGGTGGCACCAGAGATTTGAGGTGACTGAGAAAAAACCTGATACATTGCTTGAGCATAGGTGTGGACTGTTCCTTCCCCCCCCCTGCAGCTGGGTACTGTGGTGAGAGCCATTCTGGCCTGTTTCCTGACATATTGTGTTCTGGCATAAAGAAGGAGCTGAACTTTTCATGTGACTATGATGCATCTTGGTCTGTCTACGTGGGAACAGTTGGGAGGGCAGCTTAAGTGGAGGGAGAAAGATGTGAAAGGGGGGGTGCTTTTTGCACCCACCTAGTGTAATTTTATTGCCAAATTGCAAGATACCCATTTCCTCATGTCTTTAGTCGTAGGATGCAGGAGTGGAGAATGCTTGGGGGGTCCATTGAGCCAGGCGGTGGTTTTTCTTTAGGAGATACTCTGTAAGGTTTCTCTCTTACAGACTTAGATCAAGCTCTACCTCTTTTGTGTGTGTTTTTGGGGGATATCACATCAACTTGGCTCCCATGGATCCAACAGCCCTGCCTCAGTGTAATGCTGCAGCTCCGGTGGTGCGGGAAAGTGACAAACCCTGATCTGCAATGATGGTTGCTGTATTCCTAGACTTTATTCATACTATCTATTCAAGGCAGGGGGTAGCTGAATTCTTGCCTGAACCCTCCTTTATTTTCTGGAAGGGGTTTTTAACTTAATCATGTGCATTTGTGCTGGTAATTGGTTCTAAACTGACAGCCATTAGGAAGGGAGGTTTTTCTAATCTCATGACAGGTATAGCACAGGCAGTGCTAGATGATCTTCCTCACATCACAGTCAGCGTGCCTCATCTTTGATCTGGAGGGATCACAAGTAGGGGTACTGCCATGACTTGTCCAATCCTTGTCTCTCTTCTGAGTGTGCCAAATAATGCCAATTGTAGTAGCATTTTTTGTGTTGTGGACGCCAGTCTCACTAGGAACTCGACTGAGACCACAACTCATTTCAGACAAGGATCATCCAATATAAACAGCTTCCAGTCATTACTAATGTGTGCCAGATTGTAACCAGTGACCTAGAGGTGAAAGTCTTCAGATTCAATTTCTACCTCTCTAACATTGGTTCCCGTCCAATCCCCTGCAATGTCTTTTATTCTAAATGTGATCCTTTTTGTTTCTGTTCTAAGGCAATGTCTATGCTTAAACCACTACAGCCGCACAGTTGCAGTACCACTTCAGTGTAGTCACTCACTACAGCAACGGGAGAGGTTCTTTTGTCACTATAGTTAATCCACCTCCCTGAGAGATGGTAGGTAGGTTGACAGAAGAATTCTTCTGTTGACCTAGCCCTGTCTATGAGGTTATGTCGGCTTAACTACGTTCCTCAGGGATGTAGATTTTTCACACCCCGTATAACGGGGGTTAATTTATCTTTTTAGTGTAGACCTGTCCTCAGTGAAATAAAAGGGATTAAATCCCCCTAGTCTGAGTGAAAAGTTGGAAACATTATTAATTTGTATTGCAGGCGCCAGTCAATAATCGGTGCTAGGTGTTGCACCGTCATGGTATAAAAAGTGATCCCTGGTCTAAAGAGCTCACAGTCTATAGATTATGACCAGAAACAACATGTGAATGAGACAAACACGTCAGGGGCAGTGGTGTTTAAGGGTGAGATATCGGTAAAGTTAGCTAGTTATACATTAAGCAAAGCAGAGATCTCTGCTCCCTGCCTGCCTAGTCAGGTGGGGAGTAGATACCTCTGCATAACGTATGATAACTTGTTAACTTTATTGTGTACTTGTCCTCCTCTTCTCTGAAATCACCATTTATCTGTCTCATCCACCTGTTGCACCTTGTCATAACCTTGATTGTGAATTCTGTGGGGCATGGACTATCTGCATAACTGAGAGTTGGTTGCAGGCTGATTCATATGTGGTCAGAAAAGATCATTTTAACCTATATTTGCAATGTCTCAGGTTTGACCTGTTCTTTGTTGTGCAAAGGGCCGCAGGTTGGTCACAGTGGGTACTTTAGCCTGAACCAGAGCTGTCAGTCACTGGCAGCAGGGGAATGCCCTTGCCCCTGCAGTTCCCTCCAGTTTTTTGTGTCTTCAGTGGCCAGCAGCTCTGCCAGGTGCCTCAGCTGCAGGGCTTTTCTGAGGGAAATTCCAGACTTGATTTTGGATTTCTGACTAACAGTTTGTCTCAATATTCCCAGCTGTGTCTCAGGGTTGCATTTGTCTTTGGGGAAGATTTTCACCTCAGCTCTGCTTCCTCTCATGCAGTGTTTGCAGTAGCTGGTGCCCCTGAAGGCTTCAGGAAGAGAGCTAGGCCAAGAAAAGCCAGAGGCAGAAGGGTCTGTGTCTCTTGCTTCGTCCCCTTATTGAGTGTTTTGTTGGAGAGCTCAGCTGGTTCTATGGGCAGAGTGCAACTCCCCTTATCAGCCCAGTCTGGGTGGGATTGCCTTGGCATCCCTTCCCCAGGCAAGAAAAGAACCAGATAGAATTGGGAAAACTGGCTCCATGGGCAAGCAGATTCCCCTCCACACTCCGCATCAGGGGAGTGAAGCCAGAAGGGCAGCACACTATATAGAAAATCAAAATGTATACAAAAGCAACACTCCTGACTGCAGAGCTCAGCCACCTCCTGCCTTCAGGCACTGGGCACAGCCTGGACAGTGTCAACAGATGGTTGCTTAATGGTATCTTAGGTACAAGTGATCATGACTTGATCACATTTATAATGTGTAAACAGAATGAAGTTCAAACCAGTAATATATATACTAGATACGTTAAAAAGGCCAGTTACACAACACTGAAAACAATTATCAGCCAAATCAGCTGGGAGGAATAATTTAATTAGAAAAATATGAATGATAGTTGGGAATTGCTCAGGAACACTGACTGTAGTAGGTGCCCAAAAAGCCTCAATCAAGGAAAAAGGCTTTACTGGTTTAAAAAAAGACATGGTTTAGAGTGGAAGTGAAGGCAGCTGGAATGGAATGGAAGAAAGGGGTTGATACTAATTAATATAAATCAGAAATTAGAAATTGTAGAAAATTAATAAGGGAAGTAAAGAGACACATGGAGAAATCTATGACAAGCTGAGTCAAGGACAGTAAGTAGGAGTGTTTAAAGTATATTAAGAACAAAAAGAACCCTAACAATGGCATTGGTACATTACTAGATAAAATGGCAAAATCATTGATGATAATGCAGAAAAGGCAGACACATTAAATAAATATTTCTATTCTGTATTTGGGGGAAAAAACAGATTATGCAGTCATTTCACATGATACTCTTTTCATTCCACTATTATCTCAGGAGGATGTTAAACAGCAGCTACTAAAGTTAGACATTTTTAAATCAGCAGGACAGATAACTTTCATCTGAGATGTTTAAAAGAGCTGGCTGAGGAGCTTGCTGGATCATTAATGTTATTTTCAGTAAGTTTTTATACACTGGGGAAGTTTCAGAAGTCTGAAAGAAAGCTAATATGCTAATATTTAAAATGGGTAAATGGGATCACCTGGGTGATTATAGGTCTGTCAGTATGATGTCTATCCTAGGCAACATAATGTTGTGGCTGATATGGGGCTTGATTAATAAAGAGTTAATGGAGGGTAATATTATTAATGCCAATCAACATGGGTATATGGAAGATAGATCTTGTCAAAATTGATATATTTTTTGGTAGATTACAAGTTTGGTTGATAAAGGTAATAGTATTGATATAGTATATTTAGACTTCTTAAGGTGTTTGACTTGGTATTGCACAATATTTGAATTAAAAAACCAGAATATAAAATTAACATGACACACATTAAATGGATTAAAAACTGGCTAACTGATAGGTCTCAAAATGTAATTGTAAATAGGGAATTGTCATAGATCAAGTATGTTTTTAGTGGGGTCCTGGAAGGATTGGTTCTCAGTCCCACACTATTTAATGTTTTTATCAGTGATCTGGAGGAAAACTTAAAATCACCACTGATGAAGTTTGTATATGACATACAAATCAGGGGAGTTGCAAATAATGAAGAGGACAGGTCACTGATACAGAGAGGTCTTGGTTGCTTGGTAAACTGGCCGCAAGTAAGCAATATGCATTTTAATATGGCTAAATGTAAATATATACTTCTAGGAACAAAGACTGTATTTATAGGATGGGGGACTCTATTCTGGGAAGCTGTTACTCTGAAAAAGATTTGGGGGTCATGATGGTTAATCAGCTGAATGTGAGCTCCCAGTACGATGCTGTGACCAGAAGGACCAATGTAATCCTTGGATGCATAAACAGGAATCTCAAGTAGGAGTAGAGAGGTTATTTTACTTCTGTATTTGGCACTGGTGTAACAACTGCTGGAATACTGTGTTCAGTTCAGTGTCTGCAGTTCCAGATGTTGATAAATTGTAGAGGATTCAGAGAAAAGCCATGAGAATGATTAAAGGATTAGAAAACATGCGTTATGCTGATAGATGCAAAGAGCTCAATCTATTTATTTTAAGAAGAAAATGTTAGGGAGTGACTTGTTTACAGTCTATAAGTATCTACCTGGGAAACAAATATTTGATTATGGACTCTTCAGTCAAGCAGAGAAAGTATAACACAATCCAATGGGTGGAAGTTGAAGCTAGACAAGTTCAGACTGAAAATAAAGTGTAGATTTTTAGCAGTGAGGGTAATTAACCCTTGGAACAATTTACCAAGGGTCATAGTAGATTCTGCATCACTGACATTTTTTAAAATCAAGATTGGATGTTTTTCTTTGAATTATTTTGGGAAGTTCTGTGGCCTGTGTGATACAGATCAGACTAGATCAGTTTTTCCCAACCTCCCCCCGGAGGGTTACCAGAAAGGTTTAAGTGGGTCTGAGAGGGTCTCTGGGGTGCAACCTGGACTGTGGGACCACTGAGTCCCACCGAACCTGGGTTACCTTTCACACTGTGATGCTGATATCAAGGTACAAACCTGTAATAGGCACTGCACTTACACAGCCATCCACAGGCAGAGTTACACCCAGTCAGTTACATGAATGATCTTCCAGCCACTCATGAACTGACAATAGGGAGGCTCTAGCCAATTTCCCCCAGCTCTCTAGCCTTGCACCCCCCAGAACTGTACCATCTTGCACTGGTCAGAAGCCCCGAATCATGGGGGTACAACCTGAGCTCCACGCTTAAGGTAGGTGGTCAAAAAATTTTGGGGGGGGGGGATGTGCATGATTTTTTTTTAAGGTCCAAAGGGGGTCATCAGCACAAAAAGGTTAAGAAACACTGAACTAGATGATCACAATGGTCTCTTCTGGCCTTGGATTGATTACTTTATGAACACCATAAGGTATGGTAAGAAGCCTTTGAGTCCAGTTCCCTTTTCCTGCTGCCACTTCTCCAATAAGCCTCCAGCAATCCCTGCTGATTTCCCAGGCTGGACTTCTAGGTGAGATGCAGACCCATCTGGCCCATCTAGATCCCATGTAATAGAGAGGGTTAGATTTTCTGAGGAGTCTGTTCTTCAGCCCCTGGATAGTACCTTCTCAGAGAGACAGAAGGGGTCCTTCTTTTGATTCCTGTGGGTGCACACTCATACACAAAGGCAACTCTTTCTCCTTAGGAGAAAAAAGCCAATTTTCTGAATGGAAGTTAGGAGATAAACATTTTATATATATATAAAACAAAACAAAATAGAGGATGGACTTTTTCAGATAGCGTATGGAGTACTGAGAAATTGTGCTTAGGAGATCTGGAGCTTCCCTAAACATGCTATAGCTATTTAACTCTCCATATGTTCCTAGGGAAGGTATTGTAAAAGAAGAATGAGGATTTCCTGCCTCATCTAAAAGATTAGGAAAGGATTGGGTTACTGCTCTGGGTCACAATGCCCTAACCATCTGGCTGTTGTCTTTGACTACCACTGTGGATTGCAACACTTTAATGTCCAGCTTATTGTTCTTAGCAGCTGCTGCCGCAGGTTGCCATGCCTTGCTACTGCCTCCATCTCTTCCCCTTGGCAGCTGGCCATGGAGCAATGGGAGATGAAGGAAAAGCCCAGATGTGGAAGAACGAGCAGGCAGTAAGGAACATCTTGGTCCATCATCTGTTTCTTTCTAGCCCTCTGGTCTCCATTTTATAAGGCCAGAAAGTTCTTCAGTGTGGTCCTGTCCAAGTTTAACCAGTTATCACTTCCAAAGATAAATGTGGCTGTATTCTGTGGTGGTCAGGGACCCAGCATTTCTAACTGGGGAGATTTTTACCTGAAAGAATGTCCTCTCTGTACAGGCCCATCACAGGCAGGTGACTCTAGGCAAGCATCGCTTCAGCCCCATCTCATGGCCATGAAAAGTCTGTCAACATCAGCTCAAGAACAATAAAAATCAAAATGTGAAATGTATTTGACATTTTCCACATGCTTTCACAAACAATGTTAAGCTGCATGGTCAATATTGCAAATATGATCCCCCTCAACCTAAAAATCCTATAGTCTAAGGGCTTCTCTCTGAAAAAGATAGACACAAATGTGTTTCATGTACATATATGGGGTCTTCATTATGGGCCTGGTCAGATCAGTTCCCAGCTCTCTTAGTGGTACAATGGAAAAATTTATGGAAAGCTGAAACTATTCAGAATAATGGATAAAGTAAATTTATAATCTTTTTTTCCTGCCAGATGCTATAGAAAAGAATACAAATTATGTGCCACAGTGAAGCAGTCCTCAGAGTACAACAAGAGGGAGAATAATATTTCACAAGTGGTAGTTGGAACTAAGCTTGGCAAGCCAGTCAATTGCCTGGTCAAATAATGCCAAAATTGGCCACCTATTATTTGGCCATGGTCAGATATTGTTAGACATTCCAAAAAAAAAAGCCCTGATGTAAGTTGTGGTCTACCTTTTTGATTGCATCTTGCATTCCTTAAATTTTTTTTTAGAACTTAATTCCATCAAAGAACTTATTGCCAGACCAACCTAATTTCCTTCTTTGACAGGGTTCCTGGCCTAGTGAATGGGGGGGGGAGTGTAACCATGATTAGATATTGGTTCTGGTAAGCCTTTTGACACTGTCGTACAGGATATTCTCATAAGAAATGTGAGGGAATATGTGATCTTGATGAAATTACCATAAAGTGGGTGGAAGATTAGTTGAAAGACTATACTCAAAGAATAATTATCAATGGTTCCCTGTCAGACTGGGGGGACATATCTAGTGGGGTCTGCAAGGGTCTGTCCTGGGTCTGGTACTTCAGTTTTTTCATTAATGAATTGGTTAATAGAGTGGAGAGTGTGCTTATAAAATTTGCAGATGACGCCACATTCAGAGGGTTGCTAGCACTTTGGAGGGCAGGATTAGAATTTACAGTGACCTCAAATTGGAAAATAGGTCTGAAATCCACAAGATGAAATTCAGTAAAGACAAGTGCAAAGTACTACTGTTAGGAAAGAAAAATAAAGTGGAGAATAACTAGCCGTTCAGTAGTAGTACTGAAAAGGATCTGGGAGTTGGTCTAATATACTTGGTCCAGTTTTGGTGAACGGGGTTGAACTAGATGGTCTCTCGATGTCCCTTCCGCCTCTACATTTCTGATTCTGTGATTGCAAATCCAGGGTACTGGGGTGAGGTCAGTAGCTACTCTCACTTGTCCCAGAGCTATCTGCAAGACTCTCAACAGCCCCATCTAGAGATAGACTCCTGATTGCTAGTCTTTCAATTTGTGAGGAAATGGCTACTTTCTGATGTCTCCACCTCACAAAGGAGGTCTGCAATAGCAAAAACCAGTCCTCTGGCCAGTACCAGATAGGTTCAAAGTGGATACTTGGATGAAGTGATTAGTCCCATAGACCCCAAAAAAAACATCAACAAGTAAAATTTAGTATACTGGTTGAAGCAAAATGCATGGTTTAACTACCACATTAAACAAGTGAAGCATAAGCTTGAATTTCCTCCAGAAGGGTTGTAATGAGGGTGTATGAGAGTGACCAAGCAAAAGATCAAGTCTCTGAACTATAATGTTCTCAGTATGTTCAAGAAAAGGAAGTTTTGTACAAATCTTGATGTTAAATGCTTCCTTAGGTTAAACTACTGTGTTACAGACCCACAAGGTTATAGAGCCTCACTCTGGAACCTCATTCTGGTCCTAGCAGTCCTACCCCAAGGGATATCTGTTGCAGATATTCCTAACCATTCAATAGATTTCTTAATAACTCTTATCGCCAATCAAATGAATTTTAGAAGTAGGGAGCTTTCTTGGATGGGATCCAATATTGTAGCTTTAATTCAGACAAGTAGCCTTCACAACTGTTATAGGATTCGTTCCCAAGTAAAATTCAAGAAATATTCTTCCTTCTGTTAAGCATCCAATCCAGTCTTTAGGAGCACTAGCAATTTCAGGTCAGAAAAGTTTTGTCTCCTATAATGAAATCTGCTAGGCTGCCACATGTCCATCAAAGCATACGTTCACCAAAACTCTATATATTGGTCATTCAGACATTAACCATTATTAATTGTCAGCAGTCTTCTCCACTTCTTAGTGCCAGAGAAGACTAGAGGATAATTTAATATATTTTGAAAGTCCATATTTAAAGTGTGATCCTGCTTCCTACTCTGGGGACACACTGCTGTGAAAATCCCTTTGCAGTGGCTCTGTGGACCTTAGCAGGATGAAGAACAGGAACATTTATTTGTACTTGCCTGCAAATTTCCTTTCTTCATGTAATAAGTTCCACAGATCCAGTCCACCGTGGAGACAAAAGGATCATCTAGAACAGATGTGGAAATTGCTATTAAAAGATTTCATTAGGGGAAATGATTGTTGGTTTTTCTTCAGAAATTGTAATTTAGGAAAATAGAACTGCATTATCCTGGCTGTGGAAGTTGTCTCAATTCGAGGGATGTTCAAGAGTTGAGCATTCCTCTGCTGTCTGCGACTGACAGGTCTGGTTCTGCTCCCCAGCTGCAAGCCGGCTGAAGTACACATTGTAGTGGATCTGTGGAACTTATTACTCAAAGAAAATAAATTTTTACATAAATACAGGTAAATTTCCCTATTGCTTTGATCCCACGATGTAATTGTTCTTAATTTACTTGGTCCTCAGATCAGTTCTGCTAATTTGTGAATGTGAATTTTGAGCTCATTTCAGCTGGAATTCCTGAAGGACTGATACATGTAATATTATTGACCTTGGGGCCCATGCTAGACTGAGTTGTGTTAGGGATGGGGACTTTGAGGGCACCTAAACCTCCTGTGTATTTGATGATCCTGCTGGAATGGGATTCTCTTGCTTCTCATCTGGTGGGTGTGCCCTGAATGCAGCCATTTCACTGGTTGGCACAGAAACAGCAGACTGATCCTGACTCCAGGACTGTTTTCCAGCTGAGCATTTGTGGTGATGTCAGATACTGTGAGAAAGGACATGACTTGGCAGGACAAAGTCTGCAGAAAGTTCAACTCCATGTTTGAATTAATGCTTCAGAGGGAATTAGATTTACACACTCACTCTATTGCACAGACTCTCACATGCTCTCGTTGTCACAAAGATCCTCTCTCATTTGCACAGATCTTTTAATGCACCCCACCCATTATTTTTCATTATGCAGCTTTACAGAAGACTTTCAGTTTCCTTACAAACTGTTGCAGCACATGGAGTTTCTTCTTTTCTTCAGCGTTTAGTTGAATTTGGCCCATGTAGCAGAAATGGGCTGGTCATGCGCCTGGCAAATTATGGCCAAATGTTGTGCAAGCTTCCTTCACACAAAGCTCCTAAAGTTCTTGCTCCTGACCTGCTGTGTACCCTTCCCCCCATTCCAGTCCTGTTTGCTTGCACCTTCACAGCCTGTTGATACCCTAAATACTTTCTGGTAGCACCTGATAATCCAGGTCTGGGTTCCCCAGTCCAGCTCTATTGCTGTACCTTAGTCTTCACCCTACTGTTCCTATCTTAAGTGCAAAGACAGTAAATCCTGCCAAAATATTTGTTTTTTGGGCATATGGAGACTAGATCAAGATGTGCAATAGCAATAGTTGAGCTTGTTTCTTTTGAAGTGACAATCTACTGAATTAAGATCCCAGTCCCAGTATCTGTCCTATTTGTTTTTATGTAGGCCATGTTACTATGGTATCATCCTTCCTTCCTGGCTACTGTATGCATACGGGGTGTTGTTTCTATTAATGGGAATAAAAGCTTTTCTCTGCTGGTCTTAGGAATCTTCATGATTTTCCTGCCCATTTCTCCACCCAGTACCAAATCTCTCTCCTCCTTTATTACATCAATCAGGGTCGCCTGGTGTGAGGGGCTAGACAGATACACTGTAAAAAGTCTGTGCTCCAAAAAGCATAGTCTAGCTTAAGATGCACAAATTGATGAAACAGACTGCGGAAGGGAGAGGGAAGATGAATTGATAAAAAGATGCAAGCAGGTTATTGCACAGTAAGCATTACTGTCACTCTCTCTTACTCCCCATCCCTCTCTCTTCTGTTTTCCTCCTATTCATTAGTCCTTGGGGCACCAGAATATGTCCAGTTTCATAGAAATTAGAGAGGCAATAGAGAGAGGTCTGGGCATGGGAGTTGGAGCCAGGAACTCCTGAGTTCTATGCCTGGCTCAGATGCTGACTCACCAGATGGCCTTGGGCAATTCACTTGCCCTCTCTGTGTCTCTGTTTCCTTGGGGGTAATGTTTCTGTTTATTTTCTATCATTTGTTAAAAGCTGATGGTAGGTTGGGCCATCTCTCTGCCCACAGGAGTTAGTGACAATTAGAAGTTCATACCAAGGAGTTGGGCTCTGGCACTCCAAGGGGTCCAGAGGATGCTGTTATCTTTGATTTTTTTCTTGTAATTCTTCCTCCTGTTTCTCATCTTGAATAATGCTGGGCTATAGAAGGCCTTTGGCTGGCAATAATCATGATAGTGGCATTCCCCTGCCTTCCAGGATTTTTTTTAGGGATGGTTAGTTTGCTTGTTTCTCAAGGGCTTTGCAGATGAAAAATACTAATAAGTTTGGTTACTATCTGCTTCATTTCCCATTGTTCCCACAGGGAACAGAGTAGGATTGGACCTTGTGATCTCTTTTTCTGGGCTTTATGAAGTTAGTTTTCTAAGTATTGCAGGGATGGGGTTTCTGCTGTTTCCCTTGCACTTCACTATCAAGCAGTTATTTCTGATATTCAACATTTGCTCTTCTCTGACCTCTCTCCAATTTGTGAACATCTTTCTGGTTCTGAGATGGCATTTTCCCGGATCCTTATGGAGAGGAACTGTTAGTCCCCAGAGCAGGCATTTGAGTCCTCAAGGACTGAGGGTCAGAAAGAGTGAGTGCAGGATCCTAGGTGTAGTTTCCTCCTTGCCCCAAGATATGGTGTGTCTGCCTCACTTCACAATGGATGAGGAATCTTCTCTCAATCTTGCACTTCTCTGCAAGCGCCATGTTGAGATCAGTTTTTGATCCCCAACCAACATCTCCCAATACAGCCTGTGTACATGTCCCATTGCACCATTCTGGAATATGGGCATTTTCCCCAGCCTTCCCTACCCCTCTCCTTTGAGTAATATTCTCTGATAACAGACCAAGGAAAATCTAGACCTTAGAACTGATGCCTCAAAGAAAAGCTGGTTGTCACAACGTTTTGTAGCCATATATAATTAGCTCTGTGTCTTCTGTGTACATTGGATATGAATGACTGAATGGAGCTAGAAAAGGAATCTAGCAAAGCAGTAGGGCATGCAAATTCTTTCTCTCTTTCATGGAATTTACAAGAAAACTGAGGCAGGTGCTAGTTCTCATTTTCAGCCTTCAAGTTGGCCAGGGTGAGATGTCACTGCACCTAGTAGGTTAGCTTTAGTTTCTCAGACCAGGGTTTTGGTTGTACCAGGCAGTTTACTGTATTTTTCTGTAGGCTTCCTAGGCCTGGTCTAAACTTAAAAGTTTTGCTGGCATAGCTATGTTGTGTGTGAAAAAAATCTCACAGACTCCCAACCAACAGAGCTATGCCAGTTATACCATCAAAAAAGTCCTTTTGCCAATATAGCTTTTTTTTTGTTTGGGGAATCGATATTAAACTCTGCTGGAAAAAGAAATCTTGTGATGGTGTAAGTTGTGTTTCCACTAGGAGGGTTTCCTGATATTGCTATTCATTTCTAGTGTAGGAAAGGCCCCAGACTAAACACCCCTCCTCTTCTCCCTGCACAAGCCACTGAGAAGACCTGTCTTTGTTTCTCTGCTGTGTATTGCTGTATTTTTCTCTGCTTCTCCCTCCTGGGAGGAGCACAGATGGGATTTTTCCTGTTTGAAGTCCCTGTCAAAGTCAAAGCCATGATTGCATTTCCTGCCATCCAAAAGTCGGTGTCGATATTGAAGTCAAACCAATGCTGAGCTAAACTCAGAACCAAGCTCCCAGGGTTACTACAGTTCAGCTTCAAAATATCAGGTTCTGGTGCTGTTCTCTTCAGGTGCTGCAGGGACCTGTAGAGCTTCTAAGCAGCAGCTGGAGTTTACCACACAATTGGGATTATGTCTTTGGAAGTAATTCCTCTTGTGGAGATAGAGGTGATGAGGGGTGACTGCCATTGCATCACATGTGTGTGCATGGGAGGGGTCGGGGTCATCACTAACATCTTCCTCCCTGAGTCCCATACATGCCTTGATTTCTGCTCTTCCTGGAGCTGTATATGCTTTAGATTTGCCTGCAGCTCAGAACCCCAAATGACGAGTACAGTAAAAACCCAGTTAGAATAGAATAGTCTGGAGTTGACTTAGGGCTTGTCTACACAAACATTTAATTTGTGGCAGGCTAGGGTGTGAATTTGGCCCATGCTAACCTGCTGTGCACTAACTGTTCATGGGGACCTTCTGATGCACACTAACAGTTCCTCAGTGCACTTTGATCTAGTCCTGTTTCAAAGGGGGGGTGGATCAAAGCACACAAAGGAACAGTTAGTGCACATCACCAGGGTCCACACTGACAGTGCAGTGCAAGCTATTGCAGGATAGATTGATACTACAGGTTGCTGTAAACTAAATGTTCATGTAGACAGGCCCTGTGAGGCAACCATTGTCCAGGCCTGGGCTGAGCTCTCTGGCGGAGTCTTGGAAAGTTTGGGCAGATGAGAAGGTCCAGGCCAGTAAATGTGACTGTATGAAATCCTGACACCATTCCCTAACTCACCCCCAACCTCTGAGTGATAGGGAACAAATCAGCCTTTCTCGTCATCACTTGCTCACTCTCATTCAGGGGAGCTGGCGTTTATAGGCAAACAGGAAAAGAGGCTAAAGGGAGCCCTGCGTACAGTGTGAATGAACTGGAGTAACCCCTTTCTCTTTCTCTCAGTTACAGGACCAAGGGCATCTGGCAGCTCAGAGGGAGAGAGGGAGGGAGGCATCAGAAAAGCACAGCCCATTCTGAGAACTCACAGGCCTGAAAGTACTCTCATTCGTTCACACTGCCTCTCTCTCACTGCTTGTGCTGCTGCAGGCTCTTCAGGCCATCCAGGTCCTGGTTTGGAGATCAGGGCAAAGGCAAAACCTCAGCCATTGGCATTAAAGGAAAAAAGTAACTAACGAGAGAGACAGGCGGGAGGGAGGCTTTGCTGCGGGACCAGGTAGGTGAGCTGGAGAATTGTTTGCTGTTGCAGGGCAGTTGCTTGGAGGAGCTTAGTTCTTTTTCTTTGGGGACCTGGTGGGTTTTGTAGTGGGATTGGAGCTGGCCACATCTGAATCCAGTCTCCTTTGGAGTTTGGGAATGAGCATTCCTAGAACAGAGATGCCCGTTGGCTCTCCTGGAGGGGAACAGTCCTCTGCTCACTGAAAGATTTGGGACATGTGAGATACTATGGTTGGTGGGACACCTGCAGGGATAGAAATGCAGGAGATACCAGGAGCGAGCCTGTGCACAGAAGTGGAATGGAGAAAAGGCCCCAGGTCTGATCCTGGCCTGGTCTGGATTAGTATATTTATTATTTGTATTGTAGTGCCTAGGGGGCCCAGCCCCGTTGTGCTCGGATCTGTGCAAACATAACAAAGAGACAGTCCCATCTCTATTACTTCAGTTCTGTACTTCTTCCTGCCTGAGATAAAATTAAACTGGTTTGAAATTTTTTCTCATTGCCCCTTTATAATTGTTTAACAAACATGCCAGCGGCTTCTCACTCACACCAACTCAGTAGATGGGTATTGATACAAATCTAGGGTCCTCTCTTCACCAGCGGGAAAATGCAGTGGCCAGACCCGTTTTCAGAAGTTCAGAGGAATAACCTGACTCTCTTTTTGACAGTCCCAGTCTTCCCCCGCTTTGCTTTGTAACCCATGATAGGCTGCTGCATTTGATTGAAGCTGGGGGAGAGGATGCATCTGCACCAGCCTGTTGGGAACCTGTGGACAATTCTTTTTCACCAGTATTAAAGGCATGAATGAGTCCTATTAGTTCATCTAGTTTGCATGTCCTGCCTCTGTATGATTGGTCCCTAGAGGGAAAGTTCCAGGGCTTTAGTGAGCCTACTTTTTAGTGGCCTAAGTCCAGTAAAGACGCTTCCCCACTTTCCTTGAGTGATTACTTCACAATCCAGTAGATCTCACCATTAAGATATTTTCCCCTCCCGGATATTCATCTTAAATTTCCCCTTAGTTTCATCTCACTCACCCTATCTCTCTTCCTCCTCTCCTTAGTATTTACAGCCTTCAAGTACTTGTACACTTGTTAAATCTCCCTACCCCCACTCCAGTCCTCCACAACACAAGTTAAATGTATTTAGTTGTTTCAGTCTTTTTCTTCTGTTGTTTTTCTCTGTATTCCCTCTTAGACTGAGAAGCCCAAACTGCTACATTATTGCAGATGCAGTCTCCTAAGAGCTGAATAGGGAGACACTATTCTCTCTCTGCTCCAGAACCTTAGGCCTGGACCCAGAGCTGATCTCTGTTTCCCCAGAACTGTACAGAGAGACTATTTCCCTGCTCCACAAATATTTATACAATTCAAAACTGAGTTGCCTTTTACGTTACCCTGTGCAGCATTGCGAACACCTATCTAGTATGCAGTCTGCTATCGCTGGGCATCACTGCTTCCCAGGTTTTCCCCGCCCATCGAAGATCTGGGGTTCGTGTTATTTTTCCCCTGAAGTACTAACTATGTTTTCCCAGGCTGAGTCTCTCTTTATTTTCTGCCTGTGTCTAATTTCTCTAGGTTTCTTCCAGTTATTTCTCTGTCCTGACAGGGTGCTAGCAACTCCTTCCAATTTAGTGTAACCTATGCATGTCATTAACATACTCTTTACTTTCTTAACAGATACTTGAAGATAATATTAAATCAGACAAATCCGAACACTGGTTTTACCAGCAGAGCCTGAGAAAAGGGTGCTGTAGAGATTAGGAGGAACAAGCGAACCAGTGAGAGCTGGAAAGAACCTCTTGCTTCCAGAGACATGCTCAGAGGAAGTACTAAGGCCTTTTAGGAAGTTTGTGAAAATCTGCTAGATAATATAAAAGAGAAGGTGCTCATCAGAGCACTAGGTCACTGGGGCACCATCCACTCTTCTGACTGAAGCGAATGGGTCTGCCTATGTATCCTTTTATACTGCCCTATCACACTGCAAGCTCCTGCATAGTGCTGTAACACTTATCCCTGCAGGCCCCAACTTAATGCTTTGCTGTTTATCTCAGCCATTTGGAGCTGTTGGCCAATTTTCTGTGAACGTGATGGTGTCATAGCTGAGCCATTGTAAAATAAGATTTCAGAAAACTTTGTGTGTGCCCAGCTTTCAGAGTTAGGATCAAATTGGTTCTTACATGCCCAAATGTGTATTTTACATATCTGAACCCATTTAAGAGCCTAAATACAAAATCTGGGCATGTCCTAAGTGTCTACATTTGAAAGCTAGGACTGCCTTTCAAACACACTCGCTCACTTGGTCATATTCACAGAAGCACAGTCCTGCTGTCCCACAGGAGTATGCACAAAGGCACAATTCCACTGATACATACGGGAAGAAGTGTGCCTATAAGCACAGCCACATTAACACACGTACGCACACAGACACACAGAGTCTCTGACAGAGAGTGTCCGTGCGCACAGGGGAGTGCACATAGGAATAATCCCCCTAACGCAGGCAGAGGCATACAGGCACATTTATGCTAACAGTCATATGGATGGATGCACATATACACCCCAGGCACAGTCCCTCTGTCACACACATGTATACCCACTCTTTCAGCAGGTGGCTGGCTAATGCCGCAGTGACATAGTGTTCTGGTCAGCACCCATGTTTTGTACCACCCCACAGATTTTCACAAACTTCCCAAAAGGCCTGAACACTTCCTCTGAGCATCTGTTACTGGGAAGGAAGAGGCTCTTCCAACTCTTGCTGACTCTTATTTTTCATTCCTCCTGCAGTCTACAGCACCATTTTCCCAGGCTTCCTTTAGGGGAACACATGCCTTGAAGAGGTACTATGTGTAAAAAGCTGATTTGTATTTGCTGAGGAAGGCTTGTAGCTGCTGCGGCTCAGGGTTTCTCCCAGAATGCATTGGTCTTTCCAGGAAGGACAAAGGAGTTAGTGGGATTGGGAAGGAGAGAAAAACTAGTCATGCTTAGCAGAGAAGTCACTGTGACTGCATTTGGGCTACTTGTTTTATTGTGCACACATTGCACTCTGCCCAAGGTCATCTCCTGTACTGGTATCTTATGTGACCTGGGGACAGAATATAGACATATACCAGGCAGCTGTGACTGTTGATTATCGATCAGATGGAAGATTTCCAGAATGAATGGAGGGGAAGTTCTCTTGGGAATTGGAATGGGGCTGTTGACTGTGGGACAAGGTGGGAGCTCACGCTGTGGAGGTTAGTCCCTGTGGAGGAACAGATAACAGCTCTGGCTGTTAGAGAGTTTCTGTGTGGGCCAGGAGTGGAGCCCTGGTCATGGGAGTGGGAATGTTGGCTGCTGGGGCTCTGTGGGCAGGAGAGTGAGAGCACTCACTGAAGGGAACATGCTGAATGCTGTGGCTTGTATCATGATATTGTATGAGTACTTTGACTACAGTTTGAAACACAAGGGTTATCAAAGCGCTGAACTTTTGGTCTCTAAGTTGTTCAGCTGTCTCCAGGAGGGGCGGGGGACAGAAGCTGGTGCCAGCACATCTCGGAAGTGCTTGGCGCCTTGATCTGAGACATGAATGACTGAGTCTGTGGGAGAACTGCTTCCCTCAGCCTTTCACCTAGATCAACTTCCTCATTGCAGGCTGCCCTCAGTGGATTTCTCTATTCCAGATGCTGAATTTGGGAGTGAGGGGTTGCCCTGTCTTTTGTCATTTTGCCAGGTCTGGTTTTCAGAACTGGCACCAGGAATTGGGACAGACAGGTGGGGCATCGCAGCCGGCTCTATCAGAAAGATAAAGTTTTCCTTTTGCAGGTACAATTAGCATCACAGTTTTACACCTGTAATTGAGTTGTAGGTGCAAATCCGGGCTCTTAAATCCTTAACTACCCAATTTCTGGTACAAAAGGAAAGCAGATCCTCAACACTTTGAAAACTTAGCCTTAATCTTTAGATTGGCTTCCTGTGACATCTCCTGCTGGCTTGTGGGGTGAGTAGAAGTCTTGCTTTCAGTAGGATTTGGCTAGACTTGTGCTAAGGTGGAAGGGCAAGCAGCCACCTCTCTGACCCTGTCCTACTGCTAGTGCATGGAATGGGGACACTTGAATTGGTTTCATAGCATGAAGATGATGATTTATGTGTATTTGGGGTACACGCACAGAGATTGCAGCCTAATGAGAGAGAGAGAGAGAGAGGAATTAAAAAAGACAATTTAAAAAAGTTGAAAATGAAAATCAACCCCCATTATCCTGTTCCACAGGCTTCCCACCTTCCTGTCATCCACTGATGGTCCACTGCCAGGGCTGCTCTGCTATAGCTGCCCTAGTTGCCCTGGAAGGCCCTGCTCTGGAAAAACTACTGACTCAGTTTCCCCACCCAGTATACAGAGGCTATGTCTTACATTTAGATCAAGCACCATCAGTCCAAAACTGCTACCGGATCCATAAAGGTAAAAGGAAAATGCAGTGCTCTGGGGAAGGCTTCTCTATCGTATCTATCTTCCGCTAGCTGTTCCCTGCCTCCCTATACTGGGAAAGCTTCTGCCGCTGCTCCCCTTTCCTATGGATAACTGCAAACTACTAATGCACAGGCAGGGAGCATTGTGTCTCTTCTGTCAGAAACTCCTCTTTGGGTTCAAAATACCCCAGCCAAAAACTAGTTTCACTCTTGTAAGTTGGTACATGACTTGGCCTTGTTTGCACATTGGTGACATGTTGCTTTTGAAATTTCACCAGGGAGATATCCATGTCCTTCTCTTTGGCTCTGGGTGTCTGCTCCTCGTCTGTACTTCCTAGCACAGGGGTCAGCAAACCGCGGCTCCCGAGCCGCATGCGTCGGCTATGCGGCTCTTCAGCCGTGGCGAGCCACGTCCCCGTAGCTGCAAGCGGCTCTTCAGCCTTGGTGAGCCGCGTCCCCGGAGCCGCATGCGGCTCTTGAGCCTTGGTGAGCCGCGTCTCCGGAGCCGTACGCGGCTCTTCATCCGCGGTAAGGCGCGGCTCCCCTAGTGACTAGGGGACCAGATAAAAAATTCTTCCCCCAGTGTGAGCCCCCACTCTGCAGCTCCGTCGCCGAAATTGACCAGACGACTCAATTTCACAGCGGAGACTGGTCTGAATTGCTGGCTGCTGGGGTGCAGTGTGTTCGGTGCTCATTGCTCCATTCATCCGATCCTAGCCCGGCTCCTCTGTCAAATTTTAGAACGCATTGTGGTGCATTGTGGCCCCGGGAGTCAAAAAGTTTGCCCACCCCTGTCCTAGCACACACAGTAATTCGTGGCTGCACTGGGGCTGCCTAATCATTGAATTGATAGCAACAGGAGCTCAAGCACAGTCATGCCGTTCCCCAGTTGCAGAACTGGCCCCTTCGGGTAGCAATATTTGTAGAGCTACTGTGATCTTGAGGGTGGGTAATTCTTTAAAAAAAGTAATATTTGAATGAATCTTCCCCATAATTTTAAACTCAAACAACAGTGTGCTCAGCAGAATCTACCCTCAGGGCAAATATACTCACTCAGCTCTCTGCCTGTCACCGCAAACATTCCTGGACATGCTGCTCACAAACATGCCAATGTGGAGCCCACGTGGGACTAAGAACAAACAGTGGAGTTTGTTCATCTCCAGATCTCATCCCGACCTATAATCCCCCCACAGGACTTCTGTTCACTACAGCATTTACATCGGAGTGGTTTCAAAGCCAGCTGTAACTACCCACTTTGTGCCTTTGGGCACAAAGGCACTGGGAGCCTTCTTGCATTTGCCCAAACCCAGATATATTAGCTCACTATCCTGCATGTAGGGATTTTTTTATTCTTTCTGCCAGTTCATGAGTTTTCCTTTTGCTGCCATTGTATATCTTCTGAACTATCTATTTCTCTAGTAGCTCAGGGACTAATGAATATGTGCACCAAAAGGAGAGGGTCTCTCTACTCCTTACATTGTCCATATCGAGGCTAAGGCCTTATCTGCACAGATCATGTGAATTAATATGGCCTGTGGGCATTAAACTTTGTGCATCTATTATGTGGCAGAATATAATAGGAACCAGGCGGGGTCCAGCAGATTCAACAGTATGTCTCAATTTATGCTTGTTAGTTCCACTGGGGATTCCTAGCAAGATTACTGTAGTCTTTGGCTTGTTTATACTTGTAAAGTTGCATTAGTTGAACTAAATAAATTTTACTTCTCTCTAGTCAAATTGGTACAAACCCTTTATGTAGATGGACTTAAACTGCTGTAACACTTAAATTTACATTGGTAAATTGCTGAATTAATCTAAACCGATTTAAATGAATATTAAACCAGTTTACGTGTGTCTACATTAGGAGTTGTTTAACTAGACTGATTTAAACTCAGTCTAGTTAAACTGGCCCAACTTTTTGTATAGATAAGACCTTCGAGAAATTTGACTAGATCTCTTTCTCAATGTGACTGTAGACTGATCTCTGCTCCTCTAGTGGAGTTTAGCAGTGCTACATTATGGATATAGACTGTGTTTCTCAGGTGTCTGAGAGGGGAGTCCTTCAGACAGGATCTTTGGTGGTGAATGCATTTGTCTGAAAAAGGCATTATAGCCACTTTCCATAAATCAGATGTAGGAGTTTTATCTCCTGCTATAGTTTGGGTAGGGATTTAATGTACCTGTGCTCTAAATGGCATTGGTCCTGAGCACAGGGCAGCTGTTAGTACCACAGTGAGGATTTTCTTGTGATATAATTGTAAAGACCTTACATTCTTTATAATGTGAACATCACAAAATCCCCCAGAGCTAGCATGGATTAGCAGCACCTTATTGGCAGTTTGAACAAAGAAGAAAGGGTGTGGAGATTGGAATATCCCTCTCCCACACCTGGAGAGGTTCTTGCAGGTCAGGGCCGAGGTTCACTGGTGATGTGTGGGGTGGGGGAAGCTTGTCCTGCAGCGGTACGTATTCTGGGGATAAACAGAGGATTCATTCTCCCGGGTCTGCTGATCTGGTAACTTTCATTACATTCCCTTCATGGTGTAAGGAAATGAACATAGATAACAAGGCTGATCATCCCTTTGTGTGAATGATGGAGCAAGGCCTCAAAGTATATCTGGCTTGGTAGCCCTTGTAGTTAAATTCTCTTCTCTTATGCTTCTTTTTTTCTCCATAGGCATCTCCAGTCAGTTTTTAAGCAGCAGAGAGAATCTGATAACCTTGAAGACTTCTGCAGCTACACTCACGCTCAGCGGTAACCACACCACAGAGATGAGATGATAGTGAGCCTCTCCAGTGTAGCCCCCATGGGTCCCACGCAGCTTGCTGCACAGGATCATGGGAAAAGGGTGGCAAGTGTATTTGAGATGGAGGAGGAAGGGTTTTCACTCTTCCGTGGCTCGGAGATCCTGCCCGAGCATACAGGTAAGGCAGTCCTGGTGACATCCACACACTGTGAAGGCATGGTGCTCACTGAATCACACACAGAATGGCTGCTTAGCAAATCCTGGGGTATGATCCATTACATTCAGGGCACTTGATAGGATAAGGGAGGAGAAGAAGAGTTGGCAGTTGGTGGGGGAGAAGATAGGGTTCTCCGGGATGTAAATGGTGACAGCAGGTGTGCTGTAATGTACTGGCATTGTGTATGTATGTGTGTGTGATATTGCCCTCTAGTGGCTGATCCACAGGGAATAAAAAGGACTTATTTCTGTCAGCCACGGGAGATCTTTGGGTTTAGGAGTGGCTGGGAGGGTTCTTTTATGGGGCGGTGTGTGCAGCTGGTAGAAGATGAAAACACTTCAGGGGTCCAAGGATTGAATTAGTGCCATATGGTCCCCACTTCCACAGACTCAGGATATTCCCTCTTTGCAGGTTTTCTAAGGCTTCCCTTCATGGGTGTTGTCTGCTTTAGTCTGAGTTTTCTGTAACACCATAATTTCAGCCCCTCTTTTCCTGTGACTCTTGGGCTGCTGAGCCATATTTCCCTATCATCTCCCTGTGGTTTGAGTCCCACTGAAGTAATGCGGTGCTGAAGTCTTACGCTGCAGACACCTGTGTGTAGTGTTGGCAGTTGTTGTCTCTGAGGGTGAGTTTGCGATTTAGCTTCAGATTTGGGCTTCACCTTTCTGCAGCTCTTTCATATGCTACTGAAGGTCACTCCCACCTTGTCAGACTTCTAGAGAGGGAAAGGTGCAAAAGGGGGTCTAGTCAGAACACATCTAACTCTTCCACCTGCATCAGACAACCCTTGGAGCTGGAGTCAGCAGGGGCTACATCTCCCCATTTCCATCCCTCAGAAGCCTGAAATTTGGGATAAAAATGGGAGCAACGTTGTGCTCCAGTTAGGGCAACAGTTGACACTGTAATGGCTCTTGGTAAGGGAAGCAGTTCTCATCCAAATGGGCAGTGAGAGAGAACTGGGACTGGAACTGACTCTGATCCCCAGGATGCATCTGTACTGCCATGGGTGGGAGTGGATTTGAGCCAGGACACTGGCTTTTCTAGGGAACTGGAAGTTCTGACCTGTTCACAGCCCCCACATCTCTCATCCTTCCTCTTTTCTTTCCTCTTTGTCCGTCTCTGTAGAAAATCCACCCCTGAAGCGGAAGAAGGGTCCAGCCCCCAAGATGCTGGGAAATGAAGTGTGTAGTGTGTGTGGGGACAAGGCCTCAGGTTTCCACTACAACGTGCTGAGCTGCGAGGGCTGTAAGGGCTTCTTCCGCCGCAGCGTCATCAAGGGTGCCCAGTATGTCTGCAAGAACGGTGGCAAGTGTGAGATGGACATGTACATGCGCCGCAAGTGCCAGGAGTGCCGGCTGCGCAAGTGCCAGGAGGCAGGCATGCGGGAGCAGTGTGAGTGCAGGGGACCAAGACATGTTGATACTGTGTGGGTGCAGGGGAGGAGGGCATGGAGGAGCAGCGTGGATGCAGAGGCCACTTGTGGGGATGTAGAGTCATTGTGGACTCTGCTGGAGTGGTGGGGCTGTTAGTGGAGATGTTGATGCTGCGGGTGCCCATGCTGCATACGGAGGCAATGCTGGTTGGTATCTACGTGGCTAGGGGAGGGAACCCTTTACTCTGAAACAATTTTAAAAAAGCCTTTATTGGTGTGCGTGCTGGGTTTCTTGGCCAGCTGACTGCCTTGTGATTCCAAGTGTGTGAAGTGTCACTATGTTGTCTGCATAGTCAGCACTATTGCAAGCACTTGCCAAGCTTGTAACACACGTTGCATCCACACACAAAAGTTGTAACAGGTGAACAAACCTCTCCACGCCATTGCAACTGCATTTGCACACACCCAGTTTTGCCACTCAGTTTTACTTCTTACATTGGGTTGCTCTGCTCTATTGCAGTGCTAGTGTAGACTGGGAGCTCAGTCCACCTGGCACAATCCCTCAGTGCTTCTGCCCACCTTTCAGTGATATCTCAGAGACCTAGCTCTGTCACCTGTCAAGCCAACTTTTGGCTGCATGTAAGCCCAAGAGCAACTAAGTTGGTACTCAGCTTGCCTGGTTTCCCCCTTGCCGACACCCCAGACCAGTGAAGAAAGATGCATAGTGATCCTCAACACACAGAGCCATGCCCTAAATCAATGTATAGACTGAACTGGGAGTTGGTGTGGCCTTGTGGGTTCTGCCTCAGCACCATCAAGCAACTCCTGAGAGCAAGTAAATCCCAGATGGCCTGCTGGTCAGTCAACACCTACTTGTTGGGTTGGGAGAAACAACTGGGTTGCATCTCCTCCCATCATCTGCACTGTCCTGCCAAGCCAGAGTCCAGTTCACTTCTGTCTATGGATCCTTTAGCGAAACACATACAAACTACTCATAAAGAAAAATCAAGAAAAGAAAAAGCAATAATAAAATCTATCCTCCCCTTCCCTGCCCCCAAACGCAGAGCCCCCCAGATGGGACAGTGCTTGTAGTAATGGATTCCAGAATATATTGGACAGTGGGTCATGGGGAAGCTGGTGAGCTACTGCCATGGCATCTGCATGGATTGTGCAAGGGTGTAGCAAGGTGCCCTGCCCTTGAACCCAGAAAAACATGACTCCTTTGGCAGGACAGAACTATAAGAAATAGGCAGTGGGAACAGGTGCAAATGGATGTTTTTTACCATTGCTTACAACCTATATCATGTAAGTTACTATATATCTACAGTATATGTACATGTGGAAAGTATGACATTCCGGGCTGCAATCCAGACCAGTGATGGCCTGTGTCATCACTTGCCCTGCAACCTGAGGTGCCTCAATGCTTTGCTGCTGTAGGTCCCAAACTGGGCTCCTCACAAACAGCTAAACAGTGTTGCGGTCACACCCTGAGAGTCTATGTGTAGGCACAGACCTGGTCCAGCAGCTCTGACTCCAGCAGCCCGTCAGCAAACACCAGTCATGCTCTGGCTTCTAGCAGCCTTGGTTACTACTTGCATGGTGACATCAACACACTCACGGATTTTCCCTAACAGCATGTGCTCTGCACTGCCCAGCCCTCTCCTGGACAGTCTAGCTATGTTAAGTCTGTCGCTGCTGTAAGGAGATCAACATACAACAGTCTGCTACGTTAAATGGAGTTACCCAAACAATTCACTACAATGGATTAGTTTTAACTAAAGAATAAAACAAGTTTATTTAACTACAAAGAGATGAGTACAAGTAACGAAGCATTAACATCAGAAACAGTTACAAGACAAATAAAGATAAAACACTTTCAAAATTTAGCAAACCAGAGTTGGTTCAAGGTGAAGTCCCTTACCACGTTTCAGTACACTGTTAATCAAACTTTCATGCTGAGATCTGGCTGTTTCCTTTGTCTTCTTAGGTAGAAAAGAGATAGACAGAGAGAGAGAGAACTTGGATGTTTTTTTGCCCCTCACTTTCATAGTTCAGTTACCCTTCGAAATGCATTTTCCTGATGGTTACCCTAGTTAAAATTCATTCAAACCGTAAAGAAGGCAACATGGTGTCTGGGGGTGGAAGAGGTTGCACGCTATTTCTTCTCTCCTCTGTTTGCTGAAATGCAGATTTTCCTTGTTTCCTGTTTTCCCCCTTTTGCTGTCTGAGGATCCTGTTTACACCTTATATGTAAACTGAGGTAAACACACATTTCTTTATTTAAGACTTGCTTGATGGGTGTGAGATTCCCCAGGGTACAATCGGGATTGTTGAATCACTGAGTCACTTTAACTCTCCATCTTAGTGTGCCTTTTACACTGCTTTGCTTGTGAAAAGCAGCCTCTCCAGGTTCTGCTCACACACAGCCATTAGCATTTAAAGTCCCTCCCAGCAAAATTACACGAGTGCTTTTGTAGCCACTCATGAATTACATATAAGGTGACATCTGCAAATTCTTAGTCCCAGCCTTGCACCCCAGAAGTGTACGTCTTGTATCGTTCAGTAGCCCACTAGACTGTACAAGCTCATACATTAGTTGATTTTACCAACAAAGGGTAATGAATATGCATCAGCCCTGTTGACCTGAGTAGAGATTTCCCAAATACTTCAATCAAACACGCTGATTTAGCTAAAACAATACAAGTTTATTAAGCAGAGAAAGATAGATTTTAAGTGATTTACAAGTGGTAAGGCATAAAGGTCAGAGAAAATTACAATCTGTTTCCTACACTTTACCAAGTTAAATAAGATTCGAAAGCAAAAAGATGTCTCTCGCCCAAAAGCTTTCAGCAGTCCATGCTAATTGAAAAGCCTTCCAGTTGGTACCACTCCCCCAAGTTAATTGATGGTTCTTTGTCTTTCAAACGATCTTGCTTCTGTGAGTAGAGATGGGGGAGGGGAGGTAGTCGGAAGCCTTTTCCCCACCCCTTCTTGTATCCTGACCTTTTTCACTGGAAAAGTGCTTTCTGGATCATGGGGTCAGCCTTTCCATTGCTGCGTGTTCTGTCAGCTGTCCTTCAGGTGAATTGTAAATACTTTGTTTATAACTCCCCTGTTGATGAATCTTCAGTTAAACAAGTTTAAACCTGTTTAATTAAACCCCTTTTAGCACCTTGGTGGCATGCCAGTGTGCCTTTGAGAAAATGATCTGAGGGCATTACCAGAGCTACAGTATATTTCAGTTACAATCATAAAGCTTCACATACAATGTTGATGCACATTTTAACAGGAGAATGATGTTCAGTAGAGTATGAGTTTTCAAATGATAACTCACATGATACACTTTGTACAAAATATATCATTACCATATAAAAGTGGTGAACATGGGGTACAGGGTGTCACAGCTCCTGCCTTATAGGACTGCAGGAGTGTCAGCCAATGGCTTACACATAAGCAGTATATGTTAAGGCCTTTTGAGTTTTGACAACATAACTCCCAAGTATTGCTAAACATTATAAAGTTAACCAGATATGCTTTTAGAAAGTTCTGTATATCATTTAACACTTTGTGGACCAGTCTAGTGATCTCATGAGGTAGCAAGTGTGTTTTCCCTGACTTGTTAGAAAACAACTCTTTGTATCTGTGTAGCGCTGATAATTTCAGTTGGTATTAAGTCAGTGTAGATATTAATGCTTTCCAGAGTGTAGTTACCTTGGCCTTCAGGCATCACATGAATGAAGTGCTATGCCTGAGTTTCCCCTTCTACACAAGTAAACCAGGTTTACTGTGGTTTCTCCGCTGTGACAAGCTTTAAGTCTTTTTACAGGTATTAGCTGTGAAACAGCATTACCATGAGGCTTCTGAACATGATATGTGTCCTTATTTACCACTTCTATCATTTCAAAGGGCTCTTCCCAAAAATCTTACACGTTGAACTTTTTCACAGGATTTAATATTAACACCAAGTTTTTTAATCACAAAAGGGTATTTACAAGTATTTTTGTCATACCATGCCTTGTTTAAATAGTCTGTCTTAGAGGTTGGTTAGGTCTATCCCCATTGTGTCTTTTAACTCCTTCCTGATCCTTTGAATGTATTCCGTTACTGGCTTTTCTTTCACTTCAGTGTTCCCTTCAATGTGAATACTTAATTCAATCATATTTCTGAGGCTCTGGTATCTCAGGGTAGGTAAGGATGCAAACTTCTCCTGAGCATTGATAGGCCCTTTATAGAGCTGTCTCCAAATCCTAGGGCTGTGCATATGCAAAAAAACAATCTCCCCTCTTGGGGTTAACCTGTTGCTCTCACCCCCAGACTGAGTCCTTCCTCAACCCTCTTTTCTGGACGGTTATGAGCTGGGTTCTCTTGGTTAAGAGAATCTACTTTCTGACTATGTGTGTCTGTTCCCCAGCAGCGTCCTTTCAGCTGCTTTCTGTGTGTTACCAGCCAGCAGTTTGTATGCAGCACATAAGTGGTCTCTGTTGTAGATTCTTGGAGTGAGGGGAGATGTTGGTGGCATGGGAATCTCTTTTTGCTTTTCTAACAGTCCCAGTTGGTGTTTTTGTTCTTTCGCCTTCTCCTCAACCTCTATTTGCTTTAGCTCCAAGACTAATTGGTGTTTTTTCTCTTTTTCCTCTGCCTGCAACCTGAACATGTGTAGCTTCGCAATTGTTTCACTGCTCTTACCCATTTTTATGCTTTTTTGTATCTGTTTCCCTTCCCTGAAATAAGCAAACAGAAAACAACAAACTGTAACCTTTTCTTGAGTGTTTCCCACCGCCACACTTAAATTTTCACTTAAAATCACTACACCAGCATTTGAAGTGTAAACCTCACTCAGAACAACAAGCTGTACACATCACCCTACTTGCTGCACCCCTGTGACATCTCCCAGGGTACAGTCTGGACTGTTGAATCGTGATGTCCCTTTAACTTTCCAGCCCAGGGTGCCTTTTACACTGCTCTACTAGTGAAAAGCTGCCTCTCCAGGCTCTGTTCCCACATAGCCATTAGTGTGTAAAGTCACTCCCAGCAAAGTTACAGGAATGCTTTCCTAGCCACTCATGAACTAGATATAGGATGACACCTGCGAATTCTTAGTCCCAGCCTTGCATCCCAGAAATGTACAAAATATATCATAACCATATAAAAGTGGTGAACATGGGATACAGGGTGTCACAACTAGTTCTGCCTAACCTGGGTTATGTGCGTTATGTTCCACCACTGTCATTTAGGGGGAAATCATAAAGTTACATACAATGTTGCTATCTACATTTCAACATGATATTATTGAGCAGCGAGTTACTAGTTTTCAAATGATACTGTAAAGGCATATTTTGTACAAAGATTATCACAGTCATATTTAGGGTGTAAATACAGGCGTGCTGTCGCAAAAAGGCAGCTGTAATCTTTGCCATTGGTTGTGTCCATTGTGTTCCCCTGTATCTGGCTGTGGAGTCCACTGTGTACCAGTGTATTAGTGCTTGCTCTCTCACTGCAGCCTCTTCTGTCTCTCCCTTTTAGGTGTTTTGTCTGAAGAGCAGATCCAGCTGAAAAAGCTCAAGAAACAGGAGGATGATCAGGCTCGGACAGTGGTTTTACGTCCGAACCCCCCATCTCCGCCCAACCCCCCCCATAAACTGACATCTGAGCAGTTGGGCATGATAGAAAAGCTTGTGGCAGCTCAGCAGCAGTGCAACCAGCGCTCATTCACAGACAGGCTCAAAGTGACGGTACAGGCTCCAAGAGCAGACTCCAAAGTACAGAGGGAAAGGGGAGGCTAGGGCCGTGTGCAGAGTGTAGAGGAGCAGCGCATGGGGGAGCCATGCACTAACTAGGGAGGAGTGGCATGGGGCCAAGGCCATGTGCCAAAGATGTGGGGGAAGGCCATGCACTAAGTATATATCGGGATGGGGGCTGAGCACTAAGTGTAGGGATGTCACAGGTGGGGGCCACCTATTAGGGGTAGGGGAGCTGCTGTGGGGGCATGTGCTAAGTGTATGGGGGCGTGCGGAGATAGAGGGTTGGGGGGTTGTTTTTATTTTATCCTTTCTTTCATTGTCCCTTCTCTCCCATTGTGTCTCTTCTCTCCCACCAAGCCATGGCCTCAAGCTCCAGACCCTCATAACCGTGAGGCACGGCAGCAACGTTTTGCTCATTTTACTGAGCTTGCAATCATCTCTGTGCAAGAGATTGTGGACTTTGCCAAACAGCTGCCTGGCTTCCTGGAGCTAACTAGGGAAGATCAGATCGCTCTACTGAAGACGTCCACCATAGAGGTGAGAATCCAACCCCATCACCATGAATACAAGAATGGCTCTCTGGTGGGTGGATTGAATCCCTTCTCCTTTGGCTTATACTGGCCAGGTTTGAGCCATCACACTGGGGAGGAGAGATGGAGGGAACCTCAGCTATGGAACCACTATTCCACTGTCATCTTCTCTGGGCATGGGGTACAGTAGGGAATGGAGTGAGAGTGCTGGCTCTGGAGAGCTCCCAGCTACTCCAGTTGCAGCCTCTCTCTTCAGATGGCACTACTGAGGATGGAGGAGGATTTACTCTAATTTAGAGGGCTACAGAGTGGTAGTGGATAGGTGATTTTTCCACACTGAGGCTCCAAGACAAGCTGTAGCTTCTGTAACATTTTTGCTGAATTCACAGCCAGGTTCTGAGTGTGTCCTCCTGGGTCTGTGTCTTTCAGGTGATGCTGTTGGAGACATCCCGGCGCTACAATCCAGAGACTGAAAGCATCACCTTTCTGAAGGACCTGAGCTATAATCGGGATGACTTTGCCAAAGCAGGTGAACTGAAACCCAGCTGGCACATTAGATAGGATTTTTCCTTCTCTCTTCTGCCCCATGCTCTTCCACCCTTTCCAGTGCAGGCATCTGGACCCAAATATAGGGTTTAAGGGTTTGGATGAGGTATAGATGGTTTGGAACAGGAACTTGGCAACGTGTAGCTGGGACCTCAGTTCCCACTTAATAAGCAGTCACAGTTCAGTTCAGGTACTAGCCCCAAAGATCGTAGAGGAAACTGGGATGCAGTTAATGATCTTCTAGCCCCTTCCAACCCCATATTGGAGAAATGTAGGAGACAGGCTCATCTGTCTCCACTCTCCCCAAAGAATAATGAGGGAGACTTTTTCTCAACTCTTACAAGGTTATATGGCTGCTTTCAGCTGCCATACCTGGTTTGAGAAGGATTTACTTGATGTTCCTCCCTGTGGGCTACAAGTCTCAGGTTTAGGGCAGGCATCGTCATTAATGGTCACTGAGTAGACGTCACCTAGATTCAGTGAGCAGAGCTGGAGATTCAGGAACCTAATGTGTGGTGCTGTGACTGCTTGGAAATCCATGTTACTTACCTACCAGTGAACTGTTCACAGCATCCTCTCTGGGGCTTGATTATCTAGGTGCAAGGCCCATGTGTGTGTGATGGGGAGGCGTTGGGGGGAGGACTATGGAACACTGGTTAATGATTTGTCTTATTTGAAGCTCATGCTAAGTTGTTGGAGTGTAAGGCTGCTGTGCTGCACAATGCTTGTATGTCTCATGAAGACCTCGTTGGCAGATACAGCTAGCATGGTCTTGGTAGGGCTAGTTTGTTTGAACATTCTGTGTTGTATTGGCCCAGGTTGGGAGTTATAGGACAGGTGACACTATGATGGCTATTCAGTGGTGGTGGTGAAGTGAACTCTATGTAGTAGTTTGTGGTTTAGTTTGAGACATTTGGAGACCTGTGAGAGTTGCAAAGTGCTACAGAACTGTCACTGTTATTCTGTGGCTTTAAATACTCTTAAGGCTAGATTTTTCAGAAATGCTGAGCACCATTAACTCCATTTGAAGCAAGTAGGAGCTTAGAGTGCTAATCACCTCTGAAAAGCAGGCTTCAGCTGTCCATCTGCTGATTTTGTATCCCAGGAGTATCTGTCCTTAACTTGTGCCTCTTGTAGAGGCCCTTATGTGGAAGTTCACACCTCACTATGCCTAAGAATTTCACTTTACGCTCTTGGGGAGCTCTGCAAGACTGTTGGTTCTAGGGATTTTAAGCTAACCCATCCCTGAGGACTCCTGCCTCTTTGCCAGAGGCAAACCACAGTGCTTGCAAGATTCACTGAGAGGCTGTATAAAGCAGATTATCAGCAGCATCTTGTCAGAGATGGATTTTGTTATGTTTTCTGTAATCCCATCCATGTACATGACGACCAGACTGAAAAAATTAACAGGTCTTGATCCTGAAGGCCTTACTCTCTAAGGATTCTGAATAGGATGGTCCTTAGGCTCACCCAGTACGAGGAATATTGTGCACTTCTGCTCCTGCCCTGCTTTCCAGTCCTCTGTCCCTTCCTCATTGCCCTTTGTCATCTTCCTCCCTTTCCCTAGCGATTGCTGCCCCCTATTCATTCCTGTTTCCCAAGTGGCTCATTTCTGGGCTATAACTAGGAGTAATAGAATGAAAAGGCCGTCTGAAGGTCAGGAAAACTTTCCACTGAGCAATACATCTTCTGATCAGGAATCATCTCCTAGTGGATATGATGGAAATCCTGTTGCTTGAACATTGATGTTGGCAAATCTTTAGAGCCCTGCAAATATCCTTTTTGTATCTGTGGTATCCACATACATGGATATCCATGGACCCATTTTTGCAGATTGTGGATTGGATGCAGATTGTCATGGAGGTAACTGATTTTGTAACTTTCTTGTACCTCTGTTCAGACTTCCGGAGCAGGGCAGTTGTTCAGCGGCAGCAGCCCGGGTCTGACAGCTGCTCCAGCCCTGTCCAAGAAGTCATGGAGGTACTGGAAAGCCATGAAATCCTGACTTCTGTAACCATCCGCATTCAATGTGCAATCTGGAAAAAATGGTCCATGAATATCCTCATCTGGGGGATAGGGGGACTGGCCTCCAAACAGCTGATTGGAGGCCCTGGGGTTGCTGATGCGGATACCCCTAAAAGAGAGAATGTAGATTGTATGTTGGATACAAGTTTATTCTAGCGGATACAGATCCAGTGCAGAGCCATATATTTGTGTCTGTGCAGGGCTCTACAAATCTTCTCTCCTCTGCCTTCTAGCACCTTCTAACACATCACTTTATTTGCAAATGGCTAGAAGATTATGCCCAATCCTGTCAGAGTCAGTTCTAGACTCAGTGGTCCATGGGTCAGTTCTTTATATCTGTCAACAAAGACACATGCTCTGAAAAACCTCTAGCCAATTCAGAGTGTAGCAGCGATCCTGCCCAGCAATACAGTTTGCCAGGAACAGATAATCCTGGTTTGCATTCTCTGTACTGGCACCCCAATAAAACCAAATTCTGGTGTCCCGATTTTCAAAGCCCTATGTACAGGGTTGGTTGATTTAAATCAGAGCGATTTAAGTCACTAATTTTAGTTAGGATTTATATCAGCAAGCAGGAAACCTTGGTTTGAATTAATTGAATTAATCATGTTTTGCATTTGTACTTTTTAGTTACTACCCTAAATAAGTCGATTTGCAACTAAATATAGCCTTTATAATAAATTTGGTGCTGCTTCTTGATAGCCACAGGGATACACTATATCTATATACATTTATTTAAACAATTATATAGCATAACTTATATTTATTCAGATTCTTAATGTTTACATTTTTCATTATTTTAGAAAAATGGTGGATAGTGCATTTCTTTTATACTAGAGGATTAATTTTTTCTTGAGATTTATGTCTAGCTCTATTTGGATAGAAATTCTATTACGAATGCACAAAAACAGCATTTTAAAAGTTTAGTTTATTAAATAAAATGACCTTAAGTATTCTGGAAACATAAGAAAAAAAGTGCATCAAAGTTTATCAAAATATGTTTTGCATTTAAAACTAATTAAACAAACAAAGGAAATATTATCTGTAGTTAGTGAATTGAAATCATTACTACTGGTCACCAAGTCCTTCAAGATTTTAGAATTAGTAGATCTCATTCTCTCATATCTACTTTTTATTCATAGATTTGGAAGAGGAAAATAAGCTTTCCTGATTTTTCAATTGCCCATTGGTTTCTTAACTTTGAATTTAACTAGTCATTGAACTGAATGAGCTGAGTAAATTGAAGTGAAGAAAATATTCTCTCTGCATTTCCAGAAGAAACTGCTTCTGTCAAAAGCTGGTTTAGCATTGACCAAACTCTGATTCTGGGTGCTTACCATCAAGTCAGGTTTCACTTTATTTAAATTTGGTAGCAAATATGTACTGTTTTGTATTATTTTTTGTATTTGTTTTAAAAGATAAATAGATTATAATATGTTTATGCCTTACCGCAGATTGTCAATTTCACATTTAATTTTAAATAGGTTTATTTTTTTAAAAATAAACCTGTATTTAATTTAAATTAGAAAGAATCTGATTTTGATTGGGGAAAAAATAATCAATTTTTACCAGTCCTGCCTGCATGGGATTAGCCTGGGTTACCTGATAGAGTCTCCCAAAACAGATATGTTCAACGAGAACAAAAAAGAAACTGTTGTCAAATCGCATGAAACTAGTGCTTGTGAGCTGGACTTTCATATGAGCTGGGCTGAGACAATGGAATTCACTGCCAAACGCAATTAGAATGACCACTATCCTTGCATTCGGTGCTAAATGCAAAACTCATCTCTTTGCTCCGGACTGCTTGCATTGGTACCCCCATTTATACCAACATGATCTCATTTGTACAGAACCAGACTGGAACACAGTATTCTAGGAAGGGTGTACATTGATATATATATAAAGTTGTTATAATAATAATTTCAGTACAACTTTCTATTCCACTCCTTATGCAGCCATACATTTGTGTGTTTTTGACTGTTGCACACTGAGCAGAGGTCTTCAATGACCTGTTCACACTGAATCGAGCAATGTATATGAGTAGTTCAGATAATTCTTTCCAACTTGGACTTGTCAATGCCACCTCACTGTTTACTCCCTTTTCCAAATCATTTATGAAAATGTTGAACGCTCTGTACTGGTCCCAGTATGGACTCTTGAGGAACACCACTATTTACCTCTCTCCATTCTGACAACTGACTATTTAGTTCTACCCTTTGTTTCCCTTCTTTTAACCAGTTACTGATCCAGGAGAGGACCTTCCCTCTTATTCCATGACAGCGTACTTTACTTAAGAGCCTTTGGTGAAGAGACCTTGTCAAAGGCTTTATGAAAATCTAAGTATGCTATATCACTCTTGTCCACATGCTTGTTGACCCCCTCATGGAATTCTAGTAGATGGGTGAGGCATGATTTCCCCTTACAAAAACTATGTTGACTATTCCCCAACAAATTGTATTCATATATGTGTTTGATAATTGTTAGTTGCTATAGTGTCAACTCATTTGCCTGGTACTGAAGGTAGGCTTATCGATCTGTAATCACCAGGATCGTCTCTGGAGCCTTTTAAAAAAATTGGTGTCACATTAGCTATCATCCAGTCATCTGGTACAGAAGCTGATTTAAATGATAGGTTACGGACCACAGTTAGTAGCTCTGCAATTTCACAATAGAGTTCCTTCAGAACTCTTGGAATGGATACCATGTGGTCCTTGTGATTTAATACTGTCTAATGTATCAATTTGTTCCAAACCCTCCTCTAATGCCACCTCAATCTGGGACAATTGCTCAGATTTGTCACCTAAAAGAATGGCTCAAGTTTGGGAATCTCCCTCACTTCCTCAGCCGTGAAGACTGATGTAAAGAATTCAGTTAGTTTCTCCACAATAGCCTTATATTCCTTCAGTGCTCCTTTAGAATCTCGATTGTCCAGTGCAGTGGTTCCCAACATTTTCTGTGCCATGGCACACCTTGATACCTTTAGTTATTTTGGGCACACCACCAGATAGTCTCCAGATGAACTCATGAATATTCATGAGCCAATCCAGAACTCTTCAAGTAGTTTTTCAAAAAATTCTGTGGCACACCTGCTCAGGCCTGACAGCACAGTAGTGTGCCAGAGCACACCAGTTGGGAAACACTGGCTTAGTGGCCCACTGGTTGTTTAGCAGGCTTCCTGCTTCTGATGTACTTAAAAAAATTTTGCTGTTACTTTTTGAGTCTTTGGCTAGCTGTTCTTCAAATTCTTTTTTGGCCTTCCTAATTATATTTTTATACTTCACTTGCCAGAGTTTATGCTCCTTTCTATTTTCATCAATAGAATTTAACTTCCACTTTTCAAAGGATGTCTTTCTGCCTCAGCTTCTTTTACTTTGCTGTTTATCCACAGTGGCCCATTTTTGGTCCTCCTCCTAGGTTTTTTAATTTGGGGGATACATTTAAATTGAGCCTCCATTATGGTGTCTTTAAAAAGTTTCCATGTTATTAAATATATTGTGGATGGAATTTAACAACTCCAGTTATTCCTTTTGGGAGTGATGGGAAAGTATTCATCAACCTTGAGGCCATTCCATTATGAAATCCCAAATGTATCCTTTACATAAAGCTTGTTCATTGAAATAAGAGTGGGCTGAGATATTATCATTCCTGAGAAATGGCCAATGATATGTTGCTGTATCTTTTTAAAAATTGCATTTTCATATTGAACAACAAACCATTCCTTCTTAAACCTGTTATTGGATGAGGAGTGCTAAGGATGAGAGACCATAGAGAAAGGTGCCGGTCAGGGCTGTAGGGAAAATAGTGGTGAGATTTATGAAAGGGGATTGGTTTCAGGGTTGGTGGCTTCTAGATATGTGATTGAAGAGGATTATGGTAGGAAGCTAGAGTGGAAGGTGCTTTTTATATATATATATATATAACACTTAAGCTTTTGCTGTAACTGATATGATTTTTCTCTCATTTTAGCAATTGCTAGTTAAGGAGTCCAGAGGTATTTAAACCTTGGTGGAAGGTGTAGGGGGTGTCATCCACCAGTTATTACTATTGGGGCTGTGCTAGGGTGGCATACTAAACCCCTACGTCATCCATGACCAGAGACCACCCTGACACCTTCTTGCTTGTCAGCACCACTGTGTAGTTCATTTACAATGTTTTAATTCCTCCAATACATGGCAATGGCTCCCCCCACTCTATGCACTGTATAAACTTTCTAACCTCTTCTGCAAAAGGTGTGTGCAGGGATAAGGAGTCTCTAATCAGAGGACCCCCTTTGTCAAGCTTTCCTAGCCTTCTGTTTCTCCCCTTTTCTTTTCCCACACACCTTCCTGTGCCCTTTGTTACAGCTTCCCTGTTAATAACTTAATTGGCTCATTGACTCATCAGCCTCAATCTGACTTTGTGATCAGCCACCTCTGTCCCGCTAGGCCTTCTCCATGGAACTTAATTAGTACTCACGTGCTAGCCCTATCTCCCCCCCCTTTCTCAGTGGAAAGATGTTTCTTCCCCCATGCTTTCCCTCCTTTTCTGGAGGTACTACTAGGCCACTGCCCTTCTTTGAGCTCAGTGCATTCATCTTGAATCCTATCATAGAGTCCAGCTGTTCTTCCCCCACAAAAAAACTCCACACATTTGGTGGGTGGGAGTAATCCCCCATATTATGTCTCTGCCCACAGGTCACACACGAAGGGGAGCCTGTTGAACTCTTCTCATTGCCTATACCCTCTTTGTTGATAGGGACCCTTCTTGCTCCTCTGCCTCCTAGGTATCCTGGGCCTCTGTTTCCCCTATCTCCTCCCCCAAAAAGTGTTCTAGGGCTACCACCTTCGGAGATTAAGGACTGTGATAAGTTTGATCTCAATGGACAAACTTAAGTCACCCTTACCCATCACCCCATGCCTGTGTTTTGTTTCTCTTCTCTCAGGGGATGTCTTGGTCATCCTTCTCCCTATGGCCTGTGATTTCATGTCTAGGTTTCTCCAGCCCCTTTATGTATTTCCTCTTTACCTTGCTGCCTGGGTTTTATTTCCACCCTGAATACCTTTTTGCTTCCCTTGTGGGACAGGATCTCAATCTGTCCTACCCCTTGTACTGGGCACAATCCAGCAACTGTGCCTACATCTATTTCCATTAGGAACAGTGAAGTGTTAGTACCATTATACAAGGCACTGGGGAGCCCTCCTCTGGAATATTGTGTGCAAAGCTGGTCTCCCATGTTTAAAGATGAGTTCAAAGTGGAACAGGTGCAGAGAAGAGCTACTAGGATTATATGAGGATTGGAAAACCTGCCTTATGAGCCCCAGGGAGGGAGAGGAGTTATTTAAGTTAAGCACCAATGTGGACAGAAGAACAAATGGATATGAACTGGCTACCTACAAGTTTAGGCTCATAATTAGGCAAAGTTTTCTAACCATCGGATGAGTGAAGTTCTGGAACAGTCTTCCAAGGGAGTAGTGGGGGGCGAAAAAACCTAACTGGCTTCAAGACTGAGCTTGATAAATTTATGGATGGGATGGGACTGCCTCAATGGCATGTGGCCCATTGGTGATTGCCATTGGAAAAAAAATCCCCAATGGCCAGAGATGGGACACTAGATGGGGAGGGTTCTGCATTACTATAGAGAATTCTGTCCTAGTTGTCTTCCTGGTAGGTCTTGCCCACCTGCTCAGGGTCTAACTGTGCCATATTTTGGGTCAGGAAGGAATTTTCCCCCAGGTCAGATTGGCAGAGATCCAGGAGCAGCATTTCAGATTTTGGTGAGGGCAACTTTAACCATGATTCCAGGGGTTACTTAGGCACCTCCAAACAAGCTTTTTTTGGCAGTTAACTTTGAAATTAGCTGACAGGAGCACTGTATCTAATTCCTGTATAAGGAAAGAAAAATATTAGACTCACTCACCTCAAATACTGACATGTGTCAAGTCACTTAAGGGACACTTGTTAGATTTAAAATTTTAATGTCTATTTTTTCTTTGTTACAAACTCTTGAATACAACAGTTGAAGTAATTGTAGAAAGTGATCAAGATTTTTCTATCATTTAGGCTACTTATTTTTTGCAGTTAACCGAGCTTGGAATAGATAGCTTAACTTTTGGAAATATTACTAGGTCATGGCCCTGTGAGTTCATATTACACCTGCCTGGGGCTCTAGGGGTGTTACCATCTTACAAATAATAGACTAGAAACTGACTTTCAAACAGGATGAAATTGACTCTTTTAGTTCACTTTCAGAGTATTGCCAATGCCAGATGTTCAAAATGTCATGAGTCAGGCTCACCAAAAATCTTAAGATTGGTTTAAGTCATGATTATGTAGATTTGGTGTTTATTTTCCTTCTGCTTTGAGCCCTTAGGGTGCACTGGGGTCACATTTTGAAACTCTTCACAGCCCTGAGGGCTAGAAACTTGCTTTTCCTTCAAGAATAAAGGCTAAACGTATCTATTTGACTCCAGGAGCTGGAGCTTTAAGGAAAATAACCATCATGGAACTCATGACAAAATTATGAGAGTTGGCAACACTGATTTATGTGTTTCCAGAAGGCTCTTAACTACAGCACTACAGTGATTGAATTGCAGTTTTCACAGGAGAATATTTAAAACACACCAAAAAATCCACATTTTAAAGTGGAGGGGAAAAAAAAGAAACAGTCTTCTGAGGTATATCAGGGCCACTGCAGGCAGGAAAGGAAAAAACAAACAGACACAGGAGCTCTGGGCAGTTCTTCTTCTTGTAAAAAAAAAAGTTGGAAGGACAAATCTTCTAGTCCGTGAATCAGGTAAAACTTCTATTGTCATCAGCTCCTCCACTCAGAGACATTAATATGTGCTCAATAGACTATATACTTCCTATTTAAATATCTGAGCCATCTTATAGAGCTACACATTGGCTCAGGGACTAAGTTTTCTGAACAGTGCTGAGCACACAGATGGTGCTGAGTGAATAATACAAATCATGACAATAATAGTCAACTTTATGAATGCTGTGTTCTGGAATTGGCGTGAATACAGCTGAAACTGCAAGAATTAGGAGGCTTAGATGCATCTGATGGCCATATGACACTCATTCCTTCCTTTTCTCAATCTCAGAACAAAATATGACAAAACAAAATAGTTATCAGTTAAAATGTTTAAAAAACCTAGCAGCCATTGCTCTATCATTTAGCATAAGGCAGAACTTGCCACTCATTGGGGGTTAAGTGACCTCTCATTCATTCTTTATCCTTCTTGACCTCTGTGCTGCTTTTCATTCTGTCAGCTGACATCCTTCCCAATCACCTGGGACCATTTGCTGCTGTCTCAGAGAACTGGCCTTCTTGGATTTGCTCCCATCTATCAGGTGTTTTTTTGGCAGCATGCAGCAGAGAGATGGGCTAGCTCCCTATCTTCTGGACCAGCCTGAGAGACCTGGGTTCTACTCCCCCCCCCATGGACTTCCTATAAGATCTCACCCCAATGCCTTAGGGACAGATTTTCAAAGGTTCTGAGGCACCCAAAGATGCAGCGAGGCCTCTAGTGCTGTTTACAAAGCACCTAACCTTCTAAGCACTTCTGAAAATCCACTAGGTGCCTAAATACCCTTGAAAATCTGGCCTCAAGTCTGTCTCAGTGCCCCGTCTGTACATTGGAGATAAGAAATTGGTTAGACACTGAAGTGTTCAGATACTATAGTGAGGGGGCCACATAAGCACTATAGGTAGAGTGGGAACTTATACCATTGCTATCCAATGCCTGGGTTTTGGAACCTTCTTTTCACCTATCCCTACCTCTTTTCTGAAAATAACCTTGGCTCAGAGGGCATGGCAGTATTTCTTCTGAGTCCCCTGCATTCACTCTTCAGCACCCTGCTGCCCCTAGGATTCCTGTTTTACAAGCTCTAATGACTTCCAGATCATTAATTTAGTCACCAGCCCTTTCTTACCTTAATCACCCTGCCCCAGTTTGTAAACAAAATACTGATCCCCCTGTCCGAAGGGCACAAGTTGAGAATAGCCTCTCTCCACTGCAGAATTCACAGAATTCTGACCCTCCCTCATTAAATAGCACCCGTGCAGAGACTCTGGTTGTTTTTGGCCTTCCTCTGCAGCATAGGTCATTTTCAGGTTAAATGAGTATGAATGTAACTTGAAGTCTTTAAACCATGGTTTGAGGACTTCAATAACTCGGGCAGCCACAAAACTCTGCAGACCCACAGTTCATGTATATAAAGTCTTTATATATGCCTTCACATCCACACTGAGTACATACGATGTTCTGAGGGTCTCTCTCCCCACTCCTCCCAAGAGTTCCTTGGGGCTTTCCCCCTTTTCCTCAGTGCCCTTTCCAGCCATAGTCTCTCCAGATCTAGCCCCTTAAACCTGATTCATTCTGGCAAGGTCCACCTCTGCAAATTTAACTGCAGCATCCAGATTAGCTGGCTGACACCACCTAACCCATACTCGAGTATTGTCAGGAGGCCTCTGAAGAAACTATTCCAGAATCCTGACTCCATCTTCACACACCCCCCCACCCCCCGATGCCTGGCCTTAGCCAATGAGTGGCCCAATCTGTTAGTTTCTATGCAAACGCATGAGGCCATAATCCCCTAGTCCATTTTGGAGCTCTAAATTTCTGGTGCTGTTTTCCATGGACAGGCCCACCCAATCCAGGATGGCTGCCTTAACCACATTACGGTCTCTTATCTGCTCATCACTGAGAGCCATATGCTGCATGTGCTTCCCTGGTTAAATATGGTGCTAGCAAAAGGCCATTATTTCAAAAGTGATCAGAAAGGAGTGCTATCCCCTATTTCCCATTGCAGGACTCACCAGACTTTGCAGGAGTGGTTGCTGCATCCACACTTGCTCCTTTATAAATTCCTGCAGGCTCCTTCACTGCTCCACCAGCCAGGCAAGCAAGGACTTTCTCTGCATAGTGGGATTGGTGGAAGATCTGTAGGTTCTTCTGCCTTGCCACTAGGCATTGCCACATTCCCTCCATTGCCTGGACTGCCAGACATCTACAACAGGTTCTCTGTTCACACAGATACAGACAAAATCCTGCATGAGGCCCTGAGTTGTGATAGAACATCATGTCATACTCCCACCTCTTCCACCAATTCAGGCCACACAGAAACATTCTTGCTTGTCAACACCACTGTGTAGTTTTCCAGTGTTTTAATCCATCCACCAATACATAGTAGTGTCTCTAAACTTTTACACACACACACTATCTCAGCTTTCTAACCCCTTATCCAATAGGAGCAGGATAAGATGTCTACTCACAGGACCCCCTTTGTCAGACTCTCCTTCTTTCCCATCCCAAGCACACCTTCCTATGCCCTTTTATACAGCTTCCCTATTAATGGACTAGTTGTTCCCCAGTCTGGCCTGATATTCAGCTACACCTTTGTCCAATTAGACCCTTCCAGGGAAGGTAAGTAGTACTAATAGTGACTAGAATGCAGGTTCTAGTGCTAGCCTCTACACACTGACATAGGGTCTGACACACACTCCCCAGTAGTGGAGAAGTGTCAGGGAGGGACCCAATTTGCCATTGGCCCTGGAACATACTGAGGTAAAAGGGAGCAGTTTCTCCCATGAACTCTGCAGCAATGCAGGGATGGGCCTAGACCTCCCCCCTCCTCCAGTAATGCACTGCAAGAAAACTGGAAGTCTCATCTTGAGGGTGAGAGGCAGAGAGCAGCAGCCAGAGCTAATCCCCATTCCTTTCTTTTCTGTTTTGTCTAGGCCTGCAGTTCGAGTTCATTAACCCCATCTTTGAGTTTTCAAAGGGAATGAATAATCTACAGCTCAACGATGCTGAATATGCACTTTTAATCGCCATCAACATTTTCTCTGCAGGTAAAAAGTAAGGAAGGGGGCTGGGAGCAGTAGCATAGAATCAAAGGGCAAGAAGGAGAAAGCAGATGTGGGATTAGAAGCTGAGGAGATGACACAAGGGTATAGCAGAGGATCAGGAGCCCAATATTGGTGCTGTGGTAACAGTACCACATATGCTCTGAGTAATCATATTTGGAATCTTTTTGAGTTGCCTTCATAAGGAGGGGAATTCTGCACTGCTCCATGACCTGCACCCAATTACCTGAAATGTAGTCTGTCTCTTCTAGGAACCATTAGTTTACTGTCTGAGGAATGCTCGTGTCACTACTACCCCACAGGAGCAAAATTTATTGGTCAGTGAAAGATATTTTGGAGTCTGGGCCCATTCATTACAGCTTCTGAGTTATTAAAGGGCTGTACAAAGAAGTTGTTGGATCAGTCTTGGCTCTGTGATTTACACCCTGGAGGATCAATATTTTCTGATTTTTCATTATTTCTCCCAGTGATTCTTGGGCAGGAGATATTCTCCTATCCCTCCCTCACATCTCCATTGGAACTGGAATGTGATACCCAGTGACCTAGACCAGGCTGCTTTAGCTCTATAGCCTCCTGCCACAAAGTCAAGTCATTAACCCTTTTTTAAACTTGGCTGATAAAGACAGACACGAGAAACCGATTCTCACAACCGCTGTCTTCCATGAGGCATCTTGGCTGTATACTATTTCACAGTGAGTGCAGGACAAGGCTCAGGGAGACACCATGTCCAGGGATTAGGATTAGCTTTAGCATGCCATGTCAAGACTGGCCATGCTGCCTACAACTATCTACTAATGTCTAACCTGCTTCTTGGCAGACCGACCGAATGTGCAGGATCAGTCCCTGGTGGAGAGACTGCAGCACACCTATGTAGAGGCCCTTCATTCTTACATTTGCATCCACAGACCAAATGTAAGTGCCTGGCTGAGCCCTAAAAACTGAATTGAACTCAAGTGTATGTGTGAGAGTTGACTTTATGATTGAAGTGCTCTTCTCAAATTCCCCACTCCCTGAATGAATCCTCTGCAGTCAGAAGTAATGCACTATTTCCTTTAGTTATTCCCCTATGCAAGGCACGCTCATGCTATTCCCCTACAGTGTCTCCTACTGGCAGTGGCTGGAACTAGAGGAGTTGTGAGTAGACATGGGCAAACTTTTTATGATGAATAGTTTGTTTAAAAAAAAATGCAGTTTCAGTTAATCCAAGCTTTTAATGATTTGGGTGAAATTTGGCAAATAGTTTGTCAAATTTGGGGGGAAAAATTATAGATTAATAAAATCATGGAAGTGTAGGGTGGGAGGGACCTTGCTTGGTCATTTAGTCTAGCCTCCTGTGCTGAGGCAGGACCAAGTAAACCTAGACTGTCCCTGACAGGTGTTTGTTCAGCCTGTTCTGTTCTTAAAAACCTCCAGTGAGGTGGATTCCACAACCTCCCTTGGAAGTCTAATCCAGTGCTTAGCTATCCTCAGTTAAGAATTTTTGAAAAACTCTAACCTAAATCTTTCTTCCTGAGAATTAAGCCCATTCCTACTTTTCCTACATTCAGCAGACATGGTTTAGCAGAGAACAGCCCTTACCATATGTGAAGACTTATCAGGTCCCCACTCTGTCTTTTTCAAGAGTAAACATGTCAAGTTTTTTTAACCTTCTCATGGGTCAGATATTCTAAACCATTTATGGTTTGTTGCTCTCTGGACTCTCCAGTTTGTCCACATCTTTCCTGAAGTGTGGTGCACAGAACTGGACCCAGTACACCAGCTGAGGCCTCACCAGTGCCAACCACAGCAAGTTACCTAGTGTTTCTGACATACAACACTCCTGTTAATACACTCCATGTAGAAGATCCGCTGTAGGTGGCGGCGCTGGTGACTCTCTCTCTGCAGCAATCTCAGAGGGAAGCCACCCCTCCCGACTACACCCCAGAATACTAGCCTTTTTCACAACTCCATCACGTTGTCTCATATTCAATTTGTGATCCACTGTAACCCCCAGATCCCTCTCAACAGCATTACTGCATGGTTAGTTATTCTCCTTTTCATGGTTGTCCATTTGATTTTTTCCTTCCTAACTGTAATATTTTGCACTTGTCTTTGCTGAATTTCATTTTTGAATTTCAGACCAATTCTCCAGGTCATTTTGAACTCTAATCCTGTCCTCTAAAGTGCTTGCAACCCCTCCCAGTTTAGTATCCTCAAATTTTATAATTATATCCTTCATTCCATTAGCCAAGTAACCAATGAAATATTGACTAGTACTGAACTCAAGATGTCTCCTAGTTCGACAGCAAACCATTGATAACTACTCTGAGTGTGGCCTTTCAACTAGTTGTGTCCACCTTACACTAATTTCATTTAGACCACAATTCCCTAGTTTGCTTATGACACTAAGTGGGACTGTGTCAAAAACCTTACTAAAAGTCAAGATGTATCACACCTACAGCTTCCCCCCATTCCTTCTCTGACAGGATTATTGACTAAGTGAAATTAAGATGGTGTGGCATGATTTGTTCTTGACAAAGCCGTGTTGGCTATTACCCTATTATTGTTTAGGTGCTTACAAACTGATGGTTGAATATTTGTTCCAGTAATCTTTCCAAGTAGTAAAGTGAGACTGACTGGTATATTGTTCCCTGGGCTCTCTTAGTTTCCTTTTGTAAAGGTAGATACTATGTTTGCCCTTCTCTGGTCCTCTGAGACCTCACATGTCATCCATGCATTCTTGAAGATCAGCACAGTTACAAGATTGCTTAGTTCCTTAAGTAGCCTAAGATGAATTTCATCAGGCCCTGCTGCCTTTAATACATCTAATTTATCTAAAATATTCTTTGACTTGTTCTTTCCTGTCTTGGCTTGTATTCTTTCCACCTTGTTACTAATAGTTGTATTAATTATCTGGTCACTATTAATCTTTCTAGTGAAGACTGAAGCAAAATAGGCATTAAACACTTCAGCCTTCTTGATGCACAAGAACATAAGAATGGCTATACCAGGTGGGACCATTGGTCCCTCTAGCCCAGTATTCTTTCTTCTGACAATGGCCAATGCCAGGTGCTTCAGAGAGAATGAACAGAACAGGTAATCAGCAAGTGATCCATCCCATTGTACATTCCTAGCTTATGGCAAACAGAGGCTAGGGATACTTCAGAGCATGGGTTTTGCATCTCTGCCCATCCTGCCATTGATAGATGACCTATGCTCTGTGAACTTACCTAGTTTTTTTTTTAAACCCTGTTATAGTCTTGGCCTTCACAACATCCTCTGCAAAAGCGTTCCACAGGTTGACTGTGCATTGTGTGAAGAAATACTTCCTCTTGTTCATTTTAAACCTGCTGCCTATTAATTTCATCTGGTGACCCCTAGTTTTTGTGTTAGGAGTAAATAACACTTCCTTATTTACTTTCTCCACAACAGTCATGATTTTATAGACCTCTATCATATGCCCCCTTAGTCATCTCTCTTCCAAGATGAAAAGTCCCATCCAGTCTTATTAATTTCTCTTCATATGAAAGCTTTTCCATATCCCTAATAATATTTGTTGCCCTTTTCTGAAACTTTTCCAATTCCAATATATAGGTTTTTTGAGATGGAGTGACCAAATCTGCAGGTAGTAGTCAAGATGTGGGTGTGCCATGGATTTAGAAAAAGGCAGTATGATATTTTCTGTATCTTATCTATGCCTTTCCTAATGATTCCCAACATTATATTAGCTTTTTGACTGCCGCTGCACATTAAGTGCATGTTTTCAGAAAACTATCCACAAGGATTCCAAGATCTTTCCTGAGTGGTAATAGCTAACTTAGACCCCATCATTGTATATGTATAGTTAGAATGATGTTTTCCAATGTGCATTACTTTGCATTTATCAACACTGAATTTCATCTGCCATTTTGTTGCAGAGTCACCCAGTTGTGAGATTCTTTGTAAGGCTTCAGTTTGCTTTGGACTTTACTGTCTTGAGTCATTTTGTTATGATCTGCAAGTTTTGCCACCTCACTGGTTACCCCTTTTTCCAGAACATTTATGAATATGTTGAACATGCTATGCTGATCCCAGTACAGACCCCTGAGGGACACCACTATTTACCTCTCTCCATTCTGAAAACTGATCACTTTTGTTTCCCTTATTTAACCAGTTACTGATCCAGGAGAGGACCTTCCCTCTTATCCCATGTCAACTTATTTGCTTAGAAGCCTTCCGTGAGGGATCTTGTCAAAGGCTTTCTGAAAATCTAAGTACACTTTATCCACTGGCTCATACTTGTCCATATGCTTGTTGACCCGCTCATAGAATTCTAGTAGACTGGTGAGGCATGACTTCCCTTTACAAAAACTATAGTGTTTGATAATTCTGTTAGTTTCTATAGTTTCAAGCAAATTACCCAGTACTGAAGTTAGGCTTACCAGCCTGTAATTGCCAGGATCTCCTCTGGAGGCATTAAAACAAAACAAAACAAACAAAAAAACCACCGATACCACATTAGCTAGTCTTCAGTCATCTGGTACAAAAGCTGACTTAAAAAAATAGGATATATGCCACAGTGTGTAGTTCTGCAATTTCACATTTGAGTTCCTTCAGAACTCTTGGGTGAATATTATCTGGTCCTGGTGACTAATTACTGTTTTATTTATCAGTGTGTTCCAAAACCTTCTCTACTACCACCTCAGTCTGAGACAGTTTCTCAGATTTGTCACCTAAAAAGAATGGCTCAAGTTTGGGAATATCCCTCACATCTTCAGCTGTGAAGAAAGATGCAAAGAATTCATTTAGTTTCTCTGCAATGGCCTTATCTTCCTTGAATGCTCCTTTTGTATCTTGATAGTCTAGTGGCCCCACTGGTTGTTTAGCAGGCTTCCTGCTTCTGATGTACTTAAACATTTTTTGCTGGTACTTTGAGTCTTTTGCGAGCTGTTCTTCAAGTTCTTTTTTTGGCCATCCTAATTATATTTTTACACTTCACTTGCCAGAGTTTATGCTCCGTTCTATTTTCCTCAGTAGGATTTAACGTCTACTTTTTAAAGGATGCCTTTTTGCCTCTAACTGCTTCTTTTAATTTGTTGTTTAGGCATGGTGGCACTTTTTTGGTCCTCTTGCTATGTTTTTTAAATTAGAGCATACATTTAAATTGAGCCTCTATAATGGTGTCTTTAAAAAGTTTCTATGCAGTTTACAGGGATTTCACTTTTAATTTTGTGGTGGAAGGAATCACGCAGCCACTCCACTTCAGGTGAAGATCGAACAGAGCTTTAATTTTACAAACACACATACAGACAGACCATAGCTATGGGGAGCCCAGGCAGCCACCTTAGTGCTGGTCACTGGACTCCCTGGTTTCAGGTTACAGTGGGTTTATATAGATTTATCAAAAGGTTCATATTACATACATGATCGTATAGTGGATTTTCTAGTACTTAACAAGTCGTTTACTACATATTGGGCACTTATACCTCCCGCTGGGATTCTCCCGGTGTCAATAAGTCAGGGTGATTCTCCTGGTGCCAGCCAGTCGTGAGGCACCTACATTCTTTGGTAGCCTGCAGGGATTCCTGACAGGTTGGGCTGGGGTGGCTGCAAGGTGAGTTAATGTCTTATAACATAACTCACCAGACTGGAGTGATTTGGTTCCAGCCTAAGGCCTCCTGTCTTGATTTTATTCCACAATTTCTATTTAATGTTGTCATTTAGTGGAGTTCCCCTTTCTGAAATTAAATGTTACTGTGGTGGGCTGTTTTCTTGTCTCCCCCAGGATGTTGAATATTATTATGTTATGGTCACGATTACCAAGCAGTTCACATCTTGGACCAGATCCTGTGCTCTACTTAAGACTAAATCAAGAATTGCCTCTCCTGTTGTGGGTTCCAATAATAGCTGCTCCAAGAAGCAGTTAAGGGATCAAAAAACTATCTCTGTATCGTAACCTGAGGTGACATGTCCCCAGTCAATATGGGGATAGTTGAAATCTCCCATTATTATTAGCTCTCCTTTCTCATTAAGTAGTGGCCTACACTTTCCTTTCTCTTAAGGAATTTATAAAACCTTTTTATTGCCTTTTCTGTTCTTTGCTATATGTAACTTATTTGTGAGTTAGTCTTTCTGATTTTGTTTCTACATGCTTGCACTATTTTTTGCTCATCCATAGCAATTTATCCATGTTTACACATTTTGTAGGATTCCTTTTTGATTTTAAGTTTATTAGAGAGCTTCTGATGGAGCCATATGGGCCTCTGTGACAGAGGCTACTCACTTATCTTGAGCACTTCTAGTCAGTTGGATGTGGTGCTGCGGTCTGTTTTCTCATAATTATCATTATGAGAGTCTTCAGTGGCTCACCACTCCTTGCAGCTCAAAGTTCCTAGGAGACAGGCTGTTCAGCTTAGGGGCAGGAGCACTTGAGAGAGAGGCAAAGCCCACAACAGGATCAGTCAGGAAAAGGGGAAGCAGGCAGCATTTGGGTCCAGGCATCAGAAGAAGAGTTTGAATTTGGGTAGGGTTTTTTTTCTAGAACCCTGTTTGTTTATGGGTAAATAATGTCTCAATGAAGTACCCCAGAGTGGTTTTCTCTATGCTGGACAATAGGAACTGATCACTCCCAGCTATGGTCAATATTCCTTGGGGGAGCTCACAATGCAACCAGTCAGATTCAGTGTTGTACATATCAATAACTAGAGTGGTCTGACAACTGCAGAGCTGGATGGGTGTAGGTGTGAGTTCATTTACGTCAAGATCTCCCATCATGCAGTACGTCCCTGCCTTGCCAATCTCAGAGGTCAGTGCGGTTCTCCATTCTTCATTCTAATTCTTGTTCCATCTTCGATGTAAATGAGGCTCCAATTCTCCATTCAATGTGCTAATTGAGATGCCTCTTTTTACATCTTCTATGTAGATGAGGCTGGGGGAGTTGTCTCAGTCCTATCACCCTTGTTTGGAGGGTTTTAGGTGTGTCTCTCGCTGCCTTTTCATTGCTTTTGTTTCTGGTTCAAGCAGAGGCTGGGGGGATTCAGGTGAGCCAGAGAGAGAGTAGAGGTTTTGCGCCCTGGTTCCCCAAGAACACAGAGCTGTCAGGTAACAGATGTTCCCACCAGTGTTAATGAAATTGGTCAGTCTTCGGACTCTATTATTTCATGATTACTTTCAGTCAAGTTGCCTTCATCCTTCTGATGTGCAATCAGTTTCTCCTCCCTGTTGGTCAGAATCAAGTCTAAGTTGGCTGTCCCACTTTCTTTCTCTTTCCCACTTTCTCTGTCCCACTTTACTTTCTCTACCTTCTGAAACAAGAAGTTGTCTATAGTACATTCAAATAACCTATTGAAGATTTTATGTTTTGCTGTATTACTTTTCCAACAGAGGTATGGCGCAGTTAAAGTCTCCATTTTGACTATTTCTATTAGTTGTTCTAGAAATACCTCATATACCTCCTCCTCCTCCTGATTTGGTGGTTTATAGTAGACCAGTGCTATGACATTGCCACTGTGTTTTCCCCTTTTATCTTCACCCACACTTTCTACTTCTCTGCCTCTCACCTCTTTCTGGACCTCAGAACATGTGTATTTTTAATGTATAATGCAACACTTCCTTCCTGAACAAGCTATACCCCTTTATACTAATATTCCAGCCATGAATCTGTGATGACAGTTAAGTAATAATTTGACTTATGTACTAATACTTCTGCTTCTTCCTGTTTATTCCCTATACTCCTTGAATTTGCATATAGATATTTAAGATGATGAACAGATTCCTTTACTGTTTCCCCTCCTATGAACCTATTGTAATTTTTCACTTCACCCCCAACATCTAGCTCTCTGTTAAGATTGCCTTTTGTTACACCTACCTGTAGGCGTATGTTACCTGCTCCCTTTGAACCTAGTTTAAATCACCCCTCACTTGGTTTGCGAGTCAATGTCCAAAGATGCTCTTTCCCTTCTTTGTCCGGTGGAGCCTATCTCTTCCCAGCAGTCTTCCTTTCCAGAACAGCATTCCATGGTTGGGGAAGCCAAAGCCCTCCTGTTGACACAATCTTTGCAGACACTTTTCAACTTTTCATTCTGAAACGGTGTTTGTCAAAATTTAGTTAGATTGATTCTAAAAGACATGAAAAAACTGAAACAAAAATTGTTTCAGGGTGAACAAAATGTTTTCATTCAACTCAAATTGATTTTTTCCCAGTTTTTAATTTTGGCCACCAAACTAAAATATAAATTATTGTTCAGCTCTAGTTATGAACTTCCCCAGCCTATAATCCAGCACCATTCCTAGCAGCACCCTGCTTGCAAAGGCTGAGTCTGGAGTAGCTGTGGACTCCCCACAGGAGCACTTCTGTCCCATACTCTACTGTGAGATGCTAGGGTTGAAGGATGTTAGCTTGTGTTGTAATGGATCCAGTAGGTGGTTAGTCTTGTAGCAAGATTCTGGATTTACTTATGATTATCTATTTGTGTGACCCTGCAGGACCACTTGATGTTCCCACGGATGTTAATGAAACTGGTCAGTCTTCGGACTCTAAGCAGTGTCCACTCCGAACAGGTTTTTGCCCTTCGACTACAGGATAAGAAGCTCCCTCCCCTGCTTTCAGAAATCTGGGATGTGCATGAATGACGATGTGCTCCCAGGGCATTGACCTGCTGAAGTAACACAATCTCCCATCCTTTGCTAACAAGACGCCAGCCTCTCCTCTCCAAAGCACTGAACTGTGGGCCGGGCAGTGCAGAGTGATGAGCCTGTCGTTTCTTTGGTGTGATGAGACTGTGCATAAGGCAGCTGGGATAAATCAGATGTTTTTGTAATCTTTGATTTAGTGTCCCCCAGAATGGGGATAACATGTGAAACACCTCAGAATGGTAAAGATGAAGATCCCACCCACATGTTCCCTCAACGTCTGTCATTTTTCTAAGTACGTGTTCTGGGGATTTGACCCACCTATCCTTTCCCTTCTCACTGATTCTGAACGTGAATTTGCAGGAACTTGCTAAATTCTCACTGAAAGCCCAAGAAGCTTCTCCAGGGTTTCTGAGGCAGGGTCCCCAGTGTATGTGGACTTGAGGAACTCAGGGAAGTTTATGCGGATGTGCTGGGTGTTTCTTTGTATTCCATGTATTTGAAGTCTCTGTTATGTGCTACCCTTCACAAAGATTCCTGGAGAAGAGGCTATTGGTGGCATTTCCTCTTTGTGAAGCTTTATCTCTAGAGTTGTCTTTTCATTCTGGACCTCCTTTGGAAAGTAGATCTCTGGAATGTGCAGTGCCATTTACTTGAAATTGTTCTGTGGCCAGGGAGCATCTTCTGTGTACCATAGAGAAACCATGGATAATCTAGCTGGTTTTTTTAAATAAGGTTGCCAATCACTATAGTATTTTTCAGTTTGCTAGCAGCTGGAAGCAATGACTTAAAAAACCATGGAATAGATTTTGTGTTTGGGTTTGTGTGGGAGAACAGAGAAGAAATGGAAGCATCAGTGCCTGGGCAGTGGAGGTGGTGGAAGTCAACCAAGAACTACCATAATTTTAGCATGTTTAGTGGGTTTCAGTGAAAGTGAAGATTATCAGCTGAGGACAGAGAATGCACTGTATTTATTGCATAGTAGCAGGCATTGTGTAACTGATGGGCTGCACAACTCTCTCAGAAACCTGTCTTCAGGAATATTGAGCTAGCTCTGCCCAAGTCTTCTCTCTTATGCTAAAGGTCTTTCCAAGTGTATGATTGTTTTGTTAGTGATTAGTGGGATGTACAGTTATCCCTGTATGATGAGTATCCTCCTGCCCTGCTATACCTTCTTCTTAAATCCTCTCTTCTTCACCTTATGCATGGTGAAAATCACTCACCAGTGACCTCTTGGTCCATAAGTATTTTAGTATTTAGAATAATAATTTGTTTGACAAAAGAGAAAAGTGTTATTGCAAAATGTGTTCCTTGTTCTGCAAGAAACAACAAACTATTTGATCCCCGAGATTTAACACACCAAATCCCCAGTTGCCTGGTCTTATGTATTTTCTCTCTAATAGATGTATGTTTGCTTCCCAATGAGTATCTGAGAGCCTGGGTTCACATGGCTCGTACTTTTGGGCTGTGTGAGCACCATGCCTGTTGCAAGGGCTTTTTGTCTGTTTTGCACTCAAGGTTGGTCCCCTGCCTCTGGCCTTCACTCTGCACCTTTGTAAAGCACTTGTAACAATCTGTAAAATAATCTGTTTTTTATAACTCGTTGCAAAATTTCTTGTTTAAATCTGTATTTTTAACTAATCTGTTTGAGAAATGTCAATGTTTATACAAAAGAATAAAGCCTAATACGAAATATTTGTCTAGCTACGATACACCATCTGTGAGGGGTGGCATAAGGTCGTATTGTTTTGAACCCCAAGCTAATTATTAAAAAGGGGAAAAGCCACCTAGGCAGGATGGAGAAGGGATCGAGAAAATGACAGTGTGGCTCCAATTTATCTTCTGTCCCCCTTTCCACATGCTGGATGAGTCTCCTATGAGAGCCCTCAGCTCGCTAGGCATCCTTCTGGGGCCTAGGTACAGGGCTGTGACACCTGCCAGAGCTGGCTCCCGCGTCCACACTACAGGGCCCTGTACTGGCGCGGCCAGGGCGGGGTGGCGCAGTGCACGCCGGGCCCCGCAGTCTAGTGACCCGCACAGCGAGCGGGGCTGCCCGCAGCCTGCTCTGGGCCGGGCCCCTTGCCGCCATTAGCACAGGGCGCCAGCGCGGGCTCGCTCTCGCCTGGGCCGTTGGGAGGCTGCCGGGGCCGCGCCCGCAGCGGCAGCGTGTGCGGCTGCGTTCCCAGCTCCCTCCTCCCTGCCCAGGCGGGCCCGCTGCGCCCCGCCTCCAGCGCCTCAGTCGCTGCGCTCCCCCTCGGCCGGTGTAGGTGGTTCGCCCCGCTCCCACCCCTGCCGCTGGTTCGCTCTGCGCCGCGCTCTGGATGCGGAACTGGCCGGCCCGGTTGGCTTAGGGCGGCGGGGGATGCGGCCTGCGGCGGCAGGTAGACGCGGGCCCCGCGCCGGAGGAGCCCGGACGGTTCGCGGGCTGCGTGTGGTAGGGGCTGGGTCCCCTGCGGGGACAGGGGCGCTGGGGGTGTGTCCCCTGGGGGGCAGGGGTATGGAGCTGGGGGCGGGACTCTTGGGGGGCAGCGTGGTCTGGGGGTGGGTAC
>ML675613.1:42478299-42691473 GCA_007922155.1 Mesoclemmys tuberculata
ACTCTTGGGGGGCAGCGTGGTCTGGGGGTGGGTACTGTGGGGGGCAGTGGGCGCTGGGGGTGTGTCCCCTGGGGGCAGTGCAATCTGGGGAGCAGGGGTATGGTGCTGGGGATGGGATTTTGGGGGGCAGCGTGGTCTGGGGGGTACAGTGGAGGGGCAGTGGGGCTGGGGGTGAGACCGTGGGGGGCAGGGGTATGGAGCGGGGGTGGGTACTGTGGGGGGCAGTAGGGCTGGTTACCACAGGCAGGGGGGGCTGATTGAGATGGGTGTGTAGGAGTACTGTGTCCTGAAAGAGGTTAGGGGCTGGGAATCACTTGTCCTGTTTCCTAAACAGCTGGCTGATATGCTGTTTCCCCTCCCCTCCTTCTGCTGCATCTCCTCCTCCCCTTGAGTTTTCTGGGACTGAGCAGCTCGGCTGGGCCCCCGTGCAGCTGCCAGCCTCTCCCAGCCTTGCGCTGTGGTGATGCTCTGGTGATGGAGAGTCCTTTGCAAGGTCACTTAAGCTCCTCACAGCTGATTTCTGTCAGTCTCTGTTCCATCATCTGTCTGGGCCCCAGGTGCATCGTGTCAGCCCAGAGGCCTAAAAGGGCACCTTGCAGCTCACACTCTGAGGTAGTACTGTTATGTGGGGCCTGGCGTGCCAGCTGGCAGCTTTGGCATGAAGGCTGCAGGCCTCTGTTTGTGCTTGGGACTGGCAGGATCCTGCCTCTGCTACCTCTGATTTTCAATTCCTGGTCTTGTGATCGTCCAGCACACGTAGACTTTTTGGGTACCTTCTGAGGTGTTAGTTGCTCTTCTAGATGAGACAGAACCTCTGCAGTATTTCAGGTTGCTGCCTGCTCAGGGTTAGTAAATCCTTCATATAGTGGTGGTAAAAAGGCTTTGAAGGAGACTTCCTGGTTTCTCACTGGGAGCTGGTGTTTGATACAAGTTCACTGTACTCTTCCCCTGAGGATACAGAATATGTGGCTTTAGCCAGGAGTGAATAGTCACTGCCTTTTAGAAGCTATTGCTAAGGTATATATTTATTTAGGAAGGGGGCTTTTCATAGGTCTTGGGGATGGTTAGAGGGGAATTACAAAGATGACTTGTGGTGGGGGTGTATGTCCTTTGCAGAAAGACTCATTAAAACAGGGATAGAAAAAGTAGGTAGAAGCAAGCTAGGGGAGAGCCTCTGAGAGGAAGGTGATGCTCTTTCTTCTTCTCCTTCCACCCAGGAGGGGAATGGTTAGGAAGTTCCTGGACTAGGAAACTAGGAGAAACAGGTTAACTGAGCATTTTGTGTGCAGAGAGACTATTTCTTCCAAAGTACTCCATAAGTTAAGGATGGTTTTTTTCCAGGAGAAGGACCTCATCATTTGCTATTTGTTCCTTTTTATAGACCAGATTGAAAAAGGCTTGTGTCCTGGGGAAGGAATGGTCTGCTAGAGGTGCCATCTGGAGATTGCAGTCCTCTGTTCTTTGTTTTTCCCCACTCCTTTCTAGTATCTGCAGCTATGACCAGAGCCTCGCTCATATAGAGCTGTTTTTAGGCTGTTTTTAGGTATATACAGAGCAACATTTAAAATTATTTTAAAAACACACAGCCACACAACTTTAACTTGGCACCCATAGAGTTGGCAAAAGGAACTGGGAATATAACAGTACTTTATTCTCCTCCCCCCATACCCATCAAATTTGCAGCTTTCTCTGTGTTCAGCACAACTGGAAATCAGCACTCTTGTTCATATATTCCACCGGACCCTCACTGTGGTCTGTATAATGCCACTGATCTGCGAAGACCTGGCCACTGGTGGAGAGAAGCTGAGGGAGGCATAAGATGGTGTGATCTTCCTGAGGGTCTCCACCAGGGAGGAATCAGAGGGGACAGAATTCAGGTTATATGGCTGTGTTGTGTGGAAAGTATCATCTTAATTCTGCATCTCCTGGTTTTCATAATTTGCATTTTGTGTTTTCTTATAATGCTAACCTTTTAGTAAGAGATTTACTGCATTTACACTTCATTTCCAGTTCTCATGCTCAGGATGGGCATGTGAAGCTGTTCTGAGTACCTAAAACCTTAACACCACGTTAATTTTTTTGCATGTACATATTAATTACTACATGTGATAACTAGTGTAGTTAAAGTACAAACTTGCAAGCTCTATGTACACTTACATAACCTTACTTCATTTTGTAGTGACACATTAACATCAAACATCAATCATTCCTGTTCTGTTTATAAAAATATTCTTACTCTACCAACATATTGCAGTATTAGGTCAGAGGTCATTATTTTTTCTAACTTACTGTATCCTGGAATTATATCCCTTTTTAAAACTTCACTGTGCACTTAATAAACAATGTAAAATCAACAGTGTACCTACAGAGTATTTCCATTGGAGAACATAACAAACCCTGATGTAGGTTACAAAATTTTACACTCATTTATCCAGCAACACTGCAGGACCTATCGTTAATGTGGATAGAGCTCATGTTTTATCCACAGTGATTAGACTAAGCTCTTTATGTCAGAGACTCTTTCCCCACCCTGTTTATGCAGCACCTAACATAATGTGGTCCTGGTCCATGAAAGGGACTCTTATGTCTATGATGATACAGATGCATTAAAATAATAATAATAAAAAGCATAGATTTTCATGGCATGATGGTTAAAGTGTCTGAGCACTGTCAGGACTAGAATCTACACTACTATTAGCACAAGTGAGACTGTACTTTCACTTAACCAAACCCTGCCCTGCCTGCCCCTACAACAACAACAACATTTTCAACTGCTGGTGCATGCAAGGCAGCAAAGTTAAGGTTGAATGGGCAATATAGGTCAGGTCAGCTGGTTTAATGGTGGATGATGAAGGTTGATGTGGCAGCAGGTAGCAAGAAGAGAAAGTAAAGAATAGGTGATGTTTTTAAAAGGGAAACACTTTCAACTTTGACTCTTTTTCAACAATTTTTGGGGGAATACATGCAAATAATTTAGTCTACACTTAGCCTGGCTCAACTGGATGATAGAAGCCAGACAGCTGAAGGCTCCGGTTTGAAGTTTATAAAGAACAAATCCTACCCCACTAACTTGATCCACTTTTAGATAGAATTTCAGGATTAGTGGCTAAAAGGAAAATGATAGCTGCAGGATCTGAAGTTTAGTAAAACATTGAATGGTATCCTTATTCTTTTACCTATAATGAATTCAAATGGACTTGGATTTGATGTGGTCTGTGGGACCAAAGGATCATAATAAACACAATATTGAGTAGCAGGTTGGCATTACAGTGAATGGATGTGGGTTTAGTGATGTAGCATCTTCCTGAATGGTTTAATAGAGGTTTAAATGGTTTAAAACGAATGTTGATGAAAAATTGAGGCGATATTAAATTAGGAAGCGTTATGAATGATGGTGGGGATCTAGAGAGAATAAAACTGGGCAGATTTAACTTGCAACAATGCAGCTACATTAATACATGTGAGGAAAATGATCTAAAATAGCAGTTCAGTAAAAGAATGAACGTTTGGGAAGCAATAACAGAGACAACTATGGAGTAAAAGTGGATAGAAAATTAGACATGGGTTTGTTTTTGCTTTCACATCATACACTTATGAGTTATATAGGTAGAAGCATCATGTCATGGAAATGGGAAGTGATACTCTTTCTCCTTGTCCTTTTGAGTGAGATCAGGTATAGTGAGTTGAATATTTGACATGTTCTCTGTTAAGGTACAATTGCAGATAGGCAGTATATATGGTTAGTGGGTTGTTTTTTTTTCCAATTTCTGCTGTCATCCTTGGTCTTTGGTGTGACCGCTCCTGGGATATTGCATTCAATTCGGGGCAATTCCATCCTCGAATAGAGCTGTGAGGGTCCAGAAAAAATGTAATCATGTGCAGAGAAAAATGTCCTGTCTGCCCTCCCCATCTCCAGGGCCTAGTGTGGAAAACTTGGAAATTTTGGGAACAATTGAAAATAAACTGTTAAATGAAATATTTTCTCAAAATTAATAGTGAAAGGATTGTTAGAGTAATTTTAAAATAATATTGTTACTGATGCCCTTCAGTAGAGACAACTTCTCTTTTTGCCTCAGTTCCCAATATCGGAAATGGGAATAATGATATCTCCCTGCCTCTCAAGAGTGTCACAAGGATTAATTCATTCTTGTTTAAGATGACAAGCACCATAGACAAACCTACAAATAAAATAGAGAGCTCACATTAGATATTACAAGGTACGCTGTATGCAACATGAGGACCAGCCTCTGCTTTTAGGTCTGCCACAGCTATAAGATGCTCAGTAGGCTGTGGAAGAAACAGAAGATTTATAGGTCACATTGGTCCCAGCTATTGCGCATTGATGCATTATTTTATATAGTGACATGGATTTGTAGCAGTTTCATTTGACTGCAATTTCTGAGGATGCAGCAAAAGTAGAATTGCATCAGGATGGATAACTTAGGCACATGCAAACAGTAACACTCACTTCCAAAGCAACACCAGTTCTGCCAGCTAGTCAGTAAAGGAAAAGCAGCAGTCAGCACCAGTGAAGAAGCAACCTCACAGTTCAGTAGCTTCTGGGCATAGAGATCCAGGCTGGATGACAGTGCGAATCCTCAGATTTATAGCAGCAAGAACCATCTGTGTTGGCAGGAATTCTACTGGGTAATTCTTTAAAATTTCTTTAAATTAGCCCCTACAGCTATAAGAGACAAATTCAGACTAGAAATAAAGAGCATGTTTTTAAGTGATCATAAAATTTTGGAATAACTAATAGGAATGCTGTGGAGTCTCTGTCACCAGAAATCTTTAAAAAATGATGTTTTTCCAAAAGATGTACTCTATCTCAACCAGACATTAGGCACTAGATGCAAGAATTACTGGATAAACTCTATGGCCTGTGTTATGCATAGGTCTAACTAGATAATCATAATGATCCCTTCTGGCCTTAAAAAAACCCATGAAGACAAGCAGCATAACCCTCCAGGAGCTAAGATACTGTGATCATTCCACAACCTCATAGATTGCCCCATTCAAAACTGTTTCTCATGATTCAACTTGTTTTGCTCAGATTCATCCCTTTTCGCCTAGTTATATTCCACTGGGTCATTAACAATTCTTTGTCCTCCTGAACATTTACATCCTTGAAATACTGGGAGACAGTAGTTTCACATCCCAACCTTAAATGCTTAACCAAGCTGCACTTATTTTGCTCTTCTATTCTTGTTTCTAAATCAATTCCTTCAATCTCCTGATCAATGTTTAGACTTCTATGTTCTCCTTCTAATTTGTCAGTTTCTTTCTGGGATAGGGTATAAAATTTTCATACCTTTTGAAGGCATGAAAAAAATTTTCTGGAGTTTTTTGAGGGAAAAATGGAAATTTTGGGAAAAATCAAAATCTGCAATTATTTGCTTAGCAAAACTAAGCAAACTCTTTTTTAAGACTGAGAAATGTATTACGTATAATGTAATTAGCACATAAGTACTGCATGGTATATTTATAAAATGAATATGTAAAAGATGAAAGAATTTAATTTGAACAACAGCACATACCTAGTATTGAAGATGAAGAGGCAGCTACATGCTAAGGTACTTAGATGTATTTTTTTGCCTTTTGGCAAATGGGAAAAAAAGAATTAAATATTGAAAATAGGATGCATCAATGATGTCGTAAACATAAAGGACAGTTATATCCTTTGGGCTCAGAAAGTATGTAAATAGTGTGGCCAGAACAATTTGTTCAAATACTACAAGAATTTCATGATGGAATGACTGGTAGAATCTCTGTGGCAGAAGGTGTTACTGGCTCATTTAATATATGCCATGACGTGAGACAACGCTGAGTCCTTGCTCCCACACTTTTTACTATGTTCTTAGCTGGCATCCTCACTATGATGTCAGAAAACCTCAGTTTAGGAGTCTATATTTGCACTAGAACTAACAGGAAACTATTCAACTTGACTGGGTCCAGTGACTCCTTCCCTTCAGGGGGGGACCTTTAGTAGTGGGAGGGCTTGTGCCCACACATTTCTCGGGTTACAAATTGTAGATTATGTGTCAGCTCCAAGGTGCATGAAGAATGCATTAGAGAACTTCTCTTTGCAGATGATTCAGCACTAGTTGCTCATTCAGTCAGACATCCAAGAGATAACCCTCACTTTGTGTCAGCAGCAAAATAATTCAGATTAAGATGAATACCAGTAAAATTAAACTTCTTTACCAACCACCCAATACACAAAATGTAGGTCGTGATGCCGTATCTGAAGTTCTTGTCAGTGAGGAAACCCTTAAATGTGTCGACACCTTTACATATCTAGGAAGCACAGTTGTTAACAATAACACCCCAATGTAGAAGTTGCATATCACATTCAGTCAGCATCCCAAACGTTTGGAAGACTATTGAAACATTTCTAGTAGCAGCATAGCATCACTACAGCAACTAACATGAAGGTCTATCATGCTATAGTGCTGAACGCACTTCCGTATTCTACAGAAACAACCCTATACTGGCAACATCAGAAAGCTTACAAGCCTGCAACTGAGACATCTGCGGCAGTTTCTAGGAATTAAATGGCAAAATCGAATTCCAAACACCAAGGTATTGAGAAGAGCTGGCATGCCCAGTGTTGAGGCACTTATAGCAGCTGCACAGCTAAGATGGACAGGTCATGTTGTCCGTATGCCGGATCATCGACTCTCAAAGATTCTCCTCTACGGTGAACTCAAGGAAGGGAAATGCAATAGAGGAGGTCAAAACCTGTACTATACGGACGTTTTGAAAAGGAACTTGAAGAAAGCAAAAATTAACATAATGAACTGGGAAGAAGTTGCCAGAGATTGATGTAAATGGAGATCTGTAGTGTATGATTCTATCCAGGCAGTTGACGTGCATAGAGAGGCAGCGTATCAACAGCACCATCTACAATGGCATAATATCAAACAGCTCTCCAATTTCTCCTGCCCAACTGTCACAGAAGCTTTATTTCAAACGCTGGACTCATTTCTCATCGCTGAGCTAACAAGTGTGAAATTTCCCTCCTCCACAGTCATCGTCAAATATGATGGACAGCAGAAGTAGAACGTAAATAGACCTGATCTGACAGATGCAGAAGAAAATCATTTTTCTTGAGAAATGTTTTTAAATATTTATTAGTTATTATTAGAAAACATTTTGAAATTGTCACCATGAGTCTGTGGCAAAGCTTGAATTAAACCCTGTTTTCCTGAATCCCAGTTCATTGCCTTATCACAAGAGCAGCTTTTCTCTTGCTCTTGTACCTTTCCCTTCCCCCTAGCAAGACTACAAATGTAATGTTAACAGTTGGCTCATTGCTTAGCAGTAGGGCACTGGTTCTTCTCTCACTCCATACACCTTTTTGTAGGCACTTGCTGGTCTCAGGTTTTTGGCTGCATTAAGCTGGTCTTTGACACCTTGTTCTGCCCCAAGGCAGTAGGAAGTCTAGATCCTTGTTAGGTTCTGCAGCCCTTTCATTTTTTAGTGAATTTCCTTCTGCTGCAAAGTGTGAAATTGACAATCCCAGATACTGAATAGTCTGCATATCAACAGCATAGGTAAGACCTGAGCAGCTAGAATGCATGTTTCCCTGCCCCGCTTCTTCCCAGTGGGAATCACTCTTGCTCCAAACAGGCCCTTGTGGGGTGAGATTGGAAGTTCTTTCCCCATGGCCTGTTCCTTTGTGGGTATCTCTTAAGATACTGTGAAAAAGGGGGCTCTGTTAGTGTCTCTTGCTATGATAGTTTTGATGATACCTGTTTTATAGAATTTGGATTAGTATCCACCAAACTCATTTCACAAAAGGGTCACTGAACCACCATTAAATGGTAACTACTTTCTGTCACTAGTAGTTAAATCAGAGGGGAATCGATTACTTAGAGCTCAAAAGCTCAATTTCCATTTCCCCTGAGCTATCTCATCTCATCATATGTGACCTTAACAAATATAGGATTTTCTGTTCTCCCTTTACACTATAGTGACCATCCCAGGTCTAGAAGGGCCTTTCAGAGCCAAATATGCTGCTCCTTACTTGGCCTTAGGTGTTGCTTGGGAAGCTTTTCATTTCTCCATACCTCCGTGACAGTGAACATGCTTCCTCCATTGGTTTCCCAGCCCCTCTGAGTCTTCCACATAGTAGGCTACTAATCTCAGTAGGCACTGAGTCCACCCACTTCATCACTTCCAGCTATGGCCAGCTGGCAGGGAGAAAACCTGGATTAGGCATCAAAGGGAGAGCTAATTCCAGGGCCAGTCAGGATTCAGAGGCTCTGGGCCATTGCCGTGTGTGTGTGTGAACAGTTTGGAGCCGTTGTGGAGTGTGTGATTGACTGACTGATTTAAAGCTGGGGTTAAAGTAGAAGAGGGTGGGGGTGCTGAGTGCTGGGCATGAGGCACAGAAGTCAGGTAAATATAAAAGTCTCCTATTTTAACTGATTTAATATGTGCCTCAATTTTGTTCCCTTGGGAGATGCATGGAGAGCATTGAGACCACTTGTTAGCTTGCACTCCCATCACCCCCTTCTCTCTGCTCTTAATTGTGGTGTGATGGGGGCTTCAGGGAGTCCCCACCAGACCATGATTTGAGCTGTTTGCGATGTCCTCACTTCATTTATAGCACACAAGGGATCATCTGAACAAAACAGGTCCTCTTCTCTCTCCTTCCCCTGTGGGGGCTAGGAGAAATCAGAGTGGGGGGAAGAGAAAGGTGGTCCGTTTCTTAGACTTTTTGATCACCCTTTTGGGTTTGGCTTATCAGCAGGTACAGTATTTAACTAGAATTAGGGTCTGCCTTCAGCCTCTCCTTTTGGATCATGTTTCATATCTGGTCCATGCAGTCTTAGGGACAGTGAGGTCTCGGCAAAGGTTTCTAAACATCAGAGGAGTGAAGTTCTGGAGCAGTCTTCCAAGGGGAGCAGTGGGGGCAAAAAACCTAATTGGTTTCCAGACTCAGCTTGATAAGTTTATGGAGGGGAAGGTATGCTGGGACTGCCTACAATGGCATGTAGCCTGTCTGTGACTGCTAGCAGCAAATATCTGCAATGGCTGGTGATGGGACACGATGGGGAGAGCTTTGAGTTACTAGAGAGACTTCTTTCCCAAGTGTCTGGGTATTGGGTCTTGCCCACATGCTCAGGGTCTAACCAATCATCATATTTGGTGTTGGGGAAGGACTTTTCCCCCCAGATCAGAGACTCTGGGGGATTTTCACTTTCCTCTGCAGCATGGGTTGTAGGTCGTTTGCAGGTTTAAACTAGTGTAAATGTGAATTCTCTGTAACTTGAAGTCTTTAAATCATGATTTGAGCACTTCAGTAACTCAGACAGAGGGTAGGGGTCTATTAGAGGAGTGGATGGGTGAGGTTCTGTGGCCTGCAATGTGAAGGAGGTCAGACTAGATGGTCATGATGGTTCCTTATAACCTTGAAGTCTGAGAGTCTGACTGTCTTCCTCTTTGCTGATCTATTCCTATTGCTAGCAGACCCTGAGGTACAGCCGTTGTCGTCTTGTGACAGGCTTTCCCTTTTCAAGCTTCCCCTCTCCAGGCAGAACGAACCTCACAGGTGTGCCTGGTTAGTGCTGACTGAGCCCAAAAGAGCTCATTCACCGTCTCCTTACTGGAGTGAGTATTTGCCACTCATATACCATACCCCTCAAGTTGGAAAGGTGGTATTGGACAGGTTGTCTCCTTCTCTGATTTCCCATCCAAAGAAATCAGTGTTAGCATGTTCCCTTCCTGCCTGACCCATTGCATTCTGAAACTGTAGGGCTGTAGTGCAAGGTACCATCGCATTGTATGCTGGGTCATGTCTTTCATGTTGTGCAGCCAGTATAGGAGAGCATGATGTGTGGTCAAGGAGAAGGGCTATCCAACAGGTAATAGCTGAAGGAATCCACAGCCCTTTTGATTGCTAGTGCCTCCTTTTCAATAATTGATTAAGCCTTTTCTCTAGGGAATATCTTTCTACACAGGTGTAGGATTGGATGTCCTTCTAGTGAGAGCGCAGCCCCAAGTCCTAAGTTTGAGGCATCTGTATGCAGTATGAATTCATGTGAAAAAATTTGGGCTGGGGTACAGGCATCTGATATAGTTGTGGTGTTTTCAGTTCATTAAAAGCTTTCTTTCATTTCCCATCCCATCGAATCTTCTTTGAGTTGTTACCTTTTATAAGGTCCATAATGGGGGCTTTAGTTGAGGCAAATGAGAGTTAAACCTCCGGTAATACCCTGGCAGGTGGAGAAAATGCCTTATTTGCCTCTTTGTCAAGGTAACTGGACACGGCTTTAGGGCTTGTACCTTGTTGGCCACTGGTTTGATGAGGCTGCCCCCGGTGCGGTATCCCAAATAGGTTACTTCAGTCATGGCTAGTCTGTGTTTTGTGGGGTTGGCGGTGAGACCTGCATCTTGAAGGGCCTTTAATATTGTCTTCAAGTGCTGCAGGTGATCTCTCCCAGTAGTACTGTAGAGGACAGTGTCATCTAAGTAGCTCACAGCATATTGATGGTGTGGGCTGAGGATCCCATACATAGCTGCTGGAAAGCTTCAGCAGCTCCAAGGAGGCCAAAAGTCACAGTCTTGAAAAGGAAGTGCCTGATGAGGATGGAGGAAGCAGTTTTTTCTTGTGAGGATGAGGATAAATGGTTCTGCCAATAACCTTTTTTGAGATCAGTAGTGCTCGGGTACTTTGCCAGTTCCAGATACTCTAGTAACTCATTTGTGCTTGGCATTTGGGTAGGCATTGAATTTCGAGATGGAATTAGCCTTCCTGAAATTGATACAAAACTGAAGTGAACAGTCTGATTTGGGGATTAGCACTATCGGGCTCCTGCATTCACTTTGGGACTCCACAGTTACCTCCCCCCATTTCCATCATAGCTCATTCTTTTTGGACTGTGTTCCTCATCCTCTGTAGCAATGGTCTAGGGTTCTCCCTGATGCATCCCCGCCCTCGACCCTGCCCGTACCCACGGTGCAGGGGAGTGTCCACGCGCTGCTCTTCCTCTTCAGCACCAGGGGTGCTGCTCTGCTCGGTGCCGAGTGAAGCCTGGCGCTGGCGGGGAACGGCTCGACAGTGCCGCTCCCCCCCCCCACGCTCAAGGCACCGATGGGGGTGTGTCTGTGTGTCTGTGTGTGTGTGTGTGTCTTAAACCCAGGTGGCCGGGACATGCCTTCCCACAGCCAGCACAGGGTTTGAGCCCGGCATAGCCGGGTCGCCCAGAGTCCTAAGGCCCTTTCCTACTCTAACTAAAGGTCCTTCTCTAACTGGAAACCACCGTATTTTTCGCTTTATAAGACGCACTTTTTTCCCACCCAAAGTGGGGGAGAAAAGTCAGTGCGTCTTATAAAGCGAACGTGCGGAAAATCAAGTTGGCCGGCACTATTGCAGGATCGCAGGAGCGATCCTTACCACACAGCTGCCGGCCGGTCCGCTCCATAGCAGGGGAGGGGGAGAAGGAGAGAGGAGAGCAGTTCTCCTTCTCTGCAGTACAGCTGGTTGGTGGTGAGCACAGAGAGGGAACTGCTGCTGCTGCTCCCCTGCCTCCACCAATCAGCTTACTCCCTTCTTGTTACAGAGTTACAGCTGTTACAGAGTTACAGAGCTCTGCTGCCCTGCTGTGGAAGAGAGAAAGGAAAGGAGTTATAGTGGCCCTCCGTCGCCCTGTACTATCCCCTGCACTGTCACCTAAAGTCCCTGGGTGAGTGACAGCCCAGAGCCCACCTTTTGGTTCCTATTTTCCTCCTCTAAAACCTAGGTGCATCTTATCATCAGGTGCGTCTTATAAAGCGAAAAATACGGTAACTTAGTTCAGGGTGAACTGCTATCTAACTACTTACATTAGGGAAGAAAGACTTGCGAGGAGCAAGAGTTGTTCCCGGCAACCTTCACGGGCGGAAAGAAGGGACTGAGGAGGGGAGGGGCTGGTGGTGCCCTATATACCGCCGCATGAGGGCGGCACTCCAGGGGGCACCGAGACCGGCCCCTACAGGGGGCTGCTAGGGAAAAAGTTCTCCAGAGACCGTGCACGAGGGCACGCACACACCTAAGTGGAATGGATATGAGCAACACATCTTGAAGAACAACAGTTACTGGTAAGTAACTATGTTTTCTCCCTGATTAGCCCAGGGTGATCTCTAGGTGGTGGCGGACTAATTGCATTCTCCCTGGGCAGAGGGAGAGTACAGTTGCAAAGTCCTCAATCAATTGGAGGAGCTCCTTCCTCTGTGCAGAGATGAGTTCCTCACCCCTAAACATTGTTGTCTGCTCTTGGCCACTGGGTAATTGGCACCCTAATTTAGGCTCTGTAGAGGAGGGAGTTATCAGCAGTCTCTCATGTCTTCCAAGGCTTAAGACAATTCACAAGATAGATTTTTGTTTCCTTCGTTCTACCTAGTAGTTTTATTTTAGTCCACTGACCCTTCCTCCCTGACCACTTCAAGTGGACCCTGCCATCATCACATTAACTTTGACTCAGTTGAAGGAAGCAGCAAAAGGACACAGTCACCTTGTAGAAAGTTCGCAGTAGAGCCCCTCTATTATAATTGTATTCCTGTGTATGTTGGGCCTTTAAGTTCTCTCTGGCAAACATCCCTATGTCCTGAGTTGTTCCTTTAGTTGTAAGATGTATTGGTCGGATTTAAGGCGCCTATGACCTATTGCTCCAAGCCCTCCCAAAGCAAGTTCATGAGTCTCTGTGGTTGGCAACCATAAAGTAACTTGAAGGGAGTGAACCCTGTAGTGGCCTGCAGGACCTCCTTTTATAGCAAACAGAAGTTGTGAAAGTAGCTGGTCCCAGTGCTTGGGATCATTACTAATAAAACATTTCAACAATCCCTTCATAGTCTTATTAAATCGCTTGCTAGGCCATCTGTGTGTGGTACACTGAGGTTTTCCAGGGACTTGACCTTCAGAAGGGAGCATAATTCATGCATTAGCAGAGAGATGAAGTTAATCCCTTGATCCATTAATATTTTGTGGGGAAATCCCATGTGTGAGAAGAGCTTCAAGAGCTCTGGTGGTATCACCGGATCTGTCTTGGAGCGAAAGGGAAACTCCTCCAAGTACCTGGTTGTATAATTGACTATCATTAATGTGTACTGAAGCCCCGATATGGTCTTTTCTGTGGGCCTGGCCATGTCCATTCCAATTCTTTCGAAGGATGTCTCGACATAGGACACCTTAGGAATTGCTTTGTTGCTGGCTACCTGGTACTCAGTAGGAGGAACAGTATTCCCTCACTTCATGATGCAAGCCTGGCCAGTAGAATTGGATAATACCCATGACAGTGACTTTTCTCTTCCCAAGTGTTCAGTGCATGGGTTCTTGTGTGCAAACTGCAACACTCTCCAGCGATACTTTCATGGCACCAGCAGCCAGGCCCTCACTATCCTGTTTGTTGATCCTTTTGAGTTGATACAGGAGCTCTTTTTTGAATGCAAAGTGTGGATACTGCTTACCCCACTTGAGGCTCTGTTACCTCCCCATTTATGGAGGCCAGTTGTTCATATGCACAGCTCAGCCTAGAGCAGTGGTTCTCAACCTGTGGTCGGGACCCCAAAGTGGGTCGCGATCCCGCTTTAATGGGGTCACCGGGGCTGCTGTTAGACTTGCTGGGGCCGGGTGCTGAACCCAAAGCCTGAGCTCCACCGCTCTGAGCCCTGGGTGGCGGGTCTCAGGTCTCCCCCACCCCTGTCCAGGGCTGAAGCCCTCAGGTTTCAGCTTTGGCCTCCCCCACCTGGGGCGGTGAGACTCTGGCTTCACCCCCATCCCCTTCCTGGGGGTCATGTAGTAATTTTTGTTGTCTGAAGGGGGTCGCTGTGCAATGAAATTTGAGAACTGCTGGCCTACAGTCTTTTTTCTGTTCTTGCACAAAATTCCTGCACTGTAGAAGAGTTTCCAGGTCCTGACTGCTTATCTCTTCTTTCTCTGTGGGGGTTGGTGACCATTTTGCTGGGAGGATCCCTCCTCAGGTCTTTGACTTCTCCACAGTCTGGGGAACTCGGTGCAACAATTGACCCAGATCCTGGTTCACCACATAAATCTTTTAATGACTTGCCAAAAAAAATGGCCAGTCTAGCCTGTAATTATGGGGTAGGGCAGTTTTTTGGCAAGAGCTTCTGTTATCACCATGGTGCGTGTGTGTGTGTGTCCCCCCTGTCAGTTGTAAACTTGGGCTGGGGTACATTTGGGACAGTAGCACTAGGGTGAAACTGAAAAGGACCAAGCCTGATGGGTTTTTGGGGAAGCTTTAAAGAAGCAGCCGTGTGGGACTCAGGCTGGGTCTACACTGACCGTGGCGAATTCTCTGCCGTCTGATCGATTGCTCTGGATCGACTGAGCAGTCTGTATAGACCTGCTCAGTTGATCCAGCAACAGATGGAGGAAAACCACCCCGGTAAGTGGTGTAGCACTGCGTTGAAGGGAGCGCTGTTCCCATCGGCACAGCACAGTGTGGACGGCGCACGGAGCAGACACAGCGAAGTCGACGGGAGATATGTAAGTGATTTATGTCACCTATATATCTTCTGTCAACTGCCGCTGAATCCGTAAGGTAAGTGTCGACCAGGCCACATAGAGCGATGCAGCTTCATCAGGTGACAGTATGTTTTCAGCTCTTAGTGAACACTAATGATCTCTGATGTTTGTGTGGCATCCGTAGGTGGGAAAAGCCCTTTTGGTGGGCGGGTCTAGTGCCTGTTGCAGGTAATAAGTTATCATGTAGCACAGGGGCCTTCAGGTGCGAAGAGGTAGATGTTTAATTGCCAGCTCCTGGTGGCTCTTGTGCCAGGGTGAAGCTTGTTTGTAGTGTGGGCAGTGCTGAGAGTTTTTGTTGATGAGTGGAGAGAAGGGGAGGGCTGCACTATATAAATAGCTCTGACAGTCTGGGATCTCGGGAAGAGAGATTGGGTTGCTATGGCGATTGATCTGAATCAGATTACCTGCAGCTCTTTTTCTCCAGCTTGTGCTTGCATAGTGTCTGCGTGGCCTTGCATGTGCTGGGGAGCTTGTCATGATAAAAATACTCTACTGAAGGGATGGAATAGAGGAAGGAAGCAACTGCATGGCCAGTGTGTGGCAAGATGGTGAAACCTGTTACTAGAGCAACCCAAACCCTTATCATTCTGGCCTCAGCCCTGTCTGTGTGGTGCGTAATGTGTGTATTCTATTTCTGGTAGCGTGTGGGGAGCTATTGACTAACATAGCTGCCTCCGCTTACGAATGACATGGAGGCAGCTACCCCTTGGAGTAACAGTGACTTATAGATACCAAGGCCAGAGGGGACCATTGTGATCGTCTGATCTCCTGTATAACATATGCTGTAGCACTTTCCCAAAATAATTCTTAGAACATAGCTTTTAGAAAAACATTCAAATCTTGATTTAAAAATTGCCAGTGATGAAGAATCCACCATGATCCTTGGTAAATTGTTCCAGTGGTTAATTATCCTCACTGTTAAACATTTACATGGATTAGAGAACTGACTTTTGAGTTTAAAGGGTATTGTGTAGTGGTGGTGATTATTTGGAGGTCAGGGTGAGAGAATAGCTTTCTATATTAAAGATGCCCTTTTGTGGAGGATGTCCTTAGCTTGCTTACTGAATCCTCCTAACTGGACTGCTCTCCAGAACATTTCAGTGGGCTGGTCTTGTTACTGACAAGCACCATCTCCTGTTTCGCTCTCTAAACCGTTTTAATTTGAGTTCCACTGTTAATCTATTCCCTCTCCAGTGCCTTCTGGTTTAGGTGGAAGGTCCAGGTAGTTAGGATGTGCCTTCTTCTCTGACCCTAAGGACGTTTTCCTACTTTAAGGGACACGTGTTCTCAAAGCTCAATGTTGTTAGATGCCTGTAGTGCTTCTAAAATGCATCCTGTCCACATACAGACCTGCACTCTTTGTTGGGCATACACATGCTTTGCCTGCACTCTTGCCTGAAAGGTTGGAGGGCAACATGAAGTGAAGCAGTTGCACTGGTGCAGGAAGTTCTTCCAGCACTGCCTTTAGAGATTTCTCTGCATTCTGGCAAGCTCCTCCAACTGGCCATAGAGCACCCAAGGTCCGTATTGGATTGTTCTCAGCTCAGCTGCAGAACTGTGACGAAAAACAAGAACTATCAATTCTCCAAGTGCTTTCTCATGTCCATTCTGTGTTAGGTGTGGGAGTGCCGCTTGCACCTTTGTCAGGGATTTTTCCATCAGTGTTATCTGTTGGGCTGGCAGAGGAGGCTTCCATGCTGGCTGGGACCCAGGGATGTAGGCAGGTGGCTGCTGCCCATCTTCAAGCTGGAGCACTGAAGGCTGTCCCTCAGCTCAGAGCCGGGGCCCGGGTGGCTGTCACCCAGCTACAAGACCAGCTCGTGAGATGCAGGAGGCTGCCACGGGGCTCCCACTTGGGAGCTGGGATCTGGCGGGAAGTGAAGGCTGCTGCTCGCCTCCCCCAGAAGCCGGGGGCTGCCACGCCTCCTATCTGGGAGTTGGGACCGGGTGGGAAGTGGGCTGCTGCTGCCCATCTTCCCCAGAAGTCGGCAGCTGCCGCCTGCCTCCTCTTTTCTCTGTTTTTCCCTGGGTACCACCTGCCTGTGCCTCATAAACCCCCGGGGTACATGTACCATAGGTTGAGAAACTATGTTTTAGGGGCAAGCCAGCCCTTATCCCATCATTGCAGCCATCTCTGGTCCACCGCCAGTCCCTTGACCCTCAGCACCGTAGAGAGGCAGAAGGGTGTACTACTCCACAGTGGTCACTGAGGGAGGACTCTTCATCTGAGTACAAAGAGAAACCTTACGTGCAACCTGAGAGTCACTGCTGGTACCCAGCCTGTGTACCACTGGACCTCGGTGCGGTGCCCCCACTGGTACCTGGTCAGTGGCCTATGCAGTAGCTATACTAGAATCCTTGGAGGTTCCCCCAGTACCTGGTCCTCCCTCCCATTGATCCTCCTCGGTGGTTTCAGTGAGGCAGACTACTGCCCCTTCCTGCTGAGCACCAGACCCTGACTCTGGTACTGATGTTCAGGATGTGACTCCCATGGACTACGTGGAGGTTGAAGAAGAGGAAGAAGCCCCTCCTCTGGTGCAAGCAACCTCTTCCCCAAATAAGGTGGTCTTGGGGCCCAGTAACTTGCTTCTGCAGGATGACTTCAGGGCCCATCAGGACCTTCTGAAGTAGATAGCAGCTAACCTGGGGCTGGAAATTGAGAAACTTAAGGAAACATCCCACAGTCTTATTGACATTCTGGCTGCAATAGCTCCCTCCAAAGTGGTCTTACCCGTTAATGACGCTGTAATGGGTCTGGTTATGATTCTCTGGCAAACTCCTCTGTCCCCACCTCAAAGAAGGCAGAAAAGAAATATGTGCCAGCAAATGGATTAAAGTACCTGTACTCTCATTCCCTCCCATCCTGGATCCCTCATTGTGTTGACAGCCTATAGGCCCAGGTAGGGCCAGTTGAGCGCTACCCCCCCAAAAAAAAGACACAAAAAAGTGTACCTCTTTGGAAGAAAAGTATATTCAATGGGTAGCCTTCAGCTGCATATCCCAAACCAGCAAGCTTTGCTGGGAGATACGATTACAGTCTGTAGGACTCCTTAGCCAAGTTCAAAGACCTTCTGCCTCAAGATTCAAGGAAGGAATTTGTGGCCCTCTTGGAGGAGGGTAAGAATGTGGCTAAGACCTCTCTCCAGGTGGCTCTGGATGCAGCAGACGTGGCAGCAAGGGCAATGGCCCTGCTGTCACCATGAGGTGTTCTTGGCTCCAGTTCTTAGGACTTCCTCAAAAGGTCCAGCAATTGGTTCAGGACCTCCCTCTCGAAGGCTCCTTACTATTTTCGAAGTAGACTGACATGAGAATTCATGGCCTGAAGGACTCTGGAGCCACCCTCAGGTCACTGGATCTCTATGCTCCATCAGCTTCCAGGAAGCACTTTATGCCACAACAGCCACCTCATTTCTTGGTGCCGCCACCAAGTCTGGAGCCCTAGAAGAGGAAAAGGAGAGGTTACAAGTGTCATCAGCCGCTCCCATCCACCTCAAGCTCCCAGCTGGAGTCTCATAGGCTCTTTAGTGGGCTGAAGCAGGCCTATTGAAAGTGCACGCAAGGGTGCTATATTAGTTCTGCTTCAGATCTGGCTTTCCCTTTATTTTTGGTCTGTCTGTCCCACTTCAGCCCGGCATGGTCCTGCATAACATTGGACTGCTGGATGCTAAGTACAGTGACAACAGGCTATACCCTTCAGTTTTTAGCCACTCCTCCTTCCCACTCCCCATCCCCATTCCTCTTCAGAGACCCTTCTCACAAGCAATTTCTCGCTCAGGAGGTGCACATGGGGGCTGTGGAGGAGGTTCCTCAAGATTTGAGAGGGAAAGGGCTCTCCTGAAATTTCCTGATCCTGAGGGCCAAGGGGGTCCTCTAGCCCATTCTGGATCTGTGTTGTCTCAACAGATGTTTCAAGAAACAGATTTCACATGGTCTCTGGCCTCCATCATTCCCTACCTGGATCCAGGGGCTGGTATGCAGACCTCAACTAAAAGGACACTACTTGCCAAGGCCAAAGAAGATTTCTCAGGTTCATTGTAAACCAATGCCACTCCCAATTCACTGCCCTTCCCTTTGGTTTGTCTGTAGCCCCTCGGGTGTTCATGAACATAATGGCCCTTATTTCAGAGACCCTTCTGGCTGAGGTGATCACCACCAGAAAGGGGACCTTCCAAGAGATGCCAGATAGAGAAGACTGGGGCAGCATCCACTGTCCAAAAGATGATTCTTGAGGTCTTAGAGCACCATTCTTTCCATGGAACTTTTCTTATTCTGGTTGTGACTGTCAACATGTCTGAGGGGTTTAATACATAAATTAGGAGGAACATGAGCCCTACCTAGAGAGAAAATCAACTTTTCTTGTCTTGGGTGGAACAAAGTGTGCCGATCAAGAAGGAGATGAACACCAAGGCTGACACTGCAGAAGTTGGATTAATCAGAGTGGAAACTTCACCCAGCAATACTTCTACACATTATAAGATAATGTGATAGGCTGGTGATTGACTTTTTGCATCTAGAAACAACAGTAAAGTACACTGGGGCCTTTCTCTATGTCAGGACCCTGGAAATGCGGTGATGAATGACCTCTTGCAAAGTCAAGCATTGTCTCTGCCAAATCCTTTCCACCTTTTTCACTGCTCCCTGCAGCGATGCAAAAGATAGGAGTGAAAGGGCAGTGGTGTGTGTTTGTCCTTCTGGATGAAGAGGCTATACGTCTCAAGGCTGATTAAATTGACATTGGACTTTCCAAGGTCTCTATTTCCAAGCTCCTCTACCTCATAGAGGAGGTATTGGGCTGTTGCAAAACCAGTCCTCTGTCCAGGACCAGACAGGTTCAAAATGGATACTTGGATGAAGTGATTAACACTCTCATGGACTCTATAAACAGTCTTCAAATAGAACTTATACTACTGGCTGGTGCAAAGTCCATAGTTTAACTACCATGTTACAACAAGTGAAATGAAGCCCTGAGTTCCTCCAGGAGGGCTTTAATGTGGGTGTATAAGAGTGTCCAAACAAAAATGTCAAGTCGCTATAGTATAATGTTTTCACCATGTCCACCATGTCCAAGAAAAGGAAGTTGTGTATAAATCCTAACATTAATTGCTCCCTTAGGGCAATGGTCCTTATTCCAGCCCCATAAAAGTAATAGAACTTGACTTTGGAACCTTCATTCTTGTCCTTATAGTACAACCCAAATTGAACTCCTGCAGGAGGATACTTCCTATCCAGGAAAGTAGATCTCCCAATAGCTACTATTTCTAATCAGACAGATTTTTGAAGTTGGGAGCTTTCTCTGATGACACTCAGTATTGTACTTCTGATTTGGATAGCTAGCCCTCACAACTATCAGAGCAATCATTCCCAAGTATACTCTGTTCTATACAGGTTTTTATACCATGCCCATCACTGTAGTGTTAGTGCCTTCCATTATTAGCACAATAAGCAATGTGACTACACATCTATCACATGTTGTTTACATGCTTATCTTCTCACAAAGAAAAGTGTGTGCAGTGAGGTGGCTAATTTTTTAGATTTGCACTTTTCCCCTATATAAATATATCTGTTGCTGTGTGTTTATGTTAGAGAAGGCAAGGTCAAAGAAATATACCTTCCACTTGGAGCAGAAAGTGATGAGGATTGTAATGCTGCGTAGTTTCTCAGGATTCTAATTTCACAGACTTGGACTGCCTCAGGAGAAAATTCTGTCTCCTGCACAAATGAGATTTGCTCTTATTTGTTGAGAGTTGCCTTGTGCCAGAAAACTTAGTTGCCAACCATGGCCTTTGTCCTGGATTTTTAGATAGTCTTTTAAATAACCTGGCTTCAGGCCATGGAGCACCTTGAAGATAAGGACTGAGACTTGGAACTTAACTTAAAATTCTGTGGGAAGCCAGTGTAAAGAGGACATTAAAAAAAATTGTTCTTTACAACACTGACAATCCCACAACAGAGAAGGCATATCTCTGGTATTGAGTCTTGCAAGGTGGCTATATATCCAACAAGATATACATTCACCAAATCCTATGTATTGGACTTCCAGTCTTGTAGCCGATGTCATTATTGACAGAAGTCTTCTCCATGTCTTAGAGCCAAGGAGAAGATAGTGGATATATAATACACTTCATTTTGGATGTCCATATTTAAAGGTTTATCCTTTTTCTCATCTGAGAATTATACTACTTTGAAAATCCATTTATAACAGATTTATGGACATTAGCACAATGAGGAATGGAAATAGTTACCTGTGCATAACAAAATTTCTATTTGAATAATATGATCAACACATCTGGCCCACCCTGGAGATAAATGGAGAGAAATGGTAATTGACATCCAAAGTCCTGAGTTTGTTTCATTATGAGGAATTTCTCATGCTCTAGGATAGGACAAATTGTTGTGCTTTGTCCTCAAAATATACTTAAAACAATCTGTAATTTAGGAAAGTAGAATTGAATTATCCTGGTTTTGGAAGCTTTCTCAACTGGAGGGAACTTCAGGCACTGGAGCATTCCTCAGCTGCCAGTGACTGACAGGTCTGGTTCTGCTCCCAAGCTGCAAGCAGGCTGAAGTACCCATTGTAATGGATCTGTGGAACTTATTACTTGAAGAAATTACAGTTTTAGATAAACATAGATAAATTTTCCTATTGTATATTATAAACCAAAATAAATGCATACCATTCTTCCTGACTGAAACAGCCAGAGAGGAGTATGTGTGCAGATGTTGGACAAGGCTAAACCATTGGGAGTTTTAGAAGAACCCAGTGTAATATTTTAAGTGGGATGTCTCAAAATAGGGGTAGGGAATCAGAGGAGGATTTTTTTCCTATCTCACATACATACCCACTTTGTGTGAATGGGTATATTTCTGTTGTAGTTACATGAGTAGATCGTCTCTTATTTTTCAGAAGACCCTAAAGCTCCAGAATATGGTACAGATCTTTCTACTTTACTACAATTTAGACTCTAGATGTATGTTTACACTGGAATAGAAGACCTGCAGCATGGTTGCAGTTGGCCTGGGTCAGTTAACTTGGGCTTCAGGACTTGGGCTGTGGGGCTAATATTGTTGTCTAGAAATTTGGACTTGGGCTGGAGCCTGAATTCTGGGTTCCTGTGATGGGGGAAGGTCTTGTGGTGTGTCTTATCTCCTGTGTCCAAGACCTTCCTCAGGAAAAGCAGGCCAGTGTTAAGCACCTGGGACAGAGCAACCTTCAAGTAGAGCAGTTCTTCAGTGTCAGACTTCCTTTTCTCTGGAGCCAAGAACTCCTCCCAATTCAGGTCCAAGAGGTCTGGAAAGGAGGAAAAGGAGAAGATTCAGATTAGGATCTGTTGGCTTCCCCAGCTTTCAGTGGCTTCAGGTTAGAACTAGTCAACCAGATCTAAGGCTTGGAGGAAGAACAGAAAAATCTCTCCAACAGGCCTCATTCTGTCTCCAAGTAAAAGCACCAAACTACCATTTAAAAAAAGACAATTTAGTAGTTGCAAGCACTCTCCTTATCCTCATCTGGAGAGAATGACCTCTCAGACTTCAGCCTTGAACATTAAGGGAGGCATACACAGGAAAAGCTTTCCCTTTTACTCTGCTTTATCCCCAGGCTCCTAAATGGTGTCATCATTCTAGATACGAATAGCAATCCCCTGTAGAGCTCTGAAAAAGTGACGAATTGGAAGGAATGGGAGACAGCTAAAAAAGAAAGTGCTTTCTCCATTTCACCAAAGAGAATCCTGCATGCCTTCCATGTGGTTATGGCATATTGTGACCGAGAGTGTGAACAACCAAATATGAGCGATTCTGAAGCAGTCACAAAATGCCTACACAATGCTTAAATCTAAATCTGTCTGTCACATTTCCCAAGGTTGATATACTCACTGCCAGCATGGCACTATTAAAGTTAGTTTATTTTTTTATGTATCTGTATTTTCACTTTTCAAAATGCTGCAGATTGTTTAGGTTTGAGTTGACAACTCAAATAGGACAGTTCACACCTTTCACCAGTTCATACCTTCGTCTGCAAAAGAGAAGAATGAGGGGGAATTTGATAGCAGCCTTTAACTACCTGAAAGGGGGGTCCATGGAAGATGGAGCTAGGCTGTTCTTAATGGTGGTAAAGGATAGAAGAAGGAGCAATGGTCTCAAGTTGCAGTGGGGGAGGTCTAGGTTGGATAGTAGGAAAACGTTTTTCACTAGGAGGGTGGTGAAGCACTGGAATAGGTTACCTACGGAGGTGGTAGAATCTCTATCTTTAGAGGTTTTTAAGCTGTGGCTTGACAGAGCCCTGGCTGGGATGATTTAGCTGAGGTTAGTCCTACTTTTGAGCAGGGGATTGGACTAGATGACCTCCTGAGTTCCCTTCCAACTCTAATCTTCTATGATTCTTTCAGAGCAATGATTTCAGGCAATCTGCAAGTTCAGGCAAATAACATTGTATTATTTACACTTTACTTGCTTTTTTGCAGTTGTCATTGAAAGCATGAGCTCTAGAAATATTTTTTAAATGTGAAGGCTCAGATTTTGTAGCACAGTTCTACAACACTGGGTGAATTCTGTGGCCATGGAATCCCAGGTACCCTGGAACTGGTGACACATAGAATTGATGGTTTATAAAGAACATGTTGTGGAAGAGGCTTGAATTGGTGTGTGTGAGGGGGTGAGGAGATAAAGAATAGTGGGATAGAATAAAGAAAAAAAGATAATTTAGTTTGAACATCAGGAAACACTTTTTTTACTGCAAGATACAATAAAGGGGGAGATAAGCTTATAGACAAAACAGTGAGAACCCCATTGCTTGGGACTCTTATAACTGGACTGGACAAAGCCCTGAAGACAACACTATAGGGCAGGGGTTCTCAACTGGGGAGAAGGGCTCCGGACTTTACCCCTTTTGGAGGAGGTGGGGACGGCGGGCAGCGAGTGGCTCAGGGCTTTAGCCTGATGGGGAGTGCTAAGACTCTGCTCTCGTCTTCAGCCCTGCTAGGACGCTGGTGCTCAGGGCTTTAGTTCTGTTGGGAGCACTGGGGCTTGGAACTCCCTGCAGGTCCGCATCTGGTTTCAGTCCCACTTAGGTCTCCAGGTTTCAGCCCTGTGGCTCTGCTCCTGGTTTCAGCCCTGTGGCAAGTGATGGGGCTTAGGGCTTTAGCCCTGGGTGTGGCTCTGAGGCTTGGGCCTCCCCACAGCTCCGCTCCCGGTTTCAGTCCTGTGAGAGTGCTGGGAATCGGGTTGCTGGGTTTCAGTGCAGGGCCCTACAGCCCCCTGAAACTGACTCATGGATCCCTGGTTGAGAACTGCTTCTGTAGGGAACAGTCCTGCCCTGGCCTACATGTAGCATTGGGAGGATAAAGTAGATGAGTCCTTAAAAGGATTTTTCCTACTGTTACCTGTTTTTACCTCAGCCATTAACCAACATTCAGGGTTTTGTGGGCTGCTTGCCACTAAGAATCTGGTATTTCTTTGATGCAATTCTGTTTTTTATAAAGAATGGAACAAAAGATCCTGTTTCCCTGAACACAGTAGGAATCAAACAGCAGGAGGCAGTTTCTTTGCTCAAGTTTCCAAGCTTGTTTCCAGCCAACGCTCTACCCAAAAGTGCACTCTCTCTCTCTCAACTTCTTCCCAGAATGACATGCCACAAGTGCTTCTCTGATTTTTGTCTGTGGCTTCCTTCATGCCTTTATCTGTGTGCTTCTGGGGTTTTTTAGCTGCTTCTCCCCAAACATGCACAAACTCCCTCAAACAATACCAGCTCCCTGCTTTTACTTTCAGACCCCAGGGAAAACCCCACAGATGGTATGGTTCAACTCCTACTCCAGCCTTGTATGTGGCCTGTGTTTTGGGTAGCAGCTCCTATTGTTTCAGCTATCTGTTCCATAAAGGAATATAATTGCTTTTTACATTTATACTGAACGAAGGGCAGCTGTTATGCCCACCAGCTTCAACTGTTTCATCCAACCCCCAGCATAAACACTTCGTTTAACTCTTTTTTTCCCCCCTGCTGTTTCTCTTAGGAGCTTATACTCAAATTTACCTTATGGACATAAATAAGAACCATTGTGTGGTTCTGAAGCCTGTTGCTGTGATAAGGGAATGGGTTTTCCTGGGTGTTTGCACACTGGAGACTGTGCTGTGGACAATCTTGAAACTCATTTTATATCTTTCTGCTAAGTGAGGGAGTGTTCCAGTTTGGCGCCTAAAACATTGGCTGGACGCTGCATATCAGTCTGGGTAATTCAGAAAGGATACAGAAGGAGCAAATATGAATGGCTTGGCTTCATGCACATAGAACAGGATCTATGGGTGGTCAAGACTGTATATGGAGATGGAATCAGGGATATGGGGCAGGAGGGGAGGGATGGCAAAGGACCAGAGTTATGTGCAAGTGTGTCAACTGTTCCTGTTTCTATTGCTATGAGAGAGAGCATCATGTGGGAGGCTGGATCCCTGAAAAAGTCCCACTGCTTTCAGTGGGAACAGAAATCATGCCTTTGAAGAGGATTGGGATGCTTAGCTTTCCAAGGGAATGTGGCTGTCCCCCAGGGTGAGCACAAAGCTCTGGTGACCATCCATGATCCAGCCTCCAACTTTCTCTCAAAGCACTGACACCTAAGATCATGCCTCGGACCCTCACCCAAAATTCTTCTGCTGGTGAGCATGCTTTTGACTCTGTCTTCTCTTCTCATTTTAGGTTGAACTTGTCAGACATTTCCATGTGGATTCTCTTCCCTGAGGCAGTTGCAGTGGCTGACTGGATGACTGACTGACTGGCTCAATGACCAGGGGATTCACTGAGATGACATAGTGAAGGGGACAGGACAATGGTGCAGAAGAAGAAGATCTGCCCTCAGTTACTTGACTACCTTGTGATCGTTGGGGCCAGGTAACTTAGCAACCTTCGAGCTGTGGTTTTGCCAAGGGTGGAAGGGGATAGAAGACCTGGCACCCACTAACTGTTCTCTCATCAGGTGCTGAGTAAATACTGTTCAGAATATATATATAAAGAGAGAAACACTAGAATGCTTGAACCCATATGCAATTTTTAAGTGTATCTTTGAGAAATTCATATAGACTAGATCTCTGGCTTTCCCTTGAGAAAAACATTTATTATCCTGAAAACCTGAAAATTATAAATTATCAATTTAAAAAATAAATCAGCCGGTGTTGCAATTCTAGGGTTAGTCCTCTCACTAATACTCATTAATGTGAATTCTTGGGCTGCTGTCTATATCCTTGTATGAAAAATCAAGAAAGACTTTTAAAAGGTTTTTTTATTAACTACCAATAAAATACAAGTATTAACATGATGTATTTTAATGCAATAGTTAAAATATTCATTCAATATTCAGTTAATACTGAATGCTTATCAGATACAGAATTGGTTCTTATGGCATTCATCAAATACACAAATAGCATTTGTTGCTTATCAAGGCTTATTTAGTACTTTTTCATTTATTCAGTAGCTGCTTCCTACATCTTTTTACAGTACTTCATTTATGGATAGATTCCCTAAGTGGCTTAAACTTCCATTTCCAAATGTGAATGATTTACATGTGTTTATAGACTGCCGCGCTATCTCATTCCTTTCCATGAGAAGGCCTTGACAAAGCAAGAAAGGCTTATGTTAGCTAAACAGGGAAATAACTTCATCATTGGTAGATGACAATTTTTATTGGCTTACAATGCCAACTGGACTTATTTTAGAAAGCAGTCTGTGGCCAGGGTAATTTGTCAACTGTACTTAATTTTATTTCTTGACCTCTCTGTAAGAAATATCAGTTCTCTCTGAATATAGGTGTTTGTTTATTGAGAGAGGAGAAAATTATTTAACTAACCCCTCTTTGTGGTGCTTTTGCAAGCTTCTCAGTCAGAAACTTGCCATTCAGTTTCTTGATTACTGAAGCCTTATAGGGTAGCTTTTTTTCTCCCCAGGAAGCTCTTGGTTTTTTCTTGGAATGTGGTATCCTGAAATGGATACTTTGCAGAGATCTGTTGTCTCAACAGACACTTCCCTGGAAGTATTTAATGAAAGACTTTGATGATCAAAGATTCTACTGCTAAGGGTTCTTTAGGAGTTCTCTCCTCCTCCTCCTCCTCCTCCTCCTCCTTCAGCTATCATATTTTGTGCTCCAGTGGTTCCAATCACTAATGTCTCCTGGGGTCTTCCTTTCTATTTTCATAGGTGTCTGGGAAGACTCTCTCTGCCTTTCTTTAGCTAGTGTAACCTCAAAGGCATGAACTTATTAAGATTTCACTGGTACTTCTGATGAAGTGGGTTACAGCCCACGAAAGCTTATGCCTGCGGAAATTAAATTTGTTAGACTTTTAAAGTGCTACAGGACTCTCGTTGTTTTCATGTTTATATAATTTATGTTAAATATTTGGCTCCAATTATAATCTTCTGTTTTATATTAGTATGTTATGAATTTTCCTTGTCAGATGACATATAACTTCATGAGTACCAAGGGAAAACTTTTTAAGCATCTTGCTCCTAAAACTTTTATAATGTTTAACTTCTAAACATTTATTTGTATAGTCTTTCATTAGCGTTTAAAATATTCAGTTCCCAAACAGTGCTTGCCTTTTCTTTATTCAAGAGAGCTATGTTTGTTTGTTTGGGCATGTTTAAATCTGCACAGCTACTTCCATCAATGAGTGTTTCACTTTTTACTTGAAAAACCTACTTCTCCTACTACTAGGCTCTTATCTGCCACTTTTCATCTGTAGATTCCAAAGCACTTTACAAAGGAGGATAAGTAACATGATCCCCGTTTTACAGATAAGGAAACAGGTGTAGAGAGGGAAGCAGCTTGCCCAAAGTTGCAGCAGATTAGTGACAGAGCAAGGTCTCCAAGTCCCATTCCAGTGCCCCTCCACCAGACTATGCTACTTCCTAAAGTAATTTCTTCAACATAAATGTATTAAATTAGGAGTTTCCAAACTTTTTCAGCGGGTGGACCACATTTTAACAGAGAGATTGTCTCATGGATGCCCCTTCCTTCCATGATCATGTGGGACCACTGTCTTTCCCATTCACAATCTAATAAAATTCCTATGGCAACTATAGCAATAGTTTATATGGAAAGGTAATATTATGAAAGCATTTAATGTATGTTAGTTTCTTTGAATGCACTTTATTAACTGGAAACAAGGAAGAAACTGCACTGTCTGAACAGAGAGCTCCCCTTTGGCCACCAGTATGGGAATCCCTCTGTTAAACAGTTATATGTTAAACAGTTTTTGCAGATGGGGGAATATAAAGTGTTAACTTCACTTTAAAAATTAAAATAAAGAAAAATACATCTGTTTATTAAAACTTATCTTGTTAAATTCATGGGATGAAATCCTGACTCCATTGAAGTCCATGAGAATTTTGCCATTGGCTTTGGTGGAGCCAGAATTTCACCTATGTCCTTTGTTACGATTATCAAGAGCAAAAATATTTATCTTTATGCTTTATCTATTAAGGGAACAAAAGTACTTTTTCTGTGTATGTTAGGATCATTTATTTAGTTGGCCTTGTATATGAGCAAAGATTGCTTATAATGTACATTTTATCTTTAAAAGAAAACTAGCAGTGTTTGCTTTCTCACTGTTTTCCTTTCTCACTAGGAGAATTTTAAATGTTGTTCTCGTTTTGCTTTCTATACAGCCTTAGTTTGTGGGGCAGTACATTTCCATTGCTTTTTTATTAAAGCTTATACATTATATATCAATTCAAAGTATTCCATTATGCTTGATTTTATTATGCTTCTGCCACACCAGCTCCTTAGTCATTTTCTCATTAAAGTGGTTCTCTCCCTGCATGTGAACTACTGGGCCAGTCTCTGTCTGAGTTCTCCCCTGCAGCCAGGGCCCACTTTCCATGCCCTGTTAGGATATCCTAATGATTTGTTGTCCCTGACCATTGATACAGAGACTCCTAAACTTTCTCTTGTAATATGTCATCCTCATAGGTCACAGTGATTTATAGGTGACCTGTGGCAGGTGGCACACAGGAGATGTAGGTTAGCATGTCAGTTGGAAGCAATTCACCATGGCTGCAGTGAAGGCTCATTGTCCTGTTCTGCAGAGCTGCTTCTGGAGCCTGACAGATTGGTAAATTCCTGTTGCCACTGCTTGGGAACAGATTCCAATTTTTCTTGTTGAATTTTCCATCTACTTCTCAGGTAAAAATCACCTGGATATGGACCCAGCTGGCTGAGTTTATATTCAGAGAGCCAAGTCAGGAGAAGAAAAAGCAGTGTCTTCTCTGGCTAAGTGTCACTCTGAGATATAAAACACATCCAACTGCATATAAATCAAAATCAGGGAAACTTCCCTTCCCCAGAGGATGCACTCCTACAGTGACGTACCCATGAATCTCTTCCTCTTAGCCATACTTGGGGATGTCAGCTCCCCACTGCACCTCAGGGATGACATTACAGACCATTCCTTTCCCTTCTTATGATAATTCTGATCCCCCCATGTCTTACTTCCCCTGTGGTCCTGAGCCTACTGATTGAGAAGCTGTGCTTTCTGTAGGTGTTGGGGAGGAGGCAGGGGTTGAAGCTGGTTCCATATGGACCAGACAAGTTGCATGTGGGGTGTCCAAAGTTTATGTTGGAATTGGCCAGTGGGGTAATAGTGTGATTGTGCTCTTTGTAGGCAGCCAACCAGCGATAGTGTGGCCCAGACACCTGAGCTGCTCCGACGTTACCCTCTGGAAGACCATGCAGATTTCCCTTTGCCCCCTGATGTGGTGTTTTTCTGCCAGCCGGAGGGATGCCTGAGTGTACGGCAAAAACGCATGAGCCTGAGAGATGACAACTCCTTTGTCTTCACGCTCACAGACAAGGATAGTGGTGTCATTCGCTACGGGATCTGTGTCAACTTCTATCGCTCCTTCCAGAAGCGAGTGCCCAAGGAGAAAGCAGAAGGCACTGGTGGGCATCGAGTTCGGGATGGACAGAAAACCCCCAAACCTGGGGACGCTTCCATTGCCCAAGAAGAGGTGGGCAATGAAAGTTCAGAGAGTGGCTCTTCACTACAGACACCAAGCACAGAGTCCACCCCAGATGTGAACCGGTCACCGCACAGTAAGCGTGTAGCCAGAGGCAGCCATCACTCCCGGAACAGCACCTTGACATCCCTGTGCATCATTAGTCATTACCCCTTCTTCTCCACCTTCCGTGAGTGTTTATACATCCTGAAGAGGCTAGTGGACTGCTGCAGTGAGAGGCTGCTGGGCAAGAAACTGGGGATCCCTCGAGGGGTGCAGAGGTATGTGGGGTGGAAAAGGAGAGGCCTTTCTCTGAGTCTCAGATCTGTGGGCTGCAGTTCTCTGCTTCAGCCTCTGCTCTAAGTGATTTGTATGCGCGTGTGTTTGCGGGAGTTGTGGGGGTGTTTGCTGTTTGTCTGTGCTGAGATATTTCTGTTCTAATTCAGCATTGCAAGAGGGAGGGATCTGTGGTGATTTTTGTAAAAATTCCTAGTTCTTCTTCAAGTGATGTCCCCGTGGATGCTCCACTTTAGGTGTTTGTGCGCCCCTACACTTGTAATCAAGCTTTAAAAAAGTGGGCTACAGACTCTGCCAAGTAACGGCGTTCCACAAACCATGGTGATACTGACCGCACTGGCTCCTTCCACAGTCAAAGTTATGGGACATTCTAATACTGTGCATACCATGAGACCCCAAGCGGGCTGACTCTGGTACCAACACTAAAGGGAAACAAAAATCCCATACCTTGGTACCAACGGAGCCATGGATGCCACCGACATCCTTTCCACCACAATGAGCTATTGGAATCCATGGACACAGTACTCACTGCAACACCACAAAGAACCCAGTCCACCTACGACAAGCATACAACACTCACCCTCACATTCAGTACCAGGAACATTGGGAGTATGTGGTCAAAGAGGAAGAACAGATCTCTGACCAGGAAATGGCTCAAACAGCTCATTTTTCCACATATTCCCCTGATGACATCATTATGCCACCCCTCCCAGTACAGGAGATGACTTAAAAAAATTTCAGGACTTGTGTCAGAGAGTTGCCAGTTCTATGAATATATCCCTAGAAGAGGTCCAGGAAACACAACATGAACTACTGAACATCTTACAGACAGCCACATTATCCAAGATTGCCTTGCCTATGAATAGTGCCATTATGGAACCTGTCAAAACAATTTGGCAGACCCCAGGATTGATTCCACCAACTTGCAGGAGATCTGACAAAAAAAATAGTATGTGCCAGCGAAGGGAATGGAGTTTCTATTTTCACATCCTGTACTAAATTCCCTGGTGGTGGATGCAGTCCATGAATGGGGCAGATAACACCCCAAAAATATGCCGTATGACAAGGTCTGGAAGAGGCTTGACCTCTTTGGCTATAAAGCCTATTCCTTGGCAATATTACACCTCAGAATCACCAACTACAAAGCATTGCTGTTGAAATAAGACTACAATAACTACACCAAACTCTCGGAGTTTATGGAATTTATTCCTGAAGGGAAAAAAGCACAGTTTAGGTCCCTTATTTCAGAAGAACAGCACTGAACAGCATTACATACCCCCTGAATTTAGCAGACACTACTGCAAGAGCCATAGTCACCTCTATTGTCATGAGGAGATCATCCTGGATCCATCTCTCTGGATTTCCCAGAGAAGTTTAATCAACAGTAGAAGATCTTCTGTTAGAAGGTCCAAAGCTCTTTGCCACCAAAACAGATGAGTTCCTTCACACAGTGAAGGACTCCTGGGCAGCACTGAGATCCTTGGGAATCTATACATTTAGAACCAAGAGAAGATAGGGAAAATATTACACACCACAAATGTTCCAAACCACTCACTAAACACAACATAGACAATATGAACACCAAAGCCGCAAATAGAGGCCTGCAAGGAGACGACAACCTCCACGTCTCATCAGTCAACATCCAGACAGCAAATTTGAAACCTGAGAACCTGAGAACTCCACATCTTCTAATGCTGGAACTATCTACCATCTCCTGACCATTTGGAGATCACCTGATTCCCTTTGACCCAATCTGGCAAATCATCAGATTGCCAGACAGATATTAGAGATGGACGAGAATGGATATTCCATTCCTTTTACTTCTACTCTCCTCAGCCCCCAATACCCTGCTTCCCCATCCCTCTTCCTTCTCATGTATCAAGAGGTATACCATCGCATACACTTGAGAGCAGTAGAACTAGTACCAACAAAATACAGAGGGAAGGACTTTTATTCATTGTTTCCTCACAGAAAAAAACAGGAGGGTGGAGACCCATTCTTGATCTATGACAACTCAACAAGTTCGTGGAAACTCAACACTTCAAGATAGTCACACTAGCCACCATGATTCCAGCACTAGAAACAGGGACAGGTTCTCCACCCTCAACCTCCAGGACACATACTTTTCTTATAACCATTCATCTGTCACATCGCAGGTTCCTTTGGTTTATTCTAGGCCCGGGCCACTTCCAATACAAGGTCCTACAGTTTGGCCTATCTACTGCCCCTCAAGTATTCTGACAAATTCTAGCTGTAGTGGCTGCCCTCCTATGCAGAAATGGAATCATGGTATTCCCATGATTAGACAATTACTTCATGAAAGTGTCAACTCAACAGGAAGCGTTAGACACGACCAAAGAAACGGTAGCTCTTTTTGCATGATTAGGCCTTCAAATAAATACACAAAGATCGATGCTAACACCAGTACAAGAACTGGAATTCATCGGTGCTTATCTCAGCTCACCCAAGGCCATGGCATCTCTACCACGACACCGATTCCTCACACTGAACAACTTCATCTCCACAACACTAAACCATCCTCAGATGACAGCCAGGACTTGCCTCCAACTATTGAGCCACATGACTGCAACAACCTTAATGTCAAGCATACAAGGTTACATGTGAGGAGCCTCCATGCTTGGCTCTGCACTACCTCCTTCCCATGACAGCACAGCGTGAACAAATGCCTTGCAATGCTAGACAAGATAAAAACTATGTACTCTGGTGGATACAACCAGACAATATCTGCTTTGGGGTGCCCATCATACAGTACTCCCCAATGATGACCGTCACAATGGATGCGTCGCTCCTAGGTTGGGGAGCACATCTAGACGCATACTCTACCCAGAGTCACTGGTCACCAACAGAATCCCCACGTCACATAAATCTGCAGGAATTACGAGCTGTTCTCAACGCGTTCTCCCACTTCCTCATAGTCAAGAACAAGATTATACAAATCCTCAGACAATGTAGCATGCATGTTCTACATAAACAGGCAAGGAGGTGCACGTTCAGACTCCCTGTGCATGGAAGCCATACTGCTATGGACCTGGTGCATTGCAATACAACATCTATATCACAGCATCATACCTCCCTGAAAGTCAAAACATCACAGCAGATGCACTAAGCAGGATTTTTTCTTAAAACCACAAGTGTGACTTGACACATGAGTGCTATACTACATATTCAAGCAATGGGGATTCCCAACCATGGACTGCACACAATGCCAAATGTCCCCAGTTTTGCTCCAAAGTGGGACTGGGCTGTATTTCCCTGGGCAATGCCTTCCTTATAAAATGGAATGCTCCCCTCTTATATGCCTTCCCTCCCATTCCCCTCCTTGTGCAAGTGCTTCACAAAATCAGACTAGAACAGGCCACAGAAATTCTGATTGCTCCCACATGGCCTCGACAAACATAGTTCCCATATCTTCTCAAAATATTAGTGTGTTGACGATGTACCCTTCCTCTTCTACCTTGTCTCCTTTCCCAGGACACAGGTCAAATCATTCACCCAAACCTAGAAACTCTCCATCTTAAGGCGAAGTTACTCCCTGGTTACGAGGACCTGAAATAGCCTGCTCAGTACAGAATGTCTTATTACATAGTCATAGAGCAACTACCCAACATATACACCTATACAAATGGAGATGATTTAATAACTGGTGCCAGAACAAAGAGATCACACCGCCTTTTGCTCCCCTGTCCCTGATGTTGGACTTCTTACTAGAATTTAAGAAATCAAATCTCTCCATGAGCTTAATCAGGGTACACATTTTATTTATTAAACATTTCACCACAATGTGGACGATCCATCAGTTTTTGCACACCCAATCACCAGAAGGTTACTTAAAGGCTTCAACAACACTTACCCAGAGGTAAGAACACCCACCCCATCATGGGACCTCAACTTAGATCTTTGAGGTATCACCAGACTCCTGTTTGAACCTTTGGCAACTTGCTTCCTCCTCCACCTTTCAGTGAAAGTAGCCTTTCTCATTGCAATCACATCAGCCAGACAGGTTGGAGCATTGGGAGCCCTCATGGTAAACCCACCCTACACAATCTTCTTTAAAGATAAAGTTACCCTAAGATTGCATCCTAAACTTTTACCTAAGCTTTTACCTAAGAGTGCCTCCTCATTTCACCTCAATAAACCCATCCATCTACCAACATTCTACCCTAAACTAGAATGGATACTTCATACATTAGACATCTGCAGGATGCTGGCATTTTATATAGACAGAATAAAATCATTTTGCAAATCTACAAAACTGTTCCTATTAATCACTGAACGCTCAAAAGAAGATGCTGTATCTAGCCAGAGGCTTTCCAAATGGATTTCTGACTGTATCAAATTATGCTATCATCAGTACAAGCTACAACCCCCTAAATGGGTTCCTACACATTTCACTAGGGCAGTAGCAACTGTGATCGCATTCCTCCACAACATCCCCATTGAGGATATCTGTAAAGCTGCAACTTGGGCCTGAACCCATACATTTGCACAACACTATGCACTAGAACAACATGCGGGTTCTGATGCACTATTTAGACATACCATATTATCTGCCATAACTTCAACTCCAAAGCCCCCTCCGTCCCCTGGAGGGCACTACTCTGAAGTCATCTAAAGTGGAGAACCCATTGGGACATCACTCTAAGAAGAGAAGTTTACTCATCTTGTGCAGTAACTGAGGTTCTTCGAGATGTGGGTGCTCCACTACCCTCCCTCCTCCCCTCTACTTCAGAGTTTTCACGCTAATAGCCGTGCAATAGAGAAGGAACAGAGTGGGAGGTTGGTCACACAACGCCAGATAACTGCCTAAAGTAGTGTGAGATGAGCACCGCACATGTGCAACCTGAGTGGGGCACTGCTACTACAGATCTCTGATTATGAGCACAGGTGCTCACAGACACCTAAAGTGGAGCACCCAGAAGGGGACACATCTTGAAGAACCTCAATTACTGCACAAGGTGAGTAACCTTCTCTTGTCTAATTCAATACCTGGATTTTATTTTAAACTGTAATGCATCTACATTAAATAGAGGTAGTGCCCTGCAAATAACTCGATCTAAACCTGATCTGTTCTTTCTAAATCTAGACATTGATACCGTGGTCATCACTCTGGCATCTGAGTGCCATGCTGATGCACACCATGACTGATATCATTTTGACCACAGAGGTTGCAGAGACAGAAATTAGAATCATAGGCAGAAAATAATGCAATGAATTTCAAATCAGGGAAAAATGTAGCTAATGCATCTGAGGAAGAATAATCTGAAATAAACGCTAAATGGGAGGGAGAAACCTCAGAAGCAGGAATGGCTAAGAGGGACCAAGGGGTAATTCGTTGCAGTAAATGAGACATGAACTTACAATGTGAAATGGTAGCCAAAAATCCGAGTTATATGGGATACGTACATAAAAGTGTATCACACTCTGGAGCAGGGAAGGGATAGTACCTCTTTTTACAGCTGTAGTATGATTACACCTGGATTATTATGTTCACTGTGAAAGGTAGAACAATAGGGAACAATCCTGTCCTGAGTGTAGGGACACATGCTGGGTGATATTCTTTCTTACCTCTAATTTCTAATTCTATAAATACCTTGCTAGTGGCCTCAGGCTTGACCTCATGTGTGGGGATGGAATATGCTGTACCTGCCCTCAGGACAATATCCTGCTAGTAATGTTACACCTTAAATCTCCTCAAGTGCCATGCATAGTCAGTGGATTTGCCACCCAAATTCCCATGTCAGAATTATTCCTGGTGACAATGTCAGAGGCAGAACAAAACTAGTTGGATTTTCAGGTGGAAATTTGTGGCTCTTGCATTTACCCTTTGGTCTGATAGACACTGAGACAGAATAAAGCTGGAAACTTCTCTGATTATATCTGCACTTTAGAGAGAGAAATAATTTCTGGTGCTGGCCTGGTGGAGGGTGGGAGCTGGAAGGTTCCATGTTGGTTGGGTATGGCCATTCAGGTTAAGAGAAGCTGAGCAGCAGATGGGGGGGGGGGAAAGTGGGGTGGGGTGGGGAGGGGAGGGAATGGACAGGAAGTGAAGGGAGTGTATGGAGAACAAATATTTAATAATGGTTCTTCAGTCAAGCAGAGAAAGGTATAACACAATCCAGTGGTTGGAAGTTGAAGCTAGACAAATTCAGACTGGAAATAAAGTGTACATTTTTAACAATTGAAAGTAATTAACCACTGGAACAATTTACCAAGGATCGTGGTGGATTCTTCAGCACTGACAATTTGTAAATCAAGATTAGATTTTTTTTAAGCTATGTTTTAGGAATTATTTTGCGGAAATTTTGTGGCCTATCTCATACAGGAGGTCAGGCTAGATGATCACTATGGTCCCTTCTGGCATTAAGAATCTATGAAGGTATGTAATGGCCAGGGGCTTGGGCTGTAAAGCTGAGTGTGCAGCATCCAGGAAGTTTAAGATGCAGGATTTTATTATCATAGGACTTGGAAGCCCTAAACAGGAAGAAGAGAGAGTTCTGTTGTGAAGGCTGCATGAGAGAGAGCTGTCTGCCTCTCACACTGAAAGAGTGTGGTGAGGAAACAATCTGATGTCCTGTGTACTGGGAATGGCTGGAGAGTAAAAGAGAAGATAAAATTGTTGCTAAAACCAAAGCTGTGTTACCTATCCATCAGAATACTCTTGAATTGAAAATTCTGTCTGCTTTTTGATTCCCCCATCTTGTCCTTATTTGTCTTCCTAGGTAAATCCTCAGGAGCCAACTTCTTAAAGAATAAGGGTATATGCTGGAAATAGTTACTTGGCCTAGCCTCTAACTTGGGGCTGTACCACTTCAGTGGAATCTGTGTATAGTAACTAAAGGGGGGAGACCTTCGGCTCTCCAAGTGGGAATGATGCTTGATCACTTTGCCAGATTAGAGTATTGTAGAAGGGCTTGAGGATGAGCTTATTCTCCTTACTGGCCATCCATTTCCCTAAAATGCCAAGAACTTTGCAGGCTACCTAGAGAAATTAGTATTCCCATCAATGAAATGCAGCCATCTCTTCTGTGGGACACTTTAGCTGTTTAATAGGTCACAGCAACATTGCTCAACAATTTAGGACAGAAAATGGGGAAAAAAGAATATTATATCAAATAGACATTGAGTGAAGTACAATGCAATTACCACAATTGGAATTTGGGCAGAATGACAGGATCCCCATATTCTTCTGAAAAATGCATTGGGATTTTTAACTGTTTGGGCTCTGGTTTTGTTCCCTCCAGCAGCACAGAGCTTTATAACATCATGATAGGACATTGGTTCATTGTAATCTCAGGGAGAGTGCCACCTACTGAATCCTACTCTGGGGATTCTTTGGAGGTCTGGATCCTACTTAGCTAACAAGATCTGATGAGGTCCCAGCCTAAAGTGGTATATATATGACTGGTCTCACCACAGGAAGATTTATGTTCCTAGTGTCTTTGTTTTAACAGAGTACATTAAAACCCTACTATTTCTTCCCTTCCTTGGCTGGACAGTGGGGACTGTGTAAAACTGTTTTATGCTGCCTTCTAGTCTTTGGGTAATCTGGCCTTCCATGGAGGAGTCTTGCAAGATTCTGAGTTGAGCAGCTGCAGAATGAGTCTATGGGATTGTGCTAACCTTGTCGTTCTGTCACAGGGATACCATGTGGCGGATTTTCACAGGTGCTGTCCTAGTGGAAGAGAAATCCAGTGCACTGTTACATGACCTGCGTGAGATAGAGGCCTGGATTTATCGCCTGCTCCGCTCACCTGTGCCTATTGCAGGCCAGAAGCGAGTGGATGTGGAAGTCTTACCACATGAGTTGCAACCAGCCTTGACATTTGCCCTCCCTGACCCATCCCGCTTCTCGTTGGTGGATTTCCCTTTGCATCTGCCCTTGGAACTTTTGGGAGTGGATGCCTGTTTGCAGGTGCTGTCCTGCATACTTCTGGAGCACAAGGTGAGAGGGAGCACATGTTTGTTTTGGTTGATCAGTCTATGGCTACTAACCAGTACAAAACCAAAGCCAATTAGAAATCTATGTTGGTGGATAGGACTTATGTCCTTCTGCAGTTTCAGGGAACAGTTTGTATGTGAGAGGCCCCACTTGAGGTTCCAGTCTGGGAGGGTCTTGCTCTCTGTACAGAAGTGTGTTCAGAGATTTGTTTGTGGAAAGACTTTTGCTGATGCAGGGTCATCCCATCTCATAAAAGCCAAGTCACATGGAGGCAGAGAAAGGCTCCACATAACCTGGTGGAAGGATCAGGGGAGGGAGAGGTTTACTTTGGAGCCGGAGCTCCTTTGAGGGAATTGGATAAATGATGGATGTGGTGCTAACATGAGTTTTCTTGTCCATAGGTGGTGCTGCAGTCCCGAGACTATAATGCTCTCTCCATGTCCGTGATGGCATTTGTGGCTATGATCTATCCACTAGAGTACATGTTCCCAGTGATCCCATTGCTCCCCACCTGTATGGCTTCTGCAGAACAGGTTTGTTATGTTATCAGCCCCTCATCAGCTGCAACTTCAGCTCTCTCCTGCATTCTTCTTTTGTAAGAATTCTGTCTAGTGTTGGGTGACCTGGTGTTTTCGGGAATAAAAGACCCCATCTCCGAGTAATTGGTGTCAATCTGCTATAAGTCAGTAGCAACCTGATATTATTTTGATCCCTTCATTCAGTCTAATCACTGTAGGTGTGAGAGTCTCCTCCTCCTCAGCTCCTGCTACCAGGAACAACTTCCTGTATCTCTGCATAGTTTTTCAGTGTAGATTTAAAAGTATTTTTTCTTCATTGCCTGTGTTACCTTAGAGACACCATTAGCTGGAAACTGAATCTGTTTTTTAAAAAATGGCTTTATTTCCAAAGCAGTTGAATCTGCACCTTCAACCAATACAACCTTAATTCAGACATGCATTTGTGGTGTGTCTGAGACTTGTTCCCTGTCTGGCTTGGGCTCTGCTGTGAACTTTTTCCTTGCTGGGCCTGTGAATAGAGCAGCAAACTGTTGGGTTTCTGTTACACCATTTTCCCTTCCCAGGAGTCTGGTTACTTCTCCAAAGGAAAGCTCCTTCTTTCTGGATGGTTGCTGATAAAATTGCTTTCTTTCTCCAGGAGCTTTGGGTTTTTGCCTCTTTGTGTCCCTCCATTGGACTCTGTGAGAGCTGTGGGATGGATGTCTCCTGTGATAACTGGCTAGTATCGTGTGTGTTGTCCCCTCTCCTGTAGCTGGATTGTAGACAATGTATTTAGGAGGGAAGGTGTGAGCGTTACCAGAACAGATCTCTCCCTTATTCTTTCCCTTTTTCTTCTCCAGTTACTATTGGCCCCCACACCCTACATCATTGGAGTCCCAGCCAGCTTCTTCCTTTACAAACTAGACTTTAAAATGCCTGATGATGTGTGGCTTGTTGACCTGGACACCAATAAGGTAAGTGATCCATACTCAGGAACCTTTGGTTTTGATGACAGGGCATGGTTTAGTGGATTTAGTGGTTTAATGCCCATGGTGGATTTGATGAATGTGGTGCACATGCTCAAGTGCATACACAACTGCGGTCATGCTGCTTTCTGCTTCTGGTGCCCCAGTACTTTGTCTTGAGGTCTCCTTTCCCACATCCTTCCTACTATTTCAGTTGAAAATAATTTTTAATAGAATTAATTTTTTTCTTAAATCATTATAACAGAAATAATGTAGCTTAACAGTTAGGGCAAATTTAACCCTATCAGTCTGTTTGCCCTGTGAGAAACTGCAGAGAGAGAATAAATCCCCATAGGAGTTATAAAACCACATTGTCTACCTGGCAGACATGACCACGTTTTTACAGCCTGCCTTCAATTTGGAGGGGAGAGAAATTAGATCTGGTTAGAGTCTTCCAACAGCATCTGGTGTGATAATTCAAAGAGGACCATGTATGCAACACTACATCGTGGCACCAACAATTCTGCTCAATGGGAAACATGTATCATCCTCTAATAAACTGGGATTTTGAAGGGTGAGAGTGTGTTGAGAAAAGTTTGAATTTTCTATTTTAAAGGGTAAAGTAATTTCTCCATAACCTCAAGGGAGTGAAAATCCAAGTGCTGATCCCATCTAAAGCTAGGTCTATACTGATGGCGGCAAATTCGCCACTGTCTGATTGATTTCTCTGGATCGACTGAGCAGTCAGTAAAGACCCGCTCAGTCGATCCAGAAATCGATCTATGAAAGTGATCGATACCTCAGAAAGTGGCACAGCACAGTATGGATGCCGCGCAGAACAGAAGCAGTGAAGTCGACGTGAGTTATGCAAGTTTTTTACATCACTTGCGTATCTCCCGTCGCCTGCTGCTGAATCTCGGAGGTAAGTATAGACCAGCCCTAAGTCATCTTCAGCCTTTGTTCTTCAGTCCCTATCATGTCTCAGAGAGCCAGGACTCTGCTCTGGGAGTGGTTACCGGTACTATCGGGAATTATTTTGCTATTTAATTCCAGGTGATTGCTCCCACGAATGCAGAGTCTTTGCCAGTCCTGCCGGAGCCAGAGGCATTAGAGCTTAAAAAACACCTGAAACAGGTAAGTGGCCGCTCCAGGAGTCTGGTGAGGAGTGGGTGTCAGATCAGGTAGACTGCCTCAACTCAGCAGGTGCTGGTGGATTATTGAAATCTTGGGTCCCTGGTCTATGTGAGAGAGGAGCTGTGCAGATCATTGGGTCTAGCATAGAACATACTATAAAGGGCCTTTTGGCACTTGGATACCATGGTGACAGACACTTGAGATTGACCTTGGATAGAGAAAGCAGGAGAGCTAGAAGATCCCTCTTGTTCAGGCAACTGCCTCTCAGGCTGGGTCCACACTAACGGCGGCAAATTAACCACTGTCATTTCAATGTCTCTGGATTGACTGAGCGGTCTGTGTAGAGCCACTCAGTCGATCCAGAAATCGACGCAGGAAAACCACCCCGGTAAGTGGCGTAGTGCTGCATCGACACTGTTCCCATCAGGCGCAGCGCAGTGTGGACAGCATGCGGAAGAGATGCAGCAAAGTCGATAGGAGATATGCAAGTGATTTATGTCACTTGCATATCTCCCGTCGACTGCCACCGAATCCGGAAGGTAAGTGTAGACCGGGCCACAGTCAGCTAACCACCTGGCCTGGGAAGGCCTCCTGGTCTGAGTGTGGCAGTGGACTCTCATCATGGGCAACTGAGTAACAAAGCTGCAGGGACATAATTTCTTGAGACCCATAGGCCATACGGTTCCTTCCCTAACAGCGCTGCATCCAGACTGACCCAACCCTGAGGCTATCCTCTTGTCTGTAAATCTCCCCAGAGGTCTTCATTTTCTTCAGTTGTTTTTCCATTTGCTATCTCTTTTTTTTCTTTTCTTTCTCCCTGCTTTGCTGAGGGAAGTGTGGGGCTGGAAATTCCTCATTTTGACCGTTTAAGATTCCTGTTTCTTCAGAGTGCCTTTCCGGAGGATTTCTGGTATGCTCCTGCCCCTCCTCCCAGGTTAGAGCACCTGAATAGCACCATTGCAGGCTTGTAGAGCAGCTAGTCTTGGAACCTATATGGGGAGAGACAATTCTTGGTTTAGTCCTAAATGGAGCACAGGCTCTGTTCCAGGAAGTGAATATAGCAGAACCACTTGGTAATAGTGACCATAATATAATAAATTTAACAGCTTTGTGAGGGGACAAAATACCAAAGAAGCCCACCACAGTAACATTTAACTTCAGAAATGGGAGCTACACAAAACTAAGGAAGCAAGTTATATGGAAATTAAAAGGAACAATCACAACAGTGAAATGCCTGCAAGCTGCATGGAAATATTTTGAAAACACCATAATAGAGGCTCAGGTTAAATGTATACCCCAAATTAAAAAGAATAATAAGGGGACAAAAAAATCGCATCATGACTTAACAACAGAGTAAAAGAAGCGGTTAGGGGCTAAAAGGCATACTTTAAAAATTGGAAGTCAGATCCTACTGAGGAAAATAGAAAGGAGAATAAACTCTAGCAAGTCAAGTGTAAAAGTATAAATATGCAGGCCAAAAAAGAATTTCCACATCTGAGCCATTCTTTTTAGGTGATACCTTTGACATGTCAGCAGAGGATGTTTTGAAACACATTGATAAATTAAACAGTAATCGGTCACCAGGACCAGATGGTATTCACCCAAGAGTTTTGAAGGAACTCAAATGAGAAATTGCAGAACTATTAATTGTGATATGTAACCTATCACTTAAATCATCTTCTTCTGTACCAACTAACTGGAGGATAACTAATGTGACACCAATTTTTAAAAAAGGCTCTAGAGGCTACCCTGGCAATTACAGGCTAGGAAGCCTAACTTCAGTACCAAGGAAAATCGGTTGAAATTATAGTGCAGAACAAAATTATTAGAGACACATAGATGAACATGATTTGTTGGGGAAGAGTCAACATGTATTTTGTAAAGGGAAATCATGCCTCACTAATGTATTAGAATTCTTTGGGGGGCGGGGATGGGGACATGTGGACAAGGATGATCCAGTGTACTTGGACTTTCAGAAAGCCTTTGACAAGTTCCCTTACCAAAGCCTCTTAAGCAAAGTAAGCAGTCATGGGATAAGAGGGAAAGCCCTCTCATGGATCAGTAACTGGTTAAAAGACAGGAAATAAAGGGTAGGAATAAATGGTCAGTTTTCAGAATTGAGAGAAGTAAAGAGTGGTGTCCCCCAAGGACCTGTACTGGGACCATATTCATATATATTCAACATATTCATAACCAATCTGGAAAAAGTAGTAAACAGTGCAGTGGCAACATTTGCAGATGATTCAACAGTAAGTCCAATGCAGATGATTGTGAAGAGTGACAGGTATCTCACAAAACTGGGTGACTGGGCAACAAAATGGCAGATGAAATTCAGTACTGATAAATGTAAAGTAATGCACACTGGAAAACATAATCCCAACTATGCATACAATATGACGGTGTCTAAATTAGCTGTTACCACTCAAGAAAGAGATGTTGGAGTCATTGCGGATAGCTCTCTGAAAATATCCACTCAATGTGCAATGGTACTCAAAAAAGCTAACAGAATGGTAGGAAACATTAGGAAAGGGGTATATAGCTAAGACAGAAAATATCACAGTGTTACTATATAAACCCATGGTATGCCTGTATCAGGAAAACTGCATGCAGTTCTGGTTGCCACATCTCAAAAATAATATATTAGAAATGGAGAAAGTACCAAGAAGGGCAACAAAAATGATGGTTATGGAACAATTCCATATAAGGAGAGATTTAAAAGATTGGGGCTGTTCATCTTAGAAAAGAGACAGTTGAGGGGGGGATATGATAGAGGTCTATAAAATCATAAATAGTGAGGAGAAATTGAATAAGGAAGTGTTATTTACCCCTTCACATAACAAAAGCCAGGGCATCACTGAGGTAAAATTCATAGGCAGCAGATTTAAAACAAACAAAAGTCAGTACTTTTTCACACAGTGCACAGTCAACCTGTGGAACTTGTTGCTAGGGGATGTTGTGAAGCTCAAAAATATAACAGGATTCAGAAGAGAATGAGATAAGTTCATGGAGGATAGGTCCATGAATGATTGTTAGCCAGGATGATCAGGGCTGGAAACCCATGCTCTGGGTGTCCCTAGGTCTCTAACTGCCAGATGCTGGCACTGGATGACATGAGAGATGGATCACACCTGTTCTGGTCATTCCCTTTGAAACAGCTGGCATTGGCCACTGTTGCAAGACAGGAAAATGGACCATTGGTCTGACCCCAGTATGGTCATTCTGATGTTCTTATGTAATAACAATTGCTTAAGATGGCATGTACACTGCAAAGAAAAACCCTCAGCACTAAATGTCGGAGCCCTGGTCAGTTGACTTGGGCTCAAGGGGCTTGGGCTGTGGGGCTAAAAATAACATTGTAGGTGTTCCCATTTGGGCGGGAGCCTGGGATCTAAAACCCTCCCGCCTCTCTGGGTTTCAGAGCTTGGACTCCAGCCTGAACAGGAGCATCTGCACTGCTATTTTTAGTTCTGCAGCCCAAGCTCCAGTCAGTAGACCTCTGTTCTGAGACTGTGCACTGCAGGTTTTTCTTTGCAGTAGCCATAGAAAATGAGTTCTCAGAAACTGCTTGCTTCACATCTCTATTAGATTAGTGAGTGGGTGGGGGAAAAAGAGAGAGATCCCTGGGAACTTTACAGATTCAGGGAGTACACTTGGCCAGTAGACGGATCCTTTAAGACATGCTTTAGTCGTTTTGAAGCCAATTTCTATCTTTTGCTTCAGTTGGGGGTCTAGTTGGCACCCCACATCTTGTCTTCACCAATGTAGAAGCTCCAGGCCTCTCCTTGGTGCACACAATGTGGGCTTTGGACTTGACTCCAATCTCTCTCTTTCTCTCTCACCCTCTGATCATCTTTTCCCTCTGTTTCCATAACTGATGTGCCAGTGCTGCTTCTCAGGTCCTGTTAAGCCATTAATCAGCTTGGGTCAGGGTTGGCTGATCCTGTCAAGCAGATTTTCTCTCTTTATTTCTGTTTTCCTCCTCCAGTATACTGCAAACAGTACCTAAAGCTAAAATGTGTTGGTGAGGGCTGCTATTTCTGCCTCTATAGAACAATTTGTGTAACCTTTTGACCCCAGATGCCCTGCTGCTATCACTGGAAACTGATCCTGCAGTGAAAACTACCCCAAGATTTTTTTTTCCCTGCAGTTTAAGGGTCTGTTCAGCAAAATTCCCAAACATTGGTCAGAGGTTGAACATTTAGTAGAACAGAATGTGATATTCCTTTGGCAACTTTTATCCAAGAATCCCAAAGCAATCAGTCAAGCTCAGAACATACCTCATCACTGAAATGTAGCCACCGGGGAAGGAGAAGGGTGATTACTAGGTGGCATACAGCAATGTGGAGAGGAGAAACTTGGGCCAAGGACACAGAGGTTAACACTTAACCCTTACATAGAAAGCTATCTGGTCATTAATATCCATGCAGAGCAGCCAAGACCTTGGATTTTAAAGTCTAATTGGAAAAATCTCTCTTGGCAACCAGGGCGCCTGGAATGCTATCACCTTCTGGGAAGGAGGAGGGCCTAGTGGGCAGCAGATGTGTGGGGTTGGAGCATGCTGGCTTCTTTCAGGAATTGCACTGATTTGTGGTCCCGTTTATTTCCTTTCTCATCTGTGATATTTGCTAGTAATAGTGTTTTTTTTTCCCATCTGTCTGTGGTCATGTGTTCGTCTTGGCTCTGATTGGCTGCTGATGTTGTCATGTGATCTTCCATCTTGCCTCCAGTGTCTGGTTAGCATGACTGCAATCACTCAGCAACAGCTGCTCACGCCTGACAACAAGGTTCTTTATTTTACTCTTTTCCCCCTTGACTTTCCATGTTTCTTCTTCTGTGCTTTACTTATTGACTTTTGGAAGGGAGGCTAGAGAAGGAGACTCAAGGAGCAGGAGGAGAAATAGGGGAGATTTGAGACCAATCTGATTGTAAGACTAGGAAGTTAGACCTTTACTACTTCATGTGCATTTTCAAGAAGATGCTATCAGGGCTTGGGATAACACTATATCTATAGAAAGGCATAGAGCTCACCAGGTGAGAAGCTTGGAATTGCAGGTTTATGTAGGTGTGACTGTGGAGTTATCCACTCACTGTCCAAGATTTATGGACTCCCCTGGCTAACAGCCCAGATGCTGATTGGGTCCAGGGAGTGTATTTCTGACTGCTGGAGATATGAATCAATCTCCAACAAACTGCTGGGATCCAGAATGCAGCACACCCCGAACCTGGCAGGTTTTGGATTATTGAAAGTATCTATTTTCACTTTTATCAGCCATTCAGAAATCTGACCCTGTGTGCTGTTCCCAGGACTGAGTCATCACTGAAGAGGTTGCTGTGGCAATCCAGCAAATACAGGGCCAGGAGCCCAACACAAGGATTTCTTTCTTGGCTGAGTGGGGGGCAGAGAATGGTGTTGACGTATTCCAGAGAGCAAACTAGAACCTGGCACAAGGGCTGTGATTGCTCAGGAGTCAAGGCAGCTCTACTTTTGATATTCTTGCCTGAATAATGGTTTCTTGCTGACTGTACATGTGACCTGTTGCTTCTCAGGCCTTGGCCAGCATGAGTCTGAATACCCAGCCCATTCTTAATCTAGAGAAGTTCCATGAGGGACAGGAGATCCCACTGCTCATGGGGAGACCTCAGAATGGCCTACAGTCCACCCCTTCCACGGAATTCAACCCCCTGATCTATGGCAATGATGTGGACTCTGTGGATGTGGCCACCAGGTGAGACTGACCAGGCACCAACGTGCCGAATCTCCATAGGGTTCGCACTTGGGAAGGAAGTGCAGGGATTTCTGAAGATGCCATATTATACGCCAGACTGTATCTCTGTCCTTTAGATAAACACTGAATGTTAGCTGGAAGAAAAATTCTCTTGAAATAAAAATGTCAAGGCAATGGTTACCATGTTTGTGTCAGGGGCCCACTGATGATGATGTACAACATGAGGGCAAAGGCTGGATGGCTGAGAATGAATTTATAGAAATGGAAATTACCACATCGAAGGGGGGAGCAAAACTGAAAGGGCTGAAGCTGAGGGGACTGGCTAGTCTCCATCCCAGAACATTGAAAGACCATGAAATTGCTAGTTTGGTAGCAAGGGTTTTTAATAAATCTATCAAATGAGGGTGGTACCCTGTGACAACAGAATACCAAACGTAGTATCTAAATTTAAGAAAGTGAAGTAAAGTGATCCAGACAACTTCAGACCCATTGATTTGTCCTCAATAGTATGTAAGGCTTTAGAACAAATTTTGATGGAATTAAAGACATGGAGTTAAATGAAAAATGGGATAAAATGCCACATGGGTTGACCAAAAGTAGATCATGCCAGGCTAATCTGATGTCTTTCTTTTGTTAAGATAACTGATTTTTTTAAACAAGAGAAATGCAGTGGATCTAATCCATCTGGACTTCAGTAAAGCATTTGACAGGGTACCATATGGGAAATTATTAGTGAATTTGGAGAGGTGGGGATTAGTTCAAGAATTGTAAGATGGGTAAGGAATTGGCTAAATGGGAGACAACTACAAGTTGTACTGAAAGGGGAACTGTCGGGCTGGAGTGAGGTTACTAGTGGAGGTCCTCAGGCTTTGGGACCAATGTTATTTAATATTTTCATTAATAACCTTGGCATAAAAAGTAGGAATGTGCTAATGAAATTTGCTGATGACACAAAGCTGGGAGGTATTCTCACTATAGTGGAGGATTGGAATATTACACAAGAAAAATAGGATGACCTTGGGTACTGGAGTAATAGAAATGGAATGGAAATTTAATAGTACAGAATGTAAGGTTGTGCTCTTAGGGGCTAATAATAAGAATTTATGCTATCAGCTAGGGGCTTATCAGTTAGAAATGACTGAGAAGGAAGAAATGGGTGTACTAGTCAATTGTAGGATGACTGAGACACTGAAGTGATGCGTCCAGGAAAAAGGCAAATGCGATCCTATGATGTATTGGGTGGGGTATTTCCAACAGAGATAAAGTAGTATTAATACTATTATACGAGACACTGGTAAGACTCATCTGGAATACTGTGTACTGATCTGGCCACCCGTGTTCAAGAAAGATGAATTCAAACTGGAACGGGTGTAGAAAAGGGCTGTTACATTCTCCATTCCCTTGATCCTCCTATCTCACCAGAGGAGACTAAAAGAGCTTGGCTTGTTTAGCCTAGTAAAATGAAGGCTGAGAGGGGATTATTCTCTATAAATACATAGGAATGGTGGTGGGAGTGGTAAAACACCAGGGAGGGAGAACAGCTATTTAAGCTAAAGGGAAACATTGACACAAAAACAAATTGGTATAAATTGGCCATAAATGAATCAATGCCGGAAATTTTCAGGAAGGTTTCTAACTATCAGAGATGGGTAAGTTCTAGAATAGCTCGAGAGGAGCAGTGAGGACAAACAATGTAACTAGATTTAAGAAAGAGCTAGATAAATTTATGAATGGTGTTGTATGACAGGGTTGGCTGTGTTATCCGGGACCTGGACCTTTCCAGCTCTATGTTCCTATGAAGGCTGAATATAATGGACACTTTTTGTGGGTGTCTCACTGTGACACCGACTTGTGTTCATTTCCTGTATTTTCCCTCAGGTCAGCTGTCCTCCCTGGGTCTCAGCAGCTTAACAGTGTGAGTTCAGTTTAAGTCACACTCCTGTGTATGAGCTGATTCCCACACAGTCATATTCACTGTAAGAAATGTAACTCTCAGAAACCTGTCATCTTAATAGCAGCTCTACTGACTGGTATAAGGGATGATCAGCCATGAAGGGCTTCTTTGCTAGAAGTAATTGGTTGGGCTGGCAAACCTTGTGTGAGTTGGGTGTACAAAGGACCTTGCTGTGAAAGAAAGGAAATTTAAAACAGAGCAGTTTCTTGAGAGAACCCCTTTTCCCAGTGGGAGTCACAAATGTTCCCATTGTATCACCCTTCCCTTTGGGAAACACTCCTGGGAGGAAATGTTGCCTGTTGTGTAACATTTAAAGGCCCTGTCTGTCCTCTCCCTTTTGAGGTTCCATGTCTGCATCTAATATATTACCATCTATTTCCTTCTTAGGGTTGCTATGGTGAGATTCTTCAACTCGCCAAATGTTTTGCAGGGTTTCCAGATGCACACCCGCACCCTTCGCCTCTTTCCCCGGCCTGTGGTGGCCTTTCAGGCCAATTCCTTTCTTGCATCTAGGCCAAAGCAGACGCCCTTTGCAGACAAGCTGTCCAGGACACAGGCAGTGGAATACTTCGGAGAGTGGTCACTCAACCCAACTAACTATGCTTTTCAAAGGATCCACAACAGTAAGTTCTGGTCCTGCCTTTCCCCTCAGCCTGTCTAATGTATAAGCTTCTAACATAGACACTGCTGGGAAGGAAGTTGGCTAGTCAACACACTATTCAAGCAGTGGATCCCATTCTTGCTGTGGAAGGGACCTTCTTTTCTAGGAAGGCTCCATGAAATGAGTCTTGAACTGAAACCTCCTTGTCCCAGTTGATTGTGGATTTCTGTCACTGTTACCTCTCTCTGTTGTTTGTTTCACCTATTTGTGTCTTGTCTGTCTGCAGACTGTAAGCTCCTCAGGACAAAGAGACTCTGTTCCCTTGTGGTTTTATAGTGCCTAGCACAATGTGGCTCTCTTGGTGCTGCCTTAATACAAATAACTAAGTTCAATTAATTCTCCTTTTTCCTGTTTTCTTTGTAGATATGTTCGACCCAGCCCTGATTGGTGACAAACCAAAATGGTACGCTCACCAGCTGCAACCAATCCACTACCGTGTCTATGATAGCAATTCCCAGCTGGCTGAGGCACTGAGTGTCCCCATAGAGAAGGAAATAGATTCTGATCCTACTGATGACAGGTTGGTGGGGAGTATGATGCTATTCAGCTGCTAACTCAAGGTCATTTACAGCTAAGCAGCTGTAACTGTTCTGGTCATCTCTTGCTTTGCTGTTGCAACCTGTTTCTCTAACCACACCTTGTCTCTTCAGTCTATAAAAAGCACTGCTGCTAAAATAAGTTTTTTTTCCTCACTCCTCTGTCTGTGTCACAGCTGCCTCAAATCCCTTCACTAGCTCTCATAAACATTTCATCTTCACCTTCAAGCCTTTCCTTAACATTACTCTGCCTTTGCCTCTGGTTCACCCTACTCCCTTTGGTCCACTTGGATTTCTTTACTCCCTTCTGCCATGCTCCTCTCTTTGCTTTCTTCCATGCTGCCCTTTGCCCGTGTATTACCGTTTCTCCCTTATTGCAACAAGCATTCCCCCCTTTCTTTCAAATCTCTCCTTAAAACACACAGCTACATGAAATGCTGCTTCAGTGTTAATTTATCATCTGAGAAGAGCTATTCATGAATTTAATAAAACAAATAACTGCAGCCCTTCTGAGTGGTAATTCTATCGCAGCCCCTAGAGCTGTGCCTCTGCTCTGTTGTTTTTTGTTTGTCTCTCAACTTGCAAGCTCTTCAGAGCAGGAACGTGTCTGTTCTCTATGTTCTGTACAGCACGAAGCACACTAATGGGAGTGGTCTATCATTAGCCTAGCAAGGAGGGGCTTTCTGATTCCCTCATTCTTTCCCCTTCCCCTCCTCTCTCCTGAGAGCTCAAACACTACTTCATGGCTACAAGTGCTCAGTTCAGTACACTTTGGTTAAGGGCCTGTGAGTTGCTCTTCACATCTTCTCTTCACCTATCCCAGAATTGTTAAATGTGCTCTAACTCTTTTAAAGATTAGCTCCATACTGCTATGGCCCATTCAGCAGGATCACTGCAGCATGAGGTGTGGAGAGGGCCATAGAGCAGTGCTGATGATCCATACTTTGTAGCATCCAGCTCCTGTGTTGCTGTTTGGCTGCTTCTCATCTGTCTCTCTTATATCCTAGTGGTAGTGACAGCGTGGATTATGATGACTCAAGCTCTTCCTACTCCTCTCTTGGTGACTTTGTCAGCGAGATGATGAAATGTAACATTAATGGCGATACCCCAAGTGAGTAACTTCCTGAACTGCTCTTTCATTAGATTAGGTCTGTATGGGTCTTCCATCCCCATTCACCTGGACTTTGAAAGAGTTGCCTCTTCTGAGCCTTTCATTCAGAGCGAGAGGCAGGTCAATTATGGTTTGCCCTTACGTAGAAGAGAGATACTAAGCCTATTCTGCTGCAACCTGGGACAGTCAGAGGAAGAAACTTTCTCCTTTCTGGAAACACCACTCTCCAGATATCTTTGGGGGAGAGGAATGAACTGAATTTAGTATTGGTGATGGGAGCTAGTTTGACAGCCTTGAAAACTACAGTGCTCTATCCACAAAAGAGGTGCAGCGTGGACAGTAGTGTAGTGCAAACTTCCCCCTACCACACACCACTCAATCAGTGATCAGCCCTGACTAGAAAGAACCACTCCTACTAGAGAGCAGAGAAATAATTCTCCTTGGCTTCTGCTGAGGCTGTCAACAAAAGTTTTTGCTGGGATGCTAGTTTTTCTTCCTTATGAAACTGGTACTAAAAGCCCAACTCATTTCTCATGTTGGACAGTAAGGTGGTGAGCAGTTTTTGCCCATCAGTGAGATGGGAGGTTGGGACTGTGCGCTAGGCACAAGGCTGGAGTAGTGAGCCATCTCTAATGCCAGGTGGTGTGTTTGCAGATGTTGATCCCCTGACACATGCAGCCCTGGGTGATGCCAGTGAGGTGGAGTTTGACGACATCAAGGAATATTCAGGGGATCTGGATGCACAGGCTCTGGACAGTGAGAGCTCCCAGGACAACAACCAGCCTCGCTCAAGTTCCAGCACTACAGCCAGTAGCAGCCCCAGCACCGTCATCCATGGGGTGAATCATGTGTGTACTAGGACTGTTGCACACACAAGTGAGGCACAGGGTGCTGAACTTGGAGGAGTGGAGAGTACAGGAAAATGGGATTGGGATGAGGGTGACGCCTGCTAAATGGACTGTGGGTAGATGAATTTTTCACCCTCTTCACGGACAAAGCTGAGTTTGCCTGCAGCATTCTGTGTCTAGGCAAATGTTTCTGTTCAGTATGGTATTTCCTATCCCTATCAGCCCGTAGTCCGGAATGGGGTGCCAAGCCTTACAGCTAAAAAAGAAAGTTCCCTCACTCCTTTGGGACTGTGTGGGTTTGGTTCTGGGAATGGGAGAGTAGGTATTGCAAAATTATGGAGCTTATAGGTAAAGGATAGACAGTGAAGAATGTATATATGCATTTCAATCAGAAAACCAATATAGAATCACAATATGTAAAAATATTTTGAATGAACAACCCTCATGATAAGGTTCATGCTCTTTTATTCTTGTAAGGGGTAGTAATTTAATGACTCATCAATATGCTGTATGGGTAGCTCATATTCTTGTATTTTCTGGACAAATACCAAGTAGATACAAATCCCTCAAAGGGGGTTGGCATTTAAGGCTGTACTGAGTGGTGGGGATTACTAAAGGGGTCTAGAAGAGATCGTAAATTTAAATCTGATCAGATTTGTGGGGAACACTAAGTGGGAGAAGTAGCAAACACACAGAACAGGAAGCTTAGATGTGAGCTGGAGATAGAATCATAGAATGTTAGACTTGGAAGGGACTTCAGGAGGTCATCTAGTCCAACCCCCTGCTCAAAGCAGGACTAATCTCAAATAATAATCCCAGCAAGGGTTTTGTTAAGCCACAGCTCAAAAACCTCTAAAGATGGAGATGCCACCACCTCCCTAGGTAACCCATTCCAGAGCTTCACCACCCACCTAGTGAAAAACTTTTTCTAATGGTCTCTGTAACAAATGTAGAGTCCATCCTAGACCTCCCCCACTGCAACTTGAGACCATTGCTCCTTGTTCTGAGATATCGGGGTGATGAGGGCTACAGACTCAGAGATGAGTCAGTATAAGTGTTGCTGTCAGGGAGAGGAGCATGGACATAAACTGGGAGGATCTCTGGAAAACAGTGAGTCTCAGGCATCAAGGGCAGATGGGGAAATTTTAATAATCAGTTGGATCGCTGGGCAAATAGATTATAGAACTAAGGAGGTAACTTTGCTGCTTTCTGTAAATCTTGAGCAGCCACCCCATAATAGCAGGTTCAACTCTGAGCCCCATGGAGGGAAAACACTATGACAAAATAGATCCTGGGAGAGACTGAGGGAGCTGTTTTTACATGATCTGATGAAAAAGAACAGAGTTGCCAGGGGAGTAGAGAGAACAAGAACAAGAAGTTATCCCCATTATTGCACAATAGTGTGATACAGAACAATTAGCCTGAAATGAAGGGAATATTTAATAAGATTTGTCAGGCGAAGGAATAAAACTCTAGAGAGGCGCTCAAGGCACCATTATTGCAGATATTAAAGCCCAGGTTAAAGGAGTTGGTGTTGAGAATGGGGTGATGGTCCAGAAAATGGCAGAACCCCTCAGAATGCTTGGCCTGAAAAATCTTTTCTTGCTCTATCCTTTTCTTTCATGGGAGTGTGCACTGATAAACTGATGAATTGGTTGGTCCACAGGAGTCAGCAGATTCAGCGGAAATGGAGGAGAAGATGATTGCTGGGTTTTCAAATCACCTTCCCTCCTTACCATTGCAACCAACCTTCCCCAAGATAAATCTGGAACGTAGTGAGAGCCCAGCTGGCAGTCTGAGCTCCACAGAGGGAGTGGTGAAGAAACGAGAGTATGATAATCCATACTTTGAACCACAGTATGGGTTTCCTACAGAAGAAGAGGATGAGGAACAGGAGGAGAGCTACACCCCAAGATTCAACCAGAATCTGACTGGGATCCGGTGAGGCTCCCCCATCACTTGCCCCTCAATAAAGGGGTGGTGAGGTTTACATTTGCTAGTTCCAACATTTTTTGGTACGTAGCATTCTTTTCCCCAGGAATCCCCCACTTCTTAGATCTGTCCTGACAGTTTCTTTCAATTAGAACTGAGCAGCTGCACCCCCTCCAGGCACTAACTCCAGACTTTTGTTTAAATTTGAGAGGCTGACAGAATTACTGACATTTTTCTGAAAGTATCCTAGGGTGTCAACCTTCTGACATAGGCTGCTGGAACCTGGAATCTCCAGTGGGCTTGGAATATGAACTCTTGCCTCAGTGAATCAAAATGCATTGTGCTCAGATACCATGGTGATGGGTGATCTTATTTAAAAAAACCCAAAAACGTAGAGGTCCTTGCACAGGGACATTATGGTGTGCCATAATGAATAGAAACATGAACATGGATATACTTGTGCCTCATGTTTCCTCCATTTAAGCCTAGTTTGGTGATACTGCTGAGGAATGAGTCCTAGTAGGTTGTATGGGTGTGGGAGACACCTGCTGTTGGATTTAATGGCAGCTGGAGTCTGTACGAGGATATGAGTAACACCTGAACTGTTTCTTTTCAGGTCTCAGAAGCCACTACGTCCTAACAGTTTAAAGCTGGCCAATGACTCTGATGCAGAGTCGGACTCGCGGGCCAGCTCTCCAAATTCCACCATCTCCAACAACAGCAGCGAAGGTTTTGGGGGCCTCATGTCTTTTGCCAGTATGTACTGTTGCCTCCTCTAAATTCATTTTAATGATTTTACCTTAGTGTTTGTTGAGGGGGATGGAAGTAGGCAGGGGAGAGAGCAATATGAAACTTCCCCAAGATGGCAACTTAACTGTCAAGCTCTCACCAGCTCTGCCACATGTCACTTCTGGGTGGGAGTCACGGGACCTGTTACCCTTACAGTGCCCTAGGTACTCTGCAGTAATATGGGCCTACATTCTGTAGAAAGACCCTTGGAGTCTGTGATGCTGTGGTGTAGCAGACTGGAAATCGAGGCAGCTTCATTTCCATTTTAAAAATGGAAGTATTGAGAGAATTTATTTTCTATATTGAAACTATTAATCAATGCAACTTCCTCCTGTGTTATTTCAATATTAAGTTCAGTTTCTTTACCCTACCCCAACACATACAATTTTTCATATTCTGCAGATTTTTCTGTTGACGTGTGACTGAATACTAGAAATTTTCAGAGGTGAAGTAGAAGCTGGGAGAGAAGGTAGTTGAGGCTTTTGGCACTTAAAGAAGCATGAGAGCTAGTCTGGAATAGTGGGATAAACATCACCTGGCTATTTCTGCTATAATGATTACCTGTAAAATAGTTACATGTTCAGGTGCCATGGTGATTGGTGCAGCATAAAACTCTCAATAGAATAAAATAGTTAACTCTGAAATCTAAAGATGACCATTTAAAGATCAACAGTTAACTGCCCTTCCCATGTGAATGGGATTGTTTCAGGCTATCTGCAGATTGGGGTTGATTGAAATGCATTGGTTACACTCAGTCATGTGTTCAAGTTTTGTTTTTGTTTTTTCAGCCTGTAAGTGTTAGGAAGCACAATTTTTTTTTGAAAAAATGGAAAGCTCGGGCTCTGGAGCACAGCTCTGTGACGAATGGGTTCCACAGCAGGTGCCAGTCACAGAGTACACAAGTGTTTGTGGTCACTAGTTCAGGATTGCATGTTTTCAAGTTCGTTTTGAAATCCTGTTTTCTCATGTGGCACTAAGTAAATTACTCAAGGTGGAGAATCAAGTTTTAAAGCACTGAAGACACAAAGTGATGTCTCTAAACCTAGGGTACAAAGTGGGATAGCATTATACCAAATTGATCTGCAGCATCAGCAGGGTGCTCAGGTATCCCAGCTATCAGCATTGTATACAAAAACTAGATAGGATTTTTACACACTCCTAAAAAAATCTAACTATTGGCAAGGAAAGATTAAACTGTTAATGGGGGACATGTTCGGTTTTTGGTACACAAGGTAATATAGAAGATTAATCCAGTAGTGGGGATGTGGAGCTACTGAGATCTGAATAAAAGCATGAATTGCAGGAAGAGTGAGGAGAGAGCATATGCTGAGCACTACAGACATTTTATTGTTTCACCTTCTGTTGTAGGCAGCCTGTACAGGAACCACAGCACAAGTTTCAGTTTGTCCAACTTAGCCCTACCAACCAAAGCTGGGAGAGAGAAGAACACTCCCTTCCCCAGCCTGAAAGGTAACCACTTCCTCCCCTTGCCTGCTGTTGCCTTTGCAATGCTTCTGGCTGTCACGCAATCCAAGGATTCACCCTGAAAAAGGCATTTTGGGCGTCTTAGCCATTCTGGGGATTTGGATCAGTGTTCATCTTAGCTCTTTGGTTTTGCTCAGTAGGACTTCTTCCTATCACTTGGGGTGTTCTGTGGGAAGAAGAGGTTTCCTTGCCTGTCCTGTGTTAATGTTCTTTAGTGGTTAGAGTAGGGGACACTGGGAACCATGACTTCTGGGTTCTGCTCCTCATCGACCACTAACTTGCTGTATAGTTTTGGGCAAGTCACTTCAGCCTGCTCCAGTTTCCCCATTTGTAAAATGAAGGTAATGCTCACCTACTTACCATGGAGATTGTGGGGCTTAAATAATCTTGTAAGGTGTTTTTTCAGCTTTCATATAAAAAAAATCCCTAAAGAGAGGCAAAATATTAGCACATTAGTTCTCATTCAGGAGTGAAGATCTGACCCTAAACTTATGGATACAGCTGTAAACAGAGTACTTCCTTTTCCCTTGCAATGCCTTAAAATAATATGGACTGGAGGAATTACTACACTAGGGAATTGCCCCAGCATGGTTAACCAGGAGATAGTTTTTGATAACAAAAGGGGGATTAGGGCTTCTCATTGTTTTTTGCATTGAAATATTTCTGTTGCTGAGCTAGGCAAAAGATTTGTTTGCTTTCTAAGTTCTTATATGTTGTTAGAATTTATTGTTTTGTTTTAATTCGTTGATTTTATTTATTTTTCCTCCTCGTCATTTTCATCGGTAAAGATTACTTTAATCTGGAAGTGGGAAGGGATGTGAATGAAGGTTGGTATGCCATTTTGCTGACTTTTGACCTTACAGTAACAAAGGTCAAAAGTTTTTTTGTGTTAACTTCCAGTTTTGTTTGTGACCTGAACAATCCTTCTCTGGGTGTAAAATGAGGAGGGGCAGGTGAAAATGTTAGGGGAAACTTTGCACAATTACTTTCGGGGAATCTGCCTTCGACCCACTGGGTGTATTCCCACATGCAATTGTGTAGGGTAGGAAGCACCCTGGAGTGGGCAGTGTACATGTACTTTGTATTAGTTAAACTTGCTATTATTCCACACATCGGAAGAAAACAGTGATGGCTTTTACCATTCCATGTTCATATTTTGCTTCTCATCTCCTGCAGTTTGTTCCCTTCTTTTCTTGACAACTGTAACTCTCTGGGCATGTCTGTACAGCCCACGGCAGCGAGTCTCCCAGCCCAGGACCACAGACTTCTAAAAACAGCTGTGTAAACATGGCTGTGAACTTGCTGCTCAGACTGGGGCTCAAGCTCTGAAGCCTACTCCCCTGCCTAGGCTTTCAGCACTCGAGCCCTAGTCTGAGCTGCAACGCCAAAGTGCTGTCTACACTGCTGTTTTTAGAGTGCTAGTGCGAGTCTGGCTAACTAAGTCTATTAACCTGGTCTGGGAGGCTCATTGTTGCAGGCTGTATAGACACACCCGACAGGACCTTTGGTGTGTGTATTGGAATATAAGGAAGGGCTTTCTCCAGCTGGTAGTTCAGTCTGTTTGTGCATGTATGGAGGCTTGCGTGTGCATAAATCCTGGCCTGTGTGAAGTTTCCCTTACACGGGTAATAGTTTTAAATGGTTTTTTGCCTGTGTTTTATAATTGTAAATTGTTAAATAACTCTTGCACTTCCTGTGGCGGGGAGGTGTGTGTGGGGGAATATGATTGTTCTCTGTAATGTCCATTTCATTACCGTTCCATGAGCTCTTTCCACCCCTTGCTTTAGTTTTTGTTTCATGCACATCTCTTCACTTTCTCAATTGGGCAGATGTTTTTGATAGTACCATTGAAATGGAAGGTGCAGTACATTGTCCCTGAAATTTGGCCAACAATGTTTGATAAATTTGGCTGGCCCCAAGCTCTCTTTGGGGCTTCAAGAACCCTTTCTACTGTAGTGTCATTGGGGTTTGGTTTTGAGGGAGAGTTCGGGGGAAGCTGGTTACTAGGTTGAACTTTTGCGGGGGGACGTGAAGATTTTGTAGTACACTACTAATTGTGTATTTTGTGTCCCAGTATTTGGGTTAAATACTATAATGGAGATTATTACTGAAGCTGGCCCTGTAAACAATGAAGGTGGGTTCCCTAGAGCATGAGCTGTGCATGATGCAACAACACCCAGCATCCTCTGTGCCTGCCTTTTTGGCTACCTTTCTCACTGGTAACCAGTATCATATGATCTATACTAGTCACCCCTTAATGCATTGTGCTTTTACACATACTGTCTCTAATTTGAAGATGGTTCTTGTGGAACTGCATGCAGAGCAGCTAAGCTTCTCCTGCCCTTCACTTCCTGTTCCCATTACTATCTTTTCTCTCTCTGCATTGTTCCCATTACTGTTTTCTGCAGATGTGTGATGCTAGAATATAGTATATGCTGTTGCTTTTCTGAGTTTCATTTTGTTTGAAGTCTATTATCTGTAATTTAATTGGAGCATTAGCTGACTTTCATGTCTCTTGTTGCTGCCATGGGCAGGGATTGCTTTTTGATGACTGTTCTCTCATCCTGTCTCCTCTCCCATACAGGGAACAGGAGGGCCCTAGTGGATCAGAAGTCTTCGGTTATTAAGCACAGCCCAACAGTGAAGAGAGAATCTCCATCGCCTCAGGGACGAACCAGCAATTCCAGGTAAAAGTACTTGTTCTGACTTCTTTGCATGCATATGAATGGTAAGATAGTTCCAGACTCCCTATGGTAAAGATTGTTCAGATTAGCTACTGAATGCAAAAAAGTATCTCTGCTAGTTGCCTTTGGGAAGTGTACACACCCTGAAGTCTGACGCTTTCAGAAGATGCTTTCACACAGGAAGTCTGAAGATATTGATGGCCTTACAATCTGTGCTCAAATCTATATTTTTGAGTACCCTCAAAGGCCTCATCTCTTTCAGAATGGGTTCCTAGAAGTTTCTGGTTCCTGAATTAAGTGCTAAATTAAGGAATGTGTCCTCTTATAGGAGACCATTTGACTCAGTGCTGAGAGATGAAAAGCCTTGATAGATCTACTGGCCTCTTCCTCTTCTCTTTGTTGCTCCTGTTTAAATGCAGTTGCATTAGGTTAGATACTACAGTAGTGTAGTCAGACTGCATTAGGGTGTATGTTAGATCCTGTGGTAGAATAGCTAGCAGTAGACAAATTGCTTTGAGCAGTTGAGTGAAGTCAGTTACTACAGTACATATATTGGGCTGAACATTGTTACATTAGCAGCATGTTGATTTAGATGCACCACTTGTGAACTTAGTTTCTACATGGAACCAGCCTTTGCAGTTGTCCAGGCCAGATCACCCCTTACACCTACATGTAATAACACCTACCAATATATATGTCTCCCCTTTCTCTCCATCCTGCAGTGAGAATCAACAATTCCTGAAGGAAGTGGTGCACAACGTTCTTGATGGGCAGGGTGTCGGATGGCTGAACATGAAAAGAGTTCGGCGTCTGCTGGAGAGTGAACAGCTTCGTGTCTTTGTACTGAGCAAACTGAATCGCACCATCCAGTCAGAGGAAGATGCTCGGCAGGATGTCATCCAGGATGTGGTCAGTGCTCCAGTTACTCAAACTAGTTCATACCCTGTTTTGGTTAGCAGAGAGTGCTCTGTGACAATATCTTAGATTATTCCTAAACCCTCTGTGACCTGTCCATGCCTAGTGTAGACACCTGAAAATGCCAAGGTCAGGGCAGGCTGTAAAAGGAGAGCAGATTCTCCCAGCACTGGTGGGTGACACTGAAGTCACACTTCCCAACCAGCCACAAACAGTGCTTCTGATTCCCCACACTGGTTATAGAAGCCAGAATAAAAATATACACAGCCCCCTTTACTGCATTTCAATCTCTGGCTCCCAATCAGCCACTAGGTTCAGTAAAGAGACCAGTTATTTAAACTCTGTGCTATTTACCAACAAGGTTTCTCCTGACCCCAAAGGGTCAGCCACAGTACCAGATCAATAGAAGTTTATATCTTACCCAAAATACCATGCTGCCAGCCACTCCTTTAGTAAATAAAACTAAAGGTTTATTATAAAAAGACACACACTATAAGAGAAATGTTAAACGATTAAAGCAATCAGACACATACAATTGATTTAAAAGTCCATACATATCAGGTTTCTAGTAGAATTGTGGAGTTTGAAGGCTTGTATAGTCCCTCTGGTGTACATCCAGTACCTGGATGGGTCTCATCCTTTGTTTCACTGCTTCAGTTCAGTTCAGTTGTAGATGAGTTGATCCAGAGGTAGGCTGGAGACTGAAGACAAAATGGATGTTGGGCAGCTGCCTTTTATGTCCTTTGGCCTTCACCATGCTGCTTGTGGAATTTTACAGGAATAAGATGGAGTCCAGAGTTACATGAGTAAGTCCCGGTGATTCATCAGGTATATCCCTGGCTTCTCCCCCTGGGCCTATTGTACCTGTGAATTTGCTTAATGGGCCATTAAGCAGGCTAGTGCTGCAGCCATCCTGTCTGAGGTGTTGCCCAGACACAGCAAAATTTGAAATACAGATATATCCATAACTTCCATTACACATATAATACATGAACATAAACATTATCATCTTACTTAGCACATTATAGCCTTTCTAACAGTGCCTGACATGGCATATGTCACGAATTTATTAGGATTCTGATGTATTGATGTTAAAAAATATAATAAATACCACTCCTCCCCAACCCCCACCCCCAATCCAGCCAACGTGACACCCTGATAGTAGACAATGGCTGCTGAGCAACAGGTTATTGACCAGTGAACCTGTGGTGGAGCGTGTATGCGCACGTGCTGGAATGGATTTTTCATGTGTGAAGCATCCTCACTGCTGGGTTCTCATTGCAGGAGATCAGCCGCAAGGTTTATAAAGGGATGCTGGACTTACTGAAATGCACCGTGTCAAGCCTGGAGCAGTCGTATGCAAACGCTGGCCTGGGAGGCATGGCCAGTGTCTTTGGCCTGCTGGAGATAGCACACACTCACTATTATAACAAAGGTAACATGCCGGTGTGTAGCTCACAGGAGCATGCAGGGTCACTGATGTGGAGTTAGATGCTGTGTTCTTCTGTGTATAGTTAATGTCTTTTTATTGCACCCTTAAGATACATAGGTGCTATACCATATTTACTAAAAACATACTGTGGTTGAAACAACTCTCTTGCCTAATGCATCCAATTGGCCAAATCAAAATAATCTCCAACCCAGTGTTTGACTGAACACACAAGTTGTGCAACATGATCTAAAGACTGAGAGAGAAACATAAAGTGTGTGTTCCATTCAGCTAAGAATGCCCAATCCACGGCCTCAGAAAGTTGAGTTCCAGGCAGATACCCCTCATTGGACCACGGCTGGAATGACTGGATATAAAAGGAAGTGTCTCTAACTAGGTCTGTGATCATAACAGGCTTTGGAAACTATAATGAACACCTTGAATTGCATCTGAAACTGAGTACATAACCAGTATTATGTGCAGAGCACAAGTGTAAATGTGCTTACATTGATTCAACCCACGCACCAGATAGGCAACTGTGGAGACTTCCTGCGGAGACTTCCAGAAGCTGAGCAAATAGAGCTTATTAATCCATCTTGGCAGTGAGGAGGCCTGCATAACCACAGCACAGTCTGTAGCTGTGACAAATACCTGGCCAGATTGGGAAAAATCACTACAAACCAGCACTCTTGGTAGATGCAGGAGTAGTGAACGTTCCTTAGGTTCCCTGAGGCTGTGCACCACGCTGGGAAAAAGTAGCACTTAACACCAATTGAAAGCGGCAGGTATGATCTGCTTCCATTCTTCTAGATGAGCCTCTCTCCCTCATTTTACCAACATCATTTTAATCTTGTCCAGATTCAGTCTGAACCATTTGCTCCTAAACCATGTCCAAGCCTCAGTTAGGCCCTGAGAAAGCACAAAGGGAATTTGTTTGATGAAAAGGTGACTGTGCTTAATGTTTGTTGTGTGTTGGTGGCACTGGTGACAAAATTGAAATAGAGGAGGAACAAGCTCACCTTTGATATCACCCTGTGTCTTAGATCTGATAGGGTTTTTTATGTTGCTTTTAAATTATCCTGCTTCTTATTTTTTTACCACTACATTATTAACAATGATTTGGATTTGGGTTTTCTTTTTTTTCCAGAGACTTGTTTGCACCATCACCAAACAGAAGAAAAATCTTTAAAACATTTGTTAAATGCACATATAATATAAAAAGTTAAAATATTGAAAACTTAAAAGATTAAACTCCTCTTTCTAGCAGTTTCCCTTATTTTTGCTCTTTCTTTGTGTAGAGTCTTTTAAAAAGAAAACCTTTACTTGACAGTAATTTCAGTTGGTATTAGCTGTCCTAAACTACTCTGCCTGTACAGGGCCTGTCTTGGTCCTTGCTCTTCCCCATGTTGCTGATGGTGAAATGTGTCCGAGTCTCTAAATCAGAGTAGTGACTGTTTTGTGTTGATGCTGTCTTAGTCACTAGGCTTTATTAACACCATGTGCCCCCATCCTTTTTCCCTATTCCCCTTTTGTTTCTGCCCCCTCCGTTCTCTTTTCCCTTGTCTTACACCCTTTTCTGCCTCTCTTCTTGTCCTCTTTTATCTTAAAGAACCAGAAAAAAGAAAACGAAGTCCAACAGATGGAGCAAGCACTCCGGTTGGCAAGGACCCTGGTTTAGCTATGAGGGCGGAACTGAAGCCTACAGTGAAACTGCCAGTACCCCAGCTCATGCCAAGGGTACCAACCCCTGCAGGAAAAGGGACAAGGGAGTTTGACACACGGAGTCTAAAGGAAGAAAATTTTATTGCTTCCATTGGTGTGTATTGATGTGCATATGGAATGCAGGAGGAGGGGCTTCTCCCCTAGCATTAGATTCTACTTGCATCCTCCCCATTTTAACACACTTGCCTTCATTGCTGCAGTAACGTGCTTCATTCACACCTGGATCACAAGGACCAATCATACCTGCTCTTCTTTCACTCATGGAGCAGTATTTTCCTGGGCAATTTGTTTTTTGAGAAGTTTTAATTTTAATCCTTTCCAAATAGCATTGACACTTAATGGTAAAATTCTGAGTGTTACATAGCTGACACTTTTTTGGAGTCTTAAATGACTTGAGGGGGATGGCCATGTGATTCTGGGGTCTGCAGGACCTTAGAAATAGCAAGCACAATAGAGATTAATAAGAACAAAACATATCTATCGTTTCTTACTATAACGGGGAGAGAGAGTTCCTGGGGCATGTATGCCAGTAGAAATGAGGTCCAGGGATCTGCTAATCATTAACAGCAAAATCCTTAGAAAGGAATTTCACTTATTGTACTTTTTGGGTTTCAGCTCCTCAACTTCAATAATCTGGACTCACGAGCATTCCTTCCACTTCATGGCAGCCAGGCTGCCTATCTACCTAAACAGCTCTTGTAAGGCTGGCTATTGGAAATGTACCCAGTCATGCTTTTCCTTTATAGAGTGGGGGGAATGAAAAGACAATAACTAGGAAAACTAGCAGGTGTTTATGGTATCTGGAAAATGTTCTTCACTTGGTCAACAAACAGGATTTAGGAAGGATCCAGATTATTGTAGCTGCTGAGCAAGAAACCTCATCATCAGATGGGAAAATCCCTTTTTCTGCTCATTATCTCCAATAAGGTGGACTGATAGACTTGGTCTGGGCACCACTATGTATAGCTTGACAAAGGGAGACCAGTTTTTACAGGATCATTGTACAGAGGACTTGTCACCCAAAGGCAGCATCTGATGAGGTGACAACATCCAGTCTGCAGTGACTTGTACAAGCTGGAGAGAGTACCAGGTACTCATATGATTAAACAGGTGCAGAAGTTTTTTTTTCTATGCTCTCATAATGGCCACAGTTTGAATTGAGTCCCACTTAAGGGATGCTGGATCTTTGACCTCTGACCCAGTATGTGTTGTTGATTCAGGAGTTGATCCAAGAAACAAAAATACACGGGTTCTCAACCTTTTTCTTTCTGAAACCCCCTCAACATGCTATTAAACCTCCATGGCCTACCTGTGCTATAACAAATGTTTTTCTGCATATAAAAGCCAGGGCTGGCATTAGGGGGTGGCAAACAGGGCAATTGTCTGGGGCCCCACACCACAGGGCCCTGCGAAGCTAAGTTTCATAGGCTTTGGCTTCAGCCCTGGATGATGGGGCGTGGGGCTCTGGGTTTCAACCCCACACAGTGGGGCTTCAGCTTTCTGCCAGGGGCCCACAAGTTTAACTGGCCCTGCTTGATACACCCCCTGAAACCTGCTTGTGGTGCCCAAGGGGGCCCCGAGCCCCAGATCCCTGGTTGAGAATCACTGCAATAAGACAACTGAAGACTTTCACTTTATTTGGAAATCCCCCAGGGAAATAAAAGGTGATCATGTTCCTATGATTAAACTTTAGGGGCCTGAATGCCTCCAAGTTACATTGGAGTCCTTTTTTCCTCTGGGGAGAAGAACAAAAGGAAGATAAATATTTTTGGTTCAGTTGGAATGCTGGGAACTCAGAAAACTGGAAGCTCTTTGCCTGGGATTCTTGTTGAAAATGAAAAAGCAGCATTGATGGGGCAAGACAGCCAGCTCTACTTTCCTGGCTGAAACGAATATCTTCTCTCTCAGAAGAGTGTCATAAGGATCAGTCAATCCATGTTTGCAACGTGACTTGAAAGATATAGTGCTATAGAAGTCCGAAATGTTATTTTTTATTTTAGTATTTACTACTGAAATTATTCCTGTCAGAAAAGCAGCAATGTGTACACTGCTAATTGTTTAAAGACAGGGAACAAGTTAGTGTCTAACTGTGCCCCTGATAGTTCTAAGGCTGTTTCAGGGTATTTGATGCAAGAAGGAATGAAGCAATTGGACAAGAATCTGGATTTTTTTTAAAGCCAATCTGAAAAGCTATCCATATATTTCTTACAGAATAGTCTGTAACATAGGTGACAGGTTTTACCTTGTCACTAAAACCATGTTTTCCTGATGTGGAGTTTACTCTAAAATGCGACTATAAAAATGGCCTTGTAGGATTTCACATTTGTCTCAGACTCTGTCTCAGTTGTATTCAGCTGACAATAAAAGAGAGCCCCATAGGCTCATTTGGAAGTCAAACTAGATTATTAAATTCTGAGGTATTTTCAATAATACTAAAGATTTTATAGGGCAAATTCTGCCTTTAGTGACACTTGTGCAGCACCATGGCTTTCCATAGATTTGAGCAGGCATAACGGATTGGAATTTCATAGAGGAGCTTAGGTGGAGAAAACAGATTAACGTCAGAAGACACCAGTCAATGCTGACAGTGTTAAATTCTAGGGGGAGCTACCAATCTCCCAAGTGGCACAATCTGCATCTGAACCAGCTTGGCTGGATGTTTATCTTTCATGAGAGGTGAATTGATTTAAACATATGAAATGGTTTGTAGTTGGCTTCAGCAGAGTTGGCATTCGTAACAGAAGATTTTTGATCTTTCCGTATCTTCATATAAGAGACCAGGGATGCATTGCCCAGACCTGTGAAAAATGGATTGAATTGATTGAGGAAATTAATACCTTTATTTCCATCCAGGTTATGAGTATCCTTCCCTCAGACATGTCACGGATCCTTTGTACTGAGTGAGATTCCAGAACTCATCAGCTAAATAAATTGGCATCTATGACTTGTTTGGATCTGTCAAAGATTATATGTGCTTTCTCCATTCATTACTCAAAGGATTTTTTTTTTTTTTACTTTGTTCAAGAGAGTAGGTCCTAGTTCTTCTTTGAGTGATGTCCCTGTGGGTGCTCCACTTTAGATGTTGTCATGTCTGGTGTCCTTGGTTGGAGATCTTGTACTTGTCTGGGTCACACGTGTGCAGCTCCTGTCTCGTGGCGCCATTGGTGTGTCTTTGGCACACGCGCCCCGACCTTCTCCATTCCTTCTCCACCGTCCACTGTCTGAGACAGAGCGTCAACAGCAGCGAAGTTTTCTCATCCTAGATAGAATAATGATAGAAAGCTAGTTAGTTTAATCATATTTTAGTCAGTTATTTAGTCAGTTATATGTTTTAAAAAAATGAAACCAATAGTATACATTTTAGTTTTTCTGTCTAATTTCTAAATTAATTACTAAAAATTCTGCATACCACAACATCATCAAAAATCACATTCCCCATGGATGAGGTGTTGATGGAACCAGCCAACACCATATGGCAGATGCCAACCACCTTTCCCCCCACTAACAAAAGGAATGACAGAAAATACTATATCCCGGCCAAGGGGATGGAATTTTTATTCACTCATCCACCTGCAAATTCATTAGCTATAGATGCAGCAAATCAAAGGGGAAAGCAAACAAGTTATAAGTCAATCACACGGGACAAGGATTTTAAAAGGCTCGATCTACTAGGAAGAAAAGTCTACATATTTTCCACTCTACTGATGAGAGTATCAAATTATTGAGCCCTGCTTTTCAGTTATGATCATACCTTTTATGAGAAACTAGCACAATTCATGAATGAATTACCTGTTAACAAAAGGGAACAATTCGTATCTGTACTCACCAAAGGACAAGTCATAGCGAGGGCTGCACTACAAGCCTCCCTGGATGTAGCAGATACAGCAGCCAGGACTACAGCCACTGCCATAGCAATACGCAGGGCCTCCTGCCTTCATGCAGCTGCTCTTCCCAGAGACCTGCAAACAAAAATAGAAGATCTCCCATTTAACAAGGCTCAACTTTTTTCGGAGAAAACAGATGAGGTGTTGCACTCAATGAAAGACTCCAGAGCCACATTATGGAGTTCAGGAATTTATTCATCTGCAACAAAAAGGAAGCAATATAGATTACAACCATACACCCGCAGATATCTGCCTCATCAACAGTGTAAGCAATACAAGTCACAGAGGTGAAAACAGAACGCATAGAGATGCAGGCAACCTCGACAAGCACCTTCAGGAACTCAATCTGCACCATCCAAACAGCAGTTTTGAGTCCTTGCTCGGAGGTCTGAGAAATCCCATTCAGCAGACAGTGCCAGAGTCATCCATAGCAAACTTTGAATTTTGCCTCCGACAATTCCATCTCAACTGATCAATAATAACATCAGACAAATGGGTAATAGAGATTATCAATTCGGGATATGCTATTCCACTTATATCCATCCCTCTCACCCACAGTCCTTCCTTGTCCCTCTTCAGGGACCCAACTCACGTGTACTTACTGAACCAAGAAATAAACCATCTCCTACAAATGGGGCAATAGAACATGTCCCTCGACAACATGGAAGGAAAGGGTTTTGTTCCCACTACTTCGTAGTACAGAAAAAGAATGGAGGATGGAGACCCATTCTAGAACTGAGAGTATTAAACAAATTTGTGAGGCGACAAAAATTCAAGATGGTCACTATCCACCATAATATCAGCACTGCAATAAGGGGACTGGTTCTCAGCTCTCAAACCTCCAGGATGCTTATTTTCATATCATGATCCATTCTGCTCACAAATGCTTCCTAAGATTTATCATGTCAGGAAGCCACTACCAATACAAAGTGCTGCCATTTGGCCTTTCTACAGGACCGAGGATTTTCTCCTAAGTACGTGAAGTTCACTGCACAGCTGCAGAGGCAGGGCATTACAATGTTCCCATATCTAGACGACTGTCTAATAAAGGCAACCAGCGAAATCCTAGCAAGACAAGCCACTGCTTGAACTATAACACTATTCCAACAATTAGGACTCAAGATAAACACCAAAAGGTCCACTTTGAACCTGACACAAAAACTGAAATTCATAGGAGTATGGCTCAATTCAATAACAGCCAGGCATGCTTACTCAAGACCCAGATTCAAGGCTATCACAGACATAATATTACAAGTGAGGATCAGTCCAACAATAACCGCACGACTTGCTCTACAACTCTGGGGACATATTGCAGCCACAACATTGGTGGTCCAGTATGCCAGGTTACATATGTGAGCTTTCAGGCATGGCTTGCCTTAGTTTTCAGACCAAATAGGCACGGTCTCAACAAAGAGCTGAAAGTGCCAAAGAAAGTAAAGTCCCTATTATGTTGGACATACGAAAACAACATGATGTCTGGAATCCAATGTTCACAGCCCCAACCATCACTTACGATCACAACAGATATCTCTTCTAGGCTGGGGAGCACACTTGCACAGCCACATAATACAAAGCAGGTGGTCAAAACCCGAAATTAGTCTTCACATAAACATGCTAGAACTCAGGGCAGTCTGCAATGCTTGTCAACACTTTCTACTATTCATAAGAAACAATAAGAATAATGATGGACAATATTGCATGCATGTTCTATATCAATTGCCAAGGAGGAGCAAGATCCCATTCCCTATGCACCAAATAAATAAGACTATGGAACTGGTGCATACAGTACAACATCCAAATATCCACGTCATATCTACCTGGCAAACAAAACATTGACAGACAACCACAGCAGACACTTTCCACAGAATCACGAATGGCAGATGAACACCGAAGTTCTATTTAATATCTTTCAATGGTGGGTCTTCCGATGATAGACCTATTTGCCACAAAACAAAATTGAAAGTGTACCCTGTTCTGCTTGAGAGCAGGACTAGGAGCAGGCTCCATGGACAATGCATTCTTGCTCACCTGGAAAAGGGGATTACTGTACGCCTTCCTACCCATCCCAATGATACCCAAGACCATCTACAAAATAAAGATCGACAAAGCTAAGGTCATAATGATAACAGCGGCATGCCCCAGGCAAATGTGGTTCTTGGACCTATTCAGTCTGTCAGCGCGCAAACCAATCACATTTCCCCCGAAGGAGGAAGGCGGCCGAATTTATCACCCAGAAATACACAATTCTATCCAACAGCATGGTTCCTAATTGGTTCTGACCAGACGAGTTAGAATGATCAGAACAAGTTAGACAGATACGGTTAAATAGTAGAAAACCAACAACTAGGAAACTTACCTTCAAAAATGGCACAGATTTGATTCCTGATGCAGAGAAAGACAAATCATGGCGACATCCTCATTTATATCAGTCATCCTAGACTGTATCCTACAGCTTAAAAAATCAGGATTATTGATTAGTTCATTAAAAGTTCATCTAGAAGCAATTACAGTATTCCATGACAATATCAATCAAGCTATGATCTTCACTCACCCGATGTTAAAAGGGTTCTTAGCAGGGATACAGAGTATTTCCTGTCATACATCCCCCAATTACACCATGGGACCTAAATTTAGTATTAAGGGCCATCACTAGACCACTGTTGGAAACATTAGCAACATGCTCATTGTTACATGTCTATGAAAGTCTCACTTTTAGTTGCCATCACATCAGCCAGGCATGTAGGAGAGATTAGCGCACTCATGGCAATTCCACCATACATGATATTTTACAAAGATAAGATCACCCTTAGGCTCCACCCAAAGTTTCTGCCAAAAATTGTCTCAGACTTCCACATTAACCAACTGATCCATTTACCTACCTTCTTTCCCAAACCGCACGCTAACTCACAGGAAGCCGCACTCCAGATGCTGGATATCAGACGAGCGATAGCATTTTACTTAGACAAAATAAAAACATTTAGGAAACCAGATACTGTTCATTTCAGTGGCTGAATGTACAAAGGGCAAGGTCATATCTAGCCAAAGGCTGTCTAAGCGGATAAAAATGTATCCACACGTTACTAATGGAAAGAATTACATACTCTGTCAGATACTAGAGCTCACTCAACCAGAACGATGTCCACAACCACAGCATTCCTGAATAAAGTTCTCATCACAGACATATGCAATCAATCAGGCATCCGTTAGAGATGCCACATTAGGCCTATCTGTACTCTCATTTGTACACAATAAGTAACTCCGTGGTCCCGGAAATGATGGACACTGCTACATAGTCACCTAAAGTGGAGCACCCATAGGGACATCACTTGAAGAAGAAGAAATGGTTACTTACCTGGTGCAGTAACTGATGTTCTTTAAGATGTGTGTTTCTGTGGGTGCTCCACTACCCACCGTCCTCCCCTCTACTTCGAAGTTCTAATAGGGAATGCTACAGTAGCAAAGGAAGTGAGGGGAATGGGGTGTGCGTGAATGCTTAAGACGTGCCGAAAGTGCTGCAAGACAGGAGCTGCGCACGCATGCCTCAGACGAGTACTGCTAAAAGATCTTTGATCAAGGACACGGGATGCGATGACACCAAAAGTGGAGCACCCACAGGGACACACATCTTGAAGAATATCAGTTTCTGCACTAGATGACTAACCATTTCTTTTTTGGTTCCCATCAGGGTATCAAGAATGTTACAAACATGGGCCTTTTTTTTTGTTTTTTGTTTTTTGGACCATAGAACTCATGAAATTAAGTCTCAGAAGATGATAACCAGTCTCATGAGGGAGAGAGCTGCAGATTTGTCCCCCTAGTAAAATAGAATTTCCTGATGTCGTATGTACCTTGTTGCAGAAGATTTTCTTTTGAAGACTTAGTTTCTGACACCCTAGCTGCTGTCTTGTCCATTGGGCTAATTTATTCTGCAGCTAGTCTGTCCTGAATTTAAATTTGCTTGCTCCAAAAGCAATTACTTTTAGAGATCCTGTACCACCTCAGTGGGAAGTTGATAAACTTTTTACTTTTTAGGGTTAGATATTAGATCTCATCTCAGGTTAGGACCCGGGCTTTCATCAGACAGTTTTTCTCTAGTGATGCTAACAAACTCGGATTATATGTCTCCTGTTCTGGGCTTGATCTGCAGGACTGTGTTGGATGACTATTCTGGATACCATTTTTTGGTGATCACTTTGCATTACAAGTAAATGATTGAAAGTTGCCATGGTATTATGGTTCCTTTTTGGTCTCTATGGAAGTTTCAGTATAGGAAGATACACTGAGACTCAAAGGCCTCTGGATATACATGACCAGAGTTTAGGTCACCAGTCAAGCTTTTGACTATGTGCTTAAATTCTTTATGAAAGGATGCATAGACTCTCCTCTCTGTCAAGTCAACTCTTTTTTGGGGTTAGAGGCCTTTTTTTTTTTTTTTTTTTTTAAATGTAGTGAATTGTTAAAATAACAAAGTACATGCAAGTTTTCGTGATGGTTACAGCATCAAGATATGTAAGAGCTGCTGAAGGCAAATATAAATAAGCCTCTCAGTAAAGCATATCTTGTTGTGTAGGGGAAATCTGAATAATGGAGATACTGCTCACCTCAGTCTTCAAAAGAAAAAAAAGGGTGGGAGGAAGGGGGGTTAAAATAGATCACCAGGATGAATGGAAAATGTCATGTACAACACCGTTTCCTGCCCACTACCCAATATACATGCATTGTTAATTGGTGATGGAACTTAGTCCCTTGCATCTAATAGAAATGACAACTAATTAGATACAGTTCTTATGATATACAATAGGTAAAGCAACCAGGGGACCACAAAGTTTCTCAAAAGTTCAAGGGGAACTCTTTTGAATGTGAACTGCTCTCATGCCTTCACTTTTCTTAGAGTAGTTGGCTGCATTTAAATTTTCAGAATGTGTTGTATTCAACTTTACGTACTCTCCATCCTTGGCAATGGCAAAGCGTATTATCATACTTCTTTCTGTTCGTCTTTGCTGTTCTTTTGTGTAACTAGCAGGGTGGTAGCTTTATTAACATGAAATGGGCCTTGTCTTTCCTTTTGTTTTCAATTAATACTTTAGATAGGAAATTCTCCATAAAGATTGTGGGGTCTGGGCCTCCCTTGCCTAATGGAACACCAGTCGCTTACATGTTATGAGATTTTTGCATTACTTTCTACCAGCTTTCTCTGGGATTTTGATATGGTGAGCATTTTTAAAGATAGTAGCTGGCACATTTCTCCCTTTTGCTTTTCCTATTAGGCTGTTTCTCTCAGTGAAATGCCTTCTAGCTTTTTCTCAAAGGAAGTTGTGTATTTGCATTCCATTGGTTCTAACCAGAGTCTTTGATAGACCTTCTCACTGGGTCACTTTAGAGGGTTCCTGGCCTGCAAAGAGCTCTGAGATGGCATTGGCAGGTCAGCATATGCTTCTGAAGAGTTCACTGTAAAGATGTTTTAGAGGCATTTTATCTTTGTTTTTGCCTGTTTTATTTTTCATCTTTGTGTGTTGCTGTGCCTTAATGCTGTCTTGGTAAACATGGCAGGGCAGACCGAGAGCAAAATGTTGTCTTTATATTCTGAAAATAGAGCTTCCTCTGGATATTTTCTTAGCTAGTCTCCAGGTTCTACCCCAATAGAATGCTTTTTGATATCAAATGTCATTATTGAACCTACTCAGAAGGACAGTAACCCAAGCCAAAAATTCTCTAGTGTTTCCTGAAGCCTTGGGTTAGGATTATTTAATGTTTAAAGACTCCCTGGACTCCTTGCAATTTTTTGCAAAGGGGAAAGCCTTTGTTTGCAATTTATGCTGTTGGTACCTTATCCTTCCTGGCTACTTTCTCCTTCTCTTCTGTTCAGGTTCTTGCATCATGCCTAAGCCTCTGATGTCCAGTTGCCCATCTCAGATTTATCAGAAGACCTCCCCCTTTCTCTGTGAAAGAACAGCTCTCAATATAATCTGAGGCTGGTTTTAGATGCCACGGAGCCCTTCACTCTCAAAATCCTTTTTTGTATCAGGCTAAATCTTGGCATGTGCCATGAGCATTCTAAGAATAATTCAGAGAAGGCCAGTTGCAGTGCTCAGTCCTGGGAAACTGCAGCCAAGCCTACAGAATACTGTTTAACTTGGAAAAAGTGTCCTGTTAGTTTGTCAGCTTGTCAGTGTGGAGCGAACGCCCATCAATCACGATTGTCATAGCTAATAAGCAGAAATAAAACCCATATGGCGAACAACCATCTTCCTAATACTCACCCACTGCTGTCTGCCTCACTCACTCAGTCCTCCACAGGAATTTAAAATCGGGGGCCTATGAAATGTTGGGGATGGATATGAACCCTCCATCAAAGTTGTAATGTTATCCTTCTAGATATTCACATATGCCCTCGTAGACTTCCTCACCGACTTGTTTTTTTCTTGACTTAGAGCCCATGATTCCCTTACTTGCTTCCATCTGCAAGATCTGGATTAGTTTCCTGCCACACTTTTATCAATGCTGTTGACTGAACAGCAGTTTTCAGTGCAGAAAAGTAACCCTTCTCTCTCCTTTCCTCTCCCCTCCCTGCTCTTCCAAGAGCTGAGTATCCTGCCTGTGTAGCATTCCCAGCCACCACCATCCTAGGGGAAGAGAGGGCAAAGCTCAGCATTCAAATGAGGGTCTCCAGTATACCAACTTGTGATGCTGCCACTGGGCCAGCACCTGGAATTATTTGCAGTTTTCAAGTATGAGAGTGAAAGCATCTCAGAAAGCTGCCGAATCTTGGTTATGGTGCAGAGGGATGTTTATATTTTCTATCTTATCCCAGGGTTAGATTTGAAAAGGAGAGTTTATGCACTGACTCAAAAAACCCCCAAAGCCTTTGCCCTCTGCATTGTGTACTGCCCCTGGAATCCTCTCCATTACAGCTGAAAAGAAAACTGTGACCTGCTTCAAGTCTTGGGGATGGCATTTGCCATGACTGAAATCCTGATTTTGGTTTTTCTTCCATTTTCTATTATTTTTTTTTATATCCTGGCCAGAAAAGTATCTAGGACTAGCCAGTATGCAGAGCCCAGCACTTATGAGGATACTGTCAATTCAAAAATCACCTATTTATCTATTTATCTATTTATTTATTTATTAAAATCTCTGTGGTGTTGGTAATAAGCAAAATTACTGACCATGAAAAGTTTTAAAAATGCAATTTCCTTTTCCCCTGGAATGGTGTTTCTTTTGTACATTTCTTTGACAATGACATGAAATATTAAGTTTTGTGGTAACCTAAATGTTAGGGATAAAATACCCAACTGTTCATCTTTAAATTAGGCCTTTCCAAGAAAGGAGATGAACTGTGCTGGGCAAGTTGGGTTTTAAAAGCCATTTTTGTTTTTACCCAGCTGATTTGCTATGTCAGCTCATCCCTAATTTTTGAAATCCTATAAACAGGAAAGGATGCAGCTCTGTACTCCTAATGTTGATTTGTTGTAGAATGGTGTTATCCCTTCACTCACCAGTTGTCATTAAGTTCTGCTTGTTTGGAGGTACAGGTGGGTGGGTTGTTTTGGAGGTGAGGGTGGTTTTTCATTTTCTCCTGTCTGACCAGCTTTTGACTCTTTCTCTTTTTCTCCTGCTTGCAATGCATCTTGGGTAGAATTGTGGAACAAGCACCAGGAATTGAAAAAGCAAAAAGCTTTGGAAAAACAGAGTAAGGAAATGATGAAACCTAGAAACTGACTCCCCCAGCCTTCCCATAACTGCCAACTCCCCAGGCCTGGGGTGAGTGCGCACCCACAGCACATGCTCTTATGCACACAGAACCCAAGTTCTGAAATCCAAGGTGAAAACCTGCACCCTAGGGCAGGCTAAGTAGGTCAGTTTGCCCTGGAGAAATCAAGTGCTCAGATGCAAAATGCCTCTTTCCTGTGTTTGTGCAAAAAGACAGGAGGAAGTGTGCTTTCTGCTCAGTTACTAGGCCTCCCTAAGCCTTTTCACCACTTCCTCACCTCTTCATTTAAAAAGTAATTTGCCATGAAAATCCGGCTCTTCTTTTTAGAAGGCAGGCAGGCTGTTTTGTCTGACAGTACCCTGACATTAACAGCAATTTGTGTCTGAATGTTGTGGAGCGAAGGGCTCTCTGTTCCTGCAATTCTTCAGCAATGGCAGATTTATATTCTCTGGTTTCGATTCCCAGTAGATTGCTTCTGATTGCTATTGAACTGCAGCATGAAATTACTTTTGGGTAAGGACATATGGATCCGGAATACATGAAGAATTGTGTTTAGCGAGAATGTTAGCCAAAAACAAAATGAGGATGGTTCTTTCCAGCGAAATTTTCTGGGTGCCATGCTAAAGGAAGAAAGATGAATCAGGTAGCTGAGGACTGCTTTCAGCGTTTTCAGAGAGCCTGATTTTTATAGTTATCCTCTATAATAACTATAGAGATATATGTGCACTACTAATGCACACATACTACAAAATTCTCTCTGCCATACAGTGTGTATAATCACTGGTGTGGCATGCGCACACACAGACTGGCAGAAGAAAGAACTAACAGCCACTGAGGCTGGATGGTCACATTTTGGTGAGTTTTGACGGCACACTGTTTTGTATGCAGCAAACACACACACACGTGTGTATGTCTATATAAAATCAAAATACAATACGCGTAGTGGTGATAACTTGCATTTATCACACTATCATGCTTTTAATATTCCAAATCTGTGAGCAGCTTCCATTATTTTCAAAATCAGTTTGCCCCAAATGCTTCCTAATTTTTCCCCTTTAAAAAAAAAAAAAAAAAGGAATATTTGCTAAGGCCTATGACTAAAAATAGATATTTTTACACTAGTGATAGGTTAAAAGATCCCATATCTCATTACCACCCAGAGCAAGAAATAGTACCTTTTTCTCACTGGAAATAGTAGATTTCATGTTTTCCAGTGTGAGTTGCGGCAGTTGTGACTTTCTAGGGCTAGAAACAAGTTATGTACAGAAAGGTCATTTCAGGTAACTGAGGTTTGTATAATTTATTCGTTGTAGCTTTTCCTCTTGATTTGAGTCCTTGGACGCTCACTTGCCATAACTAAGGCACCTGGATTTTTATGCAGAGGGTTTCAAAACATAGTACCAAAATAGTTCTTGTTTATTACGTAACATTTCTGAAATATACTTTTGACAAAATATATAGAGTATCCTTGATGGAGTGGCAAGCTAGAACATGCAAGTAGGTACAGCTTTTGGGATGGTCTGCACAGCTAATTTACGGCTTTGCTGCTCATGAGTAATGTGTCATCCCAAGCTCATGCCCATAAACCTTTATATGCACCATGTATATTATCTCTCTCACGCATGCTTCTCTCACTCTCTCTAATGTTAGCATTGTTTGGTGATTGATATCAAACATGAAAATGCTCTTCTGAGTTCTAGTTCAGTATCTTTGGTGTGTCAGGTATTGCTGATTTGTTTGTAGAGAGTTACTGAATATTGTACACATCATGGGTATATAATAAAAATCCTCCAGCTGCTGGTCATGTGTCCCTGTTACTGAACAGTTGGCAGATATGGATATGGCAGAAATGTTGCTTTCAGTTTCTTCTCCCTTCTGATCTTAGAGGTTACCTGTGTACAATCTGTAGCATATTCTTCTCCTGCCTCCTTACTTCCATTGCACAGTGCTTTCCAAATCCTTCCTCAGGTGCGCACTCTCTCTCCTTTCCATTCTTTTCCCTTCTATCATCCCACCAGAGGAGGGTAGAGAACATGGCTACAGTACTGCATGGGTACCTTAACATAAAGCTCTTAATCTCATTTCTATTTCTTTTTTTGTTCTTGGATGGGGTAGACTAGTGAATGCATGCCTTCAGACTGGCTGAAATCCTCTCACAACCTGCCTAAGTAATTGCAAACTCTGGAGAGCCATTCATTATGTATTCATAGATGTCTTGAAGTGATGTGCAATATTGTAATTCTTTCCAAAGCATTTATCTTGAAGTTCTTATTTGCATGGCACAAATTATCACTGTCTGCTCTTTGACTGCCTTGTCATACCACCTATCACTTGGTTTAGGAAAAACTGCCTGGGTAACTGCTGCTGGCAACCTATTCAGCCCAAAAAGACAAGCAATTAGTTGTACAAAAAATGACACTGGCAGTATTAATAAATAATTACATGTCAGTTATTTTTTCCAAGAACAAAGGAAGTGGCTTTTCAGAGTTGAGTGGTGACTGCTCCGCATGCCTTTTTGTAGTTGGAATCTGACACCTATTTGTTCTCTCTTTCTGTCTCTTTGGAATGGGTATCTACGGTCTCTGAGAGGTTCTGTTTACAGTCAGTAATTAAGACTGTTGGACTGCTCCCTCAGTATATTGAGACACAAAGTAGCACTGGAAGGATGGCAGGTGTGACCTGCTGGGCTTTGTTGTGGATGTTTACAGTATCAAAGAACTAGAGAACAAAAAGCTCTGGTTTGTCTTTCTGGTACTGTTCCTAGTCTATCACCTGCCTTCAGTCACATGGCCTTTCCCTGTTACAGTAATGCATGTCTTTTCCCTCTGTCTAGGGTCAGAAGGTGTGAAACACTTCTTTGATCTGGGAGAGACCGATGAGAAAAAATCCCAAATCAGTGCAGACAGTGGCCTGAGTCTGACCTCAGGCTCTCAGGTTAGTGTCTTTATGCTTCCAATGCTTGCTTGTGGGCAGCATTCTAGAGTTTGGGAGACGCTTTCAAGTGCTTTCATTTGGTGAAACACTTCTTCTGTTCAATGTTGGAAAGATTTGCCTCTGCCCCCAATCACATAGTCTTCATAGGCTGGGGGCAAAGAGTCCTTTTGACTGGCTCCATGCAACAAATCTCTGAGGCCTGTAGTTTAAGCTTCTCTAAGGGAGAGGCCCCAAAGTAGTGGTAAATGTTGTTTGTTACTCCTGATAGAATTGGTAATATCTAACAAGAATTTTTTTTCCTTCCTATCCCTTTTGTTTGTCTGTCTGGTTGAAGAGGAGTGATTTGGAGTCTGGGGTGAGTACAGGGCCGGCTGTAATGATCCGAAGCACCAGCCAGGATTCTGAAGTTAGCACAGTGGTAAGATGTGGCCAAAGTGGAATCTTGGTGTGCTTGACTTTTTGGGGTGGTGGAAGAGTGCGCGCATGTATTTATGAATGGGAGTTGCATGTATTCTGTGTTGTCTACATTCTGTGTGTTTTCTGCTGTGATAGTGTGTCCATGGTGTGTTCTGTCTCTGCAGCCTCTGGGGGTGTGGTGTGCGTGTGTGCCTTTCATATGTGCTTATGCTCCTTCTGTGGACAGTTATTCCCTGTGTGTGTCGTGCTCTTTGCTGTTGTGTGTTGCATACGTTTTTGTGTTCCTGTGTGGCTAATGTAAAAATATTAGATTGTAGTCATTTTGGAAACAAGATATCAGGCTGATAAAACATTGTGGGAAGACACAGACCTGTAACTTCAGCGTGCTTGAGTCTATAAAGAATGTCATAAACTTTCTAAAGCTACATCCTAGAGCAGGGGCACACTTGCAGCCATGTATATACATACACATTTGCTTGTAATGGCCTGCAGTATCCAAATTTGGGTAGATTGATTTCTTCTCCAAAAATAAACCAAAAAAAAACCCAGGGAATTTATTAGGTGAAAGGGACTGAGCCTTCTCCTGGCTACATTTCTTATCTGACATTCTTCACTGTGGGGACCAGGCCAGACGAGCTTTTTAGCTTTCTTTTCTGAATTGCTTTGAAGTGAAATTTTAAGAATCTGTAAATGTCTTACTCTCCAAGGCCATGTTCCTGACCTGTAAGGTAGTAAGGTCTGTTGGGACAGGAAAAACGTCCCATTTGTCTGTCTAACTTTAAGGGGCCCAGAGATTGTTGACTCAAAGGATTTTTTTAGAGGGTCTGGCAATATTGTCTCTTTCTCTAGTGTAGGATTTGCTGGGAGGGTCCTCTCATGATGAGAGACAGGATAAAAATGCACTGTGCTACTGTTGGGAAGAGTGGGCCTTGGGAGTCTTACTCAGCTTTAGGGTGACACTCTTGACATCTTTTCTCTCTACAATACCTTTTGCTAATGAGGAAAAGGAGAAGCCATTCTAAATTGCTTTGTTTTCCTTCACAGGTTAGTAACAGCTCTGGAGAGACATTAGGAGCAGACAGTGACTTGAGCAGCAATGCCGGTGATGGCCTCAGTGGGGAGAATGGTGGAAACCTGACAGGATCACGGATCACTGTGTCAGACAGTGAAATTGAGACAAACTCCGCTACTAGTTCCATCTTTGTAAGGACACACTTGATTTTCTAGTGACATTTTGTACAGGATTTGAATAGGTGAAAGGGTAGGGAGGGAGCAGAACATTATGGATCCTCAATCCAATTGCAAGAGCTAATCAGGACTGACAGAATTCCGTGGTGTATTGATACTGCAGATAGAAGTTTCTTGTGGATCTCTGAACATTTCCTCTCAAGGGACTGCATGTTGTACACTATGTATAGGGCAGGCTTACTCCTCACTCTCATACTATAGGCTCTAATAGCTTTTAATACTAATTACTAAGCTAATACTTCTGCAGTTTCCTCTCCATATATATCACCCTTGATGATAGAGTGGCATTATGCAGCAAAGACAAAAATGATCCCTTATTGCCTTGAAACAGCTGCTTAGTATGTGTGAATGGTGGCCCTCCTTGGGTTTTATAGCTGTTCTGTGGGTTTTCTAATCATATCTGAATTTCACTAAAGATTTTCTTTAAATACCTGTTCCTTGCTGGCAGAACTGAATACTGTGCTGAAATTCAAATTATTAGACATAACATGTATATCTCCAAAAAAATTGCACTTTGTGCCTAACCATATCCACCAATGAAAATAGTTTTTCCTTGGTGTGTCTATTTACATGACTTGGCTAAATTGACTATAACTCTCCTCTGCTGTTCAGTTAACTTCCCAAAAATTAAACTTACAACAACTTTGAAAGACTCTTCCTTTGTTATGCATTCAAATGGGATCTGTGTCCCCTCTGTCTTATTGTCTACCATTAGACTGCAAAAACTAGTACAAAATTATTCTGTTGTACATAGTGATTAGAATTGTTTGTAATACATTGCAATTTTCCTTTAAAAGGCTATAAACAAAGTAGATAAATGTCAGTGTACTGTGTTGAGGGAAGGTGTCTTGCTAGATTCAACAGAGATCAGAGTTAAGTGCATTTTTATTTAACATTTTCATTAACCAACTGGAAAAGAGTGGTAAACAGCATCTTAATGAAATCTGTAGATGATACTAAATAGGCAGAGGTTGCAAATACCTGCAATGTTAGGGATATAGTATAAATAGATTGAGAGTATGTCTACACTGATGGTGGCGTCTGGATCGATTGAACGGTCAGTGTAGACCCGCTCAATCAATCAGGAAGTCAATTTAGTAAAACCACCCCCTCAAGTGGTGCAGTGCAGTCAAGACACCGCGCAGAACGGAAGCACAGCTGTCAATGGGAGTTATACAAGCTACACAGAATAGCTTGTGTAACTTCCATCAACTGCTTCTGAATTTCCAGGTAAGTGTAGACCAGGCCCAAGTAAAGTTAGAAATATAGATAAATGGTAGGCGGGGCATCCTCAAAAAAGGCATTCTTGAGGAAAGGTAGTCCAAAACAGTGAATGGGAAGAAAACGTTTAGGCTACAGTGGAACAGCTGCAGCTGTGCTTCTGGTGAGAGTGCTCCAAGGTGACAGGAGAGAGCTCTCCCATCAGCTTAATAACTCCTGCCTCCGCGAAAGGCAGTAGCTATATCAGTGGGAGAAGTTCTCCCACCAACATAGTGGTCTCTGCCAGCGCTTAGGTCCATGTAACTTATGTTGCTCAAGGAAATGGATTATTCACACCCCAGAGTGATGTAAATTATACCAAAGTAATTTGCAGCATAGACATAGCCTTAGAAAGTAGTCATGTCAAAAAGAGGTCTAAAATATATGGATATAGCTGTAAAAAAGCAGTGTGGTTTTTTTGGGGGGGAGGGGGGTGGCGGGTTACATATGTAAAGATCACACCTACTCTGTTGCATCCAAATCTGGGCACTTCATGACAGAAAAAGATAAGGGCCTGGAGGAATTGATGTAGCAAAGTTTTAAAGACAAACATGTAGTGAAAGCACAGTCTAGACTTGAACTATAAGCCTTGGATTCTGATTCTGTACATTGACTTGCTGTGTGGTCTTGGGAAAATCACATGCCCTCTTTGTTTTCCCCATTTGTGAAATATAGGGGTGGAGGATATGGTTCTTAGCTACTTCCTAAGCAGAGCGGGAGGATTAATTATTTAATATTTGTAAAGAGCTAAGTAAATGTCAAGTATTCTATGTTTGACCTAGCTATACATATCTAAGAGTATAAATGCTATGTGGGAGAAGACTTAGAGGATGGTACAAAAGGTTTCACTAGGAGTAATGAGATAAAATTCAGTTAATGGTTATTTTTGTAAAGAATTACCATCAACTTGACATCTAATCAATTGAAAGAATTAAAACAACATTCAGGTTCTTCAAGTAATGTCCCTGTAGGTGCTGCACTTCAGGTGTGAGTGCATCCCATGCTTCTTTGGTCACAGATTTTCAGTAGCAGTGTCTGTTCAGGCTCTGCACACGCTCTACACATCCTCATGCTCTGCACCAAGACTCTGTCAGTTGCTCAGGCAAACTGCCCTCAGTTCCATCTTCTCTGTGAAAATGTTGGTCATACTCTCCACTCAACCTGGGAATTCTTCGCCTCAGGCTTAACTCCTGAGTGATTTGTAGGAGCAGAGATTTCCTGTTCTGGAGAGACACAACACGTGTTGTTAAACAGTAGGGAAGGGTTCACACATATTACCTTAAAAAATGGAAGAGATTCAACCACGGGTGTGACCAGTGGCACATTTCCACTGCTCATTCTTCCCTCTCAGCTGTCCTTGACTACTTCCTGAAATTGAAAATGTCAGGATTCTATATGAGTTCTAAGAGAGTCCACATGGCAGCTATAACAGATTTTTATTCACCAATTGAAGGATTCCCGGTCTTCGTTCATTTCATGACACTAAGGTTCATCAAGGGATTGAGGAACCTTTCCAATCAGGTTAAAGAACCCACTCCTTTGTGGGATCTAAACTTAGTACTTAAGTATCTCATAAGACCTCCCTTTGAGCTGATGGTTACCTGTTGCATCCTTAACCTGTTTGTGAAAATGGCCTTTTCAGTGGCCATCACCCCTGTCCAAAGAGTTGGGGAAGTACAGACTTTGATGGCAGATCCCCCCGCTTACAGTATATTTCAAGGACAAGGTTTTGTTACATCCAGATTCTAAATTTTACTTAAGGTGTCATCTTCATTTCACATCAACCAAGTGATCTGTATTCCAGTCTTCCTTCCAAAACCATGTCAGATCAGAGAGAATGCTACCCAGGATACATTAGATGCCAGGAAGAGGTTAGACCTCTGTCTAAAAAGAACCAAGGCATTTAGGAATTCTCCCAGACTGTTTATACCAATTGCTTACAGGTCCAAAGGGTCCATAATTTCCACCCAAAGGCTCTCCAGGTGAATTTCTGGAAATATTATTTCTTGTTATGAATCTGCCATTATACAACCTCCTCCTAGAATGTGTGCCTCTATGGCATTACTCTCACATTCTGATTGTAGAGATTTGCAAGGCTGCAACTTGGACTTTGATACACACCTTCTTCAAACATTTTGCAATAGTCCCTTCGTCTAGGTAGATGGTGCCCTTGGGGAATACAGTCCTGTCTTAAATCTTGGACTCTGCTCCGATGCACCCCGCTTCTGCTGAGGGTACTGCTCAGTAGTCACCTGATGTGGAGCACTCATAGGGACACTACCTGAAGAGGAAGTTACTAACTTCTTGAAGTTACTGCAGTGTGTGTGTCCGTAAGAGTTGGTATGGAAGAGGGTTTGCTGCACACTAAAACTGTTTTGTCCTTGAATACGTTGTAAGATAGAGTCCTATATATAACTGTTAAATTGGCCTTTCTGATGTCTCTTTCGCCCCCTGTTTTTCAGGCTAAATCTCATAACCTCAAGCAAAGTGTGAAGGACATCAAGGGCAGCAGCCCAGGGAGAGTTCTGGAGGATGTGAGCCAGCGCGTTTATCTCTATGAAGGACTTCTGGGTAAGTTAATTTGTTGGGATGCCAGAAGAGTCATACACCTACAGTATAGTAGAGCTTGTACGTTCAAATTAATGGCATCCAGAGATTGTGTTATCAGGGTTACATTGCTTTCCAAACTTGAGGCAATAAATAGAATGGCACTTCAGGTGGTTTGTTTGGAAGGAAGTGAAGGATTTGCCAAGGATAAAACAGTAAGGGAAGATGGGTGAAAAATTGTAGTTAGCATAAGGCTTAGTGCAGTGGTTCCCTTTTTGCTGTGGGGTGTTTCAGAGCGGCCTGCAGCTGTCCTCCTACTGTCTGCAGAAGAGAACCACTGCCTAAGTAACCAGGCAGAGCGCGTTGCCAGTGCAGGTTCTCTGCTGCAGCCAAGGGGATGGGAGATCAACGCTCCCCTTCCCCTGGCTGTAGCAGGGATCATGACAAAGCACTCCACTTGGGTCCCCAGGCTCTGGGGTCCCTGCTGAAGCCAGAGGGAGGCGAGTACTGATCTTCCATCCCCCTGGCTGCAGGAGGAAGCCTCTGTCTGGGAATCCAGGTAGATTAGAGCGCATGATTTCCCTGCTGCAGCCAGGGGGACGGGAGATCCTCCTCACTAAACTTCCTTCCTTCTGGTTGCAGTGAGGGGGAAAGGAGGTAGCTGACAGAGAATGATGGCCTTTCAGGGTTGTAAAAATTATATTTGTGGCCCTAAAGCCAAAAAGGTTGGGAACCACTGGTTTTATGTGTCTGAGTCCCATGCTGGCATGTCCTTGAATATGAATTAATGCTGGAATCCAGAGAGGAGGAGATCTGTCTTTTTCAACCTTTGCAGACCCCTAAAAACATTTCAAATGGAGGTGCAGATGCCTTTGGAAATTTTAGACAGTGTCTATGGACCCCAGGTTGAAAACCACTGAGCTAGTTAATGTGTTGAAGGCTAGAATATATTGCTGTTCTGTGCAGACATAGTTCAGCCTGAACGGAGGGCTACAAGACTCTGAAGATTCACTAGCCCTTTGCTGAATGTTTCCTGCGATAACCAGTATATTTTTCTGTAAACTCGTTTCATCTAAACTTGTCATTAATAAACAGATCTTTCTTCTCCCCTCCCCTTTCTTCCCCTATTTTTCATCCTCTCCCTTTCTCTTTGCTGCCATGGTCCTACCTGCTCGGAATTGTGCAGGAAGGGATAAAGGATCTGTCTGGGACCAGTTAGAGGATGCTGCAATGGAAACCTTTTCTTTAAGTAATAATTTCTTCTTTCCACTTTTCTGTGTGTTTGCAGTAATATTCTTGCTCAATGCTTCTGTGTGTCATGGCCTGTCCTGTTCATTTTTGTGTGAGCTGCACCATCCCATTGTGGGTAGTGTTAATTGTAGGAGGAAGGAGCGTGCTCAAGGGCAGTTGCAAGATTGCTCCTTATATTTGAGGTTTGGGGGAAATGCTGTCAGAGTGTGCTATAGATTAAGATAGAAAAGTGTCCTTTCTCTCTTTCTCTATTGTGTTCTTGTTTGTAGTTTTAAAAATGACCTTTTTGCTGTGTGTTTATTTTCCTTATTTGTGTTTTGGCTTGGGGTGTCTTTATGGAGTGGGAAGAAAGGAGTTGATCCTCCAGTATCTGACTAGAATGGGAGCTTAGAACTCTTATTTAATATTGCCCAGGTAAGGAGCGCTCAACACTCTGGGACCAGATGCAGTTCTGGGAAGATGCTTTTCTGGATGCTGTAATGTTAGAGAGAGAAGGAATGGGAATGGACCAGGGACCTCAGGAGATGATTGACAGGTAAACTTACATGAGTTCTTGGCAGTGCCTTTTTTCCTCATTGTTTCACCTTGGGCTGAAGCAATCCCAGAGTGTTCACAAGTCTGATCTAATTATATGGAATGCATTTGCTACTATAACCGATAGATCTCTGTGACTGTGGTTGCTGGCAGGGCCTTGCTGAGATTGCTCAATGAGGACAAAACTGCAAAGAATGGGGTAGATGATCCTGAAAACACCTTCTTTATTCTAATACTTACATTCACCAAGCCAGCAACAAACAACTTCTACAGTACCTTACTGGTTATTAAAAAGTTAAAATACAAATCCTCTAAAGCAATCCAGTCCTAGGCTCCCACCCAGACAGCCACGTCAAGTATGGTGAGGATTATTTATACTTATTCACCATATATACAGTTCTACCAATCCCAAGAGACTGGACACCTTACTCACCAGGTCAACAGAGATTTCAGATTTTACCTATTGGTTTACAGCCAATTCTTATTAACTAGTCTAAGATTTACTTAAAAGGAAAGAGAGTACTGTGGTTAAAGATCATTATACATACATACAGATCTTACTACAAACTTCAAAGAGAAATAAAGACAATGATATTACATCACATGTTTCATTTGATTGCTAATTTTTTCTTTTGATCTCTGAATCAATAGAATATAGTAAGACAGGAACAGAATTTTATCATCTACAAGCTAGTGAGATCACGTTGTGAAGCTTCTAATAGATATATGTAAACACAGAGAAATACAATTAGTATTTGCTTCTAATTCTCTGACAATACAAACTTATATTTCAAACACTCTGGTCTACCTAACATGGCTTTGTTAGCTGTTTACACAAAATCACCCTGTTTACCTTTTCAGTACTTCTCTAATATGTTTTTAAAGGTTGATATTGGGTCACTTTAGCTTGTTTAGCCTTGCTGGCTCACTGTCACAACCTCATTGATATAATTGATTGTCTCCTACACAGTCTCTCCTTTGCATGCTCTCCTGCTTGTATGCTCCCCCCCCATTAGCTTAAGGCCAGGACAAAGGTTTCTTTAAAGTTCAGGGTGACAGGATACTTCCTTTTTAAATAAGGAATAATAGAAGTATAGGACTGGAAGGGACCTCAATAGGTCATCAGGTCCTCTGCACTCAAAGCAAGACAATGCAATAACTAAACCATTCCTGACAGGTGATATAACCTGTTTTTAAAAACCTCTAATGACGGAGATTCTACAGCCTCTCTAGGCAATTTGTTCCAGTGCTTAACTACCCTGGCAGTTAGAAAGCTTTTCCTAATGTCCCTAAACCTCCCTTGTTGCAATTTAAGCCAATTGCTTCTTGTCCTATCCTCAGAGTTTAATAAGAACATTTTTTCTCCCTCCTACTTGTAACAATCTTTTATGTACTTGAAAACTGTTGTCATGTCATCGCCCTCACCCCAGTCTTATCTTCTCCAGACTAAACAAACCCAGTTTTTCAATCTTTCCTCAGTTTTCTAGACTAATTTTTGTTGTTCCCCTCTGGACTTTCTCCAGTTCATCCACATCTTTCCTGAAATGTGGTTCCCAGAACTGGATGCAATACTCCAGCGGAGGCCTCATCAATGTGGGGTAGAGTGGAACAATACGTCTTGTGTCTTGCTTACAACACTCCTGCTAATACATTCTAGATTGCTGTTTGCTTTTTTTTTTTTTTTTTTTTTTTTGCAGCAGCAGCAGCAGCAAAACACTGTTGACTCTCATTTAGCTTGTGATCCCCACTATAAGCCACAGATCCCTTTCCGCAGTACTCCTTTCTAGGTAATCATTTCCCATTTTGTAAGAGTGCATCTGATTGTTCCTTCCTAAGCGGAGTACTGTGCATTTGTCCTAATTGAATTGCATCCTGTTTACTTCAGACCATTTCTCCAGTTTGTCCAGATCATTTCAAATTTTAATCCTATCCTCCAAAGCACTTGCAACCTCTTTCAGCTTGGTGTCGTCTGCAGACTTCGTAAGTGTACTTTCTATGTCATTATGTAAATCAGTTATGGAGAGATTGAACAGAATTGGATGCAGGACCATCCCTGCGGGACCCCACTTCTTATGCTCTTCCAGCTTAACTATGAACCACTTTACTCTTTTGGAATTGTTCTCTAATCAGTTATGCACTAACCTTATTGTAACTCCATCTAGGCTGTATTTCCCTGGTTTGCTTATGAGAAGGTCATGCGAGAAAGCCTTACTGAAGTCAAGATATACCACTTCTACCACTTCCTTCTTATCCACAAGGCTTGTTACCCTGTCAAAGAAAGATCACTAGATACAAGTAGGGTGGACAAAAGTAAAGGAGTTGGAGAGATGATAGTAGGTTGGGGTAAAGGGGTTGGACTTGCAGGCTGAAGCAGCCTGGGCAATACCTTTTGAGCATCTAGAAAGTATTAAGTAATTTGTAAAGGCTAAAAAAAGAAGGGTGGAAAAAAAGCGCTGGGGTCAGGAGGAGGAGCCACTTTTGAGAATATCTTTGAGCCAGGAATAAAAGCCATCCCTAGTAGGGCAGTTTATGCAAAAAAGGAAAAGTTCTACTAAAGACAAGAAAATATTTACTTCTACATTTATTCTCAGTTCAGATGCTGATATGTAGATACAGGGTAAAAAATGTTAAAGCTCATCAGTGTTTTAGGAGACTAAATTCCATTTTTTAAAGTGATTGGGGTTCTAAGTCTAATTGAAAGTCAGTGGGACTTAGGAGCCTTAAATCACTTGTATAAATGGATCTTGTGCTCCTAAGTCACATATCTGCTTTTGAAATTTTTTCCCCATGAGATTAGTAACAACTAAGGCTTTTAGGAGAGACTGCCTCATTTTGGGGGGTGCATTTCCAGTTCAGATCATACAGCACTGCATACACTTAACTCTCTAGATACAAAGACTGCATGAATTGGATTGTAATATTTCAATATTTCTCTGTTTGAAATCCTATTCAAAATGTATTTTACTGTATCTCCCTTCCTTTTATTCTTCCTTTTGTTCCATCTTTTACTCCGCTTCTTTTTTGTGTACATTTTTATTTTGTTTAACTGTTTTTCCCATTTCTTTCTCTCTTTTTCTCCTGTGTGTTCCTCTTCCTTTCCCTGTGTTGTACTCACACTCTCTTCTTTCCTCCCACTTAATCTCTATGTCCCAGCTCTCTCTCCCATCTACCCAATAACCAGCAGTAGATTTGAGGATAAGGATCCAGTGAGCTAATGAATTTGTGGCTTTGGTGGTAGGGTTCATTGTGGGGTTCTGGGAGAGCCAACACAGCAGGAGAGGCAGGCAGAAGCTGGATGGGGGGAGATAACAGAGTGACATCAGTTAGCGAGATGCAGGCCAGCTTTTGAAGCTGTATTATCTTTCCCCCAGCTTATACCCTAATTTCTGTGAAGAATCCCCTCCCCATTAGCTTGGAGAAGGAGCTTTCTTTGCTCCCTTCTCTTCATGACACTGATGCCCTCACCACCCCAGATCCCACAAGTGGGCATAATTAGCATGGACAATCTCTTTGGAGCAATCCACAATACTTGAGCATAACTCTTTTCAGTTTAACCAAAGTTTATGAATGTTATAATGGTAAACTGGGTGCGGTGGCCGGGGATTAAATTTGTTCTTTGAGTAGATGCAGCCAGGTATTCTTCTTACGTGTGTGTGCACACCAGTGCCAGAGAACTTTGCCTACCAATACCTGTAGGGGTGGCATTGATGCCTTGCTGCCCTGGCCCCTCCCCTGGCCGTATAAGGGCCCCAACCCCCTCATTTCCTTTGTATAGCCCATGGCTAGAGTCAAGAGTTCCACGTGATGTTTTTCACTTTGCACCTTTTGGTCTCAGTTTCTGAGAAAAGTTTCCTGTATATAGTAGTTAGTAGTTGCTTAGGTTAAGTTTAGTATTAGTTAGCATAGTTGTCTGCTCTGTCTGATGCCCTCACCAGGGTTCAAGCATTGTACATCCTGTGTGAGGGCCGTGCTCAACAGTGATCCCTACATGAGGTGCTTTGGTCTTGGTAAAGGACATGTTAAAGAGCGGTACTCCACCTGCAAGTCATTCACAAAGAGGTCTCCGATGGCAAAACATTTGTGGCTGAATCAGCATCTGCTGGAGCAGACAATGAGGCTTACTTCGGCACCTGATCTGATCAGCAGCCACTTTTGGATCCAGCAAGTAATGCCTTTCCATGCTCTAGTAAGAGTAAGAGGAGCTGTACAGCAAGGAAGAGGTCCCATAAAATTAATCAGGACCATTCCAGGATTCAGGGAGACTCATCCTCAGCACTCTTCTTAGAAGATGACTGGTACCATATTCCCTGCAGCATGTGGGATGGAGCAGGTCCGTCAAACTGCTCCCTGGTACGGTGCCAAGATCAGTGAGAGCCCATACCAGCAACTCTGGTTCTAGCCATGAGGTGTCCATTAAGTCCAGTACCAATGCCGAATGTCTTCATGCCAGCGGCATACCGGATGACATCAGATCTGCTTTGCCTCTCAGTCCCAGACACTCTACTGGTTCAAGAGTTCACTGATGGCATGACTTCTACTTTCTTGACTCTGTTGTGCTCTTGAACCTTCTGGCTGTGTCACAGAGCAGCATCGCCCAGGCCTCAGATTATGGAGTTGAGGCTTGGCACCAAAGGTCCCCTTGACATTGGTACGTCCTTCAGCACTGTATTTGTCTTGGTGGCAGATCCCTTCATCAAGCTTGGTACCGCCATTAGCCTCAATACTGGTGCCTCTCCTGTGGTGCAGCAACAGGACCCATCGTCAGAGCAGCACAATGGCCTCTCATCCTCTCCAGATGACTCCCTCTCTCTCAGTACCTGAGAACTTTAATGTATATCAGGACCTCCTGAAGCGAATGGCCGCTACCTTGGGTATCCAGGTGGAATTCCTGCAGGAAAGTATAAGAACATAAAAATGGCCATATTGGGTCAGACCATTGGTCCATCTAGCCCAGTATCCTATCTTCTGACAGGGGCCAATGTCAGGTGCTTCAGAAGGAATTAACAGAACAAGTAACCATAAAGTGAACCATCTCATCACCTATTCCCAGTTTCCGGCAAACAGGAATCCCTGCCCATCTGGCTAATAGCCATTGATCGACCTATCCTCCATGAAATTCTCTAGTACTTTTTTGAGCCCCATTGTAGTCCTGGCCTTCCCAACATCCTCTGGCAAAGAGTTCCATGGGCTGACTATTTGTTGTGTTAAGAAATATTTCCTTTTGTTTGTTTTAAACCTGCTGCCTATTACTTTCATTTGGTGACCCCCTAATTCTTGTTAGGTTTATTTACTTTCTCATTTCTTATTTACTTTCTCCACACCAGTCATGATTTTATAGACCTCTATAATATCCTCCTTAGTCATCTCTTTTTCCAAGTGGAAAAGACACAGTCTTATTAATCTCTCCTCATATGGAATCTTTTCCATACTCCTAATCATTCTGTACCCTTTTCCATTCTGATATATCTTTTTTGAGCTGGGGCAACCAGATCTGCATGCAGTATTCATGATGTGAGCATACCATGGATTTATAAAAAGGCAATATATTTTCAGTCTTATCTATCTCCTTCCTAATGATTCCTAACATTCTGTTAGCTTTTTTGACTGTCACTGCACATTGAATGGATGTTTTCAGAGAACTATCCACAATGACTCCCAATACCTTTCTTGAGTGGTAACTGCTAATTTATACCCCATTGTTTTATGTGTCTAGTTGGCATTATGTTTTCCAGTGTTCATTGCTTTGCATTTATCAACACTGAATTTCATCTGCCATTTTGTTGCACAGTCACGCAGTTTTGTAGTAGTTTGAGTAGTTTTGTATCATCTGCAACTTTTGCCGTCTCACTATTAACCCCTTTTTCCAGATGACTTCTGAATATGCTGAACAGTGCTTGTCCCATTTCAGGCTCCAAGATGCCTAAAGCCCCCTCTGCCGAGGAAAGAATGCTAACGGCTAGTTTAGCAGGTGGTGACAGGAGTAGAAGAGTGGAGTGAGGGAGAGCATAGTAGCAAGAGTGCTGGGAGAAGAGCAAAAGAGTATGATAGTAGTAGATCTGGCAGGGACTGAGTTGCTCCACAGCTGGCTTTGTTTTGAGATCAAAGGGTGCAGTGCTCATCTGTAGCGCTTTGTGCACTCTACAACAATGGGCATTTGTTGACTGTGCCACCCATTAGAGCCACCCCATCTTTAATCTGTCACCCTTCCTCCTGCTTATCTGGTATCCCCTCAGTTTTGCTTTCCTCAACCCATCAAGTTCTGTTCTCCACTCTCAGCCCCTCACCCCATCTATAGCCAATCACCAGCCAGTCAGCCACCCACACTCAACTCTGACGGGGGGGTTAGAGGCTAGAATAGGAGCGATTTTGTTAGGCAGGGAAACAAAAAGAGCCAGAAAGTTTGAAGAACAGCTGCTTCACTGGTCAGAAGGTGTGAGAGAAGAGAGGACCCTAGTCCTGAAAAGTAATTGCTTCCTGTACAGGCTCCGTGTAACTGCAGAGCAAGGGGAAGTAGTTCCAGAGAGGTTGCTCTTGTACTGAACAGACTGTGCATCACTGTGACCTTGTGATGGCCATCAAGCAGTTGCAGCTGGGGAAAAAAGAAATAGATTCACAGAAATGTAGGACTGGAAGAGACCTAGAGAGGTCTTCTAGTAAGTCCCCTGCACTGAGGCAGGTCTAAGTATTATCTAGACCAGGCTTTTTTTGCTGGGATCCCCTTTGAAAATATTTCAGGCTCTGATGACTCCCCTGATGCCATACTATCCTTACTGGCATGTACGGGGGGCTGACAGCTCATGACCCCCCCATAATGAGTTTGTGACCCCCTGAGGAGTCACAACCCCCAATTTGAGAACATCTCATCTAAACCATCCCTGACAGGTGTTTTTCTAACCTGTTCTTATAAACCTCCAATGATGGAGATTCCACCACTCCGCTAGGCAATTTGTTCCAGTGCTTAAATACCCTGCCAGCTAGGAAGTTTTTTTAATGTCTAACCTTAACTTCCCTTGCTGCAATTTAAACCTGTTCCTTCTTGTCCTGTCCTTATTGAATAAGGAAAACACTTTATTACAACCTTTTACGTAATTGAAGACTGTGATTACGTCCACTCTCCATTTTCTCTTCTCCAGACTAAAGAACCCATTTTTTTTCAATTTTCCCTCATAGATTATATTTTCTAGACCTTTAATCATTGTTGTAGCTATCCTCTAGACTTACTCCAATTTGTCTGTCTTTCCCAAAGTGTGGTTCCCAGAACTGGATTATAGTACTCCAGTTGAGGCCTTATCAGTGCTGAGTAGAATGGAAGAATTCTTGCATCTTGCTTACAACACTTCTGCTAATCATACCAGAATTATTTACTTTTTTTGCAACAATTTACGTTGTTGATTCATATTCAATTTGTGATCCACTATAACCCCCAGGTCCTTTTCTGCAGTATTCCTTCCTAGGTTGTCATTTCCCATTTTGTATTTCTGCAATTGATTGTTCCCTGTTGAGCATAGAATTTTGCATTTGCCCTTATTGAATTTCCTCCTATTTATTTCAGACCACTCCTCTATTTTGTCAAGATCATTTTGAATTCTAATTCTGTCCTCCAAAGCACTTGCAACCCCTTCTAGCTGGGTATCATATGCAAACATCCGCAAAAATCCAAATAATTAAAAAAGATGTTGAATAAACCTGGACCCAGGACAATCCCTGTGGGACCACCCTTGATATGTCCTTCTAGTTTGACTGTGAACCATTTTACTTAGAGTACAGTTTTCCAACCAATTGTGCTCCCATCTTACAGTAGCTTCATCTAAGTTGTTTCCCTAGTTTGCATATGAGAAGATCATGTGAGACAGTGTCAAAAGCCTTACTAAAATCTGTTTGGGCCTGTTCAGATAAAATCCACTAGGCTCTATCCACAAGGCTTGTTACCCTGTCAAAGAAAAATATTAGGTTGGTTTGACATGTTTTGTTCTTGACAAATCCATGCTGACCTTTATTTATCACTTTATCTTCTAAGTGCTTGCAAATTGTTTATTTATTCCAATATCTTTCTGGGTACCGAAGTTAAAGTGAGTGGTCTAGAATTCCATGGTTTGTTCTTAGTTTCCTTTTTATAGATAGGTACTGTATTTGCCCTTTTCCAGTCCTCTGGGATCTCTTCTGCCTTCCATGAGTTCTCAGAGATAATTGTTTATGGTTCTGAGATCTTTTCATACAATTCCTTAAGGATTCCAGGAGGTATTTCATCAAGCCTTGCTGACTTAAAGACATGTAACTTGTCTAGGAGCTTGTCTTCACATACAGTGAAGATGCTACTCTGTTCACATGTTCACCTGTCAGTATAGTTAATCCGTCTCCCTGAGAGGTGGCAGCTGTGTGGATGGGAGAAGTTCACCCATCGACATGGCACTATCTATACAGGGGGTTAGATTGGTAGAACTGTGTCACTCAGGGCTGTGGATTTTTCACATCCCCTGAGCAACATAGTTATTCCGATTATAGGTCTGTAGTGTAGACCTGGCCTAAGTAATTCTTAACGTGTTCTTCCTCTATTTTAGCTTCAGATCCTACCCCATTTACACTGATGTTAGTAAGTCTGATCACTGCTAACCTTTTTGGTAAAAACTGAAACAAAAAAGGCATAGAACACTTTGGCCAATGAGGTGTTTTCTGTTGTCTTTCCCTCCTGATTGAGTAATAGGCTTATTCTGTCCTTGATCTTCCTCTTGCTTCTAAGGAACTAGTTAAATGTTGTCTTGTTACCGTTCGTCCCTAGCTAATTTAATCTCGTTTTCTGCCTTAGCCTTTCTAATTTTGTCCCTACATGTTTGTGGTGTTTTCATTTATATTTACTTTTCATCATTTGACCTAGCTTCCACTTTTTGTATGACCCTCTTTTGAGTTTCAGGGCACTGAAGATTTCCTGGTTAAGCTTACCATACTTTCCTGTGCATTGGGATAGTTTGCTTTGTGCTCTTAATAATGTCCTTTTAAAAAACTGTTTCCTCTCCTGAACTCTTATCTTAGACTTGCTTCCTTATTATTTACCACTTCTTTGCGTTAGCTAAAGTCTGCCTTCTTGAAGTCCATTGTCTTTATTCTGCTGTTTTCCCACCTACCATTCCTTAGAATCATGAACTCTTTCATTTGTTGATCACTTCCCCTAAACTGCCTTCCACCTTCAAATTCTCAACCCATTTCTCCCTAGTTGTCAGAATCAAATCTTGAACAGCCTCTCTCTAGTCACTTTCTCTAGTTTCTGTAATAAAAAGATGTCTCCAATGAAGACAACTCTCCAATTTCAAGAGCTTGTTGTTTTATTATTTTCCCAACAGATATCTGGATAGTTAGTCCTTCCCCCCACCAAGTCCTGTGCTTTGGATGATTTTGACAGTTTAAAAAAAAAAATTCACCTTTTCTTCCTGGTTAGGTGGTCTATAATAGACCCCTATCATGACATCACCCTTGGTTTTTTTTACTCCTTTTATCCTTACCCAGAGACTTTCAACAGGTCTGCCTCCCACTTCTACCTTGACCTCAGTGCAAGTGTACACATCTTTGATATACAAGGTAATAGCTATCTTTTTTTCCTGCCTGTCCTTCCTGAACAAGCTGTACACTTCTATACCAATATTCCAGTCACGTGAATTATCCCACCAAGTCTCTGTGATGCCAGCCATGTAGAAATTGTGATAATTCACTAGTATTTCTAGTTCTTCCTGTTTATTCTGCACAGTACTTGCATTATTATACAGACATCTAAGTTGTTCATTAGATTTCCCCTCTATATTTTGAATTGTACCTACTTGGATTGGCCCTGCACATCATGAAGGGAACCTGCTCACTAGGTCTGTTGGGGAAACAGTTGAGTCTTTTTTGAGTGATGATCTCTGTGGGTATTCTATACATGGGTACACATGTGCACCATGTGTTCAAGTCCAGAAATTTTTTAGAAAGCAGTGTCTGTTGGTTCTCCTCATGCTACAAACTGAGAGTATAAAAGGCAGTGCGGACCAATGCCTCTCTAATTCCTTCTTACCATGGTATGCCCTGAGTTGGAATCCTCCATGTCCTCTTCAATCTTTTTCTTTGAACTTAATACAATTTGTAAATAATTTTTAATAGTTTAGTGTTTTAGTGTTGAGAAGACAGATGATTACCCTTTAATTAGTGATCGGAGCACTCTGCCGAGAGCATTTCCTACTGGGAAATGCCCATTTGCTACTCTGTGCTTTGATTCCTTTGCTGCTGTCTCCTATAGACAGTGGCTTTGTCTCCCTTCAGTGATGCAGTGAGTTGGATGAAAGGCATCTCTTGCTCTGTTCACAACTGGTTCTTCTCATAGGTACTTATCACTGGGAGAACATGACCGAAAGCGTTTAGAGGATGATGAAGACCGCTTGCTGGCCACACTACTGCACAACATGATTGCCTACATGCTTATGATGAAGGTGATACTGTGTTCCTTCCCTTTGCTAGGCACAAGACGTTCTGTTGGTGGTGGTGTGCGGCTAGGTACAACTGTACGTGAAGGTGTACACTTTCAGAGCAGTGTACAAGAATTAAGCTGCACACACTCTGATTGCTGTTAATGAGAATCGGGGGCTAGATTGCTATATTACATCATGAATTTATCCTTAGTATTCATGCATTGTGACCCATGTTCACTTTAGCCACAGTGAAATAGTGTGTAGTTTGCACACTGTCCTGCTGGCCATTTCTAACAATATTTCTATACCCATTGTCGTTGAATAGCGGTAACAACATTTAGTGACATTGTCTTCCATCCCCACCATCTTAAATTTGGACAAGAAAATTGCATTCCCTTTCCTCATAGGAGGGTTGCATGGGATACATGGCCATCCACCCCTGTGGTTTTTCTTTACTTGTCCTATTTACCTGCACCTATTCCTGTTTCTGAAGAGAACTTATCTGTTTTGTCTTGTACCTGCTTCCTAGGTGAGCAAGACTGACATTAAGAAGAAGGTGCGTCGTTTGATGGGGAAGTCGCACATTGGACTGATGCACAGCCAGCAAATAAACGAGTTACTAGACAAAGTGGCTAGCCTAGTGAGTAATGAAAAAATGTATGATGCCATATCCCTGCCCTGTCCTGGGAAGAGAGAGAATAGAGGAATTAATCTCCAGTTCACTCTGGGCTTCTAGAGCTTTTGAGGAGCCAGGATATTGGCTTCCTTGATTTTGAAATATTTTTAATTAAAATGCAAACTGTCTTATTGGGAAAACAAAACTTGTGACAAGTCTGTTGTTGTAAATATACTGTACATATTTTATATATAGTGAGTCTGCAGGGATTACTGAATATCCTAAATGTATAACTAAGGTTATGTGGTGGTATGATTTGAGGAATAGTATGCAATGACATAATTAAAAACTGTACCATAAGAATGCATACACAGGAGGTGCACGTGGTCAGCATTGACTTTCTCTTTCTTGACTTGAGTGCATTATTGTGCAATGTTAATTTTCTGCCATATAGCTTTTATGTGCAATATGTTATTTAAAAGACTAACAGTAACTTGATGCAATAATGTTATCAGCAATCTATTTTTTTCTGGCATTGCGGGTTAATTTATGAACAAATTGGAGGGAATTCCCAAAAGAGTAGAAAAATGATCAGGGGACTGTAGGGACTGACTTTGGAGTAAATATTAAGAGCAATTATCTTGATGCTCAAATAACACAGTGACAGATGCAGTATAGGAACCTGAACAGGTAGGAATAGCTCGCTTAAACACAGCTAATTGGAGGGGAAGGACATAATAATTCTACAACTATTTGGTGTTTTAAAAATAAAAAATAATTAAAAGGAATTGTTCTATGATGGGGTCCCCAAACTTTCAGAATGTTTACCACTACATAGTAGTGGGGCCACTTCTTGAGCCAACTCTGTCTCACTCAGATTTGCAGTCTCACACCCTCTGAGTACAACTACTGTAACTGCTTGCATGGAAAAGCTTTATGCTGACCCACACAATCACGAATTACTTTTCCCCCCTCACAGACAATTCCGCCTACATCTCAAAAAAGCCATACTTCTCCCATCCCACAGTGTCATGCAGTTCTTCTCCTCCTCTACTTTCAGATTCTAAGTTGAGTTTGCGGGATGGAGAGTTTTCATCAACTCCTATGAACTCTATCAATTGATCCCTTTCCCTCCGCTTCCAATTAATTCTTCTCACCTCAACATTCAAAATAAATTTATCCTACAATCAGTTTATTACAAATCCATTTCCCACACACTCAAACAATTCAAAATGATTTATCAGCTCTCACATTTTCAGTTACGCCCCCAGTCAAAATAATTCCTTGGCATTAAAATTAATTTCTTTCTCTCCCTTACCTCAAAAATACAAAACAAACAAAACCCGCAAAACATTCTATTGCTCCCTCAGGCTACCTGGCCATTTACAGCAAACTTTTCCAGGCTTCTTCATGCTGCTGCTTTCCCCCCTGTTTCCACACTTAGGCCCTGCCCTAATATCCTTCTTACCTCCACCCTTCCCACAGCCTGGTTTCTGCTTCCTCCTTTTCCCTCCCAATGCAGGCTTCCCACTCCCACCGTCTCCTCTTCTTCCATTTAGCAATCCTCCTATGACTGCTGCCTCTTCCCACAACTCTCCAGCTCCTCTGTTTTTCCCCAAAATGTACCTCCTCAGTCTGGCTCCATACAAGCAAAGTCTTGTGTATTCAGTAGTAGAATGAGACCAGGTTCCATGGTAATGTTATTGTCTTTCACTCCCATCCCCGTACCTGCACACAAACACAAACAACTATGGTGCCTAGTTGAAAATTCTCATTGATATTGGTCAATGATTATTTTTACTAATGGGTCTCTTTTCTCTCTCTCTCTCTCTCTCTCTTTCTCAGTTTTCCAGTAGCCTCAGCTCTTTTCCTGGAGCCTTGGCTCCCACAATGGCCTAGGTTAGGCCACTGAGACAACCTCCTAGTTCTACCCTCCTATATGCCAGGAAATTGGGGATCTTAGATCCAGCTTCAGCCACCATATCTTCCTGGGGCTTTGCTGCTTTTTTTATTCTACAGGAAGCCTAGTTCACCAGCCTACACTTTTAGCTGGTCAAAGCCATTCAAAGAGCTGGTCTCTAGCTGTGACTACATGAAGCAGTGCAGAGACTATGCACTGTACTCCATTTATAACTGCTTCTTGTGGTGAAAGCTGGAGAACAAAAGGAAACTGCCTGGAGTTCCACAGGATGACTGTATGTTGTATGAAGAAGCACTGCCTTATGTTTGCTCTAAATTTGCTGCCTATTAATTTCATTGGGTGACCCCTGGTTCTTGTTATGTGAAGAGGCAAGAAATGCTTCCCTATTTACTTTCTCCACATCAGTCATGATTTTATAGGCCTCTATCATATCCCCTCTTCATAATCTCATTTCTATATTGAGCAATCCCAGTCTTTTTAATCTCTCCTCATACGGAAGCGCTTCCATACTTTTCATCATTTTTGTTGCCTTTCTCTGTACTTTTTTCACTTCTGATGTATCTTTTTTGAGATGGAGTGACCAGAACTACATGCAGTAGTCATGGATTTATATAGTGGGATTATGATACTGTTTTATTATCTATCCCTTTCCTATGGTTCCTCACATTCTGTTAGCTTTTTTCATTGCCACTGCCCGTTGAGTGGATATTTTCAGAGAACTATCTACAGTGATTCCAAGATCTTCTTCCAGTGGTAACAGCTAATTTAGACCCCATCATTTTGTATGTATATTTAGGATTGTTTTTTACAATGTGCATTAGTTTGCATTTATCAGCCTTGAATTTAATCTGCCATTTAGTTGCCCAGTCATCCAGTTTTGTGAGATCCTTTTGTAACTCTTAGTTTAGTTCAGAGCTGACTGCAATCTTTTGTATCATCTGCAAACTTTACCACCTCACTTCTTCCCCTTTTTCCAGATCATTTATGAGCATGTTGAACATCAGTGGTCCTACTACAGATTCTTGGAGGACCCCTCCACTGTGAAAACTGACCATTTATCCCTCCCCTTTTTGTCCTATTCTTTAACCAGTTTCTGATCCATGAGAGGACGTTCCCTCTTATCCCATGACTGCCTTCTTTGCTTAAGAGGCTTTGGTGAGGGAAAGGCTTGTCAAAAGCTTTCTGGAAGTCTAAGTACACTAGATTCACTGGATCACCCTTGTCCACATACTCGTTGACACCCTCAAAAAATTCTAATAGATTGGTGAGGTATGATTTTCCTTTACCAAAACAGTATTGTCTGTTCCCCAACATATCATAGACTCATAGACTCATAGGTCAGAAGGGACCAATATGATCATCTAGTCTGACCTCCTGCACAAGGCAGGCCACAAAACCCTACCCATACACATTTATAACAACCCCGAACCCATGACTGAGTTATTGAAATCCTCAAAAGTGAGATTTGAAGACCTCAAGCTGCAGGGAATCCACCAGCAAGCGACCCATGCCCCACGCTGCAGAGGAAGGCGATCTGTGCCTGATAATTGTTCTTTACTGTAGTTTCAACCAATGTATTGAAGGGGCTAGTCCTGTACTTTTCCATGGGGCATGGACTAGATGGCCTTGTCTTCATTAGGAAAATGTAGGGCATTATTAACTTTAGTTAAATTAGGTCTGATCCACACTTAAAAATTAGATTGACCTAGCTCTGACCCTTAGCTCTGACCCTAAGCATCAAAATCTTCTGTCGATCTAACTACTGCTTCTTGGAGAGAGAAATTAACTACACTGATGGAGAAACCCCGTCTGTCAATGTAGGAAGCATCTATGCTATGGCCCTACAGTGGCACAGTGCCTTAGCTGTGTTGCTGTAGTGTAGACATGCCTTAGCTCAAGGTAAAATCCTGGTGAAGATAACAGTTTGTAGTTTTCATCTGAGTTAGCAGGTTGAGTTAAAGACTGCAAAGTAAAGTTGAGATATAACTTGTTGCCCTTAACTCAAGTTTCACCAATCCATTAATAACTTGCATGTTTGAGTGCAGTGGTGCTTTTACCTCAAGCTGGCTGGCCCATCAGAGTATACGCTAATGTTGAAGTTAGCACAACTTGTCAGCGGCTAACATGACCGCTGTAAGTGAGTTTAGTGCTTCTCCACTCAAGTTCTGCTAGTTCTCCAGTGCCTTCTCAGAATTCCTTTATGTGCCCAGAAAAGACAGGGAAGTTCTTTCACAGTTCACTGAGAGAGAATTCAAAGAACAGTTCAGTTTATTGCAGTGGAAAGAACCATGGGATGTACCCCCAGAAATTTTAGCACTATACATTAATGAATATAGTGTTAGTGTGAACACAGCAGGACAGGTGTTTGTTTTGCAGCGTAGCTGTTCTTGCTTAACCTACCCTATCTTGATAAGTGATGGCTTGATTTAAGAACACACCTTTTATCCAGAGAAGACACAGAAGATGTAATCTACTAGGCTTTATAAAATCTCAGAAACTAGAGAGGGAAGTTTATCACTAATTACAAATCTTCCTTCTCCTTAGGGTGCCCGAGAGCTGTCTGTCCGACCCAGTGGCAGCAGACATATCAAGAAGCAGACATTTGTAGTACATGCTGGGACAGATACAACAGGAGACATCTTCTTCATGGAGGTAGGGACAAGAATAAATGGTAGCACAGCTAGTAATGCTATATACATGGTGTGAGGATTCCCATCTAAGACTCCTTTTACCCCCAGGTATGTGATGACTGCATTGTGTTGAGAAGTAACATTGGAACTGTGTACGAACGTTGGTGGTATGAAAAACTCATCAACATGACGTACTGTCCTAAAACAAAAGTGCTGTGTCTCTGGAGGAGGAATGGCCAGGAGACCCAGCTGAATAAATTCTACACCAAGAAGGTATATCTGTCATTTCACCTTTAGTTCCTAAAGGAAGGGAGAGGGCAATGAATCCTCAATAATGATTACTGAATTACAGTATCTACTTAGCAGCACTGATGTTTGTATTACCTCTTCATATCAAGGTTATTCTAGGAAGTGTCCCTTGGCCCCCCTCCCCTTTTTTTTTGTATTGGGAAGTGCAGATGAAATCTGATACCTATTTTAATTCTAATTTAATTCTGTTCTGTTGGAGAGGTCTTCACGAAATCTTGGAATTGCTTTTGCAGACTTGAGGAAAATATTTTAAATACTTTGGTAGATTGTGGATTGGGCAGGCATAAGCATGGAAAGCTAAATAAGGACATTGCTATTCTGGGACTGCCATGAGATGCAGAGCAAAGAAGGGGCAACCAGTGAAAAGTCTTTCTTCATAGACCGACATGGTTGGATTTTCTGATTCTTCTTTGAGTTGATGGTCCCTAAGTAGATTCCATCGTAAGTACTGTGACAGGGTCAGGCCAGACGGCTATGCAAGGGTGCTGGAAGGCATGTATATTAGCCCCAGGCTCAGCAAAGCCCTATTCCCTGGGTGATTCAGCTGGGGCTGATTAGGCAATTAGGCCACCTGGGGCTGCTTAGGCCATTAGGACACCTGGGGCCAATCAAGGAGCCCCGCCCCAAACACTTAAAAGCCTTCAGTTCAGGCAGGCAGTTGTGGAGTGAGGAGTCTGGAGTAAGGAGGTGTGGAGTTTGGAGAGTAGAGGTTGGAGTTTACAGTTTACTGATTGGAGTTTGCAGTTCAAAAACCTGCAGATTGGAGTTGGCAGTCTGCAGTTTGCAGCCTGCAATCTGCAGAAGCTTGGAGTTCCTACGGTTGCTGCCACAACACCGGAGGCAGAGGACCCAGCTGGGGAAGCAGGGAGCGGACCACGGACTGACCCAAAGGGAAGGTAGCAGGACTCAGGGGCAGAGCAGGCCCCGTCTCCTCCCCACCCCTCCGGCTCACTTTCCCCCAGCTGCACCACCGGCCGGGCCGGAAGAGCGCAGGACCCACGGGGCGGAGTACATCTACCTTCCCCCCCCCATTACCCTGTTACAGTACGTATACACACCATGCGCCAGAGCCAGAACTTGCGAGCAGTGCTCATTGACCTGCGCGTGCTTCCTATGGTCCATATGGTCTGGTCAAGGCTTTCTGCAGCTACACAGGTCGATGCCCCCCTCAGTTTCCTCTTACCACCGCATGGCTAGAGTTGAATGTCCCTCTTCTCCTTCAAACCTGTTATGATATAGCAAGGGCAGAGGGCAGTAGGAAAGTTCTGGAAGGGCGCTATATAAGTGCTAGAATGATCTGGGCTTTATTCCCTATAGACTAGCCAGAGGCATTAGAAGGTAATTAGTGTCAGCTGACACCAATTAAGGCCCCACCCAGGTGCCTATAAAAACCCTCTACTACTGAGAGAGAGTGTGGAGTTGAAGGAGTAAGTGTGTGGTGAGCAGAGGAGTGTGTGAAGTGGAGGAGAACAGAACAGTGTACAGTGGTGTGTGGAGAAGTGGAGGAGAACAGAACGGAGTACAGCAGTGTGTGGGAGAGAGGTTGCGTCCTGAAGAAGGTACTAGGCACAAGAAGCCAGAAAGACAGAGGGGGGAGAGTAGCCCAGGGGAAAAGCCTGCAGCTGCAAGTAAGGTGCCAGCAGCACATAGCTGCTACTCAGAGGGCCCCTGGGCTGGGACCCGGAGGAGCAGGGAGGCCCAGGTCCCTACCCCCCTCCCTGGGAAGACAGGGTTACCGGCAACGCCCTGGCCCACTGCGAGAGGCAGAAGTGCGAGACCCACTAGGGAGAAGCCAACCGTTTGCCACACTGTGTAGCAAGAAAAGAAAGGAAAAGAAACAATATAATAGTTATAGCTCTAAAAACAAAACAAAAAAATTAAACAAAGTTATCCAAGTTCCCTCCCCCTGTTGCAGGAATTTTTTAAGAACTGTGCCACGTGCCCATAGTCATTCTTGGTTGAGTGATGAGCACCAACACTGTCTGTACTGCTTGGGTGAGACCCACATAGTCTCACGGTGCTCTATCTGTCACTCCTTCCCTTTGAGAACCCAAGAGGCAAGAAAATTCAAGCTTCAGACATTCCTAATGGATACTTTGCAGGTAAAAATAAATGAATTAAACCTGCTAAAAAAAAAAAATTAATAGCTCACAGACATTGAACTCCAAGAGAGCTAAAGATTTGTAACTACAAGTAATATATTGAAGGGCAATAGCATTATATATGTGCATAATTCTTTACTAAACAATTAATGATAGACCCTCTGCCCCCTAAAGCTTACTCTGAACATGAAACAAGATCGTAAAGTGATAACACAAGAAGGACATGGAGTAGAGACAAGAGCAATGACAATTTCCTAATACAGTAATGTGGGAAGCTAACTTACGTATCTTGAGGCTCATGTATATCCTAAAATAATGGTATCGGATTATAGATGATAAGCATCCTTGAAGAAATAATGCACAAGAAGTGGCTTAAAAGATGAGTCAGGAGGTTTGGCAGTAATGAAGTTACCATAGCCCGACAGGAAAAGTTGTATGGTTCTGAACAAGTACTTCTAATGGTTATGATTGCTGGAAGCTGGGGGAGAAGGAAAAGAGAGTGGTTTTACTCTGGGGCCCAGCCTGACTAGGAAACGGATTTGTTGCTGCTGGTGATGGTCAATAAGTGGTTCCCCTCTGGAATGGGTATTGAAAATAGTTTAGCAGCTAGTGTAGAATTTTTTTTAACCATTGTCATTTTACCATTATAAAGTGCAATTTAGACTTAGTTCCACTGTGTTCCCTATAACAGGCTGAAAATGATGACTATCAGCAAAAGATCAGTTCCTTGATATGGAATTGGGCCTTATGGGCTTAGAGTGGGTTAGTTGTAGATGGAAGTTCTGATCTAACACAGGCCTCTAAATGATTTCAGAATTGTATAATGCACTTTTTTTGTCTGAAATTTTAGAGAAGGCTCGGTCTTGCAGTCTAATAAAATAACAACAGTTTGCTTTAATTGGGGTGATCAGTAGAAGCTGTGTTGAGTATTTTTAAATGTAGAGGAAATAAAGGACACTAAGGAGGGAGAATGGAGAAAACAGAAGGAATGGGGAAGGAGCCTTAAGGGGGGAGTCTGTGTAAATCCTCCCCGTAACTCAAATGGTCAGATGGCAATGTGTCCTTATGGGCAAGGGTCAAGGTCCCATAAGTGAAGAATGTACTTCCTTTGTATTTCAAGAGAAGTAGTACAAGGGTTCATGGGAAGAGCATAGGGCTTTAGAGTTCAGCAGAGCACAGTCGTTTGGGGACCGTATGGCATGTTATGCTGGTATTTTATTTGTGGATTTAGAGTAATGTGAAGGAACTGGGAATGCGGGTGGGTGGGAAATAATACAAGATACAGATATGGAAATTTACAAACAAAGATGCACTTAGGCACACGATCTGATTGTTTTGGGGGGTTTTTAAGTTCTATCGGGGCTTTTTTCCTTTAAATGGCATTATTTAATCCTTTAACATTCAAAGATGTCGTTTTAAAAGAAAACAATTGATAATTTAGGTTACTGAAAAAATTGAAAATGTGATTCTTTAGCTGTTTGATGGCATAAACCCTTGTATTGCCAATGTCTCACTTGTTTTTAATTATGTTGCATTCATGATTATTTTACTTCAAGAAACTCATTTTCAGGAGAGAGACATTATGGGCATGAAAGATAATTGATTCAGTGGACATTTTTTGCTTCAGCTAAAGAAAAGAGCAGTGGGCATAATATTTGCTAAACATACTTTTTAAAATTAAAGTTCAATTTAAGGATAAGGAGGGGTGATTTATATGGTTGAAGGGCACGATTGCTGGATTATTAACAGCAGTAGGTTCAGTGTATGCACCCAACCAACAGCAAAAACTTTTAAAAAGTTTTCTTTATTATTGTGATACTTTGTGTAAGAGGAAATTATACTTGTAGGAGAATTCAGTTGCACACGGACTCCTTACTGGGGGACAGATCTGATAAAGACAAGGGGGATAGGGAAGCAGGTGCAACATTGACTTCTCTGTGCCAGTAATTCAATCTTTCAGACTGCTGGAGAGAATTGCATCCAGGGGAAAGAGATAATACATTTTATTTATACATTCATCAGTTATATTCTAGAATAGATTTAATGTCAATTTCTAAATCCTTAATGAAGCAGATCATGCACCAGTGGAAGTAATATTTAATAGCTGGGATGGGTCCCTAAGATCACTTTTTTTGAAAATGAGCCGTTTGCTTCTCTAAGAAAAAGACCAGGTTGCAGTAATTAAAGAGGACATTGTAAAAGACTTTCAAATAATGATACAGAAAATACAAAAAAAGGCCTTCTCTGGGAAGTGAGTAAAGCAGCATTTAGGGGTCAATTGATAAGCAGACACATTCAGTTGAAAAAGGATGTCAAGAAAAAATAGAACTAGAACAGGAGATAAAAGGGTTACAAGACATTCATTAAAAACAGAGGTTCAAAAAAATAGATAGCAACAATTTTAAGGTGTTACACTTATAAAAGAAAAAAACCAGCAGGATCTTATTTAGGGGACAAGGCAATAAGCCACGTTTATTGTGAATAGAGACGTTTCAGAAAGCAATTTCTTACACACACACACACGTATAATTACCAGCCTATGAGTTGCTCGAGCCACCCCACTTGCCAGGTGGGCAGAACACAAGGACCGAGCCAGGCTCCCCTGAAAACAGGATTTTGTAAAGAGAGTTTTGGGGAGGGTGTACATGTTTGGATTTTTGGTTTGGGGTTCTCCCCACACCTCCCAATAGATCTGATGGAAGAAAAGACCTGAGTTTTGGATAGGCAGCTAGAAACTATGGTTGTGTTTCAGAGCGGTATTGAGCAGATGATGGAGGGAAGGAGAGAGGAGGCAGAAGAAGAACTCAAGATTGCAGATGCAAGCTGGACCAGAGAACTGGGAGGATAGACTGCTGGGATAAGGAAAGTGGAAGCATGTGATTCCAAGAATAAGACAGAGGAACAGACCAGCTGGCGAAGGAGAGAGAAAGCTGAAGAACAAGTTTGATGAGTTGGAAAATGAAGGGGAGAGGCAGACAGTAACAGAAGATGGGAGAGCAAGGAAGAAAAGAATGGCTAGTCCTACAAGAAGGGAGGAAGAGACCATGGAGATAGCCATAGTTTGGAGCCCCAAAAGGATAGAGGATGACTTGAAGGAAATTGCAAGTCAGAACAGAACACAAGAGAACTTGCAGATAGAACAGAAGAAGTAAGGCTAGAGACTTGCACTAACACCAAGAAGAGGTAAGTCTACATGAATGGGGGACTCTCTTAAGAAGAACACACAGGCCTGTCACCAGAGCTGAGAACAGAAGGGTGTGCTGTCTTCTGGGAACACACAGGATGTGGGCCTGAGCATGAAGAGGATCCTAATGGGAGCAGGAAAGAATCCATTGATTTTTCCTTCGTGTGGGAACAACTGCTGCTGTAGATTCTTGCTGGGACGCATCAAGGAAGATTACACCAGGCTGGGGAAAATGTTCAAGTGATCTTCAGTGGGATTCTTTCTGTTCCTAGAGGAGAGGTGCAAAGGTGGAACAAGATTATGATGATCAACAGCTGGCTCAAGCAGTGGTGCTATAAAGAGGGCTTTGGGACATTTGACCACTGTCAGGCATTCATGAGTAGAGGACTGTTCTCATGGAATAGACTTGAGCTGAGTGCTGAATAGGAGGTAAATAGACATCTGGGAAAGAGGCTGGCATGACTGATTAAAAGAGATGATTGGATGCTGCTCTTGTAATCTCCATGCCTCATTCTAACATTGGGCGGGAGGAAAATCAAGTAAAAGAAGATATAGCAAAGGTGAAAGGAACAACAGCGGATAGGAGAATGGACATCAGAGGAAAGATAGTGCCAGTACCACTGACATTAACAGTTAGGTAGGTGATACTGGCAGTAAAATGGCTGTACCTAGTCAGGTGAGGAATCCGGGAAAGCCAAACAGAAACAAATAAGATGTCTGTACAGCAATGCAAGGCGCCTGGGTAACAAAATGGAGGAACTAGAACTACTGGTGCAGGAAGTGAAACCAGATGATATAGAGGTAACAGAAACATGGTGGAATAGTAGCCATGACTGCAATATAGGTATTAAAGAGTATGTGCTGTTCAGGAAAGACAGAAATAAAGGGAAAGATAGTGGTATAGCACTGTATATTAATTACAGGATTAACACTAAAGTAATTAGATGTGATGGAATGAATAATACGAAATCTGTTTTGGATCAAAATCACTTTGGGGAGGCTCCACTGGAATAGTGTGTGCGGTCTACTGCAGAACACCAGGATCTGATTGGGTTAGAGACCTCTTTGATATTTTGAATGAAATTGATGGGAGATGTGTGATTATGGGAGATTTTAATTTCCTAGATATAGGTTGGAAGACAAGTGCTACTAATAATAGTAGGGCTCAGAATATTCCTGAATGTGATACCCAACAGATTTCTTCACCAAATAGTCACTGAACCAAGAAGAGGTGATGCCATTTGGTAAATAGTAAGAACCCCACAGAAGGACTGGTTGTAGAGGACAGCCTTGGCTTAAACAATCGTTCGTTAATTCAGTGATGGAAGCATAAACATAAATGGAAGCATAAACAAAAATAGGCATGCAACTTGAGTCCTTAATAGCAAAAAGGTAAACTTTAAAAAAAAATGAAGGGAATTATTTAGGGAAGTAACAACTCAAGGATCTGAATGTTGAGGAGGCTTGGAATTAGTTTCTGCAGCTTTGACTTAAAGTATCAGAAGCCTGCATCCCAAACATGTGCAAAATATTTGTAGGAAAGGGTTGCAAACCAAACTGAATAAACAAGCATTTCAAACAGGTTATTAAGAAAGTACCTACAAGGAATGGAAGAACGGACTGATCAACAAGGAAGGTTACTAGCTGATGGTCAGAAAGTGTAGGGGAAGAGTGAGAACTGTCAAAAGTAAAGCAGAATTGGACCTTGCAAAGGAAATTAAAACTAATAGTAAAAAGTTCTTTATCCATATAAATAAAAAGAACATAAGGACAGAAGAAGTGGGACCACTAAACATTGAGGGTGGGGTAGAGATTGAAGAAAATCTAGGTATTGCCCCAAACGTAAACAAATATTTTGCCTCAATTTTTAATATGAGTAATGAAGAGCTGAGGACAGTGGCAGGGTGGCTAATAGGAAAAAGGATACGGAATAAGAAATTACTACATCTGAGGTGGAAGCCAAATTTAAATGGCTTAATGGGACCAAATCAGGCAGCCCAGATAACCTCAATCCAAAAATATTAAAGGAACTGGCACATGAAATTGCAAGCTCAATAGCAAGGACTTTTAATAAATCCATAAACTCAGGTGGTACCTTATGACTGGAGAATTGAAGGCTAGGCAAATATAGTATCAATATTTAAGAAAGGAAAAAAAGTGATCCAAGAAACGTTAGTTTGACCTCAATTGTATGCAAAGTCTTAGTACAAATTTGCAGAGTGTAGTTAAGAACATAGAGATAAACAGTAATTGGATAAAATACAACATGATTTTACAAAAAGTAGATTGTTCCAGATCAACCTGATCTTTTTCTTTGAGAAGATATAGATTTTCTTGACAAAGGAAATGCAGTAAATCTAATCTACCTGGATTTCAGTAAACCATTTGATACAGTTCCACATGGGAAATTATTAGTTAAATTGGAGAAGATGAGGATTAATACAAGAATTAAACAGTGGGTAAGAAACTGGTTAAAGGGCAGACTGCAGCGAGTCATGCTGTATAGTGAATTGTCGGGCTGGAGGGAGGTTACTAGTGGAGTTCCTGAAGGATCAGTCTTGGGACCAATCTTATTAAACATTAATGACCTTGGCACAAAAAGTAGGAGTGTACTAATAAAATTTGCATATTACACAAAGTTGTGAGGTATTGCCAATGCAGAAGAGGACCAGAATATCACATAAGAAGATTTGTGTGACCTTGAACATTGGAGGAGTAGAAATGGGATGAAGTTTAATAGTGCAAAATGCACTTAGGGACTAACAGCAAGAATCTTTACTATACACTGGGGATGATCAGTTAGTAGTGACAGAGGAGGAGAAAGACCTGGGTGTACTGGTTAATTACAGAATGACTGAGATGCCAATGTGGTGCGGTTCTGAAAAGGGCTAATGCAATCCTAGGATGCATCATGCAGGGTATTTCCAGTAGAGATGGGGGAAGTGTTATTACAATTATACAAGGTGCTGGTCAGACCTCATCTGGAATTCTGTGTGCAATTCTGGTCGCCCATGTTTAAGAAAGATTAATTCAAACTGGAACAGATGCAGAGAAGGACTTACTAGCAGGATCAGAGGAATGGAGAACCTACCTTATAAGTGGAGACCTAAGAAACTTGGCTTGTTTAGCCTAAAAAAATGACTGCTATGTGGAGATATGGTTGCTTTCTATAAGTACATCAGAAGAATAAATGTCAGGGGCAAGAGGAGTTATTTAAATTCAGGACCAATGTTGACACAAGAACAAATGGATATAAACTGGCTATCAATAAGTTAAGGTTTTAAATTAGATCGTTTCTAATAATCAGAGGAGGGAAGTTTTGGAATACTCTTCCTGATGGAGTAGTGGAGAACTACTACTTGAAAACTACTACTTGCAAATATGTTTCAAGACTGAATTTGATAAATTTATGGAGGGGATAGTATGATGAGGTTGCCTACACTATGACATATGGCCCATCCACAACTACTATTAGCAAATATCTCCAATGGCTGGAGATAGATGGGAAGAGGTCTTGAGTTACTGCAGAGAATTCTTTCTCAGGTGTCTGGATGGTGGGTCTTGCCCATATGCTCAGGATCTAAATGATGGCCATATTTGGGATCAGGAAAAATTTTCCCCTGGTCAGATTAATAGAGACCCTGATGGGGCTTTGTATTCCTCTGCAGCATGGAGCACAGGTCACTTGTTGGTTTGAACTAAATGGTGGATACTCTGGACCTGGATAGACAATTACCCCAGAGAAATGGGGTTTAAGGTTTGATCTGGAAAAAATGAACCAACAATCTCAATCCGTAGCAGAATAAAAAAAAATTTATTTAAGATATTGTTTCAGTGATAACTAACAGTCTAGCTAGATAGCAAGAAAGGAAGTGAATAAATGTTGGAGAAATTGTGGTTAAAGAGGAAATTTTATCCATATCCAGTCATTAGAAACTATTGGGATGCAGTCTGTAATCAAATATCACAAACTGTTGGATATTTATTACCAAATGATCCTTTGCTATTCCTCCGAGGACTTCCTCCTGAGAAGTCCTTCCTTTTTGTAGAATCTTACTCTAGAGTTTAGGGGCAAAAGGAACCACCAGATCATCTAGTCTGACTTCCTGTATATCACAGGCCACCAATACCATGCAGCACCCGCACATCAAACCCAACAGTCAATGTTGTTGAGCTGCTCTAAGCTCTCAGTGTTGCAACATTGCTAGTGTATGGTGTGAAAACACGTTATCTAACTCTTCTCTTACAGTGTCGGGAATTGTATTATTGTGTAAAAGACAGCATGGAGCGAGCGGCAGCAAGACAGCAAAGCATTAAACCAGGTAAGAGCTGTAGCCTTCAGGCAGGGGTGGATAGGATTTGGCAAGCAACCTCTTTAATGCAGTGCAGTTGTAGCCATGTCGGTCCCAAGATACTAAAAAAACAAGGTGGGTGAGGTAATATCGTTTATTGCATCAGTTCCCAACCTGGGGTGCAGGACTCCTTTGGGGATGCCAAAGATTACAGGGTGTCCATGAGGCTTCAGTAATATTGAGGTCATTTAGCTCCCCGAGCTCTGCACTGGGCGCAGCAGAGGAGCAACCTTGAGCTCTGTGTCAGCTGAAGCGAAGAAGCAGCCCATGCCAGTCCTACACTGGCCAGGCACCCAGCCAGAGAGGAGCAGCCCCTTGTGGTAGGGGCCTGGAGCATTCCTGTCCAACCCACCAGGGCCAGCCTCCATTATCCTTAGTCCATGAGGTACGGGAAGAGGTGGGACCACATGGGGCACACTATAGCGGCTGCGCCAGGGAAGGCTTAGCTTCTTATTCAGGTAAAAGTAATTTATTATTTATTTATGTAATTTAGTATTTTTTATTATTATTGTGTGTGTTTATAGGGGTTATACGTGATTATGGCTGGTGAGGGGATGGTCGGGGGCAGGGCGGCACATGTTTTACTTAGTGTTAACTGGTGGGGCTTTCACTCAAAAATATGGGGGCCACTGTTTTATTGGACCAACAAAAGATATTACCTCACCCACCTTGTATCTTCAGCCTCTTCAATGATGATTTGTGTGAATGTAGTGCCTTTTATTCAGTCATCTCAAAGTGCGGTTTTCTCACTTTCCCTTCCTTCAGGACCCTATGTGTTCTGTGCCCCGGCTTTCTCTGTGAAAGGGCTGCTTCCACCTCTTATATTTGTGATAAAGTCAGATGAACCCCATTTTTCCCAGTGAATCAACAGTGATTAACACTGCAGCTGTCTGCAGAGTTCTGACACTTAGGGCTTGTCTGCATGGGAAAGTCATACCAGTATAAACTAAGGTGTGAATTTAAATCAATAGTTATACCAGTATAAGCCATTATTTGGATATTCTTCCCTTATAAGAGGGGCTTTTTCTGTTTAGCTTATGTCACTTTGCAAGGGGTTAAAGTTAAACCAGAAAACCTCACTCCTTTATCCTGAAATAAGCATGCCCACATGGGGATTTAAATCAACACAATTGTACTTGTACAACCAATAAAACATTCTTTTGTGGCCAAGTACTTACTACAGAATGGGGAAAAAAGGAAGATCCTGCCACTGTTGTAGCTGGCATTCTGGCAGACCTCTTTTAAAGTATGTATATGGCCAGAAATGTGATTATGTAAAAATGTTGTTCTTACTCAACATATCAGTTTTGGGTGTATGTTCAGTTTAACTGCTTACTTGAGTGACAAAAATAATATTGTTACTGTTTACTCTTGTTCGTATAGCAGAGCAATCCAGCTGTGGGAGCTGGAACTGGAGTCGGAGTCTACTCTGGCTTGTATATCACCAACCTAATTGTGGTTTTGTAAAGATGGCAAAGTTACACCAGTATAAGATAGCATGTGAATTTAAACCAAATTAGTTGTGCTGCTATAACTACCCATGTGAACACTTTTATTTCAGTAGTAGAGGGCTTTTTTTCGGTTTAGTTTATGTCACTTTGGAAGAATTTAAGCTAAGCCAAAAAAAATTACTCTTACTATGGAATAAGTGTGTCCACATGTGGGAATTATACCGATATAACTATTACAGCAGTTTAACTCTACCAGTATAATTATTCTGGTACAACTGGAAAAAACACCCATGGAGACAATCCTCAAATGCCCTCCAGTTTTACTTGAACCACCTTTTTTAAAACCATGAGCTTGCAAAGGTGTGACTAAGAACAGAATTTGTCCCTTAAAATCTTTATCTGCTGGTCATGTTGTGCAGGCCCCAAAAAGGTACAGCTGAACTTTCAAATTCTAGGTGAATTTGCAAGGCTGACAGAAAAAATAACTTTCATTTAAAGTGAGCAAATTTGATGTGAAAGTCATTGAAGTATAGTAAACATGGAAAAATATGAAACCTCCTGATTTAGAATTCCACTTTCCAAAGTAGAAGCACACTTTTAAAAAGTAGTTATTTTAGCTGTATTGAATCTGGGAATGTCATTCTGTTTCTGTACAAAGCCCTCTCTCCCCTCATTACCGAAAAATACCAGATAGCTAAGAGATTTCTGGAGATGTTGGTTTCAGGAAAGTTGAGAGAATCCTGATATCCCTGGAGAATCTCAGCTCCCAGTGAAGAGTTAGATCTTGATAGCTGCTTCTCTCTCCTGGACAATGTTCTTTTGTAGGGCATTAAATTCTAATTATCACTTATTCTTTGTGTTCTTTAAGAAATGGGGCCCCTGGAACTGTATACTAGTCACTTCCTGGATTGGAGTTAGTTGCACTAGGAGTTGATAAAAACTTCCTAATTTTTTTTAATTTACCATTAATGAGATATCTCTAAGGCCATGTCTACACTGTAAAAGGATCAAGCTTGGAAATAAATTTTCAAACCAGATTTCAGGGCTCAAATTGGGCCAGTTTGCACTGGGTTGATGACCTGATGGTTTTTTGAGGCTTCTGTTGTATTCCCTAGAAGTTCAGCTTTCTTTTGAAAATTTTTTTCTAGTCATTATGGTTACAAAGAAAACCTTGAAAAACTGAACTGAGCTGTCTGTACTACAAATTATACTTCGATATTTAACTATCCTGCTATGCCAACATCATAAAACCACCTCAGCAAGAGGTGTAATGCTTACGGCGACGTAGTTAGAGCAACACAGTGTCAGTGTAGATACTATTGCTTACATTGCCCTAAGTCGCGTCTGGTAAGTATCCCACAATGCCCACCGTGACGACTCTGGTCACCGTTTTGAACTCCACTGCCCTGCAGCCAGGTACACAGGCATGTGGCCCTCTCTATTTAAAGCCCAGGAAAGTTTTGAAATTGCTCTTTCTGTTTGCTCGTGCACACCTTTAACAAAGTCCCTCACCAAAGGTTCTTAAGCACAGTAAGTAGTCATGGGATAAGAGGGAAAGTCGTCTCATGGACTGGTTTAAAGTAACTGGTTAAAAGACAGGGAACAAAGGGTAGAAATAAATGGTCGGTTTTCAGACTGGAGAGAGGTAAATGGTGGTGTCCCCCAGGTATCTGTATTGGGCTCAGTGCTGTTCAAAATATTCATAATTGATCTGGGAAAAGGGGTAAACGGAGGTGGCAACGTTTACAGATGATACAAAATTAGTCAAAATAGTAAAATCCAAAGCAGACTACAAGGAGTTACAAAGGGATCTCACAAAAGGGGTGACTGGACAACAACATGGCAGATGAAATCCAGTGTTGATAAATGCAAAGTAATACACGTTGGAAATCATAATTCCAATTATACATACAAAATGATAGGATCTAAATTAGCTGTTATCACTGGAGAAAGATCTTGGAGTCACTGTAGATAGTTCTCTGAAAATATCCGCTCAATGTGCAGCAGCATTCAAAAAAGCCAACAGAATTTAGGAACCATTAGGAAAGGGTTATATAATAAAACAGTAAATATCATAATCCCACTATATAAACCCATGCCCACATCTTGAATACTGCATGTTCTGATTGCTCTATCTCAAAAAAGTTATATTAGAAATAGAAAAGGTACAAAGAAGGGCAGCAGGTGGGTGTGTACTCTGTCGCTGAATACAACTAATTTGCTAATTCCTGTAAGTGTCCAGTGATGGGGCTGGATACTGCAGAGAAACACTGTTCTGGGAGTTTGGAAACTGGGGGCACTGAGTATTACCTGCAAGGCAAGGTAAGGGCTGGTGGAGTCCTCAGGAATTTGTTTGGCTGGCTAACAGATTGGGGTGTCAGGGCGCTGTCACACAGGTTAGCATCAACAATTCCCTCTTTTGCAAAGGCAGATGGGGTAACAGGGTGGCTTATGGCTGTGGACCTCCTCAGAAAGCATCACAGAAGGGCAAGAGGGTTTCAAGAAGCCCTTTATTGTTTGTGGCATTAAGAATATTTCCATTTTATTTCTACCCCATTAGGACACTTTTATGTTCATATGAAATTACAGGAAGTTCAAAGCTCCATGGGAATTTGTATTTGGTCTGCTTCTGTTGAAGGCTAATGCTATTTAAGGCATAGTGTCAACCTGTGTTTTATCATGCAGAAAAGAGAGCTGACTTCTAAGAAAAGTCCTTTTAAAATGTACCCATGACAAGTACAAACTCTGACCTAGCCTATTAATTTCCCTCACATGTTACAGAGCTGTGTTTAGAGCACCCACTGCTAGACTTTAATTAAGTTACTCTATACAGTTCATGTCACAAAAGCAGCAATGCACTGTTGCTGGATACATTATCTAGAGTTCTTGCTTTGATCACTTGATAAATAGAGGGTATTATGCAGATCACTCTATTTGTTTGACTCCTTTATGTCCTCCTTCTCTTTGTTTGTTATCATATTGCAGGCCCTGAATTGGGTGGTGAGTTCCCAGTGCAAGATATGAAAACTGGTGAAGGAGGGCTTCTGCAAGTCACACTGGAAGGAATTAACCTGAAGTTTATGCACAGTCAGGTAGGAGGGAAATCTTCAGCAAAAGTATGTGAGCATGAAGCTTTTTGCAGCACCTCTGCATCTATGTGTTTCCTCTTCCCCACAGCTCCAAGGTGAAAGGGTAGGATAACAAAAGAGAATATAGTCTATTTTCTGTAAATATTGAAATGAGAAATTCCTAGGTTGTAGACATCTATTTTTTTTTAAATATTTTAAAATGTAAAAGTAGTTGTAGGTATTAACTTTTTATTTCTGGCTGCCAGAATTCTCTAGGTGCACAAGGTAATTGGTATTCTAGGTACTAAAAGAGCAACAACAAAAAAAGTAGGTGGTAATCTAAACTGCCAGAACATGTCATGTGATGAACTCCAACCTTCTGATGGCACAAGGAGTTAATACTGTGTCTGTAAGATTCAGCTAGGTTTGACATTTGCAGGTATTTCAGGTAACTTTCTTCATCATGTTTAAGTTTTGTATTTTAAAAATGGTGGGGGGGGAGAGGAAGCCTACAGATTCAGACAAGAAAATAGAATGAGAGAATGACACTCACTGACATTCCAGAAAATGAGAATAAATTACTGATTTCCCATGCCCCCACCCTTCCAAATAAAAGTCTCTCTGTGGGTGTAGAGGAAACACAAAGAGAATTCTTTATCACTTTCTTCCTTTTTTGGGATGTTATTTCTTTTGCTTCCTTTGTCCTTGTTTTTGTTTTTTTGCTTTGTGTTCATGTTTGTTTTGCATATGTTGTTAGAGGTGTGCTGTGCTGGACAGTAGAACCAGTTTTTTAAGCAGAGGGTGGGGAGGGTGGGGGTGTGTGTGTGTGTGTGTGAGTGAGTGAGAGAGAGAGAGAAGCTTCTGTCTGTCAGTCCCTTGTGGAGTGTTTTACTTTTTTCCTGTAATTAAATCTTCCCTCTGCTCTTTCCCCATATGAGCCTTGTTCCTTTACACACACACTTGCTTTCAGACTGAGGGGAGAGCATCTGTGTCCCTAAATACACAAAATGGACCTATGAAGCATAAAAAGGAATGCCCATTATCCTTTTGTGTAAACCTGTTTTCTTATATCTGATGACCTTTTAGAATTGGGGTAGATTATCACCATGACAGGTTAAAAATAGTCTATTAATTTTTGTTTTGTTTTATTTTTAAACATTTCACTTTTGTAAAAATGGGGAAACTCCCATAAATTTCCCCACTTTTGGGGGAAAAATGCATCACCCCTGAGTTTTTGTTCAGATGGGCCAGATGCCTCCAGGCTATCACGTGCCTTTCACACAGCCTTGCATTTACCATTTCTGAGCTGTTAGATAATTAATATTGTACCTGTTCTGTTTGAGCTGTTCCACTGAATTCCTGAATGAAAACGTTTGTGCTGCGCAATCTGAACCTTAACAGTGGCTACTACTGCAATCAGTGGAAATTATCAAAATGGATTAAAAGATGAAGAATTAAGTCTTTACAGTGCCCTTATTTCCTCTTCCCTTTATCCCTCCTAAAAGTGAAAAATAGAGGGTGATAAAAGTTTTTGACAAACTAAACTTCAAACAAGTGAAGTAAACAAAGTACTGGGATTAATTCTCTATTCCTGAATACTGGGTTGTGAGAAGGAGGCAAGTTGCAGTTTTGCTGATGAATAAATCCCTGGTTTAGGTTCTGGTACTGAGGAATAATAACCTGGGATCATGTGTTAGAGCGTCTCTATTACTGGAAACATCATCTGTACTTGAAAATCAATTTACCCTGATTACCCTCAAAATTCAAATTGATCAATTTACAGAAGGCACAAATAGGTAAGACTGTTTCTAAAAGAGACCTTTTAGCAGGCATGATCTTGGGTCCTGCCTGGTGGCCTTTCCTTGCCTTTCTTGGGCAGTTTATGATTTGGGGTTTAAATGGAAGTAGTGTGTTACTGGCGGTGGAGTGAAAAGAAGTGCCCAGATATCTTTTGCATTCTCTGTTTTCATAGTAGATGCAATTTCTCCAGTAAATTTATCTTCAAATCAGCACCTGAGCTTGCAGCTTTGTAAGTACATAGCAACTGGAAGGATCACTGCAGTTCATTGCTAAACAGTCTTTCAAGAAAATCTGAGGTTTGGTAGAAGACTTCTTCACAATACTGGAGCAATCTTGCTCTTCATATGTTTCTTGCTTGAAGAAACAAATGTTCTGGGACCTGAGCATATAACTGATTCCTGATCACCTTCCTATACCTTCTCCTCAAGCCTATAAATTGTGTCTTGCCCTGAAAGGACTAACTGCAATTATGCTTTCGCAGGATGTAGATGCACATCTGAAGAGACTGTGTCTGTTTAATTGCACAGGTCATGAAATGGACTCATTGCACTCAGAGAATTTGCTCATTTGCACAAAACTGTCATCTGTCCTAGAACATTGAACAAAAATTATGATTAGTGTGATCTGTGACCAGGCTCTTTTTCTTTAATTGGATGCATATTTTTTAAAACAAAGATCAGTCAAAACCAGTTCTGTTTTTTCCTAGTGGGTACCCAGCTCTCAGTGGCTCTGTGGCATACTCTATGAAATGAACAAACAAATGTCTGAATCTTCATGCATGTTTTTTGAAGATGAAATCAGAGCTGCCCAAAGTCACCCACTGGATCAGATTCAACACTGAGTGCTCGTATCATGTAAAATCTGCAAACCGTTCTGTAGCTAAATCTCAATTGGCAGTGCTATCTGGTGGGAAAGAGTAGCGGCTTCTCCCCCGTTAAATTTGACTGGTAGATGGTCTAGGAGAAGCAGCATGAGGGTGGGAAGCACATTGCCCTTTGCCTGCCCTCTGTGCTGGAGGAGGATGCATGGAGGGGCAGAAACCAAGTGGGATGGACCAGGGCCATAAATCGTATGCCAAATTTGGGAGTCAGCTATTTCTTGTCCCCCTTTTTGTTGCATTTAAGGTGTGTTGGTTTTCACTTTGCTATAATTCAACTGAGTGCCTGAAGGGGTAGCAATGTTGGATATGTCACAGTTACTAACTCCTTCGTTTCTCTTCCATGCTTTCTCCTCCTGCAAGGAGCGGAAGGTACTCCATCTTCTGCTGTCTTCGCTTCTTAGCATTTTAAGTTATTTGTTGATTTCTAGCATTGTGGCAAATTTATCTTTTTTTAATCTCCCTTTATTTGTGTTAAATTGTAAATGAATTGGTAGTATGTGCTACAACATTTCAAGTTACATCAGCTGTGATGGTGTTTCTTTTTATTTGTTTTTGAATAAAAAGTCTCCCCTCATTAACTAATCTTGTGTTTGTTTTTTTTTCCCGTTTTGTTGTAGGTTTTCATAGAGCTGAATCACATTAAAAAGTGCAATACTGTGCGAGGAGTCTTTGTCCTGGAGGAATTTGGTAATTACATTATTTTGATATTAGGTCTGTACTCACATGGCAGTAACTCAAATTTCCAATCCTCCGTCTCACAGTTGTGATCATTAGATGTGTTCATTAGGCACTTTCAAAGAGGGGGAGAAATATAGATTGTGTCTGAGAGACTGTCTGACTGAGTTGGAGGATGGGTGGCTTGACACTGTTGGAGTAAACTTGTACATTTTCATAATCAGGGTTTGTGGCCTAGATGCACTTTGTCAGTAGGCCGTCAAAGGCAGTTTGTGCAGCATGGATATCAGTAATGAATCAAGGAAGTAAGTGGGAGATGCATAGTAATTGTTCAGCAGTCTCCTCTCTCTCCTCAGAAGTCATGATCAAAGGTGTCATATAGTATTCTGAGACAAAGACTTGCCATGCTTTATTCTGAGAAGTATTGCTGCTCACAGTAAAATTTCCTCTTTGCTGCTCCAGGCAAGTTTCATTTTTATTTTATTCTGCAAAAAGAGGATATGTCTGGATTGCAGTTTAGCCAATGGTTTTATTTTCAGGGTGAAAATTGTGGTGGAGAGGAGAGGTCAAGGTAGATGGAACTGAAAAACTAGTGCTATTTGGCCAGCAATTGCAGTTAAATATAATGCTTTTAAACCCAGATTGCGCAATACTCAGGAGTTTCCCAGTATCAGTGTGATTCATAATATTCTGGACCATAGTCTGAAAAAAATACAGGTCTTTTAAGCTTTTGAAGATTTCCAAAACATCTGAACCTCTCTCACCCTCTGGAAATAGTCCTCTCAAGGATTCCAAGTCTGGAATGGTTTATTCTTGCATTTTTGACTGCACATTGATTTAAGTCTTCACTGAAGTGTGAAACTTTCCTTTAAAAAGGTTGAATTTACAAAATATTTTCAGTATTTGGTCAGTGTTAATTTTTTCCTTACATCCATCATTTTAAAAAATGTCTTGGTTTTCAGACATTCTGGTTCTTCCCATTGCTTTGGATTAAAGGGCACTGACTGATGGATTCTTTTTCCTAATATTCTAAGAAAATTAAATGAGTCTGGGATCTGGAAGCTTCATGTCCTGATCTTGACTTCTATACTGCCTTCTTCCTCTTATGATAGCAAGTCCTTCAAATGGTACAATTTGGTTGTCATGAATCAGAGTACAGTGACTGGAAGGCAATTGAGCCACTGGCCAAGAGATTTGGTGTGTGACTTCATGAACAGGTTTCTCCCATTTACCTTGTCCGAAACTACCTTGTCACACATACAAATCTGAGATCAATGAATGCAACATATGGAAAAGTTTGGGATAGTTTACAGATGCAGCTGGTAAGTGCTGGCCTGAAGGTGAAGATTTCCACATGCATGGTTGCCTATTCCTCTGGTACCACATTTACCCCAAATAGGCAAAATGTTTATCATAGCATTGTTGATAGCAAACACTTAGGGTTGCAAAATAGTAGTGATAATAAGTTTGCAAATCTGAGAGAGATCAGAGCCCATAAAATCTGCTAAAACACCATGGGTGTAACTTCCATTACCCATATATTTAGCTGGTCAAATGTCACAGTTGGCCATTATTGGAGGAACAGTTTGACACCAGAAACAGTTGCTTCTTCAAATAGCTAATTCTGGAGCACGCACAGGGAGAGGCAATGTTTGACTTAGTTCAAAGTAATACAGAGACGTTGGTTCAAGAAATACCTACAGTTTTACCCACTAAGTAATAATTGTTGGAGGCCTACCTTGGACTGAGCTGCTTGACCACTGTTTGAGGCCAAGCCTCAGCAGCCTGGCTGCTTTTTTCAATTGGCAGAGACCAATAGCGTGCTGAGTAACCTTGTGGTATCTCCGTTTCTGCGCACAATCGCAAATAGGGTGGGTTTTGTGCAATATAGCAAATAGTTTTAGTTTATAGTTGCATGTAAATAAAAATGAACAAGGACAAGAGTTGATACATTTTACATTAAGGCGCCTTCTTTCTCACCACCTATTCCACTACCAGTGTTGTTTTGCTCCAATTAGCATGGTAAAAACATAAATATGCACTAGTTAGTATTAACAATAAAGTATAAAAGCGAGTGAAAAACAGAAAAATGTCACCCAAAATAAGCAAATAAAAGAACAACGTTTACAAAAGAGTATAAAAAGCCATCGGCCAGGCAAGGGGGGCGCGCTTCATCACCGCCTGATTTGCAGGAGATACTGTCAGCCTGATCCCCTGGCAGGGCTCCTGAAGCAAGCCGTTCCTGCATACAGCCTCTTGAGTGAACACACAACTCTTTAGGTCTAATAAATATAATACGTTGTAGTTAATTTTGGCTTTGTATTGAACTTTCTAAGAAATCCTTGTGCATTAAACCTTATTAATCTGCAAATAGGGCACACCATGTCTCTCTAGTAACCTAGCACTAATCCCGAAACATGCCCTGCAACAAGAACAACTATCAAATAAATGAATTGCCAGCTCATTGTGGGAGGGATTGTAATGCAGGTTAGTACCGAGACACTCAGCTTTAAAGTATAAAATCAAGAAGCAAGTTAGAAAAAAACTGAAGGCAAAAATTAAGAAATTAAATCCTTTAGAATTAGCATAGAAACTATTTAAGCAACTTGATAAGTCACAGAAGGCAATCCAACCCCTGAACAAAGTACTGTAGGAAGCAGAAAGGCGTGAAAGATTTGTTATGGTTAAACGACAAGACTCAAGGGGTTAGAATGCTATCCTTCAGCTCAAATTAAACCAATAGAAAGGAGCACACTCTGTGGCGTGTAAAATGAAAGGTGGAAATTAAGAGGGAATTTTAAGATAACATAGACAAACTCATAGGCCAAATGAGAAATTCTTTTAACCTATTTAAAAGAAGTCTGCAGTGGAGTCAGTGGTCCACTAGACTACCAAGGAGAAAAGAGAAGGAAGGTAGACATTGCAGAGAATCTAACCTGCTTTCTTGTGCAGAGACCAATGGAAAGATATTTCCCCTATAGCTACACTTTTTAAAGGTAATGAAGATGAGAAACTGTCAGACACAGTCTCACAAAGAGAAATTACAATAAGTCACTAGGGTAAAATGGTAATATTCATCCAAGAGTTCTGAAGGAACTTAAAAATAAGTGAATGAACGGCTAACAAAACTCTAAATCTTAAAATCAACTTCTGTGCTTCAGGACTGGAGATGTAACCAAATTTGTATTTTAACAAAGGGCAACTCTGGGAACTCTAGTCCAGTGAGTCTCACTTCATTACCAGGAAATTTAGTCAACTTTAATTATTTTTGCAGTTTTAGTGGTTTCCAAGCATGGTCTTTGTAGTGGAAGTGGAAAAGAAGTTGAGTATCACAAGACATTAGGAAGTTAAAGGCCATTTGTAAAACACAAGGTTAATATGGCAAAGGTGGACTGTTGCAGCTGTGATTTCAGACTAGAGCAAAACTAAGAGCCAGGGGTTGTCCACAAATAGGAACAAAGATTTCAAGGAATTGAGAAAGTGTAGGGCTCTTACTTCTGGAATTTGAGTTACTGCTGTGTACTTGTGCTTTACTTTCTCATGGCCCCTTCACCGCCGCTGCTATGAAAACCTTCATTCTCCAGCAGGTAAAGTGATGTCCCCTGAAATAGTTCTCTGCTAGTGCCATATATTCTCATTCACAGGGCCAGAGGTTGCAGGATGGTGCTTAGTAATTTATCCCCTTCATCCTCTTACTTGAACAGCATCGAGGACATTTTATTATTAGAAGAAAACATTTTTAGTATGATTTATGTACTCTGCCATGCTAGAACTTTTAACTCCGCATGTGTAAACCCAGTGCTGTTCTCTTTTCTCCGTCCTAACCCACTCTCTCAGGAGTATTTTTCCCCCTGGAGGGTGATATGGGTCATTGATTTGATGAGAGGGTGCCTTTAATGAGTGTGAAAGGAGATGGTTCCTTCCCTAGGTCCTCAGCCTACTGTGTATTTGGGAATCAGGGACTTTTTACAGCTTCCCTTCTCTCCTTTCCTCATTGACACCAGCTCCTTTCAGTTTTCTCTTCCTGCTTTTGAAGAGTGTGTGAACAATAATATGTTATCCAATGAGAAATGAGATTCGTATATCTGTGTAATTCTGTCCCATTTGGCTGTGCACCAGCCTCACTTCCCCTTTATCCCCTGGTGACATGGAGTTAATTTGGAACATCTTGTGCCAATGGGTAAGGCAGCTTGGATGTGCACCTCATTCTCTTCCCAGCTCTAGCCACTGGTGTATGGGCAATGCAGCCTGGGTATGCACTTCACCCAATTTTCAGCCTCTGATGTAGTTGCCTCTGTCCAAGAAAATGGAGCATTTCAAAGGCAGATACTCATTTTATAAACAAAGGCTGCATTTTTCATTGGTCTTTCCAGGGTGATACCATGATACACTAGGATCGAATCACAGACATTGATTTTGATTAGAGACCCTTCTCTTTGACCCAGTCTGCACTGCCTAGTTTTTATTCACTAGAATATGATCCATCTTCCCATGTTATCTTTTGTTCTGTCATGTCATAATCAAACTGGTGACATCTGCATGGCTAGGTTTTGGTGTTTAGTTTTTTGGTTTGTTTTTCCACCCTCGCTCTTCATGTTGAGCACATATCTATATATTTTGCCTCTGTTACTGTCTTTAGATGTTATGCTTTATAAAATATTCACTCCTCCTTCCCACCTTCCTCTATTAAACTGGTACTTATTTTATCTGGTTTTGAAGAATTTGTAAGGTTTTCTCTAAGATTTTTGTTGTCACACAGAAATTCCAAGGCAGGTTTCAGCTATTTTGAAAGGAAAGGATTCAAAATAAAATTGTCTTGTTGTTTCTTTAGTTTTCAAAATCTAAACTTGCCTTTTTTATTTTCGTAGTGCATCATTATACTTCTTGTGCTCTGTTTGTTCCCTTTATTGTCTTTCCATGAGATCTATGCACAGCATCATTCACACAGACTCAGAAGCGTGGGACAGAAGCAAAGTGCAGGTGGAACACACACTAACGGGAGGGTTGCAGCTTTCAGTGTGGGGCAGCGTTTAGGATAATGAGAGCAGAGGGTAAAATTTTCCTTTGCTTTCCTGTGCTATCTTCCTGATATATTTGTTAGGGACAGTGCCAGGGAGCAAAGGCTGAGCTTTCTTGGTAGCAGATTGCATCTGTGTCATCTACTGCAACTCTTGCTGGTGTTTCCCTTAATACATTTAAAAGTCTAATCAAGTCTGATATTTTGAGGGCCGTGTTTAACCAAAATCTTGTATCTTGGTAGTTTTCAGTAAGTTTGTTCATAAAGCAATGAACATTTTCCTTGAGGTCTCCAAGTAAACTCAAAAGTACAGATGTTTGATTTAATGAAATAAGTTTAATGCACAGTGTCCAAGATACAGCTAGCCTGGAGGAGAAATGGTCTTCCACTCTAGAAGATTGGTTTCCCCATAGTCTAATCTCCATTCTTTTATGGATTTGACTGAACTCCGTGCGAAAGTATCTAGTCATTCTTACACGAACTACCTGGGAAAATTCAGATTTCTAGGGGTACAGTTGGGAGCAGTTAAAGTAGCAAAGTGGTTGTAAAGGAGTTATTGGTTTAGGTTACATGGCTGTGCTGTTAAACAGATTTTGCTCTGTATTCTATTAACAGAAATTAATAGTACCAGCAAAGACAATGATGAGTCTGAGAAACATCACTTACTAGTCTTTCTTTGGCTCCTTGATTAGAAAAAAATGTTTTATGCCAGCTTGAGTTACATAATGTGTCTTTGCTGGTATCGTCAAGACCGTGATAGTATAATATAGGGAAAGAATAGTATCTAAAAGTGAGAAGTAGTGAAGTGCCTTGTTCCTGCATCTGCTGTCTATGTGCATCCCCCCCCTTTCCTTTGGGAACATTGTGCTATTTCTTTCACTTTTTCCTCTCGTTTTTTGAACTTTTTGTTTTGTCTCTTACCCGTCCGGTTTTAGTTCCTGAAACTAAAGAAGTGGTGAGCCACAAGTACAAGACACCAATGGTGAGTGAACTGTCATGCTTTCTAGTTGTTTTAGAGGGTATATATTTAATTCTCATACATTACCCATCACTCTGGTATCCGAGACCACTCTTCTATCCTGTAGTTCACTGACATAATGCCATGTGGGATCGGTTCAGACTGTTCCTCCAAATGGAAGAGCATTAGTGGAAAATTTGAATGAAGAGACTAGAAACTGGGATTGCAGGATTATGCAGCCCTAGAGCTGCAGTGAAACAGAACCTTCTCTTTTGTTTTAGCTCTTGTACAAAGGGGCTGCAGCTGGGTGCTTCCTACTTCTATAAAATAAAGGGAGATACTGAGGTAGCATAAAAGGGTCTGTTTTAGACAGAGGTTGGTGAGTGGATTTTTTTAATTGATCATATTAAGTGCTGTTCAAGTGTTGGTTCATGACCCTGCAGACCAAAGTGCCTAATCCACAAAAGAGGTGAAAGGTGGGTCTAACTTCTGCATATAAATTGGTCATTAGCTGACTTCAGGAAGAATTCTCCTCTCCTGGCATAGTACTAAGCCATAAGATATATTAAAGGGATTTTATGCCCTCTAGCAAGAATTGATTCCTGTCTGAAAAGTATTGATCCCAGTCAGACAAGGTACTAGACAGATGGGGTTATTGAGAAGTTCCATTGTATCAGTTTTTTCATTCTTAATTGTTGAATATAAGATATCAGTTAAAGATCGTACTTAACGTTTAATTACATAATATATTTGGTAGTCAGCCCTATGTGTGTTTGTAAATGGGAAATGGAAGTCAAGGATTATCAACGGAACTTCCACTTTTCTAGTTACATTTTGTCTCCAGTGAAATTCCTGACAATAAACTCAGTGACCATGTGGAAGTTCAGCATTCTTGTGGAAAATAAATTGTACCATGAGGTAATAAAACTACAAAAAATACTCTTTTAAAGAGGACGTTTGATATAAATTCCTAGACTAAGAATACATCGTTGTACTCAAAGTTAGGTATATTCCAGAACCAAAAAGAAAGGACAGAGGGAAGGAAAAATCAGGTTAAATGAAAATGTGTGCTGATTTATGGAAGCCATTTTATTCCATTCTATAATTCAAGAACAATAAAATTTACCTCTTACATTATAGCACCTCGCTCTGATACAATGTTTTTAAATGTACAGAGTTCAAAGAGTTTTACAAAGACCATATCAGCCCCATTTTACAGATGGGGAAGTGGATGTACAGCAAGATGAAGTAACTTGCCCAAGGTCATCCAGCAAATCATTGGCAAAGCTAGGATCTCCCACATCCTAGCATTCATTGGCTCATACTGCCTCCCATAATGCTAAAAATGGCTCTTGAATTAAATGGCAACAAAATTTAATTTAAAACCTAATTGTAAATACTTTGATGCCATGTACAATCAAGCCGTGCAACTTTCTGCCATAGGATAATGAAACAAATAGCTTAATATTAAACATTTATATGAAAAATATTTGAAGTTACTCTAGCTGGGATTAGATTACAAGGTCTAGCTATCTCTATGTACCTGGACATAAAATGATAACTGAGAGTAAAGAAGAAAGCCCACCATCACCCCTGTGATTCAAGGGATAATGTTGGGCAATAAGGTGTGTTATAGTAATTTTAGATAGCCCCTTCCACCAAAGGAGTCCTTCCAGCGCTGTGCACCTTGGCACTGACACCTGTTACAGACATGATAAGCTAAATGGACCATTGTTCTTTTCTGTGGTATGATTTCTGATATTCTAATCCTAAAATCCTCTCGCTTGGAATAATTATTAACTTCTGGATCTTTCCTTTCACCTCATCACGAGGCTAGTGTGTGGTAGTTTGTGCCATTACCTTCTCCCTCGTGTTTTCTTTTCTTAGCCAGAGCACTCTATGGTGTTGTAGAAGATGCACTCTGAATAGAACTCTGAAGGAGGGAGAATATGTAGTAAATACAAATCTGTCAGTATGTTTTTGTGAAGAGGTAACTCTCTGGAATCTCATTATCTCCTTTTCTAACATTTTCTAGGCCCATGAGATCTGCTATTCCGTGTTGTGTCTCTTCTCTTATGTGGCTGCAGTTCGTGGGAAAGAGGTAGAAAGCAAAAGCAAAAGCAAACCCCCTCGGCCAGTTTCCAGCTGATCACAATATTGGGAAATGCTTGCCCGCTGGCACATTGGTGTATAATAATCCCGTTTCTGTTGCTGTTACTGGAGCTCACATACTGACTCCAGTGAGAACTTGATTATTTATGTATGATCCTGCAAGTCCTTCCCAATAGAAAAATTTAAGACTTTACTGTTCATTCTCCTGCTGAATTCATTCTTATTGGAGTTTTTACACCAGCTATGCTTATCAGACAGTTCTGAGCATCAGCACCAGCTGTAACGGCGGGTGGCTTGCGCTGGGCATTCCTTTGGAATTCTGTTTCCAAGAAGACTAAGGCATCTGGAGTTCAGTTGTTTTTGTTTCCAGCGGTACCAGTGTCACAGATTTCTTCACTTACAGCTGTAGGCCTCTGCTTTCAGATTCTTCAGTAATCTGCACAAAGGAAGTGGCTTGGTCCTGCATGGATCACCTGTTGCTGTTTAACTGTGATATTTTGTACTATTTTTCTTCTGTGTTTTCACATTTTACCAACCAGTTTGAAGTTCTTGCTATGTGGCCCTTCAAATCTTCCAGTAAAGATGAGTGATCTAGCTGCCTTTCCCCTGACATAGCCTAAAATTAGATGTGGTGCTTTAAGATTGAATATTAAATTTGTAAAACTATGGAATTATTTCTTCTCCAGTGAGGAAGGGTTGGTTTTAATAATGGAAAGGCACCATGGAGGGGAGAAACTTTGGAAGCTATGCTTTATGAAATCCTTTAAAAACTGGTGTGCATGTAATGTATGTTTTTCAAATGGGAGTTTAGAGCCACTCTGCTAACATCCCACCAGTGCAGTTAATTAATATATGCATATTGTGATAGCTAGAACAGTTAATCTATATGTGTAGGAATAAGTAAAGAGAGGTAAAAACTTGGAGGGAGAAAGAGAGTGCTGAAGCATGTGGCAAACTCATGTAACATGGGATTATCACTACAGTCTCTACAAAGCACTTCTATATGAGTGTGTACACTCTGGTTCTGTAGAAAACTTGCAGAAACCTACAGGATTATGCAAAGCGTGTTGTGGGATTCAACTTTTTGAGATAACACTGTAAATGCTGATTCCAGATCTCGTTTTTTTAACTACTGCTTCTGTCAAACGGTACATGTATATGTCAGAATTTTGCAAATACTATGTGATGAAGCATCCTCAGTTAAAGTATCCATCTCGCACCTTATTTTAAGTAGGCTGAAAGTGAATATTTGAACCCTGTTTGTTCTTCATGAACTATACTGGACTCAACTGGGAGGGGAGCCCCTGAGATGCTGGTAGGAGAGGAGATGTAGAGAATTATAATCTTAAATATAAAATGTGACAGAGTGCTCTAACACAAGCTGGAGTACTATCTGATTTGACCTAGGCTTTTGAGTAATTGCACCCAGAAATAATTCTGTTTGGCTTGGTCAGGGTATTTACCATTTTGAATGGGTGGGGAAATGATGTAAATATTCTAGTATCGTATCTATTTATAGAAGACTGTACAGCTGTCTGAATGTGAAAATAAACTATCATTTAACCACTGATGGCTTTTATCCTCCAGTGTTTTTTCACGTTGGTCTATATTACTCTAAAATGTAATTATCTATATAAATAATACATTAATATGCATATATAAAATAAATTCCATTTTTAAAATAATGAAAATACTACATTTTCAACAATAATACGGTGTTAATATATGTGACATTCCAAGTTATTTTTAATGGTAACTATCTTCTTAGGCTATGTCTAGAGAGCTTACCGCAGCACCATTGTACCAACACAGCTGTGCTGCTGTAAGATCGGTACTGTAGCCGCTGTAAGCCAACAGGAGAAGCTCTTCTGCCGAGATAGTGCTGTCCACACCGGCGCTTATGTCAGTGTGACTTTTGGTGCTTAGGCAGTAGTTTATTCACACCCCTGAGTGACATAAGTTATACTGACATAAGTGGTAGGGTTTTTTTTTAATATAAATTATAAAATGTTTTTTTTAATATAATGGTATAAACTCAAAGACGTTTTTGAAGAATATTAATGGTGAACACTGAGATACAACTAAAAGCCCATTTTCTCCATTCATTGCCATGACAAGGGGTTCTTTAGGCATAGAAATAAAATCAGGGTTTACAGGATTATGTCTGATCCTTCCCTCATTAGAAAAGCAGAAATGAAATGAACAAATCATGAGCCTATTGTCCTGATGGCTTTCCATTTATACTATATCCTGTTCCCTGTCCTTTTGTCTGGGGTTTTTTTTTGTTTTGTTTTGTTTTTTGTCATTTTTAGATTGTAAACTTTTCAGAGCAAGATTTGGACAATGGTAATCTTAATGGTGCTCTGGGTGCTAATTATCCCTCATTTAAGTGTGAAGTATCCCAGGATTGAATAACAGAGTGAATTTACCTCAGCCTTGAAGAGATGTTCCCTTCGGAGCAGTGCTGGGGTTCTACTGAAGGAGCAGTGGAGAATATTTATTGTGAATCTTCCCTTGAGAAACCAGGGACTGTAAATTCTATTCCGGCAGGTCTGTAAACACACACAACTCAATTGCCTATTTTTTAAAAAAATACTTGTTGAGTTTTGAAAATAGCAAGTGAAGCTATATACTTGTCTGTTAACTAGAGCTCTCTAAATATTTGCCTCATCAGAACTCCATTCTTGGAAGCAAGCATTTTTGTGCCATGAATCTGAAAACCATTTCAAAGTGATAACTTGGTTCTGCACACAGTTCTCACATGGAACTGAAGTTTGGAGTGAGGCTTGAAAGGGCCTGTAACCTAAAGTACCCTGCTCCTTTTGAATAGACAAACTCTTTTTTTAAAAAGGACTGGATAAGTGTGGTTCTGCAATGGCATTACAGTTGTAAAATTTGCTTATAGGTGAGCTATTAATATCAGGCATTGTCTGTGAAGAACTCTATCCTTGGGTGGCTGACCATCAGGAGCCAACCCATAAGGTTGGCTGAACAGTAATTAAATAAAAATTGGAGTACTACTTTTCAGAAAAGAGCATCTGACTTGGTTTCTAAATTGAGGCAGTAATGTTGAAGCCAACTCCACGTGTGCTGAAGAAACTGCCTTGAATCTCGTGGAGTCAGTCCTAACGCCTTCTTGCACTACCTGGTTGTCATATATCTCAGTACAGTGCAATGTAGTTGTAGTTGTATTGGTCACAGGATATTAGACACACAACGTGTGTGAGATAATATCTTTTATTGGACCAACTTCTGTTGGTGAGAGAGACATATTTTTGAGCCACACAGACCTGAAGAAGAGGTAGAAAATACTCTCTCATCCACCTTGTTTCTCTCCATAATCTGTTTAGACAGTCTGAGCAAAGATTGGTTTCCCAAACACCTATCCCTAAAAATTAGTTCCCCAAGCATCTACCACCGAACAGCTTTGGGGACTTTTTCTAAAAGGCCTTGTCCTACCCAGATAACAGTGTAATACTCTTTTGATACCTAATCTATGCATCTTATCTTCCCCAGGTAAATTGTGAATCTTTAGGAAGAAGACTGGAAGGTTACTGGACTGATAAAGATAAAATTAGAAGCCATCAAAAAGACATTTGTTGTACTGTACCACCTTTAAACTCATGAAATACTGGGAAAGGAGGGTAAGATTTAAGCACCTAACTCTTGCTCACCCTCCTAGACAATGTAATGGCTACTAGGGGCTGGTCTATAGTAGAGAATAATAATGAAGAGACAGGACCAAGGCAAATGCTGTGAATAGCTCTTCCATGGCTTGACATTTTGGGTTCTCCGATTAGTTCTAGGACTAATCTCAGAACTACAAGTCCTGCTTCCTGGCCTATGAGATCATGTCTCAGGGTCAGGACAAGATTCTCCACCTGGATTCAAAGTGTCTCAGGTTAACTGCGAGATCAAGTGTTTTGCTGAGGTCCAAAAGCAAGAAGCTTCAAACTGCGGAAACTTGCTTAGTGAAATGGAAGGGTCTCCATCTGGAAAACTCAGAAAGAGATAGTCCATCACTGTTTTGACTTTGGGCTATGAAGGGTCTATCTTCTACACTTAACACTGTCAAATCTGAGTCAGAGCTCAGCCCACCTAGCTGCACATTCAGCTTTCCACCTTCCATCACATTGGTCATCTATCATCACTTCCCTACAGTGAGTTTCTAAAAAGGATTGCTTCCCATTGTGTAAACCCTTACTGGGCTATCCTTTGTACCATCTCTCTATGAAGATTAGATTCTTCATATCAGCTAGGTGTGTTAATGAGATTTAGGCGTTGAGAGGGGTGGGGTGGTCTTGTGTTCTCACCCCAAATTCCTGTCTATCGTGGTTTCTAGTTTCAATCTCAATAAAATCATTAATCTGCTTCTGTTTTCCTCCAAACTTCAGTCACATCCAGGAGAACTCAGGCTTCATATGCTAAACATGAAAAGAGTCTTAAATTATTCTCTAAATAAAACCAAGCCCCTGCAGAAGTTGCCCCAGTTTTTGCATATATGGTTAAGAGCAGGCATCAGTCCATCTCAACATACTATTTAAATGGATCAAAAAATATATACTTGAATGCTGTGACTTGGCAGGTGTTCAGCCAACTGTGGGGATTACAGCATATTCAGCTGTGGGGGAGGCAGCTTCCACTGCATGCCTCTGCAATGTTTCCATCATTGAGATATACAAAGCTGCTGTTTGGATGTCTATTACACAGCATTATTCTCTGTGTGGCCTCTAGATCATACCAGATTTGTGAGTGCAGTTTTAGTCATTTTCACCTCTTTGGAAGGTCACTACAGCTGGTTCATTTCACAAGAGATAAGATCAATTATAGACCAGTGGTCCCCAAACTTTATCCCACACCTTCCTGTTACCCTTGTCCATGCCCCTGCCCCTCCCCCTTAGCTGGGGCTGGGAGTTGCAGCTAGGATCCGGACTATGGTTGGGGAGGCTGTGGGCGAGGCCAGGCACCATGACCAGGGGGCAAGGCAGGAACCAGGTGCCGAGGCTTCATGCTGTGACTGAGGGCCAAGCCGGGGCCAGGTGCTCAGGCCACAAACAGAATTCGGCAGAGTGGGGCTGGGTGGCACTCCCCACCCCTCATTGGGAGTTGGCCTGGGCCCTGCTGTGCTTCTCCAAATGTTCCTCCATAGCTCCCTAAGGGGGTGATCCCCACAGTTTGGGGACCTCTGATAAAGACGTTTCTTAGAGGAAAAATGGTTACTATAGATTGCACATACCACTCTCATTTTTTCCACTTCATTTATTCTTTAATTAAGGATTACTCAGCAGAAAGAGCTGAAAGATTGCAGGGGCCACTTCCCCTTATGCCCTTCAATATATCGAGGGCAGTAGGAGAGTGCTACTATTTGAGTTCCAGTGCTAAAGTCCCTTCCTCCAGCCTAAGGGGAGGAGCCACTGGACCCGGGACTCAACTGATTATGTGGGACAACAAATGAAAAAACAGGAAGGGGTGTGAGGGTCAAACGGAGGGGGACACTGAGCAGGGAACCCCGGACAGCACCCACTGCTCCTGGAAGGTGTCAAGGGAGCCAGTGGACACTGCCCGGAGGAACTCTGCCCAGAGGTGTGAGTGGACAGAGGAATGGAAATAAGCCCCAGACGCGGGGCACCCCCCCAGTCAGTCTTCTCCTCCTGGTGTTACAGATGCCCACTTTGGCCAGGGCTAGGAGGAGGTTGACGAGGAGGTCCCCCGACTTTGTGGGGCACAGAGAGTGCTCAAAGGGAGGTATGTGAGCCCCAGAATGCTCAGGGCTCTGTTCCCTGCAGACTAGCCAGAAGTCATGAGGGGACAATTAGGAGCAGCTGAGGCCAATTAAAATCCAGTCAGGTGCTTCATAAAAACCCTCTGTTCCCAACAAACAGCACAGGAGCTGGAGAAGTGGGCATGCTGTGTGAAGGAGCAGGAAGGTATGCTGAGAAAGGTACCAGGCCCAAGAAGACAAGGACAGGGGGGGGAATGAGCCTAGGGGAAAAGACTGCAGCTGTGAGTACAGTGCCAGCAACACATAGCTGCTACTCACAGGGCCCCTGGGCTGGGACCCGGAGGAGCAGGCGGGCAGGCCCGGGTCCCTACACCCCGCCCTAGAGAGATGGGGTAACTGGCGACACTCTGGCCCACTACAAGAGGCAAAAGCGCAAGACCCACTAGGGTGAAGCTGGCTGTTTGCCACACCTTGGAAATCAGCTCAAGCCTTTCTGATTTTTAAATAATTTTCAATAACAGTCAATAGTGGTACGTCTGGTTGAGAGATCCATTTTCTGTTATATAAATATTCATGCAAGTTTTTTAACCACTAGGAGGAGACTGTGCCACATAATGTCCAAGTATTTCAAGATGGGGGAGGTAATATCTTTTATTAGAGCAACTTCTGTTGGTGAAAGAGACAAGCTTATGAGCTACACAGAACTCTTCAAGTATTTCAAGGAGTCCCAGAAAAAGTAAAACTTTTTTTTTTATAAAAAGCTTTAATCTATGGTATTTCTAGAGAATCCATTATCCTATTAATTTAATGATTGAGATTCATATTGAACTATTCAAAGAATTGTCTGTTCTTTGCTTGTTTTGCTTTACTGCTGTCTTTTCCTTTCTGATAAAATTCCTTGTCTTGATATTGTGAAAGGCTTTTGTAAAATGACTATCAAAACATGCTCTGAAAACTCTTAGGCTTGGGATTAATTTTATTTTGTCAAATCAGTTTTCCAAAAGTGGTGGCTCTTGACCAAGATCCCTTGAGCTCTGGCCCTCACAAAGTTTGTCCTGGACCTTATTGGTTGTCATGTTTATAAGGGAGTACAGTTGCCTGTGGGTTGTGAATTAAGATGTGGTCTGTAAGGAGCAATGCCTTAAAGATCTGAAGGCCTTAAAGACTAACACGTGGGAGCCAGTGAGAGGTGTGGAACACTTATATGCTGTGTTCTTTGTAGTTTTCCCTGGAAAGATGGTGGACTCTCATATTTGGTGCTGGCTACCACTTTCTAAAATTTCCTAGAGATTTTCATGGTATGTGTGTTTTGAAGTTACCCTTTATAACTCAAGTGTGTCTTTAAAAGCAAGGTTAGGGATTCTCTCTTAGCCCCATGGCTGTATATGGGACTTTCAATCCAATTAATAGTCAATGACTATACGAGGGGTTCATGGCCGTTTTATGCCAAGCACATACAAATGACCAGATAAAAGCTTCTTAAGAACCCAGGCAGGTGACAGTGAAAGGAAGAGCATGTAGGATCTAAAAGCTGTTGAAGAATCACTGAAAGGCCCTAAATCTTTACACTAGCAGGCCGTGCACGATCTGTCCATGAACCTTGTTACCCTGCACTGAACATTCTCTAGTGGACTTTGATCTACTCCTGTTTCAGTAGATCAAAATGCATAAGAGCATTTAACGTAGGGCAGCAGGGTCCACATGGACAGTTAAGACTTAGCAAGCTATTTCTTAGAGTGCTTGCTCATGTCCATGCCAATGAAGATGTATGCTCACCCCAAGCACAGCCACCAGACAGTTTTGTCCCTCAGTGGTATCCATGGGGTTGGTTGTGGTGCCACCTGGAATCACACCCTTATAGCACCAGTATATAGGATCCTGCCAACTGGCCGCCCCCTCAATTCCTTCTTACTACCTGTGACAGTTGCTGGAACTTTTGCTCGTCCATGCAGTCACGCAAGCACTTTCTTAGTGGACTGGGGTTACCCCTTCCCCAGCACTGAAGCATGGCTCAGTCCCCAGAGTTTAAGCTGTGTGGGGTATGCTAGAAGGCCATGCCCATTAGAGACCCCCTTCTAACTGCCTTAAGCATTTGGTGGGAAATCCCACCTGCAGGAGTGCTGGAGGGTTTCAAGCCCCATACCAAAAAGGACAGAACAGAGACTCAAGTTCTTTCTTATGGAGGCAGCTCTCTGTCCCCCGTCAGAGCTGAGTCATGCCAACTCAGCACTGAGCACTACCTTAGAGAGAAGCGCAGTGGCTTTTCTGAGAGAGATAGGCAGTGCAGTTCAATCGCCCCATCACCAAGGAAGGACTCCTCGTCCACGTCCACGCTCTCTTGGTATCCTCATGATTCTCTGGTGCAGAGGAGGTCTGTGCTTCATTAGGACACTTCGCACCAGTGCCGAGGAAGAAGCAAAGGAAAATGAACAGGGAGTGCTCCCCAACTCGAAGGTCCACCTGTTATAGGGAAGCCGGCAGAGTGTGACCCTGCTGGACCACTCAGTCAACAGCTGCCAGCATCGTACCATTGACTGCGGCCCAGGGAAGGGACCTGTCAAGTCTGGTACCCTTGGACTTTCCACCGAGGGAGAGCCATTAGAGTGCAGCCCTGGCACTTCCATCTATGCCAGAGGCATTCAAGGCAGCCAAGGGGAGCTTCTCTCTCTTGGTACCACCATCCCCCACCAGGAGGAAATGGACACCAGGGGCAAAAGCTGCCACACCTTCCTGGCATCACTCCCCGGCACTGATCAGTACCGCTCCACTGTGGTAGCTGAGAAGCTATTCCTTGCAGTCAGACTCTTACACCTCCTGCAGCAACCGATACTTGTCCGACTGCCAGTACCCAACAGCTGACATGAGCCAAAGGTTCCTGCCAAGGTCCTGGCTAGCACAGTGGAAGATGCCTGGGCATTGGCCTTTCTGGAGACCATGGACATTTCAACCAGTCCAGGGGTCATACTCAAGATCATACTCCCAAATCTCAAGTCCCTTCATCTCACAGCCTGGAAGCTCCATGGCTGAACCCCTTAGAGCTAGCATGCTCTGGTCTGGTTCAAGAAGTTCTTTTAAGGAGAAGAAAGCCATCCACTAGGATCCTATACCTGGCAAAGTGGAAAAGGTTTTCTATCTGGCCTTGCCCAGGCAATCATCAGTACTGTGTATTCTGGACTACTTGCTACACCTGAAGCAGCAAGTGTCTTCAATTAGAATCCATCTGGCTGCAATCTCAGCTTTTCACCCCTGGGGTGAATGGCAGGTCCATCTTTGCAAGCTCAACCTGTAGTTGCTTTCTCAAGGTGTTAGACAGACCATACCCATAGGTGAGACAGCTTATCCTACCCTGGGACCTCAACCTGGTATTGTCAAAGACTCGCTGGTCCCCCCCTTTGAGTTCTTGCAACATGTTCTCTATTGTGTTTGTCCTGGAAGTTGGCCTTCCTGGTGGCCATCACCTTGGCCAGAAAGATCTTGGAGATTAGGGCCCTTACTTCAGAGGACAAGGTCCTCTGCACCCTCACCCAGCCTTCCTCCCAAAAGCAATGTCACAATTCCACAGTAACCAGGACATTTTTCTCCCAGCGTTCTATCTGAAGACGCACACCAACAGTCAGGAACAGAGACTTCATTGATGTCAGGTGGGCGCTTGCCTTCTACATAGAAAAGGACTAAATCGTTTCAGAAAACTACTCAGCTTTTCATAGCGGTGGCAGACAGGATGAAAGGTCACCCAGTCTCAGCCTAGAGACTTTCATCATGGATCACTTCTTGTATCTGTACCTGCTACAATCTGGTGAAAGCACCTGCTCTGGCTCTGACAGCATGTTCCATAAGGGCACAAACATCTTCAGCTGCATTTGTGGCACAAGTTCCCATCCAGGATACCTGTAGAGCAACAATGTGATCTTTGATCCACGCTTTTGCAACTCACTGTGCCATCAGTCAGTAGGTCAGAGACTATGCTGGATTTGGCCAAGTGGTACTACAATCTGCTCGTCAATGAACTCCACACCCTCCTCCTACATCCGCTTGAAGTCACCTACATTGGAATGGACATGAGCAAGCACTCGAAGAGGAAACAGTTACTAACCTTCCTTAACTGTTGTTCTTTGACATGTGTTGCTCATGCCCATTCCAAACCTCTCCCCTCTTTCCCCCTGCCTACTCCTGTAGGAGAGATAGCAGGCAAGTAAGAACTGAGGGGGTCAGTGGGGCAGCATGTTCCTATATTCCAGGAGGGTGGGAATCCAGGGGGCACTAGAGCTGACCCGACTGATACCACTGAGGGAAAAAACTTTCTGGCGGTAGTGCTTGTGGTGAGCACATACCTACATTGGAAAGTACATGAGCAACACATCCCAAAGAATAACAGTTACAGAAGGCTAGTAGTAACTGTTTCTCCAAGGTAGTGTGACAAAGCTTGGCGTAGATCTGCCCATCTAGACAAGCCCTGAGGAGGGTGCAAATTAGAGACAAGTGGGGAATCTACTGTAAATAGTATATACTTGAAAACACCCTATTCAGAGCTATCTCTGCACCAGGAAACACTGTCTACAATGTCATCATGAATTCCTTGGAAACATACAGTAATTCACATTACTGTTCTTCTGTCGTTCTGATAATATAGGAAAATGTGTATCCTTTGTGGTTTTCAATGCCTCAATGAGGCCTGTGTGAAAAATAAATTCCAGTTGGCATCAGTGATACAACCCCTACTTTGAGGAGACAGCATGGTCTTCTGGTTGAAGTAAAGAATTGGGAAATGTAGATTCTATTCCCTTTTACTCAGTTTTAGGATTTGCCCTTAGCTGGGACATGATTTTCAGCATTCAGTCCCCCCCTTGTACGTATGCATTATGATTGTGTTTAGTCACATGATACCACCTTTTCTCCACAGGACCTCTACCTTGCTCAGTGCACAGGATAGACCTATTCAGGGGATAAGTCAAGATTGTGTACTAAAGGAAGCTGTTGTTGTCTATGGCACCCATGCCTCATTTTGTAGTAGGAGTTGGAATGAGCAAGTGAGATAGCATGGCAGGATGAGAAAGGAAAGATGAATGGTTAAGACAATTGAATCATGCCTTGGAGTACTGAAATCTATCCTTGTCTTTGCCACAGAGTTCTTGTCTGATATTGGGCAAATCACTAAAATCAAACTTTTTAGAAGTGGTTATTAATTGTGTAACCATCCTGTTGTGGGCAGGGCTGGCGGCCAATCACTGGCAATCTCAGAGGGAGGTCACACCTCCTGGCACCTGAGCCCTGTGGGGAGTTCTAAAAAAGGGGACCGTGCCAGCTCTTATTAGGGCAAGCCCCAGTTCCAGGCCCCAGCCTTTAGGCAGTGTGGGCCAAGCAAATGGGGAAGTAGTCTCTAGCCCTCAGTCGGGTGAGGACTGAGTCCAAAGCCCTTTAGCAGGGCGGGGCAGGAAGCAGGGAATAGGCTCTGGCCCTTAGCGGGCAAACACCCCTAGGTCAGGGTAAGGGAGGGGAGAAGAGGAAGGAGACAGGACAGACACAGGTCCACCCAACTCCTCTGCATTCCAGCCCTGGGCCCTGGCTGTGACAGGTTGTCCTATCAGGGGTTAATGGGGCTCCAGCTGAAACACGCTGATTCAGCTACAAGCTATAATACAGTCAGACGGATGTCTGGCTTCCCTGGGCTTCTTCCTTCCCCCTTTTCCCTAGAGGACCTGTCCCTCGAGTCGCTCCCCATTTCCTCAGGAGACTCTGCCCAAGGGTAGTTCCAGAATCCCTTGGTCTCATTGCACAACAGCAGGTCCAGGAACTCTTCAGAGTCATCTGTGGAGGGCAGCTCCTTTAGTTCACGGGGTCTTAGGGTCTCCTCTGGCTCACAAGGGGCTTGCAGCTCAGGTAGCCTCTCCTCCAGGTCACAAGATCTAGGGGTCTCCTCCAGCTTGCCAGGCTCAGGTAGCTCATCCCAGTCCTCAGGGCTCCAGGCAGTTGGCAGCTCCAGTAGCCTCTCCTCCAGGTAACGGTCCAGTCCAGGCCTCAACACCGAGGGAGAAACATCCTCCTCCCTCAGCCACCTTCCCTTTAGTGAGTGGGAAGGCCTGCTTTTATACTTCCTGCTCCACCTATCTGCTTCCGGTCAGGTGGGGTTGTACTCCCGGGCTCCGCCCCCCAGAGGGGGTTTGTGAGGGAGGCCACACTTCCTTGCTACAATTGTGTGTTCATTTTCTGAGTGTCCAGTTTGAAACCCTGTGGTCTGATTTGCAGAAATGCTAAGCATTCACAGCTGCAGGAGAAGTCAATGAGAGTTGTGCCTGAATATATTAAATGCTATATAATGCTAAGTACTCAAAAATCATGTCCTAGGTGCTTCAAATTGGGCATCCAAAATTAATGGATCCCTTTGACCTTAATCTCTCTCAGCCTCTGCTCCCCACCTGTAAAACAGGGATAGTACCATCCCCTTATCTCACAGAGGTTTTATAAAGATTAATTTAATTAATGCTTGTGTAGAAGCATGTAAATCCTATAGTGATGAGCACCATAGAAAAGCCCATGGAGAAATTAATAATTCTGTCTTCAGAGCAGGATTTGAATAGTATGCAGTAAATAAGGCCTTTGGTCACACATTAAACAATGCCAATAAAATATATTGAAAAGCCGCTCATTAATTGAACAGAATAGTATGTAATAATCTAATTAAAGACTATACCATAAATGCTCAAGGGGGCTCTCCAAACTTTAATAATGATTTTAACAGAGTTGTGTGTGTGTAATTTCTCAGGTTTTTAAAAAAAGCAAATTGAAAAAACACATTCTATCATGTAGCATCATATTAACACCCACAGGGTTCATCAGCAGGATTGGAACTTTTAGATCCATCACACAGACCTTTGTCACATGAGCTAATGAAGTAACTGATGGCAATAGTAAGATGTCATCTCCTATAGAGACCAGCACTATGGGGAGATGAGATGCATACTTTGCCAGTGGGTTTCTCACGTATTTCCTGACAACAGAGGAATGATAAGATTCAGGAATTTTGGATCCCATTCCAGGCTCTGGAGAGGAGTGTGCCCTAGTGTGCAGACACTCTTCTGCCCATTTTCCCCAGGCTTGATCCCTTCTGTCCCATCCTCTCCAACCTGTCCCTGTCCTAGTGCTGTTTCCTCCTCCACCCTTTCTTACCTAGTCCCAGTCTCCACTCTCTAGGCATCTCATCCCAACCCCCACATTCTGCCTGGTGCCCAAGCTTTTTATGCCAGTCTCCTTGCCCAGCCAGTCACAGTTCCTCTCTCCTGTCTCCTTGTCTGATTTTTGTCTCTCCCCTTCCCACTACTGGCTACCAGTCCAAGTTTCCCACTTGGGCTCCTTATCCAGTCTATTTCCCCTCTGCCCACCCACTCCTTGTCGCAGTCTCTCTGCCCAGGCAGTCTCATTTCTCTCCCCATATGCCTGCTCCTTGTCAGATTTCTCTCTTCATCTTCCTGCCCCTGTTGTGCCCCCTCCATTGGTTCCTAATCCCCTTAGCCAACCAGTCCCAGTCTTCCCCCCAGTTCCTCATCTAATCTGTGTTCCTTGCCCTTTCAGTCAGTTCCCCCTCTAAATCTCAGTCAGTTTCTCTACCCACCTCTCCAATTCCAGTCTCACCACACTTCTCCCAATCTATTCCTTTCCCTCCCCCCACTCTGTTCTTGTTCCTTTTACATTCACATCAGATAGCTAGCTCTTCCATGCTGCCTGAGTCCCACTAATTGGGTGTACAATGGGGGAATGTCAAAGAAGAGAGAGGTACCCTATTGTCTTACTGGGGCCCAGCCCCACCCCACTCCAGCCCAGAGCCATTAGGAAGGAGCAGCCACTCTGCAAAACTCCTTTTGAGCCTCTGTAGCCCTGGGTTGGAGCATGCTCAGATACTCTGGGAATGACACGTATGCAGTCCGGTCAGCACTAGTAGCTGTGAGAGGTTGGCAGATGCTCAGCAAAGATGGAATCTTTGGAGATTTTTAATGCTAAGCTCTAGCAAGTCTCTGTACTGAGTGAGCATGAACTGTAATTTTTCGGAGACTTGTAAATTGGCCAAATGTGGATGGATTTTCACAGGGATGGCAAAATGCATATCCCTGGTTCAAAGGCCTTCCCCTGTGCCAAATTTCAAGACCCTGTTCCAAAGAGGTGCTAGAGCTGTTAAAAGAAAAGGTCTCAAGAATTTAAGATTGGGCAAAACAACATTTATCCCTAGCCTCATTCTCAGAAATGGACCATTTTGGCTGAAATGTAAAATATATAAGCCTGAGGCAGGTGAAAGCCTTCAATTTTTTTAAGTCTAATTTACATTAGACTTAATGTAATGACATAGTAATTCAATTTTACTGAATCTGTTTGTCCTGGAAAAGAGTATGGATGACTGGACAAGGGCTAGTTTTATTACATCAAATACCAAGCAAGTGCAACCTGAATCAGGGATAAATTCTTTTTATTCACAACCCTAGTCCATATTTTTGCTCCTCTATGTAAAACTTCCAGTAAAACAAAGAGAAACTAGACTTGATGTTCTTAATAGTTCTAAGGTAAAAAGGACACAAACAAATAAAAGTTGTTTTCAGGCTGCCTTTATCCATCATAAATAAGGACAACCATCCCCTCTTCCTTTCCAGTTCCCATAAATTTTCACATCACTGATGTGTCATAGTTACTGGATTAGTCTCCCTTCTCTGGGGTATCTGTTTTTCCATGGAACTCAGTCTTCTGATTTACAATTGTAATTGAGCTCATGGCTTGCTAGCTGACTATCTGTGATTTTAGGACACTGTTTATAGTCAACATTTCTGCCTGTCACCAGAAACAGGTGCTGAATGTTGTCTTCTCTGAATCAGGAGCTAATGGTTGGTCTTTACTTTCTCCGAACCTTTCACCAGTTCATGCAGTTTCAGGATACACTGCTGAAGTAGAACTGTGTAAGCCCTGCCTAGACACAAGTGAGAACATCTCAATGACAGCTTTTGTTTCCCTAAAATAGGGGTCTGGCTGGAAAAGCACTTCAAAGGTATCAGTGAGGCTATTTCTATCCAAACTGGCCCCTCCCTCTTGAATTCATTAGCGATTGTGTCATTTGCAGAAGAGATGGAAGTGTTTTATTTCAGGGCCTGCAACTCCTGCTTTAAAATATGTAACTGACAGTTTCTCTCCTCAATACATTTTTGGCTTTTATTTCTTGCTTGGAAGAAACACTGTGGTGTAAAATTGCCTAATGGAGATTGTAAATGAACATGCTAATTTCCAGTCACTTTTTCTTTTTAAATTGAATGGATAAAATGGATGTTACACAATAAATGTAAACAAACACCCTATCCTCACCTTACATTTAGTGTTCTCTGAGGTGCCCTGACATATTCCACTGGCATGTGTACCACAGGGTCTAGAATTTTTCTTCTTAGGTATCCTGAGGAAACAACTACAAGAATGCTACCTTCCCTTAGGAAATAGGGTCTGCAGGCAATGCCTGCTGGGATTAATTTAACCACTTACTATATCAGTACTATGTACTAATTATTATTATGCTATTTCCATAAAGTGTAATTTAGAAGGTAAGCCATCCAAATTATTACCAAATCAATTAGATCTTCCAAACATTTCCTGGGTTCCAGAGGATCAGTTCATGCCAGATTAGGCACTCTGTCTCATTGTTAAACTCCTCTCGGATACTTCGGGCCAAATCTGTGCTTATTTTCATTTGAGTGACATCAGTGAAAATCACTGAGCTTTCACTGGTGTAATTTAGAGCAGAAAGATGGGGGGAGGCAGATCTTCAACTTGTGTGAATCATCATGGCTCCACTCTGATTTATACCAATTGAGGATCTCACCGTGAACAAAGCCATAAAGAGAAGTCACTTGAAGAGACTCTGAGCAAAGAGTAAAGAAATTTAAATCTATTTTGAACAGATATGTAATTTTATTTCTGTTGTTTTGTTTCCTGCCTGCAGCAATATCACCTGGCACTGGGAAAATCTTGCAAACTCAGTAGTGTCAGGACACTACTAGTACTTGGGCATTTGAAAATTTAGGACTTAGCTATACAGGGGATATTTATATCAGCATAGCTAGTGCAAACTCCCTGTGTAGATGTGCTATCCCAGTGTGATCTGGGACTTGCACTGGTGTAGTTTATCCTGGGTTAAACCACACAAATGCATGTATTCTGGGGGCTTGCACTGGTGTAGCTACATTGATAAAAATATTCCCAATGCAAACCAGCCCTTAGATAAGACAAGAAACAATTGCATATGTGACAGGAAGAGATATTGGTGTTTGAATAGGTGACCCTCTTCCCTTTGAGGCAGCCCTGCTCCATTACCTCAACAGGGTGCTGTTCTGCTAATTGACAGGGTTGGTAGAAAGGACACAGACACCAGTAGAAAGAACAAGGTTGCTTTACTATCTCTTTCTAGATATTACAGAAAATGAAATGATATATATACATAACAGAATAAACTTATTATACTATAATTCCAAGCAATAGAAAGAATAAGTAAGGTAATGCACCTGATCATTACTACATAAGATCAACTATAGTGATTAAGAAAGATATATCACCAATTGCCCTATTAATACATTACCATCATCCAAATCCACAGTCGCTGGGGAGCCCCGGTTGAGGCGAGGATTTGGAGAGCCTGTCCCGGCAATTGGGAAGTCCTACGCGGTGCGTCCATCTGTAGGTGAGGTCTCCAAATTCGCTACAAGTGGGTCCAGCTTTTATAGAGTGGCTATGTGCAGATCACCTTGATGGATATCTGGTTCTCATGCAGGGGGCTGTGATGGGAACCTGGCCAGGGCTCCCATCCCAGACCCTGCATGTTCCTTTCTTATCTTTTTAGGGCTTCAATAGCAGATAGAAACTTCTTACAAAGAGAAACTTCTTACTTTAGCAACAAAGGGAAAGACCCCTCTCATGTGTTAAAACACTCTCACTCTATCAGCAGAGGAAGAGGCTCCTTTCATGTGTTAAACATAGTAACCTATCATTATAAATTTATACATTTGGAGTGAACAAGCATATACAATAGTAACCTTTATGATACAAAGATTCACTGGCATAAACAAATATGACTCCCACTGCGCAGAGGATCCAACTAGATACATATAATCCTTTCATATCAGGTGCTAGGGGGCACTATGCTGTTGAAGTTGCTGTCTTTTGGTAAGATGTAAATTTGAAGTCCTGATTATTTGTTGCCATTCAAAATCCTATGGCACTTTTTCCAGTCTGTGTTATCTGTGTGGCCAAATTCCATCACTGATGATTACATTCCACCTCCTTACATTTGCACTGCAGTTGAGAGCTGTGTTTCTTTGTCCTTCCTGTTCCATAGTGTTGTGCACAGTTAAACATCTACTGCATTCCATCAGTGGCAGGTGAAATAATTCTTATGTCTATAGCTAGCATATTGGTTTACATTAGTAAACTTTTTTGATACGGTGGGAATTTTTTTTCTTCTTCTTTAGCTCAGGATGGCCCAGCTCTAATATAGTATTCTCTCATTCAGTTTATGGGAAGGATTAATTAGCAGTGGCGTTTGAATTAGAAAGCAGCCTTGTCCAGTGTAGGTCATGACATTTCCCTGTGACTTATAGCTACTGCACACAACTCTGTGAACATATCAGATGTTTCCAGCAGGGATTGTCAAACAATCAGTTCACACATAACCTTGAACTATTTCTCCTACATAAGCAAAGTGGGCTAAAATTAGAACAGGAATTGAATCAAATTCAAGATGCTCACTTATCCCACCCAGTGCTATCACCACAAGATACCATTTCAGACTCTGAGCACCAGGAAAAGCTGAATCCTTCCACAAATGCCCTCCAAGGTATAAAGCTTTTAAAAGATTTCACCATAATATTACCTTGAGGGGAGAAAATGTAAAATCTGACATATATCCGGGACAGGAGTTGGTAACGAGGCCTGTGCTAGGTCCTGCAGCATCTGCTTGTGCACCTCAGGTAATGAGGTACTGGTCAGGGTACCTGGAACTAGTTGTGATGAAAAGGAAAAATGATTTTTTTCTATTTCCATGATGTACCTGTCCTCCTTTGATGCTGAAAAGAGCACCTTACATCAACTTTCACTGTATCAGTACATATATTTCCTTATTTTGTTGTTGTGTTGTATGTGCCATACTTTACACTGGCAGATATTCCTTCACAGATGAGGTAATATCCAATTTACAAGGATGAGAGGAATTTTTGTTAATGACTGCATGCTCGGTTTATGAATGTTTTCTTTATAAACAACTAAATGCAAAAACATACATTAGTGCTACAATTTATGAGGATTTGATATAAAAGTCTAGGTTCTGACAACCCTACCATGGCCATAGTGCATATATTATCTATATTGCAGTCAATATTTAACAGCATAAAGAATTTTTTTAAAAGTATTATTTGGGTTAACTACTATTAAGGTGGGAATTTGACCTTTTAAATTATCAAGTACTCTGCCCTGTCTAGTGTTAAATGACAAGACCACTATTAAGACTTTCTTGTTCAGAAATTTTTCCTGTTACCTGTATGTTTCCTTTGCTCAATCCTAGAGGACACAGTGCAAGACAAATTTCTTTCTGGCTTTTTCTTGTTTTGAGCTTAGCCTGAAGGTACTTATCAGTAGGTGAGGGGGATGTGAATTTTATCATTTGTCAACATTTGTTTGTTTAGTGATTTAAATATGCACACCGATATATCATGATGTGATTCTATAGAAACTTATTCCCATTACTCCCAGTTATAATACTGGGAACAATTCCTCTCCCTTCTTAGTGTTTAATAATGCTTTGCCCTTCTCTAGCCTCATTCAGCCAAGAATTTCAAAGCATTTACAAGCAATAATTTAGCCTCACAATACCCCCCTAAATTGAATATTATTCTCATTTTACTGGTGAGGAAACGGAGGCACTTACGGTCTGATCCTACACCACTGTAGTAAGTGGTGTCATTCCTATTTACTTCAATGGGATTGAGCCCTTAGCATGTTTGTGGCAGACACAGAAATAGAACACAGTTTTATTTTTTACTGTCTTGTGCATTAGCCATAAGACCATTTTTACATCCTTCAAATGCCAGTACATACATCTCGATCTCTTCATTATTTTCATATTTGCTCTTTTTGGGTACATGGTGTTCTGAGAGTGGAAGGATAGAGGATGGTTTCCCCCCACCTCCTTCTGCTTCAGACTTACCTTGGACATATTGCTAATATTGTAAATCAATATATGTAAGGTGCCCACCAGCATTCGTACAAGTAGGCCCATATATCTGTTGTTATAAAAAGGCCTGATTTTTCTTTACATGATGATTATTCCATTTAGGACTGTTTGGGACTGGACGTAGTGTCAGTTCCAAGCAGTAATGCATATGACCTATACCTGATCCTGAAGAATCTGTTAGGGGCATCACCTCTAGGGAAGTGTAGTGGCTTTGAGTGGTTCCTTCCTGTCAGGCTCAGAGGAAGGCCTCCTAGCAGCTGGCAGCCAATTGACAGGGGATAAGCATGGCATGTGTCAGTAAAGAGTCTAGAGCTCTGGCCCCTCCGAAGGAGGTGGGGGGCAGGGCAGTAGCAGGCTGTAATACTGCTCCTTGGTTCGGTCAGACAGCAAAACACAGTCAGGCTTAAGCCCTGGGGGTGGGACAGAGCTTATAGCCCACCTCCCTGGCTGAGCCAGACAGCAGACAAGCACAGGTCGTTGACTGAAGGCAGGTAGGCTGCCACTCCAGTAGTGGGATTGGCAGCAGGTGGTGGGGGACCTACTCCACTGAGTCCCAACCCAGAGCTCCTAACAGTCAGTGGGGATCCTGCCAAAACACACTGACTGTGGTTTCAGCAACACAATCAGACTGTCTGGTTTCCCTGAGATACTTCCTACCCTTACCTGTTCAGAGGGCTTCATTGCTTGCAGGTCCTCAGTCTCCTCAGGATATTTGACAGCTGGCAGTCATGGCAGCTTCTTGGGGTATTCGGCTGATGGCAGTCCCAGCAGCTCCCTGCCCTTCAGGTTCTCAACCTTTTCTTTCTGAGGCCCCCCCAAATATGCTATTAAAAACTCCACAGCCCACCTGTGCCACAACTGTTTTTCCCACATCCCCTAAACTAAAACTTCCGGCAAACACCCCAGAAGCAGAGGGGCGAGGCCAGGACAGGAAGGGGAAGCTTAAAAGGCGGGCCTAGCAGCTCAGCTGGGGGAAGGTTGGTGCTGGAGAAAGACGTGCCTTTCCTGAGGCTGTGATCAGGGCCTGACCCAGGCCGCGCGGCTGTTCAGAGCAAACGCTCCGCAGACCAGCGCCTCCAAGGCCTGCCTGGGATGCTGGGCCCTAGCGACCGGAGAGGGCTGCCGAGCCCCAGTGACTATGAAGGGCCGACAGGCCCTAGTAGCAGGGAAGAGCTACCTGGGACCACTGGCTGAAAGAAACCCCCTGAATCTGGCCCTGACCTAGAGGAGCTGCCCAACGCCAGGGACTCACTGGAGCTGCCCGCACCTGGTGGACCAGAAGACCTGCTGGGACACTGTGACCTGGAGAAGCTGCCCTCCGCTGACGACACTGAGGCGTTTCCAGACCTGTCGACGGTGAGGGACTCGGGGGTGGGCTCCCACTCGCCGTCTACCCCAGAGACCTGGAGGAAGACCCTTGGCTACAGGTACCTGGGTACAGGGTGGGAGGAAGTTGCCCAGGGATAGCCGAATATAGTTTGGTTAAGGCTGTGGCTGAACCAGTCAGTGTGTTGTGGCTGGAGCCCTGCTGATGCAGTGGCAAACCGCTTTGCCACTGATATGGTGTAGTGAAGTTGGGTGGACCTGTGTACCCCTCCCCCCTTCCCTAGCCACCCCAGGAGTGCTTAGCTCCTCTGAACTTTGCCTGAGGGCCAGGGGCAACAGACTGCTTTGGCTAGCCCTGCCCACTTGAGGGCCAGGGGGCTATAAACTACTTGTCAGCTCTGCCCTGCCTAGGGGCCGGAGGCTGAAGACTCACCAACCACTAGCTTTTTCCCACTGTAGACTAAGGCGCTGTGTCCTTCCTTGGAGCCTGGGCCTGAGGAACCGCTGCAACCAACCCTTGCTGGGTCGAGTCACATGCCTACAGTCCTCTTTGCAGGAATAGGGCCTAAATAAGCAGCATATATCGAAATGTTTAGACTCAAGATTTTAAAAGGGAGATGTAGCCCCAGTTGCTCTCATTTTCCTTCACTAATTTAACAAATCCATGTCAGAACTCAGAAATGCATATGCAGGGGTAGAAGTGTTGATCTACCGAAGCAATAAAGAAATTAGTTGTTAGTAACCTTTATTTTTCAAGAACTGCCTTTGCCTTTTTCAATTTGTGGGAGATTAATTAGTAGCACCTCCTCCCAAGAGGGTGGGACAAAGAAAGAGTACTAATTAAACGATGGCTGCAAGACAGGGCAGGGGGTCAGACAAGCCAAATTAATAAAATAGGACAGTCTAAAAATATAAATAGAACTCCAGAAAGCAGTCTTGCAAATCTCTGCATTACTAAAGCATGAATAGGTCCTCATACCCTCCCAGACAAACATACCAGCTGACTGGTAACAACCTGCAATGCAAAACTCAGTCGATTTTGAAAGTGTTTTGAAACTCTCCTCTAGACCTACCCTCAAAAGCAGCAAATAACTTAAATTAACTCTTCAGAAAAAACACTTATCTTTTAATACCTCATTGATATCAGATTTATATAATCTAACTTCTCCAGGCAATGAATGAACTGATTCAAATGCAATTCCAAATTCAGCTATGGTAAAGTTTAAAACCATATCCTTGTGGAACAATGTAAAAGGAAGGACAGCTATTAGAGCCCACTCATCATGCAGATGTTCATCATACTTAGGACTGCTTTAAATGCAACATTTGTATCTGCACTAACCAATCAAAAAGTCCAAGAAATAATGTGCATAATAACTGCTAACTCTTCTACTTCTTTCTCACCCTTCGGGTACCTTCCTCCCCATGCTAAAGCAAGCCCTTTTCATGCACCCCTGGTTAGTGCTGGGGTTAAAACACTCTCATTACACTACTTCCTAAACTCTTTGCCACTCCCTGCCCCCCTCGTTCTCTTCCTACTCCTAAACATCAGCCTTAGCTCCACAAAATAAATCCTCTCTTCAACAATCAACCATTCTCCTCCCCCGCCACAAAAGAGACAAAATCAGTTTACATTTTAGTCCTTATTACTATTATTATTTTGTTTATATGCATTGCGGTAATGCCTAGAGCCCCAGTTGTGGACCAGGACCACATAGTGCTAGTTGCTGTACCAACATAGTCCCTGCCTCCAATCTGTTATCTGAGAATTAGATGACTTCAGAGAGACAAAGGAGCACAAGGAAACAGTGAAACAATAGCAGTCAACAGAGCAAGCAGTGGTCACGGCACACCTGCTACCGAACAGTGGTCAAGTTTTGTGTAGGCATCGCAGTATCTTATGGCTATTGTTCTGTTTTGTAGCAGCCTGGCCAGCCGGCCTGCCTACCTCTTGTGAACATTATTTCCAATGGAGAAAGAAAGTGACTGTTCTGCAAAGTCTTGCCCTGCAGGGTCCCCGAGATTGTGCTTGTACCTCCAAAATATATAACAGATATTTTGTCTTTTCACCAAGTAGATTGATTGATTGCAAAAGTTCCCAACCTTCAGTGCACATGTCCCATAAAATGAGGTCTGAATGCTCTGTAAAGCAGTGCCATTGGAGCTCAGCTAAGCTCCTGGCAAAAGTTAAATTTCCATCACAGTGCCTAGGAATGTTCAATATCAAAATGGTTTACAATCACAAATTGAATATGAGCCAACCACATGATACAGTTGCAAACAAAGGCTAATATCACTCCGGGATGTCTTAACAGGTGTGTAACCCGTCCGTGCCCAGGGTAGCCCACTGATAATGCCAGGGTCAGGGCAGGCTGCAAAAGGAGAGCAAATTCTCCCAACACTGGTGGGTGACACTGCAGTCAGATTTCCCAACCAGCCACAAACAGTGCTTCTGATTCCCCCACACTGGTTATCAAGAAGCCACTGTGCAAATACACACAGCCCCCTTTACTGCATTTCAGTCTCTGGCTCCCAAACTGCCACTAGGTCCAGTAAAGAGATCAGTTGCTTTAACTCTATGCTCTTTACTAAAAGATTCCCTCTGATCCCAAAGGATCAGCCACAGTACCAGTTCACTATAAGTTTGGATCTTACCCAAAATACCACGCTGCCAGCCAATCCTTTAGTAACTAAAACTAAAGGTTTATTAATAAAAGAAAAACAAACAATAAGAGAAGTGTTAAAGGCTTAAAGCAATCAGATACATACAGATGATTTAAAAGTCCATATACATCAGGTTTCTAGAACAATTGTGGAGTTGCAGGCTTGTATAGTTCCTCTGGTGTACATCCAGTACCTGGATGGGTCTAAGTCCTTTAGTTCAGTTGCAAAGTGTGTTAATCCAGAGGTGTGTCCGCAGCTGGGCAGGAACAAGGACACAAGGCAAAGACCAAGACGAAGACAAAATGGTTTCTGTGGTTTGATCTTATATACCCTCTGTTTCTGGCCATGTGGCTTGTGGAACTTTACTGGAACCAAAATGAAGTCCATAGTCACGTGGGCCAATCCTGGTAACTCTTCAGGTATGCCTTTAGTTTCTTCCCGGGCCTCTGGCTTCTGATAAGGCCTTGAATGGGCTATTAAGCAAGCTATTGTCCTGCCGCCTCTCTGTCTGGGGTGTGTCTTCCACAGCACAGTTTGAAATACAGGGATATCAAAGATCTCCATAACTTTCCTTACACATATTACACATGAACCCAAATATTATCATCTTATTCAGCATATCCTAACCTTTCTAACAGTACCTGACATGGTATGTCTTACATGAATCACTATGATTTTGACATATTAAGGTCACATAACACAAATTCCCCCCCCTCCTAATGCAGCCCGCGTGACAAGGTGTGTCTTATAGAAGACACAGGAGGTAATTGCTCTGCTCTACTACTCATTAATGAGACCTCATCTGGAGTACTGTCCAGTTCTGGGAACCATACACACTGTATGAAAGATGTGGAAAAATTGGAGAGAGTCAAGAGGAAAGTAACTAAAATGACAATTCCTGACTTATGAAGAAAGGTTTAAATAAACTGTGCATGTTTAGTCTTGAGAAAAGAGGACTGAGGGTGGACATGAAAAGTTTTCAACTATATTAAGGGCTGTTATAAAGGAGACAGTTGTCAATTGTTCTCCACGTCCATTGAAGATAGGACAAGAAAGAACTGGCTTAACCTGCAATGGATGTTTAGGTTAGATATTAGGAAAAAAATTCCAACTACCAAGATACTTAAGGACTTGAGTAGGTTACCAAGGGACATTATGGAATCTCTATATTAGAAGTTTTAAAAAACAGACAAACATCTGTCAGGGATGATCTAGGTTTAATTGGTCCTGCCTAAGCACAAGTAGTTGGATTAGATTAATAGATTCCAAAGCCAGAAGGGACCACTGAGATCATATATTCTCCTTCGAGTGGTTGCTCAGATGCATTCCACTTCAGATGCATTCCACTTAGGTGTGTGCGCGCCCTCGTGCACAGCTCTCCGGAGAACTTTTCCTAGCAGCCCCTGCAGGGGCCGGTCTCAGCGCCCCCTGGAGTACCGCCATTATGCAGCGGTATATATAGCGGGACCGGCCCCTCCCCTCCTCAGTTCCTTCTTTCCGCCCGTGACGGCCAGTTGAGAACTACCCCTGCTCTTCAACAGTTTGTGTTTCTCCTTAAAGTGAGTAGATAGTTTATCAGTTCACCCTGAACTAAGTTAGTTTTTAGTTAGTGAGGGTTTTTAGTTAGTTAGGGAGCCTTCGGGCTCAAGGCGTCCCGGCTATGCCGGGTTCGCCGGGCTTCAAGCCATGTGCTAGCTGCGGCAAGGCCTTCCCAGCTAGCGACCCCCATGACCGTTGTTTGCGGTGTTTGGGGGAACTGCACCGTAGAGATCGGTGCAGTATCTGTAAGTCCTTTAAGCCTCGGACTCAGAGGGAGCGTGAAGTGAGGCTTAGGGCTTTTTTGATGGAGTCCGCTTTAAGCCCGGCATCCGAGCCATCGCGGACTACTCCGGCACCGAGTGTGTCTTCGGTGCGGAGTGCGCCTCCGGCACTGGGGGTCTCGGTGCCGAAGAGAAGGAAGCGCCATCCGCGCTTGCAGCGCTCCCCCGCACCGCAGGAGCGGCCGGGGTCGAGTTCGGAGGTGCTCCTCCTCATGGACGTGCCGCCGGCATCTGCTCCGGCACCGGCCCCTGCTCCAGCACCGGCCCCGGCACCGACACTTACTAGGGAGGCTCCCCCGACTCCTGGAAGTGGGGGACCCCCTATACGGGACCCTTCGACGCCGGAGGCTATCGAGGCGGCTCAGGCTTTGTTGGAGCTGCCTACGCCTCCGGCACTCTCTCACCGGAGAGAGTCAGGGCCCGTTTCCCGGGGCAAACCCGCGATGGGGGGCCCCGAAGGGTGGGCGGCCCCGGCACCGGTGGACAGGCCGCCCACCACCCGACGCAGGAGAGTCGAGCTCGGAAGCTCCTCTCCATCTTCGTCCTCGGACGACGCGTCGCGGCACCGTTCCCGGCACCGCTCCAGGTCCCGGCACCGTTCCCGGCACCGTTCCAGGTCCCGGCACCGCTCTGGACATCGCTCTTCGTCGCGGCACCTCTCCTCGTCGTCGAGTTCTGACTCGGCACCGAGACGGCGTTCTCGGCACCGCTCCCCAGCATCGAAGCGGCGAAAGACTTCCCGGTACCGGTCGCCTTCTTCTTCGGCGTCCCCTCGTCGGCACCGAAGCTGGAGTCGCTCCTCGAGATCGTCGCGTGGCGGGTCTCGGAGCGCTCCTTCCCGGCGTCATCACCGCATGCGTTCTCCTGACTCGGGGTCCCGGACCCGACGTCAGGAACAGATATGGTCGTCGGCACCGCAGCCGGCACCGCAGCCGGCACCGGACCCAGTACTGTTACCGGCACCGGCACCGACTTTGCCCTCGGCACCGATGCCGCCTCTGAGCTGGCCACAGGGACCCTGGCAGTGGCCGTTGTGGGCCCAGTGGGCGGCTCAGATGGGGCAGGGAACTATGTCGGCCCCTGCCTCTGTCACCCAGACTCAGCAAGCACCTTCGGTGCAGGAGGGTGACCGCTCCTCTGGGGAAGAGGAGGTGGAGGAGGACCCTGGGGAGGGCCCCTCCACTGGGCCCCGCCGCCCATCTTACTCGTCGTCTCCGGATGAGGCGGCGGTACGAGACCAAGGAGCCCCGCTCATTGATTTTAAAGCGCACCAGGAGCTTCTAAAGCGGGTGGCTTTGAACCTTGGCCTTGAGGTCAAGGTGTTAGAGGAAGAGGTGGACCCCCTCTTCGGCCGTGTGGGGGCCCAGGGACCAACTAGGGTGGCCCTTCCCGTACATGAGAGGGTCCTGCGCCTGGCTAAGTCAGTCTGGCAGACCCCTGCCTCGGTTGCCCCGACCTCTAAGGGCGCTGAGAAGAAGTATTACGTGCCAGCCGAGGGGCACGAGTACTTGTATGCGCACCCTGCCGCGGGTACTTTGGTGGTGGACGCCGCCAACCAAAAAGACAGGCAGGGTGCTCAGACTGCCTCCCCTAAAAATAAGGAAGGCAGGAGGCTGGACCTTTACGGTAGAAAGGTCTATTCTACTGGGGCGCTTCAGCTGAGGGTGGCCAATCATCAGGCCCTCCTCGGCAGGTACAATTTGAATCTGTGGGACTCCTTGAGGAGGTTTACGGAGTCTCTCCCTCCAGACCAGGCAGTGGACTTTGGTTTGGTGCTGGAGGAGGGTTTGTCTGTGGCAAGTGCGGCCCTACAATCTGCGTCGGACGCCGCAGACACAGCCAGCAGGGCTATGGCCTCCGCCGTTGCAATGAGGCGGGCAGCGTGGCTGCAGTCCACAGACCTGTCGTTGGAGGTGCAGCAGTCCATCCAGGACCTACCCTTTGATGGAGCCGCCCTCTTTTCGGAGAGGACGGACGAGAAGCTGCACGCTCTCAAGGACTCAAGGGCAACGCTGCGCTCCTTGGGCCTGTACACGCCCCAGGCGGCTAGACTGCAGAGTCGCCAGCAGCCACAGCAACCGCCGCAACGTCAGCGGCAGCAGTCTAGGCCGCAGCCTAGGCCCTTCCCCACCGCAAGGGGCAGGGATAGGACCAAGGGCTCTGGACGACGCGATCGCCCGCCGCCGTCCTCCTCTTCCTTTAAAGGACCCTCTCAGGGGCCTAAGGGGAAGAGACAATTTTGACGGTGTCTCCGAGGGTGGCACCGTCTCATGTTCCCTGGGTTCCCCGCCTTTCCTGGACAGGCTCAAGCCGTATCTCGGCCTGTGGCGGGAGGTAACATCGGACCAGTGGGTCCTCAGCATCGTGCGCTGGGGATATGCCCTTCAGCTCCTGGCCTCCCCTCCCCACTCCCCACCCCCCCCGTCCCTCTTCAGGGACCCATCTCACGAGCAATTACTCCTTCAGGAGGTTCAATCCCTCCTAGTCAAAGGAGCCATAGAAGTGGTTCCACCACTCGAGGTGGGGAGGGGATTCTATTCGAGGTACTTCCTCGTTCCCAAGGCCAACGGAGGCCTCAGGCCTATATTGGACCTGCGCAGGCTCAACAGGTTCATAAGAAAGCTGAAGTTCCGCATGGTATCCCTAGCGTCCATCATTCCCGTCCTAAACCCAGGGGACTGGTTTGCCGCCCTCGACCTGAAGGATGCGTACTTTCACGTCTCCATCCTTCCCGCCCACAGGCGGTACCTAAGGTTTGTGGTAGCTGGTGGCCACTACCAGTTTACGGCCTTGCCCTTTGGCCTGTCTTCCTCCCCCAGAGTGTTCACCAAGTGTATGGCGGTGGTGGCGGCCTTCCTGCGGCGCAGGGGGGTCCAGATATTCCCCTACCTGGACGACTGGTTAATCAGGGGCAAGACCAGGTCGCAAGTGTGCGAGGCGGTCTCTCTCGTCCAGTCCACCTGCCATGCTCTGGGGCTGCTCATAAACGAGCAGAAGTCGACGCTGCGTCCGGTGCAACGCATAGACTTCATAGGGGCCCACCTGGACTCGGTGCAGGCGAAAGCCTCCCTCCCACCTTCGAGGTTCGAAGCCATGACAGCGATAATATCGCAGCTTCAGAGGTGCCCCACGACTACAGCCAGGCACTGCCTGCAGCTGTTAGGCCACATGGCCTCGTGCACCTATGTGGTGAGGTTGGCCCGCCTCAGGCTCAGGCCCCTCCAAGGTTGGCTGTCCAAGGTTTACATGCCCAGCAGGCATGCTTTGAGCAAGGTGGTAACGGTGCCCCCTTGGGTGTTGGGGTCACTGACTTGGTGGCTGGACCCCAGGACTGTGTTGGAAGGGATTCCCTTCAGGGCCTCCACCCCCTCGGTCACCCTGATCACGGACGCATCGGACCGGGGGTGGGGAGCCCATATCACCGGTGGTCTGACCACGCAGGGTCGCTGGTCCCGGGGGGAATTGGCCCTCCATATCAATGTGAAAGAATTGAGGGCGGTCAGACTGGCATGCGAGGTGTTTCGCCACTCTTTATTGGGGAGAATGGTGCAGGTGTTAACAGACAATACCACTGCAATGTATTACATCAACAAGCAAGGGGGGGCGCGCTCCTCGGTGTTGTGTCAGGAGGCGCTCCGACTCTGGGACTTGGCGGTGAGATGCAATTTCTGTTTAACCGCCTCTCACCTGCCTGGGGTCAGGAACGACGAGGCGGACCGCCTCAGCAGGTCATTCCTACCACAATACGAATGGTCTCTCCACCCAGCGGTGGTGGACAGGATTTTCCGCGTGTGGGGTGTTCCCCATCTGGACCTCTTCGCGTCAGCGCGGAACGCGAAGTGCCCGAGGTTCTGCTCGCTCAGGGGTCGCGAGCCGGGCTCTCTTTCGGACGCATTCCTCCTCGAATGGACGGGGGCCCTCCTGTATGCGTTTCCCCCCTTCCCGCTCTTGCCCAGGGTCCTCTTGAAAATCAAGAAGGACAGAGCGGATGTGATTCTGATCGCCCCGGCGTGGCCGAGGCAGTACTGGTTTTGCCTGCTCCTGGACCTGTCTGTCGCTCCCCCGATCGAGCTCCCGAGGAGACCGGACCTGCTCTCCCAGGACCACGGCCGGCTACTGCATCCCAACCTGGACTCCCTGCACCTGATGGCCTGGAGGCTCTCTGGCTGACGGAGGAGGAGAGAACCTGCTCGGAGCAGGTCCAACGCGTGCTGTTGGGAAGCAGGAGGCCCTCCACGCAGCTCGCCTACAGGGCCAAGTGGAGGAGGTTCACCTGCTGGGCGGAGTCGCGGGGCGAAAACCCCGGTACGTCCCCCGTGCAGGCGGTCCTGGATTACCTGCTGCAGCTTAGGCTGCAGGGGTTAGCGTTGGCCTCCCTCAGAGTACACCTGGCGGCCATATCGGCATTCCACCAGCCGATGGGGGGACGTTCCCTGTTCTCCCACCCCATGTCGGTGAGGTTCCTCAGGGGTGTAGAGAGGCTTTACCCGCAGGTCCGTGACCCGGTGCCTCCCTGGGATTTGAACCTGGTCTTAGATAGGCTAACGGGTCCCCCCTTTGAGCCCCTAGCCACCTGCCCAATGATGATCCTTTCCTGGAAGGTGGCTTTTCTTGTGGCCATTACCTCGGCCAGGAGGGTCCCTGAGCTAAGGGCCTTAACCTCGGAGCCCCCCTATACCGTGTTCTATAAGGACAAGGTTCAGCTTAGGCCTCACCCGGCGTTCCTGCCTAAGGTAGTCTCCCGGTTCCATTGTAACCAAGATATTTTCCTCCCCGTGTTTTTTCCTAAACCGCACGGGTCCGAGGACGAGAGGAGACTGCACACCCTCGATGTGAGGAGGGCGCTGGCGTTCTACCTAGACAGGACGAGGCCGCTTCGAAAGACCACGCAGCTCTTCGTCGCGGTGGCAGAGAGGATGAGAGGCTCCCCGGTCACCTCCCAGTGCATCGCCAGGTGGATCACCGCCTGCATCCGGCTCTGCTACGAGCGTGCAGGCGTCCAGCTCCCAGGAGTGGTGACGGCTCACTCGACGAGGGCCCAGGCCGCGTCGGCGGCCTTCCTGGAAAGGGTCCCCCTGGATGACATCTGCAGGGCTGCCACCTGGTCTTCGGTGCACACCTTTGCTGCGCACTACGCTGTCGTCCAGCAGTCAAGGGACGACGCGCGAGTCGGCAGGGCCGTGCTGAGGGCAGCTCGCCGCTGACTCCTACCCACCTCCAAGGTATGGCTCGGGAATCACCTAAGTGGAATGCATCTGAGCAACCACTCGAAGGAGAAAACGTAGTTACTTACCAGTAACTGTTGTTCTTCGAGATGTGTTGCTCAGATCCATTCCACACCCACCCTCCGTCCCCGCTGTCGGAGTCGGCAGAAAGAAGGGACTGAGGAGGGGAGGGGCCGGTCCCGCTATATATACCGCTGCATAATGGCGGTACTCCAGGGGGCGCTGAGACCGGCCCCTGCAGGGGCTGCTAGGAAAAGTTCTCCGGAGAGCTGTGCACGAGGGCGCGCACACACCTAAGTGGAATGCATCTGAAGTGGAATGGATCTGAGCAACACATCTCGAAGAACAACAGTTATTGGTAAGTAACTACGTTGTCTCATCTGTATAACATAGCCCACAGAACATCCCAAAATAATTCTTTTTTTAGAAAAATATCTAATATTTAAAAATTCAGTGTTGGAGAATCCACCATGACTGCTGGTAAATTGTTGCAATGGTTAATTACTCTCACCATTAGAAATTTGCCTTATTTCAGGCTGAATTTGTCTAGTCACACCTTTCAGCCATTGGATTTTGTTATACCTTTTTCTGCTAGATTAAACAGCCCACTATTAAATATTTGTTCCCTGGGTGGGTACTTATAGTCTGTAATCAAGTCCATTAACCTTCTCTTTGTTAAGCTAAATAGACTGAATTCCTTGAGTCTATCACTATAAGGCATGTTTTCTAATCCTTTAATCATTCTCATGGCTCTTCTCTGAACCCTCTCCTGTTTATCATCCTTCTTGAATTGTGGGCATCAGAACTGAACACAGTATTTCTGCAGTGACTATACCAGTGCCAAACATAGAGGTAAAATAACCTTTCTATTCCTCTTCAGGAGTCCCCTTGTTTATGCATCCCAGGATCATATTATTTCTTTTGGCCACAGCATCACACTGGAAGCTCATGATTATCAACCAGGACCCCCAAATCTTTTCAGAGTCATTGTTTCTCAGAGTAATGTCCCCCAGGATATATTACCTCTCAAGGTCCCTTGCAGCCCTACATTTCTATGATTCGTTTTTGACCAGATGGACTCAGTCTACTTGGAAAGTTCCGTGTTAGTCTGTATACAGCAAAAAAAAAAAAAAAAAAAAAAAAAAAAACACCACCACAAGAGTCCTGTAGCAGTTTAAAGATTAACAAATTTAATTTCTGCAGGCATAAGCTTTTGTGAGCTATAACCCACTTACAGCTGTAACCCACTTACAGCCCACAAAAGCTTATGCCTGCAGAAATTAAATTTGTTAGTCTTTAAAGTGCTACAGGACTCTTGTGATTTTTGGGGGGTTTTTTGGTCAGTCTACTTAATAGTCCTTAGGCCTTTTGCAGACCATGGGGAAAATCCACTTCATTCAGATATCAGAGGCAGGGTGAGGGTCAGTATGAATGATCTTAGCAGAAACTGCCTTTCTTTTCCAGGCACAAGTATGCATCAAAAGTTAAAGCCCTCATCTTTCTCTTGTGCTACTTCTTCCAGAAGATTGTTATAATAAGCAGAAGGTTTGACAGGATACTTGAGAGCCCATCCATAAACCTTGTGAATGATTGTCCCTCTCCATTGCCTTATGGACATCATTTCTCTTTCCTCCCTGCATGTAGTGGAATTGCTTCTGACAATTAGCATCACTAATTATTAAGAAAGGATACTTTTTTCAATTCCGCTTCATCACTCCTCCTTAACTGTTCTTTTCCAGGGATCTTCTAATTAGAAAGTGCTAGGAGGATAATTTTCCCTCTTCCAGTTGGGAGCAATAGGGATTCCCCATTGCAATACATGTGAGAAAAGGTTCTGTATGACTTTGTTCATTTCTACGACTAGAAGTGCTCATCTCATGTATTTAATTATCCAACACTAGATCAATTTAACAAAATTTCCTTTTGGAATAAGGACCGTAATAGTGTATAAGAATGAACAATTTTAAAGGGATGCTTTATTTGTGTCCTATAGGCTTGATAAGTGTCCATGTTGATCCTTGTAGACTTTTGAGGCCAGAAAGACCATCATGATCTTCTAGTCTGATCTGTGCATTGCAAGCCACACAACTTCACCTACCCACTCCCGCAGTGTAGCCCATAACCTCTGGCTGAGTTACTGAAGTCCTCAAATCTTGATTTAAAGACTTCAAGTTGCAGAGAATCCACCATTTACTCTAGTTCAAGTGTCATGTTTATACTGGGATTTCAAGATGACCCAAAGCTCAGTGCTGTTACCTTGCTGCCAATATGACTAGTGGATGAGAATTTTGTGTGGTGGGTCATGTATCTAATACTATCTCCTGAAGAGGAAATTTAAGATTTTGTAAACTGTTTCACTTTAGGAAGAGCTTTGGGACTGTCTTTGGTTTTACTTCTATATTTTGCCACTTCACCTTTTACACATGCACTTTTAAATACAAGTTTTGTATAATTTCCTTTTTTGCTTTCATAGCAAAAGGAGTATTGTCATGCTCTTGAAAAATCAGTGTTGGGAACATGGGTCTGAAGAGATGGTGATATAACAATCCTGCATCCTGTTGTTTTCAACTTGTCTTTAAGTACCATATACTCCTCATAAGGAAAGATGGGATGCTGGAAAATCTAGAGTGTGACAGTTGTCTGTCTGTCTTAAAATTTTGCCTTGTGGAACTGTTCATACCATAAGCTATTGTAGTTTTCCCAGACATGCTGGTTTTAGTGGTGCCATTGGCTACAAAGGAAGTTGGGAAGTTGCACTCAGGCACCTAATAGCATGGTGGTAGGTGCTGTAGAAATACAAGTAGATTATAAGATATATAAATAGATAAGGTACTTAATTTTTAAGATGAATTTTAAATTGAATATATGATATTTCATGGGTAGTGGCCAAGGTAGAGTCATCAGTAAGAACAAGGATATGCCTTGCTCTGCTCTTGACAATATTTAATAGAAAGTAGAACGCTCAGGAACTATACCTCTTTGTAGTACAAGTCATTGCTTTATCTGCTGATGTTAGAGAAGAAGGGAGTGACTGGAAGGGGAATTGTTGCATGGGTGAAAGACAATTCTCTAGACATTTAGAGGGACCACAGGGTGTCAGTCTTGATTTGCAGTCTGATTTGGCAGCACTGAGATGATTGCACATAGGAGTCCATTTGTCAGACTTTTTCTGTGTAATTTCATTGCTGGAAGTAATGTGTGGTGGTAGAGGAAGGTGGGTATGATTTTTCGTAGCTAGCTCGGTTTCTGAAGTTTGGGTAGACATGTAAATCAGTGTTAAACTAGCATCAAGTTGCCAGCATTTTATAGTGTTTGAGTGACCTGTATTTTGGCATTAAAATCAATATTTTGCCTTTTGAAACCTCACTATGTTATGCTGTGCACTTATTTTAACCCCTTTAGATCATTTAAATTTGCCCCCCTACTATTGTTTGAGAATTTCACAAGCAAATGCTAGTTCTTGCCTGCCCTGTTATAGAACTGCATTCTCTGAAGAAGAGCCACTAAAAACTTATATGTGCAACTCATCCCTATTTGGTTTTGTACGCCAGAAACAAAAATCTAAAAGCAGCAGCTCAACCAACTTAGTTAAAGGAGACTATGCACTATCTATCATTAGTTTCCTATACTTTGCTTGCACTAGACAGTGAGGTCCTCACAGGCATAGAGCAGGCTTCTTTGTCTTTTGTCATATGTAGGTTGAAAGTGCCTCTCACTGGTATTTAAATATCTGAATTTTGTATTCTGTCAACTTTTATATAGTGTAATTTCATGAAGATGTCAGATAGGTACAAACACATCTATGATGAAAGTGTCAAGGGGAATGCATTTCTTGCCGTTGCTGTTGGAGCTTTCCTAGTGAATGAACATCCCCTTGTCTTTCACAAAACCAGTATGAGTATAATCAACAGACAGGAGTTCAATGGGAAAATGCCATCTTCTTCAGGACAGTGTTAGTTTTGTGAATTCTTTTTCGTCTTGTGCTAAAATATAGCATGCGCTTACTGCTTCTCCAAAACTATAATTCAGGGCACCTTCCAAATATTAAATAACACAGTTTGTAAAGCACTTTGACTCCTTTCAGGCTAAGAGTTGCTATATAAATCTAAGTTGTTTATAATTGAGAGTTTTGCTTTTCTGCAGACACTGTCAACAGGGTTGCCAGTGTGAAGGTTTGAGTCTACTTTACATTCAGTTTGTAAGCTCCTTTTGACATGGAATGTCTCATGTGTGGTATCTAGTAAATTCAAATGAATAAGAGACCTGATCAGAAAATAGGGACATGTAAATATTTTTTCACAATATTTTAATTGGAGATTTCTGACTCCAACAAATAGTAATAAAGATTATAGGAGACATCACAAAAGCACCTCTCATTTTACAAGAATTGTGGTTGCTTATATATCCTTCCATGTTCTGATACGAATAAAATACCACGTAATCCAGCTGTCACTGCACAAGTATCTTTATTATGAAGATATATTTAATGGTGTAGTACAATCAATCTGCTGAGTCAGAAATACTAATCCATCAACACTGAAACTTAGAGGGCAGAACAGGGGCACTTACTATCATCTTGAAGAAACTGAAGTAATTCTTTGACAAACCCTCACTTCCTGGATGGGTTTCCTCTCCTTGCCTTCTCTCGTCACACCAGTGTAAAAGGAGAGTAATATCAAGTCAGGGACTTCTAACTACTACTGTAAGCTGAAAAAGGTTACACAATGCAAAACTAGCAAGTGAGAAGCAGCAGACTTGGGGCAAGAGGCTTTTGGTTTTTTTAATAAACTCAAAAACGTAACTAAAAAGAACATAACTGGAAAAAAATGTAAAAATAGTTTATAAACTTTGAAAAAACACAAATGATACAAAATTAAAAAAAAGTTTTTCTTGAGCTCATCCTAAGTTTTGTGCTTTGAAATTATATTGAAATGTTGTACTTCCTGACTGCATCTTTCAATGTCCCTCATGAGACAGAAAGCTAGTTCTGAATTTGAGTTCTTTCATGAGGTTTGTAATCCAATTGCAGTAATATCTGAAACACAGGAGTTCATGCTGATGTAATTTACTAAACCAAAAGATGATTAATGAATAGTTAGCAGGGACTATTTTATGTACAGCAAGCAGTGTAATAGCTTAGACCAGAGATTCTCAAATAGTGTTCCATGGACGAGCATCTGTAGAGACTTCCCTGAGTCCACAGACAAACTTTTTGAGAATCTGGTTTTGAAGGCTGCAAGAGGAAGGAGTTCCCTGTGAGGTCTCTCTTATGCAGGGTCCTGTGGGGTAACACAGTTGAAGCACTAGTACAAATGACCTGCTAGGACTTTCCTATCTGTGGTATTGCAGAGCAATGCAAGTAGTCTATCAGGAATATTAGAATTCTGAAGTGACAAAAGAGGAACTGGAGAGTATTTATTTTAGCATTGGAGAGTTGAGGTTAGTGTTTGTACTCACTTCAAATGTGAGGGGTGGATCAGTTTCGTATTTAGTTTTAATGTTTCTGACTTAAGAAGAATCTCTAGTGTTAATGGGGAAAGTCTTTCTATTTCCCCTGCATGGTTATGAGGGACAAAACACTTCAACACTTCTGAGTTGGGAAATAGAATCTGAAACTGTGTAGCTAAACAGGACATCTTTGTCCCCTCCTGCCCCATGAAATAATGCTTAAAGATAAGCAGAGCATTAGGTATAGGTAGGTTTATCTGTTATTCATTCTCTTCTTTTTCCTTTCCTTCTCTTCAAATTCCAAACCCAATACCACCTGAGACAGAGAGAGAGAGAGTTTGGTCACAAACAAGTGTGATGTTTATGATAACCATTGTATTTAAAAAAATTTAAAGTGCATAGCACACTTTCAGATATACATATGAACAATTTTAAACTTAACATGCTTCTTAAACTGCTAACATCCAAACTCTGTTACAAATTAATTTTGTATTAATAAATGGCGCACATCCTACCATTGCAGTAGTTCTCTTACACAAAACAACTTTCAGTGAATTAAAAAGGAAATATTCCGGTAGGACCATTCCATTATTCTTACAAATTGTTTAAGCCTGTGAGGGGCTGGAGAGCCTTCAATTCTCTCTAACTTGAATGGGAGTCCACTAAAGGCATGTAGCAAGGCACTGTGGCCTTCCTTGGAGCCTGGGCCCAAGGAAGGGTGGCGATGCCACTACTGGGTAGAACTAGGCCCTGCAGGCTAAACAACCCAGAAGCAGAGGGGCGGAGCCAGGCATGGAAAGGTAGTATAAAAGGCTGGCCCAGCAGCTCAGTCAAGGGAAGCTGCTGTTAGAGGCAGACATGTCTTCCCAGAGCCTGTGGTCTAGGCCTGATTCAGGCCCTGTGTTTGTTTGGCGCAACCGCCCCACCGACCGGAGCCTCCAAAACTTGCCCAGACTGCCAGGCCCTAGTGACTGGAGAGGGCCACCGGGCCCTAGTGACTGGGAGAAGTTACCTGAGACTGCTGAGCGGGAGAGACCTCCTGAGGCCGGCCCTGATGTCAGGGACCCACAGGAGCAGACTGACCTTGGTGTACTGGAGGACCCCATGGAACCCTGTGACCTGGAGGAGCTGCCCTCCTCGGACGACCCTGAGGAGTTTCTGGATCTGCCACCAGTCAACAATGAGGGACTCGTAGAACTCCACTCTGCGTCTACCCCAGTGACCCAGAGGGAGATGGCTGGCTACAGGTACCCAGGGACAGGGTGGGAGGAAGTAGCTCAGGGACCGCTGACTCTAGAGTGGCTGAGTCTGGAGTTGGACCAGTCAGTGTGTTGCGGCTGGATCCCCTCTGACTCAGTGGCAAACCACTTTGCCACTGATATGGCCCTGGACTGGGACGCAGTGGAATTGGGTGGGCCTGCGTCCTCCTCCCCCACCTTTCCTAGTTACCCCGGGAGTGCTTGGCTTCCTCTGAGCCTGCGTCGTAGAGGATACCAAACCTTGCCAGCCCCACCTGCCTGCAAGGCCAGGGGCTATGGACTATTTTACCTGCCCCGATTGCTTGCGGGCCAGCAGCTATGACTGCCTCACCAGTCCCACCCTGCCTGAGGGCTGGGGCTACAGACTGCATGGCTAGCCCGCCCCACCTGGGGCCAGAGCTAAAGACTCGTAACGCGTGAGCTTATTCCTGTAGACCAAGGCGCTGTGGCCTTCATCGGAGCCTGGGCCCAAGGAAGGGTTGCGACGCCCCAGCTGGACTGTGCCACTAGCCTACAGGCAGGGTGGGACTGGTGAGGCAGTGATTTTAAAAAACAGATCCTATCAATTGACCCATAAACTGGATTTTCATAAATGGCTCAGCATGGATCAATTTTCTACCCAGCTATTAATTCATCATGATTTTATCCAATGGTAATTAATTTTCCTTAAGTCATTTTGTTTCATACCTTGAATTGCTGATGAGGTAATGTTTAGAGTTTTACTGAGGTGCTGGAGAAGGTAAAAGAATTAAGAGACAGTGAGACACATCATAGAAGCTGAACTGCAAATATTAAGACATAACACTAATTAAAACTTAAAAAAAGGGGGCACGGGAAGAGAGAGAGGACTTTACAGTGATCATTTTCTTCTCTCAGTCATAGGGAGACTTAACATGCCCAAGACAGACTCCAAGGAAAAGATGGCTTGAACTTTTAATTACTACATGTTAAAGATGGAAAAATATTTAAAAACAGGGAGTTCTCCTCTTACATGCCTTCTAAAATTTTTCTTAAGGAACTCACTCATGTGCATTCACTTTCAAATATTCTGTCACTAAAATGCTTTCTACTGCAAATACCTGTGAACGGAGTAACGGCCTTTTCTCTAGTGGTCATATACCACCTTTTCCTTCTGGGGCCATGTTGTTTTAAAAAAAGTACTCTGTACTTATTTGTCTGTTGAGATGAACTACAGTTACTCTTGTTGCTATCGTATTCAGATTACCAAGTAATTTGTCCTTATATTGGCACATAGTTGCAGCATATTTTTTCTAGCATTTTTCTTTGTATGCATAACAATTTTGAACAATGTAAATGCCGTTTGGATTGGAAGAAGTCACTTTCCTTGTATAGAAGGTGCATCTCTACCAAAAGCTATTCTACACCCATTTTTGTTGGCAGTTTGTTCTGTTTCTGAAATTTACTTTGTAAAGCACCATGTATGCTCATGGTGCTTTTATAACTTACGATGGTTTTTCTAACATTTGGCCTAAAAGTTCCCTTTTTGCAGGGAAAGCCTATGGCTCTTTTGCCTGACTTCAGCTAATAGTGAAAATAAGTGATCAGTATCCTCTTTTATAATTGCTTGTAATTTGGCAGACATTATAATATTCAGGTATTTTTGACAGCTATCATATCTCATCACTTTTGAGTCTCTTAGGAATTTCAGTTTTGAAATGCAGAGTATTGTCTATAGGACAGTGCTATTGTCCACAGAATACTGTTTATTAATTCAGCTTGTGACATTCATTCCAATGTTACATGCCGCCTTTTGGAATATTAAAAACACTGGGAGCATAATAGCTCCCAATCATCTTGTCCTACAGTACCTTTAGTACCGAACAATTAACAAAATTCTACCATAGTAGTCTAGTGTGAAAAGCACAGTCTTACCTCTTTCTATGGGAGACATTCACCTATTCAGTGAACTTTAGCTTCTGCCCTCCAAATATCAATAACTTTCGCATAAAGGGAAGCTATGATTTTTGAAAAAATTAATTATCCATTCATTTCAAAGAGAATATTATCTACAGAAATCTGGTTACCTCTAACATCCAGTCTGCACTCTATTTCAGCTTCACCACATTCATTCACAGCTTTACAGGTGTAAAAGCCTCCATCAAAGGGACTGGGCTTTCGGATCTCCAGAGTCAACACCCCTTGTTTACTGAACGTACGATACTTGGCATTTCCGCAGAGATCCACTTTGTTCTTGTACCAGAATATCTTTGGCTGAAGAACATTAAAACAGAAGTTAGGAAGTTGTTGATTTATGATTGTCTGTGCAACCTTAATACAGCCCCCTTGTATGCACTGTGATACAATTTTTAATTACATGATTACATACTGTAGTTTTCATGGGTCCCCCTGACTCTTACTACACAAGATGGACAATACTCACAAAATAGATACCTTAGCTATTAAATAGTTCTTTTTATCCTCATTCAGGGTGTAGCTCTCTACCTTATTTACTGTACACTATCCATACCCTGCACCGACTACAGAATTACTGTATTAATTTCCTCAGGGGCTTTTTTTGGGTACTCATCACCATAACACCTGAGTGCTTCACAAACATGAATGGATTTATCAGCACAACGTGCCTGTGAGCTGATATGGTATTATAAGTTCCATTTTACAGATGGGGAACTGAGGTACAGCAATACATTAGACCAAAATTGTAAGGTCTGCTAATTTTGTCTAATTTGAGATATCTAGGGCCTGATTTTTTCATAGTACTTAGCACTTCATGTTCAAAGCACAGCTCTAGTTGACTTCAGTTGTAAGCATTTCGTGCTTGTGCAAATTAGGTCCCTGATGTCTCAAGCTGGGCGTTCAGAAAAGGAGGAACACGCAACTAGTGGCCAACCGTGAAACTAGTGGGTAACTGGCAGATGCAAGTGTAGAATCCAGTTCTCCAGCATGCTATTCAGGTGTCTTAACTACAAGACCATCCTCCCTCTTCCATCAATTGTTGCCTCATTCACTATAAACCTTCCAATTTCCTCAACAGAGGCAGGGATCTTACCAAAAACAGACCATTTTACTACAAAGCCCTGAGCATCATCCCATATTGTGCATTGAATAAGACCAGGGTCTTATAGGAAAAAAAAGTATGTGATCATGTAATTAAAGGCTATAAAAATGTATACACACAAAGGGGCAGAATTAAGGTTGCATGGTCAGCCTCAGTTCTGGCATTTTCTAGCTTTTGGGTGTTTGACTTGACAACCTTAACAATCTTTATCTTGTATGTAATTTCCTAGGTTTTTAAAAAAGCAAATAGAAAAAATAAGCTGCATGTGGAGCCATATTAATCCACATGTGGTATACCACTAGGATCCCACCTTTAAAGCCTCACCACAGATCTCTACCATTTGATATAACGGAGTTACTAGTAATAGGAGACTGTGGGCCAGTCACTAGACTAGGATCAAATACACGTTTTATTAGAGAGTTTCACAGCTGTTTGCTGACAACGTTGGAACTTGGGAATCCTGAGTTCAGTTCTGTGTTCTGGAGGGGAGTGTGCTGTGGCTGTTACAGATCTTCTGCCCTTGTTTACCTCTACTTTTACTATTTCTGTCCCTTACCATCTCCCATGCTTCTGTCCCCTGCTGTTCAAATACCCCAAGTCTGTCCTTGTCTGTTTCTGCTCCTACTCCTATTCCCCCATCTGTTCCTTCTCCTTCCACCTTGCTTGTCACCCCTCTGCTTCCTCTTATTCATACTGTCTGGGTGCCAGGAGGGGGAGCATTGTGCGTACAGGGGGGAAAGTCTCCCTAATTTCAGTTCTAGTGCACAGTGTGACTAGCTGCATGTATGTTTGTGCCTGATAGGTTTCAGTACAGTGTAGGACTAAATAAGGTCTTCTACTTTTTCAACTAAGATGGTGGAATAAAAATTTAAATGGAAAATATTGTGGCTTTCCACTGTGGACCATGTTTGGAATGTGGCATCTGTTTTGTTTTAGAATTACAGCCTTGTGACTCAGTGTCCTCATCAGTAAAATTGGAATGGAAATTAAATAATGATACTGACCTCCTTTGTAAAGCCGATGAAAGATATTATTATTACCATTTTATTATTGCATGTCTTTGGCCCTCCGCTTGACGAATCTTATGCATCGATACTAAGCGTGCTGAATCACATCAAGGACACTTGCAGTTTTACTGTTCTCCAGCAACTTTATACATCCTTCCATTTTTGTCAATAGCCCTCTTGTTCCTTCTGCATCTGCACCTCGTGTCTCAGTGCTACCTGGGCATAAATATTGGCTTCTGCCTGGTGGCAGCAAGTTCATGGAATGCACTTTATATCTGAGAGATCTTTGGTCTTGGCTTATCCAAAATGTCAAAGTTCTGTCACCAGGAAGATGCACAACAGCTGTACAGTGTGTATGCAGCCATTTGTATGTGTCTTCTGGCAAGCATACAGTTGGGCATTCAGGTTCAAAAAAGGGTCTTAGAGAGTCCGCTTTGAAGTGACTGTTTGCACTGTGGAATGGCAGGATGAGCAGGGTTTGCATCAATTATGCTAACATGGGAGGGAGAATCCTCTAAACTGGGATTCAGATGACATTCATTTGACTACCACAAAAAGCACAATCTGGAATGTTAGAGAAAAGTCAGTGGCAACTGTTTGGAATAGTTGTGTGTTGATACGAGATGAGTTTCAGTTGATTGAGGAGGAACAATCATTACTTAGCCCTGATCTAAACTTCAGACTGTTGTCGAACAAAGTCAGCTTTTTGCACCAAAGCAGTGGTGGTGAACACACTGCAATCCCCCTCAACGCCCCCGCCCAAACCCAACTCCCCTGATTTTGTGACAAAATAAAACCACCTTGACGAGAGGCATAGAGCTTTTTGCACAAAACTTTTAGCGAGAGAGCATCAGTGTAGACACTTCGGTTGGTTATGTTGCAGTAAATGGCCTCCAGGAAGTGTCCCACAATGCCCATCCTGACCTCTCTGAGCATCACTTTGAACTCCGCTGCCCTGCAGCCATCCACCCTTCTGCCTTTAAAGTCCTATGAATTTTTGAAATTCCACTTCCTGCTTAGTTGGCATGAGAACTGGCAACTCCGTTTTCCAGCTGACCATGGTGGCTTCACACACCAAATGCTCTCCTGCTTTGAGCACACTGGAGTTTCTGGATCTGATCGGCATTTGGGGAGTGTAGTTCCATCTCTGCTCCAGCCAAAGGAACTTTGATACGTACAGAGAAGTTTTTCATTTAACGGTGGAGAAGGGCTATGAACAGGACACACTGTAGGGTCATGCAAAAATCAAGGAGCTGCAGCAGGGGTACCAATAAGTTAAGGAGTCAAACTGTTGCAGAGCCAAAGACCTGCTTCTTCTATAAGGAGCTGGAAACCATCCTCAGCAGCGACCCCACCTCCACCATCAACAGACCCGTGAATACCTCTGTGGGCCTGGAGGCAGAGGACATTAGACTCAACCCTGATGAAGAAGCCGTGGACAAAGAGGTTGAGTTGGAGAGCAGGGACCCCAGGTCGTTTGCCAACATAGGAAGCCAAGACTTCTTCTTGACCCCGGACACTTTGAGCCAGTCCCAGACCTCCAGCTCTGGCATGCAGGATGCAGGAGAGAAGAACTTGGACGAGTGATTTTTTTGAACATACAGGAGGTATAGCTATCCTTTGCTTTGCTGCATTATAATGCTGGTTAAAAGGATAGAAATGCACAAGAGTAGCTGTATTTGCATGAGCTTCCCAGTCCCCTGTTCAGCTAGGCAGTGCAGCAGAAAAGTCTGTTTATCTTGGTGTGCATTGAAGGATTCCCATGAAGATTGCTCTCTAGGAAACTTTTTGCTGAAGGTATTCATCAATCCTCTGCCGGAGATTCCTTGGCAGAGCTCCTTTGTTTCTGTTGTAGGAAACTTTCCTGTGCCAATCAGCATTCATGTGTGCAAGGAGCAAAGCAGCACACAGGCGAGCAGCATCGGGACTCGGTTTGAAGCTGCTTGCACAGAGGACATGCACTCTGGCATCCCTACCTACTCTCAGGAGTGAGATATCAGCTTCTATGGCCCCCCCCGCCTATGAAAAATGATGACACAATTTGAAATTTTGTCCCTAGCTACCTGAATCAGTACCCCAAACAATCACGCAGAACCTTTTCCCCAGCTTGAGTGCCCCTTGCCCCCAGGCACAATTCACCATTCCCTGGTTGATCATCAAGCTGGTCAGGAGACAGTGAGAAAGAGGGTTATTTTACAGTAATGAATCAATGCAGTTATTACACTCACAATCATGCTTTTGTTTATTGGGCTTTTACAGATGTGCTCTTAAGGGGAAACCCCTCCACAACTGCCTACTGCCTGCAGCTGATCAGAAAAAGATCACGGAGTGACAAAGAGGAGATGTTCCAAGAACTCCTCCAGTCTTCTGAGGCAGAAAAAAATAAATCAGGGCATAGAGACACACTGTGTCTGAAAATCAGAAAATTGATAGGCAGGAGAGGAGGGAAAACCAGGAGCAAATGATAGCAGGTCATAAGCGCATGATAAAAGACATGGAGAAGCAAATGGAGCTGCTAAAGTCACTAATAATGCTGCAAGATGAATTCATGCATACTCACCCCCTTGCAGCTAATACAAAACAGCTTTCCATGCCCTCCCCAAACTCCACCCACACATTCTTACCAAATCCTGGCCTGTCTTGGTACCCTAGTCATTTTTTCAGACAGGTTCTAGAACGATAGCTGGACTTACACCCAGCTGTCATAGCTCACAGTACCCTTCACTGCTTTCTCCCCTCCAGCCCAGCTTTTTGTGTGTTGTGAATTATTGTTTGTTAAATAAAGACATATTCTGTAAAGAGTAAGCAATATTTTCTCTTGCACACTGTGGTTGCAGCTAACAATGGTATATAGTGCAAGCGGGGTAGCAATCATAGCACGGCACAGTGCTGTTTACAAAGACACCTTATTGTTGCTCATTGTCAAAATGGCCACTCAAGGTCTCCCTAATTCGAATGGCCCCATCGTGCCCCTCTAATAGCCTTGATATCTGGTTGTTCATAGTCATTAACAAAGTAATCTGCTTCTGCGCTCCACCCAGGGGGAAACATTTCACCCTTAGCTTAGCAAATATTATGGAGCACACAGAAGGTGGTTATAACCATGGGAACATTTTCCTCATTTAGGTCTAATCTGCCATAAAAACATCACCAACGAGTTTTTAATCTGCCAAATGCACATTCAATGGTCATTCAACACCTGCTCAAACTGTTATTGAAGTGCTCCTATCCAGGGTGCCCGTATAAGCCTTCATGAGCCATGGCAATAGGCTCGGTCTCCCAGCATCACTATGGGCATTTCTACATCCCCCACTGGAATCTTTTGGTCTGGAAAGACAGACCCCTCTTGCAGCTTTCTGTATAGGCCAGTATTCCTGACCAACCCGCACTGATGTCAGTGAAAGACCCGTGGTGATCCACAAGCACCTGCAGTACCATAGAGGAGCACACCTTTCTATTGATGTACTCTATTGCAAGATGGTCTGGGGCCAAACTTGGGCTATGTATGCCATCTATCACCCTATCACACTTGGAAAATCTCTTCACTGCGAAGTCATCCACTATTTCACTCACATTTCCAAGACTCTCAGTCCTTCATAACAGAATGCGATTAATGGCCTGCACACTTCTGATAACACAGCTGCAATGGTAGACTTCCCCACTCCACATTGATTAGCGACTGACCAGTAGCAATCTGGAGTTGCCAGCTACCACACGGCAACTGCCATGTGCTTCTTCAGAGAGAAGGCAGCTGTCATTACTGTGTCCTTGAGCCAAAGGGCAGGGGCAAGCTCCACACAGAGTTCCATGAAGGTGGCTTTGAGCATTCGAAATTTCTGCAGCCGTTGCTCCTCATCCCAGACCTACATAACGATGCAATCCGACCACTCAATTCTTGTTTCATGCACCCAAAAGCAGTGGTGCACTGTGTGCAGATGCTCCATGAATGGAAACAGTAATCTGGCATTTGCATGGCACGCAGCAGGTCAGGCGCCTTGGATTCCTGTTCCGATTGGGAGCTCACGATATATTGCATGACCAGGCGCGATGTGTTCAGAACACTGACAACAACAGTGGCGAGCAGTGCAGGATCCAGCCTTTCAAATAAAGATGGTGGGCGCACAGGACACTGGAGCCATTGAAAAATGCCATGAAACGCAGTTGGAAACCCATGGAATGATGGGATGGAAATCATTGCATCATGGAACTTTGAGCCTACACCCATGATGCACTCCAATCCTCTCCACCATCCCACAGTTCCTAGCAGCACAAGGTGGTGAGTTGCACAGTGGGATAGCTGCCCAAAGTGCACTGCTCTCACTGTCGATGCTAAAGCATCAACTGTGGATGTGTTTTGGCAACACAGTGAGTACTGTGTGGATGGGCACAAGTGTTTGTAATTACAGCATTTTTTGATCATCGCTGTAACTTGCGTTATCAATGCTTTCTAGTGTAGACAAGGCCTTAGCATGGTAAAGTTCTTTATTGCGTACAAGGTCCTTATTCCCCCTAGGTCAGTCTACTTTCAGAGATTGAATTTAATCCTAGCCCATGACTGATATCCTTTTTCCTGGTATCCATATCAATAAGGTACAAAGTATAGTTCACCCTGAATAGAGCTCAGCAAATAACTGAGAGTGAAGAAAGTGTTCCCTGTGTGAGAGGTTTTGTTTTTTAATGCTGTCCCCTCGTACAAACAAATTACAGCAGGGTATTTTACTACTTGATCACACAATATGCATCCAGAAACACAAAAAGTTACATAGAGGCACTAAAGGTAATAGAAAAAGATATATTTCGTTTGCATTCACTTATTAAGTGAAAAGTATGGTTGTGTATCTGCTGTGCTGAAAGACCCAATTGTAATATATACATGGAAGGGGCGAGAGTTCATGTTGCTGTGCAAACTGTAATTTTCAGCTTCCCGATTTGGGCATTTAAAATCTTAGGTTTCATGCTGTAGCACTATATTGCTTTTGTTGGTGTTTGGGTTTTTCACAGGAACACTATTTCTTCTAGTGTGTGGAGGAATAATATGGATTAGTGTTCTATAATGAACATCAATAATAAGAACAGTGTAATTACACGATGCTGGCATGCATTTTAGAGTAGTTATACTAGGTTTTTGACTTGTCAAAATTATAACGATGACAATTAGTGTAATCTGTACCTTGGGACTTCCTCTTACAGCACAGCTGAGCGTAGCATTGTATCCAGAGATCACAGAACGACTTACTAAGGGGTGAGTGAATTTGGGGGCTTCAGAGAAATCATGCTCTTTGTAACTGGGTCGTTTATAAATCGTGCCTGCAATTCAAACAAATATAGTAATCTAGTAAGAATGTTGTCTTAATTCTTGCCTAGTAAACACAATCTACTTGTAATTTTATTTTATCTTTGCAATTTTAGGAAAGAAGTAGTGTTAAAACAGTGTTAGTGTTGCCAACTTTTGTGATGTAGTGAGGTTTCTTTTCTTAAATGCTCTAGCTCCTGGAGTCATGGGATTGTGTGTCTGTTTTCATTTAAATAAAAAGTTTCTAGCCCTTATGGCTCCATGGAAAAGCTTGAAAGCGTGAACTCTAAGGGCGCAAAACCCAGAAGATAATTATAAGAACCCTACATTTTTTTTTAATTTAATGATTTATGGGGACCTAACTTGTGATTCTTGAACACTTGTCACAGTCTAATTGTACAAGGCATTTAAAAGCTGTAAGTGCCAAGTATTACGTATTGAAAAAGTCTCTGTTTCTATGCCCAGTAATTCTGTACTCAACTGTCTGTAAGGCATTACTTAACATGCTAATTGTAGCTTATCTATGAGACAGTCTTTTGTGACCTTTGCTTTGAAGAATGTGTGTTACCTGTCTTTTGTATGTAAGCAGGAGTTTCAGTTCTTGCAGCAGTTTCACTCAGTCCACACAAATTTTCGCTGAAGACTCGGAAATAGTACTCATTCCCCATAATCAGGTCTGACACTACACAATTAGTGCGTCGATAGTGGTCAAAAACAGTATACCATTCCTATAATGACAATGTACACTGTTACAAAAAGTAGAATATCTTGAAAAAGGTTTAAAGGGTCAGAGATGGTTCTAGTTTTGGTGTGCAGACCTTTCTTGTCAGTGTTAGGGAAAGAAGACAGCCAATCAAGCAATGATTTTGGAAATAGATAGTAATTCCTGATAGAGTAAATGATACCACACATGTTCCTTTAAGGCAGATTAAAAACCTTACCAATTTTCTTACCTTGATCTTTAGTCTGTCATGAAATTGTATGTGTACTTGCATATAACACAAAAGTTTCTATCCCTTATCGTTATTGCACATAAAATTTTATAAACTAAATGTAAACTATTTTAAATAAAAACTATTTTAAGTCTGTGTTCCTAAGTCTTCAGAGACAGCTTTAGTGCCTGCAGTCACAGATGAAATCAACTTGATTCTAGTCAATTTCAACATATCTATTCAGAACAAGGTAAAAAATAATGTCAATTGACACAAACCCTTAAAGTGAAAATGTAGCTTCTGGTTCAGCATTCTCCTTCCATGCTCTACCTTGCCTTATTCTCATCCCACCCAATTTCAGCGACTAGGAATTATTAGCAAGCCTCAGTGTATCTCACCATTGTCTTTTTGTCAGCCTTCTGGATTGTGTACCCTGAGATCTGTGCATTGCCATCATCTTGGGGTGGTTTCCATTCCAGAGCAACATTGAATCCCCACACATCTACGATTTTCACATTCTGAGGTGGGCCAGGCTTGTCTACAGAAGAAACAAGTCAGAGAAACTCAGTTCTTGTTTCAGGATCTTTGATCTTCAGCATTTCCTCCCAAGCAGGAAAAAATTGTCACTGAACTGTGTAATTACCCTAAAGCAAAACATCTAATTTATGGAAAGTTAAAGTTGAAAATTTAAACATGAAAATTAAAAAAAAAGTCAGTTAAAGTACCTGCACTATTCTTAATGCTATCCTTGGAGGTCTGCATCCTATTTAGAGACAAGCAATCCATTTAGCAAAAATAGGAACTATTCAAACTTTTACTTACCCTTTGAATCAAACATGAACTTTTTGTGATGTTGGATGTGTTAATTCTTTTTACCAATCTTTTATTGTATGTAGTATCTCTGACAGAATTAATCAGTTTCTCACTGAAAGGTCTTATATGCACTGAGGGAAGTGTGTTGAACCACCTAGGTACAGGATCTGTATTTATGTAGACTGCTGAAGGCCAGACACTTAGGAACGCCTGAACACTTTATTGGAGAGAGTGCTGATGTCTCCCTACGGGAGGGTAAAAGCAACCTTTAAACAAGCTGTAGTCCTGCCCTTGTTTAAGAAACCAGTCTTCTACTTGAATATTGCCCAGTCTCTATCCACCCGTCTCTGGTAATCATCAGGGAGAAGGTGATGACAGGCCAACTCTAGCAGCATCCAAAATTCTTAAGCTCCTTGGATCTGTAGAATGGTTCCACACAGTCCATTCAGTGTGAACTTAGAGGCTGGTGGTGGGTGACTTCTTTTTCTCCCAGTGACTCAGATGAAAAGTCCCACAATGTTGAATTTTGTCACTGCTCTTTTACAAAGTCTATGTAAAACTGGTGAAATGTGATACACAGTAGCTACAGTGTTATCAGTTTGCAGACAGTACTTAGCTTTATTTTTTATCTTCCGAAGTAGTCATATCCATACTGTCGCAATGTCAGGCAGAGGGTGGGATTTGGATGGCTTAAACTCACTCCAGATAAGATTGAGTTGATGTGGCTTGGTAGAAAGAAACATTCTGAGGACATTTAACCTGTCTCTTGATTGAGAATATCTGCCTACCCACTGTTAAACTGGTTCATTTTCTAAGGTCTTATTAGATTCATCGCTGCACCAGACTCCTAGTTTTTAGCAAATACTGTGACAGCAAATACTTTTTCATCCATGGCTGATCAAGAGGATAAATACATTCATCTAAGATGCTTTCTTTACCATTTTTATCTGTGCCTGTTTGATACCTCGATGCTAGATGAGTGCAATGCACTCTTTAGCGTTAACCAAGAAGTTTTGGCTAATACAAAATGATATTTTCCATCTTCTGGCTAAAGGTGGGCTACCATGAGCATGCTGTATCTGTGTATTTCTCTCTTCCATGGTGGACAGTTACTTCTGGGTGAAAATCAAGATGCTGATTTTCTACAAAGTCATAAATGGACCAGGTCCTTGTTATCTTTGAGAGTCCTATTCTCTCTTTGCCATCTGTATTACTTCAGCTGTCTTTCACAAGGATGAAGCTTGCAAGAGCTGGAAGCCAGTGGGAGGGCATTGGCTACTGTTGGAGGACAGGATATTGGGTTAGATGGATGATTGCTCTGACCCAATATGGCTGTCCTTATGTCTTTAGAGTTTGCTTCTGTTGGATATACTTGTCAAGCCCAAACCCGGCCACCTTTAGAATGTACTGAATGGTATCCGGCTTTTCCATTATCATGTCCACCTCTATATCATGGGGGTCTGATAGGTGATTCATGAGGAATGACACATCCAGTCACACCTTAGACTGGATCATCTGTCTAGATGTCGACAAAGGAAATTGTAGGAATACAACTTCATCTTGGGCAGTCCACCATAACCTTCAAATTGATATTAAATGTATCATGCAGGAAGAAGATTTTAACAGTCATCTGCCCCTGTTCTGTGAACTCATAGACCCAGATAATTTCTGAAGCATCCTTAGTGAAATCCATCCCCACCTGAAGAACCAAAGACTAGAAGATCTGGTGAGACTTTGACCTTGTACACTTGCTTTTGCGCTTGACTATGCTGGTACCTAAAAGCCACCCTTGCTTTCACCCCAGCAGATCAAAGTAGGTTTCTGATAAGATGAAGCAGGAGGATATGAAACAAATGACACTGATAGTAAATGGGCAGTTAAATGCCAGCACAAGTTTTTTTCTTTAGTGTAGTTAATATACCATCAAATTTACATGTAATACCTTGTGAAATTTTGCAGATTGTGAACCACCTTGTTAACCCAAACTGCTTCCTCATATCCCAGCAAAAGGCTTCTTTCAAAGAGCTGTCAAGTTCAGGACAGCAGCAGTTATGCATGAAACTAAGTTGGAAAACCCCTTTCCTCTTTCAGTGAATTTAGCTCATTTACACAGGAAGAAATTATAGGACTGCTGGAAGAAATCTGAATCACCACTGATTAATCTGTGCCCATCATGGGCTTGTTAAAGACATCTGAGGACTCTTACAGAGATTGCCAACACCACTTTTGATGAGGAAAACCTACCACCCACCTTAAAGCATGTCACAGCTGGCCTATTTACATTTAACTTTGATTTCACAAACTACTGGTTGGTGATTGACCTCTTCATATTTGAGTAAATTAACTTAGAAAATAATTATAGATTGCCTCCAAACCCACCTATCACCAATATCCTGCATCCCTCCAAGCTGTCCAAGTCAGAAACAAGACAGCACAGGTGACACTGAAGAATGACTACCTCCTGGCTATAAAGAGAAGAAAATCTGTGCTCATACTTCTGGATCTGTCCATAGCATTTATACATTGATCATGGCATACTACTGTCCTGCCTAAGAGACATAGCAGGAATCCATTGTAAAGTACTGAAATGGCTCCATTCCTTCCTTTCAACACAACAACAGAGTGTGGTGATTGAAAACTGCTCTTTTATCTCTGGAGCGTTTAGGAAGTCTCATAAGGATTGATTCTATCCTCCTTAACATCTACACAAAGTTGTTAAGGGAAATTATGAGACATTGTTTTAAATCCCAGCAATGTGCAGACAACACCAAATTCTAAATTTTCCTGTGCCTTTTGACACAAATAGAACAATGTTCTAGCTTTCCCTCTGCCTGGCTGAACAAGAGATGAGAATTCTGTACTACCATGAATAGACAAGAATCAGAGGACCGAGTCAAGAGTATTTATATTTGGAGCTTTCAGATGAATCCAACTGCTGTTTATTTGGGAACACTTCTACACCCTTGAGAGCAGTAAAGAGTGATGATTTGGAATGCACGTTCCTGACACAGGGTAGAAAAAATGCACTGAACTAAAAAGGCTCCTGGAATTTTGGGGAAATGCTTGGTAAAAGTACAGAACCCTATTTCCATTTTAGTTTTCATACTCTGTAAACTGCCATCACATAGGCATGTCATGAAGATTAATTCAGTGTCTTTGAGGTGTTCAGCTACTACAGTGGCAAGTGCTATAGAAATAAATATTCATAAAATAAAAATAAATGAATATGTCCATTTGGTTCTGACTTTGAATTTTGTAGCCATCTCAAAAATCAGATTGGAGGGAGAGAAGTCACAACTAATCATGTAATTGATAAAAATCACAACTTTGTGTAATGAATAAAAATACCTGGGGATGCAAAGATTAGGGCAAAAATTTGACAGAGCCAGAATTGAGATGAATTGGCTGAGTGAAATACAAAGCAGTGCTGCACAGTATTGGCTTGTAATTGAAGTCTATAAGGGATGATATTCTACAGAATAGTGATAAATCCAACCCTAAGACTAACCTAATTGGATTGCTAGGCAGTTGTGTCTTTCTGTGCCAAAACATAGCATACCAGCTCATTTCACAGGCATATGTGAGCCATGAGCCATGCTGAAATAAGGCAAAAATGATTCAAGCCAGCTATATCTAGCTGCTAATCTTTGGAGCTGAGTTCCAGATTAGATAAAGTTCAGGCATCCCCAAAGACTTTAGCTCTCATTCCCTCTTGCTTGTTCTCTACCCTCTATCTCACACCAGCCATTCAGAGTAAAAGTCTTCATTCTCCACCTTTACCAATGATTGCCTTCATTCTTTTTTTTCCTCTCCTGACGTACGGAACACAATGAGAGCTGCAGCACTGCCCATCAAAATGTGGAAACCTGTGTCATATTGGATTGGAAGTTTTAAAAACTGCAATCTGCTATACCAAGGAAAATGTCAACCTGTCATTTATATATTGATAACCTCTGTTGTCATTTGAGTATAACATTTCTACACCATATGACTATGTATCTGCCTGTGCATAAAATCTCCAAAGCAACCCCACTACTTGTGAATCTACCAGTACCTAACAATTGCACCAGATGTCCATGCTATATGTTTAGAAATTCTTCATTTGTGTTCTTATTATAGTCACCTAAAACCTGCAGACCTGCCTGTATTTGATCTATGTACTTACTTGTAAATAGATCTACTAAATAGTTTTTTTAAAAGATGCTTGGAAGAAAAAGTTGATTAGTGCTTTAGCTCAAAGTCATGAAGATGTTACTGTTGGGGATTGTTGGTTTGAGTGGCTCTGAAGCAATCTGGAGTGGCAGTGAAAAGGAGCAGAAATCCTGCCAGGTGGGATTAAGAAGAAAAAAAAAAGCAGCACCTCAGGGAGACCTCACTGAAGAACAGATTTTGAAGCAGGTATTATTGCCCAGAATAGAATCTATCAGCTGGGATCCTGCTATGAAAACTGCAACTGTTAGATGTCAGGCCAGTCATTCACTCTTCAGTAAACAGTTATCTTATTTTGGAGATTAGAGTTTATAAATATAAAATAACTTCATGGCAGGGAGAAGTTCATGGTTGTGGCTCTGTTGAGAAGAGTAATGTTTTAACCTACATTACTAGCTGTTGTTTTTTTTAATGAATGCCAAGAAAATTATGTACTTTGCCAAGCTCTACTCACTCTTTCACACAACATGCTATTTAGCCCCTCCACACTGTGGTGTAGTTGGAATTAAGAAAGGGAGAGTACTGAAGGAGAAAAATATACCGTAAGGAACAATCCTATACAGTGCATGGATGGACAAGATGACCTATCAAGTCTTTTGGGTGCTTGATTCTTACAGTTCTGTGCTACGATAGTGTACTATGTAACAATATTTGATCAAAACTCCTGAGTGGAACAGGAGAGAGCTCATTTCTCAGTTCTAAACATCGCATATCTAGATACCAATCTGAATTTAAGAAAGGAGAGCCTAACCTTAAGGAACTGCTCTGCTACGTGGGCACTCTGCTTGGTCAAGCAGAGATGATGGTATGTTCTCTGAGCCTCAGAATTAGCTCTTTCTAAGGAATTGTCCATGATATGACTTTTACTAAACTGGGGAATAAAGTATTAGTGTTTGTTTTACCGCCATGACTTCAGTGGCCACATGTTGAATTCTCTTCTTGGAACAAGCAACTGAGTTTTACATTTTCAAAAGACAAGTAATTTGAACAGATAACTCTAGTATAGAATAACTAAAAACCCAATGGTGGCCTGTGATGGGTCAGCACATCACACCCCTGCCTCTTTCACGAACATGGGCTGCTCTGAGATCTTGCTTGTAAACACAACAGGGTGTTTTATTTACAAAAGAGGGAACATGTCTCTACTCAAAGGGCCCCTGTTGTCAGGCTCTCCCAGCCTTCTCTTTCTCTCCTCCTCTTTCCATCTCTGAGCACACCTTCCTATGCCTTTTTATACATCTTCCCTGTTAATGGGCTAAGTGGCTCATTGATTTACTAGTCCCAATCTGGCCTGGTAAACCTTTATCTAATTAGGCCTTCTCTAGGGGAACCTAGTTAATATTAGTAGTGAGCAAAGCGCTTGCTCAAGTGCTAGCCCTCAGCACTCTGTCACATACCTCCCCACTTTCCCAACAGAAGGGACGTTCCTCCCCCTTGCTGTTCCTCTTTCATTGGAAATTCTACCAGGCCTCTTCTCCCCCGCACCCTTGCCTAAGCTTGTTCATCTTGGAACCTGTTACAGGATCCATCCATTCTCACCCACCACTGTCCAATTAGGCCTTTTCCAGAGGAATCTAATTTAATACTAATGGTGACCAGACTTCTGGCTCAAGTACTAACCCTCATCACTCTGTCACATGGCTTTGTCAAGTGATGAAATCTGCTCCAGACATGAGTTCTGTAGTTGGGGATTACTTTTGACTGCAAGATGAAGATGTAAGCCTATGGTTTTACAGAGATCAGAGAGAGTCCTTTGTTTTAATCTAAAACATAACTGAAAATTGTGATACATCCTTATGGATGTGAAACCTTGTCAAATCACCATAGTAAAATTTTATGCCTCTGAGACCTCTAGTTTGGATTGTAGTAATTTCTCCTTTGTTTCTATTTTGACAGCAAGGGCTGCTGTTAATAGCAGGAGGTGTGTGTGACGCTGGCAGACCAGGTGTCAGCTCATGTCAAGGCCCTTGGGCCCCAACTGACCACACCTGATGAATGCATAGCTGGAAACCAGTCTGGCTTACCTATGCGTTAGTAGTATTAAAATAGTATTAGATTTATAAAAATGTTATTAGACTTTATTAAATAGTTGTAGTATGCTCCATGCATTTATCCCACCTAAGGTTATATTAAGGTATGCATTGTAAACCTCTAACTGTGGCCTGGTCTGCACTACAGAGCTAGGTCGACACAAGGCAGCTTATGTTGACCTAACTATGTAAATGTCTCCACTAACATTTTGCTCCCGCTGACATAACTGCCCAGCTATTCCGATTTAATAACTCCACCTACATGAAAGGTGTAGTCAATGTCATTAGGTCGAGACAGTGTCACTGTAGGTACTGCATTGCTTACATTAACTGTTACTGGCTTTCAGAAGCTGTCCCACGATACCCCACACTGACAGTACAATTGATACAAGTGCATCTAGTGAGGACGTGTACTGCCAACATCAGCAAAATGTAAATATGCACCAGCGATGTAATTACTGCTGCAACTATATGCCTTTATGTTAGGTCAACTTAAATTTGTAGTGTAGCTATGTCCTGTAACTCACCACACTAGAAAGAAGCAAGAGGCTAGGTCCTGCACACAAGAAGGTCCATTGAAACAAAATGAGCCACCGTGAAACATTAAAGGACTGACTGCTCTCCCCACATCTATGGAGAGATGTTCATGAGGACTTATCCCATCAGCTTGAACTCTGGGAGAGGGAATAAAAATCCTTGACAAGAAGAAACTGGTTCTCTATGCTGCTTGGACTTTGAGGAGGCAAGGTTCCTCAGGATAAGCAAGGGATCTCCAGTGCTTGGCCTGGGTTAGCCCTAAAGGACTTGCAAAACTTTCTTATGATAGAAGCTTCTACCACCTTTTAGAACCTAAAACTGTAACTCATTTGTGTGTGTATGTTTACCTGCTTTAACCTTGTAAATAACATCTATTTTTGCAGTTAATATAGCTTAATTAATTTATTATAGGATTGGCTACAAGCATTTTTTGGGGGTATAAGAGCCAATGTGAAATTGACCTGAGATATGTGACTGATCCTTTGAGACTGGGAGTAACCTGACTATTTCTGTGATTTTTGGTGTAAGGGACCATCTATCACTAAGGCAAACTTACCTGGCTGGCAAGATAAGACTGGAGTGTCCAAAAGGACTCTCTGTGACTCAGTGTTAAGGCTCTTACAGTGCTTGAGGAGTTCACACTTGATACTTGGCTGTTGAAATCTAAGTATAGAACTCGCAATTAATTTGAGGTTTGTGCTCTGCTTCTTAAGAGTCTGCCCTGAAGTTGGCACTCATGCTCCTGAGCAACTCCAAACAGCTTAAGAGTGTATAGTTCTTCTGCTTGGGGATGAAAGGGACTTCTTTCAGGACAGTCCAATTTTTGGTTGCCTGCTTCCTCACCCCAGTCCCAAAAGATAAGAGCATGAGGCTATAGGCATTAATCCCTCAGCAAGCAGACAACTGTCAAGGAAGTTGAACTGATTCACTGATCCTTTGCTAAATCAGTTATTGATTTATTGGTTCTTTGACAGCCAGGTTGGGCTCTCAGTCTTCCCGTTGACCTATGCCGTCACATAGCAACTGCAGCACTGTCATCAGTAAAAACTGCCTGCCTGTTTCTCTCACTTTTCTCTCCTGCCAAGAACATACAAATCTGGAGAGCAGAAGGTGCTGTTGACAGAAGTGAAGTAGAACAGCTCTGATGAATGAGGGGCTGAGCCAATAATTTAAATGCATGCCTTGGCGGCAGATGGCTCTGTAAGTATCCAAGCCCTTTCAATTATCAGTGGGAGATAAACTGAGATTTATTTAGTGTTGTGGCAAAGCTATCCACCCAAGAATTTAAAACTCTTAAACCAGTCCTGCAGGTCTGGTACATCTTAATAAGTGTACATGCCTAAGGTCCTTTGTGTCTAGAACCATTAGATGCCCATTCTTGCCATCTTTATCCTATATATCTACAACTTAAATTTTCAGCAATATGCAATAAGCTCCATATTACCAATTTTAAACTGTTAGGAATTATATTAAATAATAGTTAAGTAAAATTACACATTCCCAGAAAAATATTGAAAAATTGGAGGGAAGTTAAGGAGGAGAATAAAAATGATCAGGTCTGAAGGAAGTGCTTTCCTCCTAGTAGAGCAAAATTTGTATAAAGGGTCTAAGCAACATTTTACCCTTCAAATATTTGCAGATGATTAAGCAGGCTGCTTAGCCCCACCACCCTGCCACCGGGCAGAAGCTCCAAGCTCCCCTCCCCAGTCTGGTAGATGGAGAATGGGGGAGCATAGGGGACTCCGTGAGCCCCATTTTAACTGTAAATGAGCTGCATGAGGCTCACGATCCACAGTTTGGCCACCACTGATTTAGTATGTTACACAGAGCTTGTAACAAGGAGAAATGGGAGAACTTAGGCTGCATGTTAGGGAATTCTTGCTGATTAAGGTATATATTAGGCTGTGAATTGTCTTCCAAGAGAAATTATGGAAGTGCCATTAAAATGAGAGTAGAAAATAGGCAGTAGAAAATCCTGCACTGGGCTACAAGGGATTACTCCTGGGGGAATTCTGTGCCACTGCGTGGGTGCACAATTCATGCCATCTGCAGATTTCTTTGCTTCCCTGCAGAAAAGTTACATCTGAGAGGAAGCAAAGGGAAGCCTCAAGAATGGTCACTCACTCCTTCCTAGTAGCCCAGAGCAGCCAACAGAAATGTAAATCAGCATGGTGGGGGGCAGGGCATGCATGAGTACCTGGGGAGACATCAATCACTGCTGTAGAGTGGGGTTGGGTGGGCATGTGAACGAGAGAGAGACTGTACCTCTGGCTCACTATTGCGGCATGCCCGGCATGGAGGAACAGGGCTTTGGGGTGTTTGGAAGTAGGTGTGAGGCAGGCTCTATCCCTTCAGGTAGAGGATAATATAGTAGCCTGCCTGCTTAGTTGTTCCCATTCTTGTCTGTGAATTGTTCCCATTCTTGGTAAATTCCCCTAGGAGCATAAAACAGGTGTAAAAGATTTAAGGCTCCTTTACATTGCCAGAGTTGTGTAAAGGAGCCTTATTGTAAATGACAGTATGGCCTTTAGTGATTGGAACTGATCTAAATTAGACTGAAAATTTTCCCATCCAAATGTGCTCCATGAATTATTTACAACTGATCTTTCTGGAGATGGTCAGTAGCCAATATAAATTGTGAGTTAGATTCCTCAGCTCTCATTTGCTCTTCAGTTGCCTATGATGTCATACTGAGCATATGGCTGTATATATTTGTTTACTAATACTTAGAAATAAAGGGTCAAACCTACCTATATTACTTTTAGACAAAAGGGGCTTGTGGATTTCCTCCAGTGTTACCCACTCCCATTCGCCATCCATTGTATTGTAGTTTAAATAAAATAGCAAAATAATTGAATCTAGTGTGTTTATATTGCAGTATTATATCACAAATGGAATATGCAGAATTTTGCAGAAATTTAAAATAGTGTGTGCAGAATTTTTAATTTTGGGGGGCAGAACTCCCCCAGGAGTAAGGAATGGATTGTTTTAGGACTTGTTTATGGGATGTGTTTAGTCTGTACCAAAGGGTGTAAATCCAGGTGTACCATTAGTGGGTCGTATACTAATTGGACCATGTGGACCCTAAAAGTTCCATAGCGTGTGTTGTGTAGTCCTGTGCAGAACTGTACTAACATTCACTAGGGAGCTTTTAGTACGTGCCAGCACGGACCAATTAGTCCATGACATGCTCATGTGAACTAAAATTTGGTGTGGACTAACACATGATGTAGACAGACCTTTAGCAGATCTAACAGGTCTTTCCACCTTTGACTTCTATACTTGTAGTAGACAAGGATTCTCTGAATTCTTTTACAAAATTGTGGTAAATTCTCAACCTGAATAAAGCGCTAGTGCCCCTCTCTGACTCTGGGAATAGTAGAATAATACACATACTGGTCCCATGATTTATAGAAGGATCGACACACCAGCACATGAATTCCTGGATTCATATTTCCTACCTGACTGCAGTAAAATCATGCTCAAGCACAACAATGCCAGGATCCATACTTTCTGCGTCTGTGCAGAAGGATATACATACTAATTCCGCTATTTTAAATGTTGAGCTCTAGACTCACCAGTTTCTTACCCATTATCTGCATGGTAATAGCAACCTTATCATTCATGTTATCTATCTGAACTTCCACTTCATATGTCCCTGAGTGGTGATGCTCAGCCTTTCGGATGAAAAGGATTGTGTCTGTAGAGCTGTTCCGGAGTCCCACGTCTTTGGAGTCTAGTGTTTGACCATCTTTCATCCAAGTGACTTTGGGTCTAGGTTTACCCTGCAGGAAGAAAACAGCAAGTTTATTATCTGGACAATAGATTTTCTTTTTTCAGGGTCTTTTTTTTTATGGTCTATAAAACTTGACTAATTAATTTCAGGTGCAGTACTGATAGATGAATGTGTGACTCTTTGGTTGCGTCCCCATTTCCTTGGCCCTTCCAGGTATTTTATCCCATCCTCATAGATCAATAGCACCATGTTCTGGCTGGGTATATAACATTCCCATTTTGACAAAAGTCATTCTGGGAATACACACACTGACAAAAGGCCAAAGTTACCTTCTCATGTGAGATTCATTAGAAGAACTATATATCTCAAGGCCTCTCTTTTTGGAGGATGAGGAAATTGGGAGCACGTGGAAGATGAACAATTAAAACCTCCATTTATTTTCTTTTTTTTTCTGATGAGGTGTTCCTCTGGCTGCTGTTCCTCCTATCAGTCCCTGACTCCCTTCTCCAGTTGCCTTCAAGGCCTTTCAGAAGATCTTGGCCAGAATTGCAGAGTCCTTGAATCTAGAACTTTCATAATGCAGGAGAAATCGCACAAAATGTTTTGATATATTCCACTCTAAACAGTCAAGCAAAGTGGCCATGTCTATAAATGAAGACCTTTCTGAAGCCAATACAAGATTGATAACTTACACCTCCATTAACAGCAACTGTCAAGCCCCTCAGAAGTGTTTTGGATGCTTTTTTTTTAATCCCACACTGGGCTTATTGTTTCAGCAGTCTAAGAAACATCCAAATAATTTGCCCTCCAAAGTATATTCCCAGAAATAAAGATTCTAAGTGCCAAGACCTTCTCGGCAGGAACCCATATTTATTAGACATGTTACAACCCTCAATTGTACCAACAAGTTTTCTGCTTAACTGATTTATTAACCTGGGACAAACTGTTCTCCTCTTCTTGATCAGCTGCTTGAGGACCCCAGAAACAGGCCAAAAATGGCCATCTTGCAAGGACAATTGGTGGCAGAACACTCTGTCAGGATGTCCAGAATGGCTCATGAATGTAAGTGCCAATCTCAGGGCAGTCTGTCAAGAAGTAGGGCACAAACTCCAAACCATTTGTGTGTTCTATAATTAGATTTCACCAATGAAGTATCAAGTGTGAACTCCTTAGGCATTATACCAGGCTTAACATGGAATCACAAATAGTCATTTTGGGCACTCTGGTCTATCATGCCATCCAAGCAAGCCTGCCTTTGTGATAGATGGTCCTTTACACCAAACATCACTCCAATATTCAGGTTATTCCCAGTCACTTACTCCAGGTCAATTGTATCTCAGATCTCAAACCAAAGACAACATGTATAGTCAATCCTATAATAAACTAATTAAAAATGTATTAACTTGGAAAAGAAATGAGTTATTTACAAGGTTAAAGCAAGTAAACATATACACACCAATGAATTATAGTCTTAGGTTCTAAAGGTAATAGAAGCTGTTGTAATATTCAAACTCTATATGTCCTTTAAGGCTAACCCAAGTAAAGCAATCTGGGGATTCCTTGCTTAAGTTAAGAAATGCTGCCCTCTCCAAATTCCAAGCAGCATAGTGACCAGTTACTTCTGGTCAAGGATTTTTATTCTCTTCTCCCAGAGTTTGTGTGATGGGATGAAAGTGTGTGCATATCCCCTTTTCATGGGTCTGGGGAAACAATCAACAGTCATTTGTTCCCTGATGTTCCACAATCATTTGTCTGGTGTCTATATGCCTTCTTTTGTTGGGCAGGAGATGACACCTATAATGGTAAACTAGTATTTTATATGTGGTAATGCTTCTCTCCTGACTTGTGGGTGATTCTAGCTTTATAGGAAACACTTGTATAGTTACAAAGCAAATGCTTAAATATTACCTCCTAACATGGGATACAGATACTAAGTAAGATTTACAAGCATTTCATTAAGTCCAAACACTAAACCCATTCTTATAAATTTAACTCTATTTAAAAAGAGTTAACGCACAGGTGAGTCAGACTGGTTTCCAGCTATGCATTAGTCAGTGTTCAATGAGTCTTAGGGGCTTTGGCCAACATCACACTCCCCTTTCAGGCAGCAGTGAATGCCTCTGACAAACTGCCCTCTCATTTGCCATTGCAGTAACCATGCAAAGGTACTCCTGGTTACAGTCCTCCAGACTTCTCAAGGTGCTGCAGAATCACCATCGAGGAGTTGTGCTTTGAAGGTCCTGAGCTCTTTAAATCAAGACAATTCTCTGCTTACTCTGAAAGACTCCAGACCATTCTTTGCCACTACAAGGAAGTTATCTTCTAGATACAAGTACCATCAGGCAGAGGTCTGGCCAGAAATTATACTTAAACACCTGTTAAGCCACCTGGAAAGTAACCATGCTATTCTAAGAATAGGATTTTTACTCTGTCCTATGGATCATTAGTTGCTGCCTGAGGATGTAAGCAGTAAATTTGATGGTCAGGTTGAAAGCCTTGGACTAGACTTTCTTTATGGATCTCTTCCATTTTCTTTCCCATTTTGCAACTGCCTTTCTTATTTCTTTCTGGCATGAAACAGAATCACCTCAGACCAATGGCTTCTCAAAGTACCAGGCAAGGTTTCTTCATCCAATTCCAGTTCATGGCTGCCTCCCTTCCTCTGTATTCATTTCAGGGACCCTTCTGAGGAGAAACTGTTGAAAGAAGTGGCCTCCTTCCTTCAGTTGGGAGCCATAGAAGAAGTTTGCAAACAATTAAAATGAAAAGGGTTCTATTCCTGCTAGTTTCTAATTCCCAAAAGGAAAGGAAGATTAAGTTTTATCCTGGATTTTAGGTATTTGGCATACCTTTCTACTTATCTTAAGTTCTTACCCTCCATCCTTCCCTACCTAGATCTGCAGGACTAGTTCACTGTTCTCAGTTTAAAGAACACATACTGCCACACTACCATCTATTGTCTCATAGGAAGTATCTCTGTTTCATAGAATCAACAGTATCACTACTGGATCTTTCCATTTGGTCATACCACAATTCCAAAGATCTTCACCAAATGCTCAACAGTTGTAGCAGTCTATCTCAGAAGAATTGGAATCCACATGTAGCCCTACTGATTCAAGGCAAGTCCTTTCAGGATGTTCATTAGTTCTAACAGTCAGCAAATTGTTCCGGTCTCTGAGAATACCAAAATTAATCCTCAGACTTACAGAAATACTGGAGGTCATAGTCATAGCCTTAAATTCCAGCCTAGCCAGAGGATAAGCCTGAACATCATCTCTAATCCTCAAATATGCATGTAATATAACAGCTAGGGCATGCTAAGGGCTCCTGGGTCATATGGCTTCATGCACCTATGTGACCTCTTTGCTCCGCCCTAAAGGGTGACTGTGTTCCACCTTCACAAGGATAATAGGGACATTCAGGTAATTGGTTCATCAAAGAACTTTCATCTTTGTGCCAATGAACAAGCCAGAGGTGGCATGCAAGATGTCCCCTTCCACTCACTAGTGCTGCAGAGGGAAGGGGTGCTGGATGCTTTCACCCAAATGTGAGGTGTTCATCTGTGATTCTTACAGCACAAAGAATCCTCTCTACACACTACACACTAAGGTTCTAGAGCTCAGAGCAATCCAGTTTAACTTGCAAGTCTTCCTTTTCTCAGTTGAATTTTATCATTCTACAGATCTTCACATACAACACTGCTGCCGTGTGTTATGTCAGTTGGCAAGATGGGACCTGGAAGGATTCCATCATCAAACCTCTATTTCACAGGTGGAGCCTGTTTCACGTTTATCAATTTGTCAATAACCAGAACTAGAAATGCAAACTGTTTTGCTCCAGAGAAAGTATAGAAACAAAAGCCCAGGATGTCTCTCAGATGCCTTCCTCATAAGTTGATCTGAGTCTTTTGTGTGCATTGGCTTTCATATCTCTGGTGATCTGCCAGAATCAGATAAGACTAAGTTATAGTGATATTAATAATTCTGTACTGGGTGATCTAGTTATAATCACTGGATCTACTGGGTCTGTCAGTAGATCTTCCTGTGTCCTACCAGATGTTTTGGATCTTCTGTCTCCTCTTCAGTACAAAATGTTTGTATCTTTCAGCTTGGATGTTGATTGGTTGTTCATACAAGATAGGAGATGTTCTGAGGATGTTTGTAAGATTTAGCATAAAGTCAACAAAAAGTTCTGTTTACAGTGTGAGATGGAAGAAACTTCTAAGCCTTTAAGGGTATATATTCACATTAAGACAGACAAAATAGTTAAAGCATCTATTTCAGTCATTCAGGAGAAACTAAATGTGCCACCCTGATAGAAACTCTGCTTCTGTTCAGCGGGGTGAAGATCAAGTGGTATTCATAAGGACCCTATACGTTCAGCCAGAAATGTTTTTCTTTCCATCTTCGGACCAAAACTGACTCTGGGTAACCATGGCAAAGTCACATTTTGTGCCTCAGTTTCTCTTTTTTATAATGTGAGGTTTCTGCTACTTAATCATCTCACAAGGAAATTATGGCTAAGAAGATTTCATAACAATCACTTAGTTAAAGAAAGCTATAACTTTAAGGGAAAAAATTACCTTTTGGACTGAAATGTCTCCTAGTTATTTTTTACCAAAACATTTAGAGCCAGATTCTTGTCTGGTTTTCCAGACTTTTGCAAAATGGGATAGCTCAAAGGGGCTAGAGAAGGCATAAGATCTGTGTCTAAATAGTTTATGGTAAAGAACAACCAACAACTATGAGAAATGTTAGCATCAAAAGCAGCTTTTTCCTGAATGTTAGACCTAGCTCAAGATACAAACTTATGAAAGCGCCCTCTTAGTCATAAATCTAGTTTAGCAGTTGCTGTAGTTATAGTATGGTTGAGTAGGCACTTTTATATCCCCTTATTTAAGGTGCTATAGTGTTTAATGAATTAGGGCAAGTGTTTGCAGTGTTGGTTTTCATATCCTGATACTCTTATTTATAGACGTTGAAAAGCATGAACCATAGAAAGCATGTTCCTAATTGATATCCCAGAGGATTGGATTTCTCTAATGAGCAATATCTAATCTTGGAGGGAACAGTAAGAGGCAGAGTTGTTCACACCAGAAAAGCCTCAAGGGCTTTACTGGAAGGAGAAAGAGAAGTGATTTTTTCCAACAATGTTTTAGGACATTTGCATTCGCAGGTATATGATGGGCAGTAAGGCAGCTAAGGAATACCTACTAATAGCGCACAATTCTCCTTCTAGTATCTGTCCAGTTAATTTTGGGATAAAAATGTGCTAACTGCTTCTCTTCTCTTGGCAGGATGTTCCATAAGATTACAGTGCTCTACAAAAAAAGGCATGGTCTACTAATTAACTTGGGGTTTGCCCTTCTCTAGCACTTTTCATTTAAGGCTTTCAAATTTCTTTACAAACATCAGTTTAGCTTCACAGTACCCTTGTAAGGTAGCTGAATAGTAGAACCACCTTGTTACAGATGGGTAAACAGAGGCTCATTCCTGACTGTGTCTTCTCGTCACAGAGGGTTAACAATAATTCAGAGACTTATCTAGGTACTCCAAATCTCTTTTTGCATTTTGAAGACTACAGTCATATCTGCTGAAGTGCCTCTTCTTTAGCAAATACAGTCCTAATTATTTTAGCCTGCCTGCAGAAGCCATACCCCTCAATATTTATTTTTATTTTCCTTTTGCTGTTTTTTGTTTGTTTTAAAAAGGTGATCAAAATTGGGTATTGTAGTCTATATATGATTTAATAAATTCCTTCAGAGATTTTACCTTAGTGAGAGCTATAGTTAAGGTTGCAAATCAACATACACTAAACTTGTTTTCATTATCAAGAATTCTTTTGAGTTAAAATTTTCCACTCTTGGTTTCAGGCCAAAAAAAAGTTTTGTGAAAAACTTCTTCAGCTGTTGAGTTATCACAGCAGCAAAATTATATATTTTTTTCAATTTAAAAATGTTTTCAAAACTTAACACTAACTCATAATTGTCTGCCTTATAAAATGTTGTATTCTGTATGTGACTAAACATTAGTGAAAAATTATTTTAAGTTTAGGGGTGAGGGACAGGAGAAAAAACAGTGATAAATATTTAATTTCAGGGTAGTGGTATTTAGCATGTAGCTCAGACATAAGACATAAACTCCATATGTCTCAATTTCACACATGACCTATCACAGTTGCTCCAAATTTTGACTTTCCACTGCTCATTGAATAGATACACCCATCTGTATAACCTGGAAACTGCAGGCCATATCACATGTACCATACACACCACACCACATATACTGTACTTTACATAGATTCCACTCGTCTTCCCCTCCATCTCCAACATATGCACTTTATAAGTACTATTATATACACATTCTCTCTGTTAGTGAAATAATATTTTGCATATCGTTAGCTCCATCCATCTGGTGATTTTAAAATGCTTTATAAACATTAATGAATGAATTTCCACAAACACCCAGCACTGACACTACAGAAGTTTTATTTTCTTCATTTTCTAGATGAGGAAAATGAGAACATCAAATTATTTGCCCAAAGTCACACAGCATGTCAGTGTCCAAACCAGAAATAGAATCTGCACGTCCTAACTTCTAGTCCTGTGCCTCACTCAGAAGACCATCCTTATTTCTATATGCTCATCTTGACAAAAGGCCCAATACAAAAATATATGTTAATTGGCATATGCGATTGCTGTGATTGCTTATACAAGTGCAGCAAATGCAAGCACAGATAACCAGTAGGTTTTTAACTGGCCAGTTAATTATACATTCCATATAATTTCAAGTGCATGCGCACAGTAACTCTATATATAGTTGCACACATGCAGTTTTGAAAATCTGACGTGCCGTTTTTCACACTTTGAATACATGCTCAACAGAGAGCTGACATTCATATCCTCCCCATACATACAAATTCCACATCTAATGCACGTGCAGACACCCTACATGTGTGTAAACTCTGAACACCTCTCTGTGCACTCTTACTTGCACAGACATAGACATGGACTCTGTAAAAGTATATGGTTTCAAATGCCATCATTTTCTTTCTTTACATTCTTTACAAGATGGGTGCAGAGGGAGAAGTAAGCTGAACCTCTTCCAGTGTTGTAGCTCCTCTCCCTCCCTTCCTCCCAACCCCCTCCCCCAGGAAAGCAGGAAAGAAATTGTTACTCTAAGAGTCACAGTTCCCTCCCAATGCTTCTGGGGTAGCACAGATACTTGCAGCTGCACATTCAGGGCTGAGCCTAAAGGCTTGGTTTTTTCTTCAATTGATTCAATAATTTTATCCCATTGTTAGTATTTCAGCAAGAGGGGGTAGAAATTTGGCAAGCAAGTCCTTAGGGAGGTGTGATGTTTTCATTTGATTTAGTCAGGTTTATTTATTTATTTATTTATTACTATTTAAATAATAAAAAGATGCCTATTCAAAGCTCTGGGTGCTCTGGCCCATAATTAATACTACTAAAAGGGTTATGAGGAGTTAAAAAATCTTGCTTTGGACATGTGCTATTTTTTTCTGATAAATGGTGTAGTGCATATGCATGCATGTGAAATTGAGATTGTACTAAAAGCCATCAAATTGAGGGCATTAAATAAAGCAGCACTGCCTCATTATATAATATCTTTAAATGTGCACTCACAACCTTAACTCTATTGCCTGACATTATAGTACATCTTTCATTGCATGAACATAAGCTGGAATCTTGTCTCATTCATTGTGCAGATTGTATATTGTATTGTGAATCATGCAGGGCTGGAACACTCATTTTTAAGTAACGTATCAGAATAAAAATGAACAGGAAGGACATATGTTAAATTATTATTTGTCAACAGCAAAAAATCATTTGTATTTAAATATATTTAAACATACTTGAATTTGAATATTGAACTATCTATCTTAAATGTGTAAAGCCAGATCTGACTCATTGTTCTGTATCATTGTTATTTTGATTATCTCTATTAAATCAATGGACCCCTTTTTTGTTCATTGCTTGCTATCCGATCTGTGCACAGAGGGCCAAATCCTGCTTAGTTACATTGAGGTACATTGGGAGTAAATCGATTGATTCCAATTGATGTACACTATTATAAACAAACTGAATTTGTTCTAGTATGAGGACTGGCCTAACTTGCTGCATACCTCTGCTTTATTTATTGTAAACTATCCAGCAATATAAGGCCACTATCACATTTGATTCCACGTTAAAAGTCACATGAGCCTATCATTTTAGGAGTCAGTGGCCAAACAGCGGGGAGCTTACGTGAGGAAAACATAATCTGTTAGATAAGCAATGGAAGAGAACCATGTCAAAACTAAATGAATCACATACCTGAAAGGGAATCACAATGTTGATTGTCTCTCCTACTTTCTTCACCAAAGTCTGCCGTAGATAGCGTGGCAGCCAGATTTTGGGACGCTCTGTCAGTAAGAACAGATACCATGTTTTGGTTATTTGAAATGTTAGGAAAAACACTGAAGGAAACAGAGTTTATATCTAACACTGGGAATCAATACAAAGTCCTTCTGAGCATGAGAAAATCAGAGTGAAGGATGCTCATACAGTTGGGGAAATTGATAATTTCCTACACAGATTCACCTATAGCAGCATATCTTGCCCTTGTTTCTGTACCTGTACAGGCTCCATTGCTAGCAGAACTGGTGTTATTCCACTGCATGAAGAAGGAAGATTCTGGAGGGTTCTGCATAGCATATGCACCCTTTTTTTGGAGCTCAGCTCCACTGGGTACCCTCTGCATAGCAGCAAGAGGGCAGGGCATGAGGATAACAGGTTGGGAAACTGCTGCTGCACAGATCCTCCAGTTCTCCACCTAACACATCACCATTTGGAGATGGGTAAGGACTTGTGTAGTCTACACCAGCCATTGTGTCAGCTTTGTGGAGTGGATCAACAACACCTCTGTGATCAGCAGTGGAAGAAATTGCATTTCACTACCCAGCATCAAGGGTGTAATTTGTGACAGCTTACTTTTCCCTTGAAAGTGGGAATCTTATTGCAAAGTGAATTCTGTATTTTCAAATTCCTGCTCACTTGAGTTCTTCCTGCATACTCTGTCTTCCTTTCTTTCCTTCCCTCATCCATATTAATTATCTATAGAATGAATTTTTAAGCTTGGCTTTCTCATATCTGCCTGGTTTTGGTATGCTCTGTAACTCTAGCTCATTACACTAGGTCATTTTATTGTTCGTGTGACTCTGGCAGGCATCTTGTGTGAGTCAAGGGTGAAGAATCTGCAATTATCAGCTCTTAAAAACTTTTGGACTGCAGTCAAATGAATTAGAGCCTATTGCTATTGAGTTGTGGATAGGATGGTAATTTACCACATAGGACATGCAAGTGCAGATAACAGCTTTTATCCAGAGAGTCCTTGTTTCTCAGTTCCTAGGAGTGTGAATGTTTGGCATTAACATGCCAGACAATTCCCAGAATACCCTAAAAATAAATAAATGTGTTCCTTAGTCAAATGGAGAGAGCCATTTCAGGAAACAGAATGTAATCATTGTAAAAACTGAAATATGAATTAAAAAATACTGTCTACACTCCAGATCCTGTTATCTGGCTTTGAGAGGTTTGGGGGTTGTTTGAAGGCCAAGCTCATCATCAGAAGCAGGTTCCACATTGAATTGACGCGTCCTGCTCTAAGTGGCACCAGACCCTGCCAGAACAACAGATGCAAAACCTGCAGACATATCTTCACTGCTATAATGATCAACACACCTCACAAACACACCTTTCAATATTTATGGGTCCTATACATGCCTATCACAACATGTGGTATACCTCATCCAGTACACTAAATCTCCCAATAACAACTATGTGTGTGAAGCCAGACAATCACTACACTCTTGAATGAACTCTCACTAGAAAAGAATAAAAGACAAAAACACTGTGTCACCTGTGGGTGAACACTTTTCACAAAGTGATCACTCTGTCTGACCTATCAGTTCCCATTCTCAAAGGAAACTTGCACAATGCTTTCAAAAGAGGCACATGGGATCTTAAATCCCTAACTATGCTAGACACTAAAAAATCATGGACACTGGATTTATGGCTTATTACAACAATCTGTAACCCACTTACCCCTTTTTGTCCTATGACTACAGGGGTGTTAACGGCCACTTCACCCTTGATGGTCTTAGTTTAATACAAGTAGTTAGCACATATTCTTTCTGTTTGATCTGCTATTTAGCTGTGACACTCTGAGTACCTTTCCCAGATATAAGGAAGAGCTCTGTGTATCTGGAAAGTTTGTCTCTCTCACCAAAAGAAGGTGGTCCAATAAAAGATACCATCTCACTTTGTCTCTCTCTAATATCCTGGAACTGACATGACTACAACAACACTGCATATTCCCTATTAAAGGACATTACTAGAATTGTCCTCAAGAAATAGGTAAGTGATACTTGTTCACCCCAGATACTCACGCTGGATCTCTTGGATGGTAGTAGGCTCTTTGATTAGGGCTGGTTCACTCTCACCAGCCAGGTTTATAGCCCTCACACGGAAGTAGAGTTTGTCCCCGGTGACCAGATCTTTAATCAGTGCAGATGTTCGCTCAGTTAGGCCCTGAAGAGCTGGAATCCACTCTGTAGCTGCAAGTAAAGAGTTTCTGTTTTAAAATAATACAAACTTTCTAAATGAAAGTCATCTCTAGTTTCTTTAGGAATGTGTCTTCGGAGAGTTTTAGTAATGATTGCTGCGGCCTTTCTTTGCAACTGATGCCATCAAAATGGAAGAGAGTGGCTCTGACAGGGAGGGGTGAGTTAGGTTAATACTTTCATGAATAAATATATCTCCTTAACTGTGTTTATGGTGCCCAGATTTTACTATGGTGATAGAAACGTGCTTCTAACAACAATAGTGCAAATAACAGATGGCATTTATCACCTCATTGTTTTTTCTGCATTTTTACAAGCTGATGGCAGTAGTGGGACAGAATTTCTAGTGCTTCTTCAGTAATGCTAGCAACATAGAAGTGATTATATTAATAGAACTGTTCTCATGCTGTGATGATGTCACAGTGATTCTGGCAACTATAGGGCGATAGACACTTTAGAAAAACCCAATATAGATTATACAGCATCATGATAGAGTAATGTGCTACTGCAGTGACCCCAAGAGATCCAGCTGCTTTGTCAATGGTAATTGGTGAAGATTCCATGTTGATGCTATAATGATTGTGGTGGTTTATGATGTTGCTGCAATATTTGATGACATGATAGTGACGATTTTGTGACGTTACTATGAAAATGATTATTCTAGGCCTGCTGCAGTAATACTTTGGTAAGTATAGACATATGGTATCAAATAAGATTAGAGTAACTATGGTATTTGACTAAGTGTATGTCTACACTAGAGCAGCATAGTTTCCATTGGCCTAGCCACATCTACATGCAGCAGGTAGGTCGACCTAATTATGGTGCTGAAGGTGCAACAGTTTTCAGAGCCCTGAGCAATGGAGCTAGGTCAACCTAAGTTTTAGGCGTAGATCAGGCCTTATGGTGATATGGTATTTATTTGTATTGTATTACTGTGGCGCGTAGCAGCTCTAGTCAAGGACCAGTACCCCACTGTGCTGGTTGTTGTACATACACAGAACAAAAAGACTTTACTGATGTGTTGGCTGTAGAGATGATATGGGTGGTTTGACTTGGGTTGGATGCTGCAGAAATGTTAAAATGGTGATTGGAGTGATGCACTGATGCAGTGATACACATGGCAATATTGTGGTTACATGCAAGTACTGTTTCTGATTGTAATTGTGAAGATTATGGTGTGCTGACAATGTTGTGGTTGATACAATTATATCATCGTGGTACTATGAGATGCTGTAGTAAATGTGATGCTCGACAATGATATTAGTTAGGATCATGTCCACTATCAACAGTGAGAAGCTTTAATGTAATGATGCTGGATGTGCATATTTGTGATGATGATGATGTAGTGAAGCTGTAGTAGTTATGGTGATATTTTAGTTATTCTGTTCTAACTGATAATGCTCAATTGATACTGCAGTGCTAGGGCTTACTCACATCCTTCTCTGCAGTACTCCACACGGTATCCATCTAGTCCCCCTGCTCCAATCTGCTCAGGGGGTCTCCACTTCAGGGTAACAGAGCTGTCAGATATGTCTTCCACTGTAAAGTGGGTTGGTGCACTTGGGGGAGCTAAAAGAAAATAAGTAGAAAGTAAAATCCTGAGATATAGGATTATAAATGAGAGAACATGGTAGATGTACATAGTAGATATACAGGGAATTATCTTACCAAGGGGGGCAAAATGATATAGAATCATATTAAACCCCAGCTCTAAAATGTAACCTCTATCGCTCCAGTTGATGGAAGAGACAGTGACTAAACCCAGGACAAGGAGGAACACCAGATACTTGTATCAGAGGTGGTCTAGGTAAATGCCAATTGCTGTGCACAAGTTCCTTTGCAGATAAAAGATGATGAAACTAGAGTTTGGAGCAGTGAATCAGATTCTGAGCTGAGGTGGGCAGGAGAACAGGAGAAAACTAATATCTACCTGTACAATTCTTATACTGCACTTACAACTTGACTATTACTAGACAAAATTCTCATAGACAGGGCCAAATTCATCAATGGCATAAATTGGTGTAACATTTTACTTCAGTGGTGGTGTGTTTGCTTATCCCCAGTGATGAAAATGGCCCATAGTAGCCATATTTGTTTACAAGTGCATCTAGATCTAGTCTGTGCAATAGAAACAGAAATATATGAGAAAAACATTTTGATGTAACAGGGTTTTCACTTCTGCCACATTTATCAACACGTCCCCGCAGAACAGCTTCTTGCCCTGTGAGTCTTCTGCACTTCATAGCTCAGCAAGAACAGCAGTTAAATACACTCCTGGTGTCTCATCTTACTTTTGGGTGTACTTCTTTTCTACTAATATGGAAAAACAAAAAACAAAGAAAAGCCTTGCTGAAGAGTTCTGTGTCCTGGATAGGCCTCTGAAAACAAAACTTAGATTTAGGTACCAATACCAAACCCATAATCCATAATTGTGAGTTGAAAGTGAATTTGCTTAAAATCACATTCTGCATGGCTGAAACACTGCTTTGAGAAGTTTTCCAGCTGTTGTACTTGTTTGATCCCTGCTTCATCCAGATGAATAGTTAAGTAGGATACCCCCAGGGCTACTTGAAGGTTGGAATTGCAGAATTGTGCATTTCTAGCATTTTATATCCCCCGTGAAAAATATTCTATTTGGCACACATTTCATAAAAGGACTGCAGAGAACCAAATAAATATGAGAGGATGTAAACTATGTACTTAAGTGTTACTACACTGGCTCATTCTCATACCACTTAAGTTACATGGTATGGCAGAACACATTTTAAATAAATTATTTTTGCTATAGTAAGTGTGTATATATCTCAAACAGCTCTATAATATTTTGAACTGATTTTAAATATTGTTATAAATATTAGTTATACTGTAAGATGAGTACAGTTTCATATACTGTTTAACAGATGTAGATTATATTATTAGCATTTTAGCTCCTGGTGCTACTACAAAAACCAATCACATTTTAACCAGTTTTCTTGCTGTAGCAGCATTGACTCAAAACCCTCATTTTCAAAATGAGACAAAGACTGGACACTGTACACAGGAGGAAAAGGTAATTAGCAGCACACATAACCATACAATACATATTGCAAACCCAAATACGCTTCTCTGAAGCAATGGACTCAGGCTTTAACCCTAATCTAGTAAATCTCTGCCTGTTCTATGAAAATGTTGGACCTTTTTGTTCAGTAGCTCCTCTTGATGGTTCTTGTTGCTTCCTTTCTGTCTCCGTAGCCCAACCGTTGGGTGATTGAAATCCAGAGTTAACAGACCCCTCTTGCAGCTCATCCTTCCCTTCTGGCCTCTCACAATGGTCTTGTGCTTTCAGACTGTCTCCTTTAGAAGACTGTTCTCTCTGGTTACTGTCTGCACATTGGGCCACTTTAGTCATTTCAGATTCTGCTGCTGGTATTTTTGTTGCTACTGTTTCTAAAGCCCTCAGAAGGCTGGCTTCCTGGAGACTCTCACAGTTTGCTCCCAGCTCAGGGACTGCTGGAGACACTATACTGCTGTGTGGAGAGGAATTATTTATAGAAGATAATTCCTCAGATATTTTCTTAATCAGATAGCTTTGTAGCTCTGTAGGGGGCCAGGATTAAAGGAGGTGGTATACTATAATATTTGCACCCATAAGGGAATAAGGGAATCTGAGAGGGACTGGGAAATTGCTATTAATTAGTTCCCTCTCCTCTCCAGACCCCGCCTGAGCTCTCACACTTCTAATTATAACAGCTAGCAATTCATCAGCAATTTCATGAAACTAGAACCTCTGTGTTCCCCAGGGAAGGAAACAGAGGAAGAGAAGAGGAAAATGACAAAGGCCTTATCTAAACTAGTACATATGCTGGCAAAATTTTTCTCTCTCATGAGTGTGTTTTTTCACACCCGAATGACATAAGTTTTGCCAGCATAAGTACTTGTGTGGACAGTGCTATGTTGGCAGGAGAGCGTCTTCCGCCAACTTAAGTACCACCGCTCATTTAGGTAGTTTATTATGTCGGCAGGAGAGCTCTCTGCCGTAGACATAACATGGCTACACAAGCACTCTTACAGTGGCACCGCTTTACAGATACAGGTGTGCTGATGTATGTTTTAAGTGTAGACTAGCACAAAGAAAAAAGGTTTGACCTGAAAAAGAGCTCTGTCAGCTTGAAAACTTGTCTCTCTCTCAGCAATAGAAGTTGGCCCAGTAAAAGATATTACTTAACCCACCTCGTTTCTTTAAAGAAAAAGGGGTGAGAGGTATGGAATGAAGAGAAAATACCAAATGACTAGTTAGCTGTCTCAAAAAATAAGCTTTTTTTCTTTGTAGAGAAGGTGAGAGTTCATTTTTCTGTTTCTGTGATGTCATAGAGATAATGCACTATGTGATGAAACTCACCAATTGGCATGAAGGGCTGTGAGGGGGAGCTAGGTCGGGACATGCCAATGGAATTCACAGCATAAATCCGCATTTCATAAACAACACCTTCAATCATTCGCTTGGCTTCATATGACAGTTCCTTCAAAAGATCAAAGTTCAGCCTCATCCACCGGTAGCTCTTCTTCTTTTTTCTTTCTAAGATGTAACCTATGAATGAAAACATTTTCTGTGAAGTACAATAAATGGAAGAGGCCAAGGCAGCACAGTTTTCTGAAGCATTAAAAAAAAAAGGAAAACCACCTTCTTACTGTACAGAGGGGCCCAATCCAGGCCCAACACTGCTGAGTTTGCACTTCTGAGTATCCTCCCATTTATCTGCTCCATCTGGGAATCTATGTAGAGTCCAATGCTCTCTGCTCCTGTGGTCTAGAGTCTTGCTGGGCCCAATAGTAGCCACTCTACCCTGCCATTTGTCCTTGCCATCAAATTTGCTTTCTCTGTTCCAAGGCCAGAAATTTGCCTAAGCTTTAGAGAAGAAATATGATGACATCCTCCCCAGCAGAAACTACAGTAGAAGGAAGGAAACCCAACCTGCTGGAACTTACCATTTATTTTACTATATTTTCCTTTTCAGTCAAATTGTCCTAAGTTAGAAAGAGTGGCAAGTAAGCAAATAAAGGACAATAAAAATCCTCTTTAAAGCAAAAAAAGAGAAAAAGAAAAACATAATTGTAAATGTATCACCAGGATGTGCACATAACTAAATTGTTTGATCATGTTGCTATTCCTCTTTACCTTCCATGTTCTGTTCCCTCTCCACTATCTGACAGCCTCATTCATTGGATCATTGGATATTTAGATTGTGGCTCCTCCGGTGCTGGGGCTGCTTTTCTATATCGGTTGTGAAGCACCTAGTGTACTCTGGATATTATACAATCATAGTATTGTTTTATTTATAGTGTACAAAAATAGTAAACAAGGTTGAGAAGGAGTAGAGTCCCCATCTGCCGTCATTAGACCCTTTACATGGCTTGGGAACAAGCATTCTTCATTAATCACTGAACCAATAAAGGCATGAGTGCCCCATCTCAAGGTAAAGATTTGGCATAATATAGGCCTATAACTAGACAGAGATGGTAAAATGGTTAGTGATGCAGAAAAGGCAGATGTGTTCAATAAACATTTCTGTTCTGTATTTGGAAAGAAGCAGGATGATGTACTTCTATCATATGAGAATGATATATATGAAAAGCCCATTAATATTGGGTGGGATGTTATACATCATCTACTAGGGATAAACATTTTTAATTCAGCAGAGCCAGATAACTTGTACCAAGCGTTCTAAAAAAGCCGGCCAAGGAGATCTCTGGCCTGATGGTGTTTTTAACAACTCCTTGAACACTAGGGAAATTCCAGAAGATAGTGTGATCTAGATAGCTAGTTAAGCATCATAATTGCCAAACTACTCAGTTTGGGTAAGCTCTAAGGATATAGAAAGCTGGCATTATTGCAGCCGCTTCTAATACTTTTTGAAACCTAAGACTGTAACTCATTTGTGTGTGTATGTTTACCTACTTTAACCTTGTAAATAAGTCTCTTAGGTAATAAATCTTTAGTTAGTTTATTATAGGATTGGCTACAAATGTTACCTTTGGTGTGAGGTCTAAGGTGCAATTGACCTGGGATAAGTGACTAGTCCTTTGGGACTGGGAGTAACCTGAACACTGTTGTGATTTTAGGTGTAAGGGACCATCTGTCACAAGGGCAGGATTGTCTGGTTGGCAAGATAGACCGGAGTACTCAAGGGGACTGTCTGTGACTCCATGTTAAGGCTGCGATAGTGCTTGAGGAGTTCACACTTGTTACTTGGTTGGTGAAATCTAAGTATGGAACTCACAACTAGCTTGGGGTTTGTGCCTGGCTTCTTGATAGCCTGTCCTGAGGTTGGCACTCACTCGCATTGACATAACAAAACATAAAACCTAGACTATAAACTTTGAATGCTATTTGAATTTTTCATGGTGTTCTGAAAAAAATGAATTGCTACAGAAGACTAAGAAGAATTTAAAAATCACCCCCTTTGGCGATTTTTCACTGGATTGTCTTATTTTTTTTGTCCTCTTCTTCAAGAAATCTGAAACACTCTGGGAGCTGTTCTTTGTTGCCACATTGCTGCCCTGTATGTGCTGATTCCTAGACTATCAATCATACGTCGGTAGTTTTTGTTTGTAGAGAATTTTATAACTTTTTAGTCATAATGGTAAATATTAGCTTCAAGATGAACCTGCTGAATTCATTTGATGACAAATCTGTTGCAGCTTGAGCACAGTCACGTACTCCTGGAGGCAAAGAAACACCTGAGTGAGAGAAATTCAGCAAATATACTGAAATGAAAACCCGGTGGCTTGCCAGTGGCAGCTGATTCAAGCTCACAGGCTGAGGCTAAGGGGCTGTTTGGTTATGGTGTGGATTTCATTGAAAGGAGTGGATTCTGCTGCAACATTAACTGTCACTAAACATCTTTACAATTTTTATCCTTGTGCTACTTGAGGGGTGCTCATCATAATGCCAACAATTACCCTTGGCGTGATATTAGCTAAAACCTTCATTAGGGCTTGAAAACAAAACCTGAGTTACCCTCCCAAGGCAGCTCCACATAACTGAATCATTGGTCTGACATTTTTAAACTATCTTGTGAGCTTTTTACAACAGCAACATGTCAACCACTGATTTATTTCTTCACATCTAATAGTTTAAGCCGTTAACTACTTGGTGGCTGGAGTGGACACTTCACAGGTCCTATTATTCCTGCACTGGGTACAAGTGACTCCTATAGAAGTGACTACTCTCCTATGGGAAGGTGATCTAATACAAACTCTACTCTCCTAGAATATTGTACAGGGAGTTAAAAGGGAGGAATACAGTAGATCATCCATAACTCTAGTGCTTCTCATGGGGCTTTATAAAGGGTACACTGTACTGAAAGAAGAAAACTCAAGCTAGTCCAAACCCTATAGACTTCAGCAAAGTTTCAGAGTCTGGATTGGGAGTGTTTAATTTTAGTTTCCTTCTGCCTTGACACTTAATATTCCCATTGGTGCTCTTGTCCAAAAACAGATTAACTCTGCCAGTGAAATGTGTCCGTGATTTAGATGAGGCAGATATAGGGCACTCTGCTCCTAAGATTAAAGGGACAGAATTCAGACAGCTTGAGAATGAGTAGTATTCCTCTCTCAATTTTAAGAGTCAGCATCTCTGATTTCTGTGTGAACAGGCTGAATAAGGTCCTAATGTCTCATTTTTAAGGGTCAGTAACTGGTATAGATGGGTCTGCTGAGGATCTCTGTCTTTTTAGAAACTCTTACCCAGGATTGGTTGGCCTCCATCATATTTAGGGGGTTGCCACTGAACTGTGCAGTAATCTTCTCCAACATTGAGGATCTTGGGAGCCTCGGGAGGGTCAGGAACATCTGAAGATTATACGAGAGAGTGAGTGTCAAAATTGTTACACTTGCCACCAGCAATATTACTAAATGTTTTTGTTCAGCATTTTTCCACATTATATATATATATATGAAGGGTATCTGCAGAACCAAATTAAACTTATTGAAAGATCCCTCCTCTTTCATTCTGAAGATGCTGTCTGTCTGCCTATGGTATTTCTAATGTGCAGATATAGATTTGTAGCATCTAAGCACCAGATACAACATAAAATATATATTCTCAGTCCAGAGTGAGCCCTGCTCTTTGATGCTCCTAGATTAGGTTGCTTTTATTTTAAATTATATTTGATTATTCATATTTCTTAATCCACAGATACACAGACACATCTTTGTGAATGCAAGATTTCAGATATTCAGCTATATAGCAGTCCGTATAATCTGCATATACCCCACTATGGTTTTGATAGCTGCAGTCATGACATGTTTCCTCTGGCCTGCCGAGTAGGTGCATTCCTGAGACAAATCATTGTTGTTCCATACTTTGGTGTCAGAGGGAGCTGTTGCAGAGAGAGATTGCCTCTTGCCTAAATTTCTCCTGTTAGGAAATGAGAAAATCTGACATGGTTCCCATTTCTTGAGTCTCCTATGTCAGAAACAAGGATGGGGATGGTTATGCCTAATGGTTGGAGCTGTGGCAGTTGGGCCTAATGGTTGGAGCCCATTGTCTTTTCAGATGCAGACCAGGTGGTAGGCACCACATAGGTCAAAGTTAGTGAAAATTTTAGCTGAGCTGATCCTTTCCAGTTCTTTGATTATCAATGGCAAGAGATATTTATTTTGATGGTGATACTGTTCAGTGTTTGATAGTGTATGCAGAGACATAGGGTGGCATCCTTTTCTTTTTTTTTTTTGACAAACAGGATTGGATCCTGGCAGGGGACATAGATGGACAGATAAAATTCTTTACCAGATTTTCATCAAGATTCTCCCATAGGAATCTTAGTTCAGGTTCTGATGTGGTAAACTCATACAAAGGGGATTTTGGTGCCTGGCTGAAGATCTGTGGGGCAGTCATAGGACCTATGCAGAGGTAGAGCATCCACCTTTTTTTTAATCAACTATATCTGCAAAGTCCTTGTATTTCTCAGGGATTGGTGAGTTATCCTCATTTGAAGCCTGATGTGTTCAGAAAAGGTGGCGTTGCCCAGATTATGACTAGGGTCTTCAACACCAGTTCAGACTAGGCACTGGTATAAACAATAGTCGGATTTGAACCAAGCTTCTTGTGCTCTCCAAGAAATGCTCGGATTACAGAGGGGGAGCCAGGGGATCCCAGGCATGATTCAGAAGTAGGATGAGTCAATAAGTTTAAATTGCTGGGTTTCCTGGTGGTCTTGAATTACAATTTGGAGGGGTTCAGTCTCAGAGACAACTGGGCCCAAGGACAGCAAGTGGCCATCAGCTGCTTTCACCAAGTTGGGGTCAAGTTTCCTTTGCACTGGCAGGTGGTTTGTTTTAGCAAAGCCTGTGTCCATGAAATTGCCAGAGGCTCCAGAGTCCATCAGTGCAAGCTGCATGCAGCTCATGTCAGGTGTAGATCGGGACCAAAGTCAGAGCTCCATCTGAAGATGGGTTTGGCCATTATCCATGTCAGTTGGAATACACAAAGGTAGCAGAGGGCATTTGTTTGGGAGACTCAGTCCTGTTGTTCCATCTGATCGCATTCCGTCTAATGGGGCTGAAACTTCCTGTTTTCCCAGACAAGCCATGGGACAGGACTTGAGGAGATACCTGATGGCAAAGTGGCTTTGCTCCCCCAGAGCACAGATAGAGATTATTCAGACAACAGTATTCCTTCTCTCAATCTGAGAGGCAATGTTATGTCAGGTCTACCTGCATGAGTTCAGGTCCAGTAACTGCCTGGGTTCAGGAGAATAGATCAGGTTTACACAAGGACTGAGCATGTACCTTCCTTCCTTCTTTCCTGGAATCATTCAAACAGTTGGTTGTCAGTTTGGATACACAACTCAATATAGGAGAGCAATGCTGTTGAAACTGTTGCATGTGGACTGGTTCACCTATGATTTCATCATTCAGGGCTAAACAGAAATGGTAAATATGTTCTGCTTCATTCCAGGCCATGTCTGTGACCAGGTGACAGAAGTGAGTGGTGCAGGTTGCAATAGGATGGGAGCCTTGTGTGAGTGACTGCAGGGTGACTTCAGCAGAATGGGTGCAGAGTAGGTCATCAAACATGAATTAAAAGACATGAACAAATTCATCAAAGTCATTGAGAACTGGGTCTCCCAGCCCTAGGAATGGTAATGCCCAATCCAATGGTTCACCTGTCAATAAGCTGATGATGACCCCTATCTTGGTTGGTCATTCAGGGATATCGCTGGGTGCAACAGGATCAATGAGCAACATTGATTGAGAAACCCCTAAAACGTCTGAAAATTCCCATCATAACTTTCTGGGAGGGAGATCTCTGGGCCTAAATCTTGGGCTGTCATGGATGGTAGTGCGAGAAGGCCCAGGACCACTAACATGTAAGAGCATAGGAAGGTATTTTCCCATTGTAGCTGGGCCACTTGGTTCTGGAGACCTCAAATTAGTTCTGCCATCTCAGAGGATCAGTCTGCTCAAACTGTCAGAAACTGTGATGGGGATGGTCATGCCTAGTGGTTAAAGCCATGGCAGTTGGGACTGGTGATCAGAGAAAGGGGTCAGAGCTGGAATCATGAGTCCAGAGTAGAGTTGGAGTGAGGCTGGAATGAGATCGCGGCTGGATCAAGCCCTGGAGTGATGCTGAGCAGATTGAGCTGCTGTTCCTCCAGTGGGACTTATATACCTGCCCTGGGAGTCACCAGACCAGTTCCTGGCTTGTGGATTGGCTGAAGCCCAGCACATGAGTGTCTCATTACCTTACCTCCTGCCTCCAAGTCAGTAGGCAGAACTGCATCATATATTTTAGAAGACAGACTTTAAACCAACATTTCACTTGCCCCAATCTACTGTAAAAACAGAGGTAAAAAAACACCACCCAGTTATTTGCTCTCAACAGTGTAACAACAAATGGACTCCCACCAAAATTTCCCCCTGTGCTTGGAATATACCCCGTATGTAATACAATGACTGCATGTATGTTATCTTACCTTATTTAAGTTCAGACATTAATAATATAAAGAATCTGTCCTTTTTGTAAATCATGTCTTAGTATTTGTCCTGATGACCTCATACAGCAAAAGGTAACTCAAAAGGTTACAATATAGTATGCAAAAAATATTTCCTTTTATCACTTCTAAATTTGTTCAGAGTTTGCCCTTGTTCTCATAATGCAGACCAGGATATAAAAAAAGGAACTGATTGATTTTCATAACACTCTTCAAAATCTAGAGTACCTTAGTCAAACTCCCTTCTAGTGCTTCTCCTTTGTAGGCTAAATAATTTCAGTCCTTTTTAATATCTTATACCCTATGTACCTTACCTACTCTTTCATTCCATTAACTATTTAACATACATATAATAAAGTTGTTGCTGTTATAAAACTTTCACAACAAAATGGCAAAAAGCGATTTCATTCTATAGACTATACCAACCCCACTGAGATAAGAGACTGGATCACTGACATTCGGAAATGGGAGGGAAGGATATTCTATGTAACCTAATTTCTATGATTGGGAATGATTCACTCTCTTCCCACAGGGAGAATACAAGGGATGTTACTTAGAAAAATATCTCTGTCAAGTTTTATGAAGCTTATTCCTCCCCCAGTGCCTTTTCTCACCTCTTTTGAATCCACAATCAGAGCAGTTCTCAGGTTTATAGGAAGGAGGGTAGGTCTCACTGGACTCAAGAGTTGTTCAAAGCCTGGTTATTCCTGCCCTTAACTTACCAATAACCTTTACTGTGATATCAGCCTTATCTTCTCCTGCTGGATTCTTTACTGTAACTCTATAAATCCCCTCATCTGGTTTCTCTGCTCCTTCAATGATGAAGATGCAGTGGTCTTCATGCATCTCTACACGAACTCTACCTTCAGATTCAGAGAGAAGCTGTGGGCATTGAAAACAGCAAGTGAAGTCATTTGTAGCTAGAATGGAAACAGGAGAGCTTGATGCTGTGTCTGATTGAAGGGAACAGTGTGTTGTATAAACATGCTAAGCCTACAGCAACTTGTAAGTCTTTCTGACACCAACCATTATCAGTATTACTGAAAACCTATCAGTGACGTTCTATTCTATTTTAATGTTCTACTTTGTAGGAACAACAGGACATCAGTGGGTAGCTCTTTACAGCTCAAAACATTCTCCCTTGGGGAGAAATTAGTTTTTAAAGATCTGTAAGCATCATTGGTAGTTAAAAAGACCCAAATATATTTTAAAGTCTCAAATTTGTGACTTGGGGATTATTGTCTGCTCCTCTCTCTCCCTTGGCCCACACATTTTGTTTGAGTCCAAATCTTGTTGCTGCTTCTTCCTGGCCATTTCTGAGATCCAACCTTTTGTTTTTATCCCACCTTACTAAAACTCTTGCCAAAACCCTCAACTTTCAGTTTTGCTTCTGCAGTCTCCTCCTCCTCAGACCTCTCGGATGCCCACATCCCTCCACTTAATTAATTAAAAATACATTGACTATTCCCCTGTTCTCCCATTGTGTTTTTTTGGCTCAGGGAAAAGGGAAAAAAAATCAGCATTAGCGTGTCTAAACATAACCATCACCACTTTGTTGTATCCCTTTCCTTTTCCATTGGTAACACCCTTTTATTTTTAGACTCTATGTTTCTTTGAACAGGGACTGTCCAACACTTATGTGTATGTACAATGTCTAGAACAGGGGCTCCAATCTTGACTGAGGCGTCTGAGTTTTACTGTTCTACATATAGCAAAATAATTCTGCCTGACTATCACACGTACACCAGTGTAACAAAAATTAATGCATGATAAAAGGGACTTAATGTAAAAAGAGGTAACCTCATGACTGTGTAGTGTGTCCTTCCCATTCCCATCACTTTACAAACTGTTGTCATCTCTCCTTGCATCCTACTAATCTCTTCCTCTTAGATATCTTTAGTGGGACTCAGAAGAAAGGTTGGCATCCACAGTTATGTTAAACAGAAATTTTAAACAGTCACACTTCAGGGCAAAATCCCATTACTAAATTGCAGTTAGGAAGAAACTTGCCCTGTAGACAAGTTATTCCATAATTGTCCACGCAGGGGTTTCTTGTGCCTCCCTCTGATAATGCCCACTGTGAGGCAGGACACTGCTTTAGATGGACAGTTGTCTGATCCATTATGTTAATGCCTATATTCCTATGTACTCTAAATTTTCAGCTCCTCTAGGCAGGACCATTTGTCTGTAAAATACCAGATATATTTATGGGTTTGTATAAATAATAAGGAATTTACCATACTACCATTACTTAAATCGCTGCTGGCATCTGGGGAATCCATGGAATCATCATTGCTTAGCATATTGCAGCTGTTCTACATAAGCAAAGAAACATGAAAGCAATAATGAAGCAAATAATCAAGCAATCAATTTACAAACACTTAGAAGATAATAAGGTGATAAGTAACAGTTAATAGTGTCAAGAACAAATCATGTCAAACCAATCTAATAGCTTTCTTTGTTAGGTAACAAGCCTTGTGGATACAGGGAAAACAATAGATATTGTATATCTTGACTTCAGTAAGGTTTTTGATACTTTTTTGCATGACCTTCTCATAAACAAAATAGGGAAATATAGCTTAGATGGAGTTACTATAAAGTGGGTGCATAACTGATTGAAAATTGTTCCCAGAGAGTAATCATCAGTAGTTCACAATCAAGCTGGAAGGCATATTGAGTGGGGTTCCGCAGGGATTGGTCCTGGATCCAGTTCTGTTCAATATCTTCATAAATGATTTAGATAATGGCATAGAGAGTACACCTCGTAGCTGAACTTTTTGACTTTGTTCTGACCCACAACTACTTCAGATTCGGAGCCAATCTATACCTTCAAGTCAGTGGCGCAGATATGGGCACCTGCATGGCCCCACAGTATGCCAACGTTTTTATGGCTGACCTAGAACACCGCTTCCTCAAAACTCGTCCCCAAGCATCTCTCCTTTACCTATGATACATTGATGACATTTTCATCATCTGGACTCATGGGAAAGAATCCCTCGAAGAATTCCACTGGGATTTCAATAATTTCCACCCCACCATCAACCTCAGCCTGGACCAATCCACACAAGAAATCCACTTCCTGGACACTACAATACAAATAAAGGATGTTCACATTAATACCACCCTATACCGAAAACCAACTGACCGCAATACATATCTTCATGCTTCCAGCTTCCACCCTGGACACATTACACAATCCACTGTCTGTAGCCAAGCCTTAAGATACAATTGGATTTGCTCCGATCCCTCAGACAGAGACACACACCTACTGGATCTTCATAAAACATTCTTAAAACTACAACACCCACCTGGAGAGGTGAAGAAACAAATTGACAGAGCCAGATGGATACCTGGAAGTCACCTACTTCAGGACAGACCCAACGAAGAAAACAACAGAGCGCCACTGGCCATCACCTACAGCCCCCAGCTAAAATCTCTCCAACACATCATTAAGGATCTACAACCTATCCTAGCAGATGATCCCTCACTTGCTCAAGCCATGGGAGGCAGACAGCCCTTCCAACCTGAAGCAAATACTCACCAGCAACCGTACACCATACAACAAGAACATTAACCCAGGAACGTATCCCTGCAACAAACCCCGTTGCCAGCTCTGCCCGCATGTTGACTCTAGTGACACCATCACAGGTCCTAACCACATCAGCCACACCATAAGGAGCTCATTCACCTACACATCTACTAATGTAATATATACCATCATGTGCCAGCAATGCCCATCTGCTGTGTACATTGGCTAAACTAGACTGTCACTACGCAACAGAATAAATGGACACATAAAAAATGGTAACATCCATAAACTAGTTGGAGAGCACTTCAATCTCCCAGGACATTCTGTAGCTGACTTGAAAGATGCCATATTTCTACAAAAAAGCTTCAAAAACAGACTTCAGCGAGAAACTGCAGAGCTGGAACTCATATAGAAACTTGACACAATCAAACTGGGTCTGAATAGGGACTTGGAATGATTATCTCATTACAAAAAGTAATTGTCACTGTTCACACATTCTCACCTTCTAATCAATGGTTGTGAATAGGCCTCATCTACTCTAACTGAATGGACTTTGCTAACACTTACCCTCCCCATTGTTGTTCCTTACCCTTGGATGTATATATGTACCCCCTATCTGATTTCTATTTCTTGCATCTGATGAAGTGGGTTGTAGCCCATGAAAGCTTATGCCTGCAGAAATTTGTTAGTCTTTAAAGTGCTACAGGACTCTCATTGTTTTTCCTGTATACAGACTAACACAGCTACCCCTCTGGAACTTATAAAGTTTGTGGACAATACCAAGCTGGAAGGGTTTGCAAGTGCTTTGGAGTATAGGGTTAACATTCAAAATTATCTAGACAAACTTGAGAAATGGTCTGAAGTAAATAGGATGAAATAAGGAAGGGCAAATATAAAGTAGTCCACTTAGGAGGAAACAAATACAAAATAGGAAATGACTGCCTAGAAAGTAGTACTGCTGCTTATAGTGGAACACAAGCTAAATATGAATCAACAGTGTTGCAAAAAAAGCAAACACCATTCTGGGATGTATTAGCATAAGTGTTGTAAGCAAGACACAAGAAGTAAATCTTCCACTCTACACTGCACTGATAAGCTGTGCACAGCTGGAGAATTGTGTCTAGTTCTGGGCACCACATTTCAGGAAAGATGAGGATAAATTGGAGAAAATCCAGAGGAGAGCAACAAAAGTGTTTAAAGACCTAGAAAACATGACCTTTGAGAGAAGATTTAAAAAACTGGGTTTGTTTAGTCTGGAGAAAACAGGGTGAACGTAACAGTTTTAAGTACATAAAAGGTTGTTACAAGGAGGAAAGTGAAAAGATGGTTCTCATTAACTGCTGAGGATAGGAGAAGAAACAATGGTCTTAAATTGCAACATGGGAGGTTTAGGCTGGATATTAAGAAAAACTTTCCAGCTGTCAGGGTAGTTAAGCACTGGAACAAATTGCCTAGGGACGTTGTGGAATCTTCATCATTGGACGTTTTTAAGAGCAGGTTAGATAAACACCTGTCAGGAATCATCTAGTTATTACATAGTCCTCTCTTAAGTGCAAGGGACTGGACTTGATGACCTATTCAGGTCCCTTCCAGTCCTACATTTCTATGATTCTATGAAGAATCAGAAAGATCATTGAGCAGAGTTAGTCAAGCTGTGTTTCTGACACAGGAGAAGGAGCAACGTAGGGTATGTTGGCATCTTGGCTTATGACAAAAATGAAGAATAGAACAAAAATGAGAAGGAAATCAACTGATACAGAAAAATTGAATTGTAAATGAGTTCCCCCAGTGAGATGGAACTACAGGAAGCATCAACAAGACCAGTTTCACATCCTCATAAGCAAAGACTTATGAGATCCCTGCAGCAGATGACACAGCTATATGTGCTTCAGTCACTGATGACAGTAGTAGGATAGTGGGCTTATGTATCTGTGCAAAACATAGAATATTCTTTCTGTATCAGTGGAGTATTGGGTTTATGAACGTCTTTTATGGAAAGGAATAAATTCACACCTGAAACACCAGCTACTCTAGATAATCTGAAATTATGCTACCGCCCTTTTTAAATTCCTCCATTAGTTCCCATGCTTCCTTTCCCAAATTTCTTGTCCTTACCTCCATGGTCCTTCACAGTCTTCCCCTCCTACTTATCTACTTATGTCTTAGATAGAATCCAAAGTTCCCTGCTGCAGCTGCTTTACTCTGCTCTTGCAGACTTTCTTCCTCCCAGGAGATTTTCTTACACATTCACATGTCTTGAGGGGTAAGGGAAAGAAGTGGGGCCTCTTCTCTGCCTGTTCTGGAGAGGGGTCTTACCTCCCTCTATGGCAGTGTTTACCAACCAGTGTGCCATGGCCTGAGCAACTGTGCCACGGAATTTCTTGAAAAACTACTTGAAGGGTTCTGAGTTGGCTCATGGATATCCATGAGTTCATTTGGAGACCATAGGGTGGTGTGCCTCCAAATAATTACAAGGTATCAAGGTGGGCCATGGCAGAGAAAAGTTTGGGAACCACTGGTCTATGGAATAATCTTAATACTTTTAATTTTAAATGATAATGAAGTCTGCATATGTTTTTAGAGGCACAGTCCTTCCAGAAGCTGTTTTGTAGACTTCTTTGTGAACTGATGATCAGAAGATATTTCGGAAGATTGAATTCCCTCTCCATCTTGTCACTGAAGGAAACTTCCTAGTTTTGGGGTGCAAAGAAAAATGTTATAGTTTGTTTAGAAGTGGGTGCTGGGACTATGAGTGGATTGGAGGCAGAGTCTTTACTGTATTCAAGGGGGCTCTCAGTTTAAAGGGGGTTCTCAAAATGAAATTCTTACCGGAAGGGACTGCCATAAGAGATAGCCTTTTGCTATCAAAACACAAAAGAACATTTATCTGGCAGTCAGAAATAGCATTTCACTCTTAAAGAAGAGAGCTTGAAAAGTCTAAGAGTTCAGCAAATATCATAAAGGAGTAAGTACCATTGGCTGCAGTATTGCTTTATATTATACTCTAGTTTGGCCTCCTGCAATTGCTACAACAATCAGGTAAAATAGCAGGTGTCCTCTAAATTCACAAATCTAAATTGGCAGCATGCCTGATGGAACTGGCCTCTGGTGTAGATGAGTCTACTGCTTCTAGGACATTCAATAGGAGTTGGAAGTACCACTTGTTCACAAACTGAACAAAAGAACTTGGGATAGAAAGAGAGGCTGTAGAACATTTCCTTCCTGTGGGGCACAGATGGTGGTGAGGGCTGATTACCCTGGCTGACTTGTTTCCTGTGAGATGAGAAGACAGTGAGCTAGTGGTGGCAGCCCTCTTCCTAGGCAAGCTGATACTCTGCTGCTGTGCAGTAGAGAAAGAGGGGCAGAAAGGCTACCACACACATCCACTTCCTTCCTTTTGTTTTCCCATGCTGAAAATAAACACCTCAGAAAAAAAACACAGTTCAAGAAGACTACAGCAAAATCAACTAAATCACCAGGTGCTGCCTTGCTGCTATTTTAGACATTTCTTTGTTTAGAAACTTTATGTTTTAAGGGATATGGAAAAAATTTTTAGGTAAGAATTGGAAATTTAAATCATATGTGAAAAAGAGATGAAATTCCTTGTTATGTTATGACCTCTTTGCCTCAGCCACATTGTCAGACGCCACATTACCTTGTTTACTTTCTGCCAGATGACAGTGGGTATTGGATCTCCTGATATGGGAACATCCAGTCTAAGTTTGTTCCCAGCCACCACAACAATAGTGTCAGGGGCTGCTTCACCCATGCAATCCAGATGAATTTTGGGGGGTTCTATAACAAAAGCAGAGAAAAGAAAATATTTTTCAATGTGGCTTGAATGTTCTGTAGGAAAAGGGAGGCATTTCTCAGCTATTACATTAAGCACTGAAGAGGTTTTGCTATTGAAAAACATGCAAGATGGCTTGTTCAGATTTTATTCACATAATAATGTTCCAATAATGAGCATTGTTTTACCTTGTCTTGGCACAAAATCGATCTTGATCTCTGGAAAAGGAAAAAAAATTGATCTGAAAATTAAGTTCTGTGTAATCAGCAGACCAAAAATATTTTTTAAACAAACACTATAATAAATAACTTCCCAGTGAATGTAAATCAATATAATATTTTGGAAACTGGCTTGGTAAAACAAATAAAATAATACAAAAAATAGAATCAGGACTGGTCTTTAAAGACTTTTTTATGCAAATAACTTAACTCCCATGTGCAGTCCTACTGCCCATGATGTAAGGCCCAAATCCTGTAAACACACACACACACACACACACACACACACACACACACACACACACA
>ML675613.1:42691483-42724711 GCA_007922155.1 Mesoclemmys tuberculata
CACACACACACACACACACACACACACACACACACACACACACACACTCTTAACTTTACTCTCGTGTGTACACCCTTTGAAGTCCTTGGGACTACATAAATAAGTAAATGTAGACACATGAATACATTTTTGCAGGATCAAAGTCATAGTGTGGAAGGCCCATGTGTAATAACAAGGAAACAGTAGAAAAAAATAAAATTACAAAATAAGCAACTTTTTTTAAAAGTTTGAAAAATTTGTAGGATAAAAAAAACCCAAAATAATGGCAATAGTAAATAGTTATGCAAGGGTTAAAATACTTAGAGATTGTAACTAAACAGTGGCTGAAAGAGAAACAAGACATTAAGAATGGCTATGGGCAGTTTGAGAATATTTTACATGTATATTAAAACGAACTAACATGTCATGTGCCTGTCCTCGCCCTAATCACTTTGTTTGTTTCTATCCCTTCCCCTTTGTGTGTTTTGTCCCTTAGGCCCCAAACCAGCAAACACTTGTGCACAAGTAACTTTACTCGTGTAAGTCATATAATTGCGCTATGTCATTACCTCCCAGTGTAATCCACATGGGAAGGCACTTTGGGGGTGGAAATATCTACAAAGATCCCCTTGGATTGATTTCCTCCCCACATCTGTGTTTAGGTGGGTCCTCCTCACACAGAAGTGGCTGCAGGGCTTCCTCTAAACCTGACAGATCCTAGTGGGATCTGTGGAAGGCCAGAGACATCTGCATGGAGGCCCTATGTTTCCACACTAGCTTCAGCACATCCTTACCCCTGGCTCTATTGAAGCCACACTGCCAGGTTCTTCCCTGGCTGCACTTGCTTATGGGACACCTCAGATGGGCTCTGCAGAAAAACATAATACAGCATTGGACTGTATTACCTTTTCTGAAGCATCTCTGTGAGACCTTATGGGGGAAAAAAGCATCCCTCCAGCTCATTCAACCCTCTGGGCTGCCCAGTCTCCACTCCGTCTTCCAGTGCAGACCCTGGATGCACAAAGAAGCCTTTCTGGAGGTTTTGTGAAAGGAAGGACAGTGCAGTGGAGAAGACTACCCAACTCCTTTCCATACAGGATCTATACGCAAGGATCTAAATGGGATGATCCAGGCCATTGACATCTGTAGAATTACTCACATGAATAGTTATTTATATATGTAAGTGTTTGCAGGATTGGGTTTTAGACTGTCTGTTCTTTTAGACAGAAGCCATTTCTTCCTATGCATTCTACCTAGCATGCTCTGGGCCAATACAAATGATGATGATGATGCATTATTACCGAGAGAATGTGCATGTTGCGCCCATGTTTATGCATCAGGAAGGGGAATCTCCATACAGTTTCCAGGTGTAATCAATTAAATGATTTAGTCCTGCAACTCCCTGTAATGCCTAAATATGGATAATGCCATCCTTATAAAGCCTGTGGTATTCCCATTACATATTATGAACCAAATTCCACAACACTCACCCAAAAATCGGAGTTTGGCAGAAAGGTTGTAAGCAAATCCTTCAGGGACGAAAGAATAGTCAGCCTCGTCTTCTGGGGTTACATCATCAATGGTTAGCTTATGGATTCTGGAAAATACACATAAGCGTGTGTGATTCTCTTAATTCTTGTCAGGAGGGGAGGTACATTGCTACTATGAGTGAGGGCATGGAGGCTGTGATACATGACAAGCCATTAATAACCTTCCCAGTATCAAATCAACATGCTAGGTCAAACTGAACCAGCTTCCTCCCAAGCATGTTGTAAACACTAGCAACACTGTGGCAAAGAAAGTGCAGGCCTTTCCCCTCCTTGTAAACTCAGCAGATATGTGGTATGCCTTTCCCCTCCTTGTAAACTCAGCAGATGGCACATCAAAATAATCCTTTGGGAGCCTAAGTCCCATTAACTTTCAGTAGGAGTTAGGACCCTATGTCATTTAGGCACTTTAGAAAATTTTACTCATTTAAATGTATGTGTATGTATATGTATGTATATTAAAAATTATAGTAAATTAACACAAAGGGACTTACTTCTTGGTACTGATCTCTGTCTTTCCTTACCTAATTGATCAATCTGTCTGATTATGGCTATTCTAAAATGACCATCAGTGTGGTCCCTCTGCAGTTTAAATCCCCAGGCAGAGCAAAGGCTGAGAATCTGTGGTGATGCTCTGTTGTACAGATACAGACCAACATACTATACGCACACCTGCAGAAGTACATACACTGCAGTACTGCACATGTGGTGCGCACACCCAAGTAGATCACAGAAGGTAGGAATGGCTGAGGAAGCTCATTTTCATTTTGCTGAGGAAGCTTCCAACTTCTTCCCATTAGCTGAAGCCAGAACAGGATCTTGGCTTATATTCATTTCCCCATCACTTTCCAGAGAGCACCTTAGTGTCATACTGAATGCTGTCCAAACTTTCTGAAGCAGGACTCACCTTCCAATATGAGAGATCTTTATCCTCTCATCTGGGATCACCTCCTTCCCATTTTTCAACCAGATTCCTTTCACATTCTCATCGGAGACTTCGCACTTGAAGACTGCCTGGTCTCGTGCCTTCACTGTCAGATCTGCAATACTCTGGTAAACTTCCAGCTTCTTCTCTAGGGTCATGAGTTGTGGGAGGAAGCAACACAAAATCAACAGGTGAAAGGTTGAAAGGTGAAAGTAAAATGTTGATGATGCTTTTACAGAAGAGAACAAGCCATGACTGAGGATGCTGTTTGTTGAAAGGTGAAATGTGAAGAGAAATCCACAGTATGCAGACTTTAACAGGACTGGTAGCCAGACACCTGTTGCAATCAGGATATCTATTACATCCAGCACACAAACCTAACAATCTTCTGTCTCCTTGATGCCTCTGTGATCTTTCCCCCTGTTATGGTTTACTTAATCTTCTTTTTCTCCAGGCATAAGGACTAACTCACCTTTTCATCCTGCTATGGAGAAGGTTACCTTTAGCCCTCTTGCATCTTTTAATCTCCCTGATTCTCTGGCATTGCCTGTAACTCACCTTGTATGATCAGTTCAGCGACTGACTCCCCACCGTTGGTCTTCACAGTATAGTGCCCACTGTCCTCCTTAGTTGACTCATTAATGATCAGGTAATGCTTTTTCCCATCCTTCTTGAAACGGTACTTGAATGTCTCTTCCCGTTTCAGCTCAATTCCATCCTTTTCCCTGCAGTACCAAAGAGTGTTGAGTTACTCTGTTTTCAGTTTTATCCTCTCTGTTCTGGGACAGGATAAAAGTCAGCTGCATGATATTGAGGGCTGGGGGCACAGGACAGCAGTGCTGGATTGATGGTGACCTAAGTGGGAAAAGACTGAACATTTCACGCAATACCAAAAGGAATAGAGCTGACATTACTACTACTTGACAGTTCATTTGCACTGACATTCTTACTCCTAATACAAGAGGATTGATTAATTAGGAATTATTTGTTATTATTTTTGTTATATACTTACCCCTGACAAAGTATTGAATGTTGTGCAAAATGCAATGATAAATACAATCCTTACCCCAATTAACTTACTGTCTAAAAGACTGACATAGAGAAGACAGAACTCAATGGAAAATCCAGAAGAGGAAATTGATTGTTTAATTTTTACTGTTGTTAATTATTATTAATTTATTATAAACTCAAAACTTGTAGGCATCACAGAAGAAGTGAGATTTTAATGAAGTGAGACCCTGGGGATCTGCAGACTATGTCTAAAGGGTCCACAACAGGTTGTTGTTACCATAAAATAGTGGTTTTCAATATGGGTCTGCAGACTATGTCTAAAATTTCCAAAAGGGTCCATACCCTCATTAGAAATTATTTAGGGGTTCGCAAATGAAAAATTATTTAGGGGTTCACAAATGTATACACTATACCCAGCTGCGGGGGGGCCTATTTCAACCCTCAGTTTCTTCCTTGGGGAGAGCGGATGGGAGATAGCACTCTCTAGGAATGATATGGGCATTGTGGGAATAGCTGACAGCCTTGTGCCTGCAGCTGTTAACAAGCATGAGAGGATTCCATTTGGAAAAGAGACTAAGTGAGGACAACATGTAAGAACTGGTATGTCAGAATTGCCCACAGTGATTTCCACAAGCATAATTAGCATTCCAACTTCCAGTACACCAAAATGCTGAACATGCTGGGTTCCCTCCTGGAATCCCCCCTCATCCCAGTCTCACAAGGCAAATTTGCATAATGACTGACTCTGCATTAGTCAAGAGAACAGGTGCATTATTACTTATTATTCGTATTATTCCAGCACTTAGGAGCCCCAGGCATAGACTAGGACCCCATTGTGGTAGGTGTTCTACAAATACAGAACAAAAAGACAGTGCCTGTCCCAAAGAGCTTACAATCTAAGTATAGGACAAGAGACAACAGATGGATACAGACAGGGAGTACAAGGAAAGGGTTGGTCAGCATGATGAGCAGTAGTCTCAGCACATCAGCAGCCTCACAGTTGTCAGGTTTCTTGTAGGCTTCACAGCAGTGGAAACGTTTAAGGAGAGACTTGAAGGAAGATAACACTTGGTTTGCTGATATTCCTGGAGAGCTTCTCCCAAGTGTAAGGGACAGCATGGGAGAAGCATGAAGGTGCTTGTTTGAAAATTTAACAGGTAGGGATGAAGTCTGGCTTCATGGGCCAATCAGAGGTGGGTGTCAACCTTTCAATACTGAATGAGAGATGAGCAGTAGAGTGGGGATAGCTTATGAAAGTGAAGACAAGTAAATTATGTTTGACGCCATAGAGCAGTGGTTCTCAATCTTTTTTTATTTGCGGACCCCTAAAAATTTTTAAATGGAGGTGTGGATCCCTTTGGAAATCTTAGATATAGTTTGCAGACCCCAGGGATCTGTGGACCACAGCTTGAAAACCACTATTTTATGGTAACAATAACCTTTTGCGGACCCCTTGGACACGGTCTGCAGACTACAGGTTGAGAACCATTGCCATAGAGAAGAGAAACCCAGTGGAAGGATTCAAAGAGAAGTGGTGACATCATCAAAGTTACAGACTAGTAGAATATGAGCAGGGCAAGATTGCATTTCTGAAGTTCAGAGAAAAGGATGTTGCAGACACAAGATGATGATAACTTGGCTATGTGGATGGATAGGGAAGGCCATATCTTAGAGATCTTATGCAGAAAGAATCATCAAAACTTAGACATAGTCTAGTTGTGATGACCTAAAGAGAGGTCTGAGTCTGAGTCAAAGATGACATTCAAGTTATGGGTCTGAGTGATAGGAGTAACTGAGAAAGGAAGTTGCAGAGAAGACTTAGGGGGGACGATTTGGATCTCTGTTTTAGCCTTGTTGAACTTGAGCTGATAGCTAAAGATCCATGAGGAAATATCATAAAGACAGGCTGAGATTTTAGTTTGAACAGGAGACAGGTCTGGAGTACAGAGGCAGATCTGAGAATCATCTGCATAAAAATGGTAATTGAATTTGGGTTTGCAGATGAGATTACCCAGAGAAAAACTGTAGAGGGAGAAAAGAAAGAGACCAAGGCCAGAGGCCTGAAGAATCCCCACAGAAAGTTGGTGGGGGGATGTGGAGGATCCTCTGTAGGACACACTGAAAGAGCAATTCGAAAGGTAGGAGGAGAACAAGAAAAGGACAGAAGCCAAGGGGGAGGGGAAAGATTTAAAGAACAGCATGGTTGAGAGTGTCAAAACATCTGACAGCCCAAAGAGGATGCGGATGGAGTATTAGTTCTGACCTTTGGCTAGGAAGAGGTCACTAGATACTTTGGAGAGTCTAGAATAGAACTGGAGGAGAGCACTTGTAAACAGCATGTTCAATGAGGTTTAAGATGAAAGGGAAAAGTGAGATGGGGCACTAGTTGAAGAGAAAAGTGTCAAGGATGGGTTATTTTATTGGAGAGAATAAAGCATGTTTGTATCATAAAGGAAAAGAGCCAGAGGAGAGTGGAAGGCTAAAGAGAAGAGTAAGGGGCTGATCTACACTATGGCTAGGTTGACATAAGGTACCTTACGTTGACCTAATTATATCAGTATCTACACTATAGGCTTCCTCCCACTGATGTAAGTGCCCTACTACACCGACATAACTCCACCTCCATGAGAGGCGTAAGGCTTATCACAGAATCATAAAATATTAGAGTTGGAAGGGATCTCAGGAGGTCATCTAGTCCAACCCCCTGCTCAAAGCTAAATCATCCCGGCGAGGGTTTTGTCAAGCCACAGTTTAAAAACCTCTAAAGATGGAGATGCTACCACCTCTCCAGGTAACCCACTCCAGTGTTTCACCACCCTTCTAGTGAAAACTTTTTCCTAATGTCCAACCTAGACCTCCCCCACTGCAACTTGAAACCATTGCTCCTTGTTCTGTCATCTGCCACCATTGAAACCAGCCTAGCTCCATCCTCCCTGGAACCCCCTTTCAGGTAGTTAAAGGCTGCTATCAAATCCCCCCTCATTCTTCTCTTCTCCAGACTAAACAGGCCTAGTTCTTTCAGCCTCTCCTCATAAGTCTTGTGCTCCAGCCCCCTTATCATTTTTGTTGCCCTCCACTGGACTCTCTCCAACTTGTCCACATTCTTTTTGTAGTGTGGGGCCCAGAACTGGACACAATACTCCAAATGCAGCCTCACCAATGCCGAATAGAGGGGAATAATCACTTCCTGTGATCTGCTGGCAATGCTCGTACTAATGCAGCCCAATATGCCATTAGCCTTCTTGCCAACCAGGGCACACTGCTGACTCATATCCAGCTTCTTCTCCACTGTAACCCCCAGATCCTTTTCTGCAGAACTGCTGCCTAGCTCGTCAGTCCCCAGTCTGTAGCTGTGCATGGGATTCTTCGTACTAAGTGTAGGACTCTGCACTTGTTCTTGTTGAACCTCATCAGATTCCTTTTGGCCCAATCCTCCAATTTGTTTTGGTCCTTCTGTATCCTATCCCTCCCTTCCAGGGTATCTACCACTCCCCCTAGCTTAGTGTCATCTGCAAACTTGCTGAGGGTGCAATCTACCCCATCCTCCAGATCATTAATGAATTTCACAACAGGAGCTGTGAGCTAGAGTGCAGCTGCCTTCACTCTCCTAGAGAGCTGGACCCCACTCCCAGCTGGGAGCCGGGAGGAGAATGGGCAAGTGGATGGGTTAGAAGAGGAGAGCAGATGAGAAACGTCTGCATCTGTAAACCAGGAGAAAGAAGACACTTGTAGGGGAGGAAAGAGAAGCTGAGCTGAGGGAAGGAGGAAGGTCACCTTATATTTTGTCAATTTTCTCTTGAGAGAAATTGGAAGATCCAGTGCAGAGAGAGAAGTGGAGACAGGAAGAGGAGCGAGTTTGAGGAGTCAAAGATGGTGAAAAGACATCTGGGATTATAGGCATGAGATTTAATTAAGTTGGAAAAATAGAATGTAGCTATAAGATTAAAGAACTGAAGACGAGAATGAATTTCTAATGGAGGAAGTCAGACTTTTTTTGAAGTCTTTTGAAGGTTTTCCACCAGAGAAGCTCTGCAGTGCAAGAGCAGGAGCAGAGGAAGGGAATATTGGGGGTGAGCCTGGGCTGGCTTTGGTAGGGTGGATCTTTTGCAATGGGAGAGAGGGCTAAAGAGTCAAGGGCAGAGAAGAGCAATGCATGAAGAGAATCAATAACCAAAGTGACAGAAGACAGGGCAAGGAGGAGAGGGCTGAGCAGACAAGAAGCAATCCATTCTGAATGACTGGAAGTCATGGAAAGGCCGAGTCACAGGGCATGAGTTGTGGGGCAGTTGGGTGAGGATGAAGGAGACCAGCTGATGGTCAGAGGGAGGGAACTCAGCAACAAAGAGATCAGAGAGAGAGCGGTGCTTGGTGAAGACCATGTCAATGATCCTTCTGGTGAGTGGGAGAGTTGAACCAGGGCTGCAGATCAAATGAAGATACGAGGGCAATGAAATGTGCAGCTAAGGGATTGGGTGGGTCCCTGACATGGAAGGTGAAGTCATGAAGGATGAATAGGGGAGATTGTGAAGAGAGAAAGAGAGAGCCAGGAGTCACAATCAGAGAGGAAGACTGATGGGGAAGAGTTGTGCAGAGTGAAATTGACAGCAAGAAGGAGCCGGAGAGGAAAGTCTTTCTTTTGTCCTGGGTGATGCTGTCTGCTCCTTTGAGAGTCCCTTCCCCTTTTGACAGTGTTTGCTTCCTTGAGGATAATTTCCTTTGCCTTGGGGGCCATTCCTTGCTCCCTTGAGCGTTCCTATCCCTGAAACTGAAAATTGTTATGCTTTTCCTGACACATTCCCTGAAGATGGTATTACACCACTTTCTCTATTCTGGCTCTAGTTGGAGGTAATCTCTGAATCAATCATCAATAATGGTTTCTAAGGACCAGAATCTGTATTCTTTTGTTGCATATCTGTGCAGAAGATTTGGGGGCAAATGACTTATCTGGCTTTAAGACTAAGCTTGTTAAGTATATGGAGGGGATGTTATGATGGGATAGTTTAATTTGAGCAATTGATTTGGATTATCGGCAGATAAATCTGCTCAATGGTCTGTGGGAATGTTGGATGGGATGGGAACTGAGTTACTGCAGAGAATTCCTTTTTGGGTGTTGGCTGGTGAGTCTTGCCCACATGCTCAGGGTTTAGCTGATCGCCATATTTGGGGTCGGGAAGGAATTTTCCTCCGGGGCGGATTGGCAGAGGCCCAGGAGGTTTTTCGCCTTCCTCTGCAGCGTGGGGCATGGGTCGCTTGCTGATGGATTCCCTGCAGCTTGAGGTCTTCAAATCTCACTTTTGAGGATTTCAATAACTCAGTCATGGGTTCGGGGTTGTTATAAATGTGTATGGGTAGGGTTTTGTGGCCTGCCTTGTGCAGGAGGTCAGACTAGATGATCATATTGGTCCCTTCTGACCTATGAGTCTATGAGTCTATAATCCTTTGTCTTGTGCTCTACAAACACTGGGCTTTCACAGACAATCCAAAGAAGGCATAGATATGTGACTATGAAATGGGGTCTTAGCCCCCTTCTGCACTAGCTGGCCACCTAGGGTTGGTGCTGAGGGACATATACTAACACCTCACAAAAGGAAATGTAGAAGCCGCTTCTTAATGCTTATTACAGTGCCCTCAAAGGCATTCTGCTTGCTTGTGCCCTGTGCAGGGCTTCTCTGGCTCCTCTGCTCCTCCTCACCCTATAGGTGAGTGAATGGGGTATATACAGTTCCTCTCTTTGTCACCCTAGAGGCATGTGGGTGTGGGGTTCTACCCTGTCCCTCTCATTGTTTCAGGGACAGGTGTGGGTGAGTCTGTCACAGCCCCTCTCCTCAAGATATTGCATCTTAAGCACCTCATCTTAAGCACCTCATTAGCCAAGTTAATAGAATTTCTTTTTGTTAGAGACCTTGACAATGTAAACACACTAGTAGTGTCAGCCCTAGAGTGCCCCACAAAGGAGTGTGCACCAAGTGGTGTTTTCTTTCTTACATTCCCCTTACCATTTCACAGCAGCCCCTTCCTCAGACACTTCACATTCGAACTCCACTCTCTCTCCAACCATCACCACCTGATCCTCCAGTGGGTGGCTGATCAGGATTGGAGGCTCTGGAAATGAACAAGCCTGCTTTAAACAAGGGTCTGGAGGATGGAACACAAAGAGTGACTAAGATCCCTATCACTTCATCTACACCTTAGTGGGGAAAAGGGGCAGTAATCTGAGGTAAGGCATTTTTTCTTCTACAGTGACTAGGGAGCAGTGAATTAATCCCATCCATTCAAAAGTACCTACCAGTCAGTGCACACTGCATGGCACCATACAATTTGCTGTGCCGGTTCCCATCATTAATTTTATCTAGTGATCCCTCTGTTCTTATATTATGGGAGAGAGTAAAAATGAGGGGTTAATCAGTTCTCACTTATAATTCGTAACCCTAATTCAGCAGTGTTAAATGCCTACTCCATCTGACACATTTGTGTGGCCTATATGACATATTTAACACATATACAATCTAAATTTTATTTTTACAGTAAATTTCTCGCTCTCTTTGTTGCAAAGACAATCTTCTAAATGTAAACCAAGTGTAACCAATGCAGTGCTGTATTCAGAGTCTGCAGACAGCTGAAACAATGACTTGTTACCAATGTGAACTCCCTGCTCACTCACTAATCTTATCGGGGTGTTAACACTCAAGTCTAAAGATAACACTTGCAGTGTGAGCATTGACTATTTCACTGTTTATTTTTGCAAGAGGGATGGGGAAGTGTTTGGGACTGTAATTTTATTTTTCAAAACCTGAATAAATGTTAATGCAGAAACAGTTCCAGATAGAAAGGGCTCATGGCATGCATCTAGTCCTAACCAGTTAACCACCTATGACCAAAACTATCCTAATACCTGATATGTCATAAAGTTTGTTTTTTTCTCCCTTTTATGATACACTCCAGGTTTCCTGTTAGCTTTTCACTTGCTGCTGCACAGATTATCTGTCCCCATGTAACTGTGAGAAAAATGCCTTGTTGTTCAGGAAATAATAGAATCTGTTTCTTTTTCTAAGGATTACCTTCTCTGTGAGATTAACTACTTTCAGAATCGAGAAGCAGGATGTGACAATAGATGGTGTTAGAGTGAATCTGACTTTCTTACTGGCAGTTACTTACCTTTTACAAATAGTTCTGTGAAGCTCTTCTCCTCATCAACCACACACTGATATGCTGCATCATCAGCTAGGGAGCAGTGATTGATGGTCAGGATCCTCTTAGTCCCAACAGCCTCAAAAATATATCTGAAGAAATGCAAACAGAATCTAAGTGTAATTATCACCAAGTCTGTCCCTGAGAGCCAGCCACCCTGTTCTGGTGCATGACAGAAGGGAGGAAAGGCCTGGGTGAGGGGGTGGGAAGGACTTTGGACCACTCACCCTGTCCTGGCAAAGGGGAGAGGAAGACTATTTGAGAGTTATTCACTTCTAGAATACGAGTGAGAGATAAGGGGACACAGAGAAATGTTTATACCACCAAGAGATAGGTAAGCAAGGTGTGATGGGGTATATACACCCCACACTGAGCAGCAAGGCGTTAAGGAACTACTCTGGGATCAGCCAGCCCTGCCCCCCCATGTGGTGGCAGCTCATGTGGTGGCAGACCAAAGAAGAGAGTAGACCTGCTAGTAGCTGCTCTAGAAGAGATGAGGGAAGCTGGAATCTCTCCCTAAACAACTGTCTAAAGGTCCTTCCTTGAGGGGAGGGAAGGCCTGCTGCAGAGTCAGCCTGAGAGGGAACCATTGCCCTTTCATATGAACTCTGCACTTGACTGCTCCCCTTTATTTGTGTTTGGACTACCCCAGCTGGGGAAAGCCCTTGGACTGAACTGGCCCAGGAAGCTGGGCCATACCACAGGAGAGGTAGCTGCTGCCAGAGAGGGAAGAAACACGTCACTACATGCTGCTGCTAGGAGGTGTATTGTGGTGAGCAGACAATGCTCATGCTGCCTTGCCCCAGATAGTGACCTTTGGAAAACTTCAGGGAGGTGATAGGAAATGGCCCAGGGAGAGCTGCCTTAGTGATCCCCAGCTGTCAGATCTTTGATAGCAGTCAAAAAGCCATGGGTCTGAGCCTGGGCCCTCCCCCACCAGCAACCTTCTCCCTCCCTCCCCCCAACATACAGCACTGGCCTAAGCCCTGACCACTAGGCAGTGCTACCCTACCAACCACTCCTGAGTGAGGGCTGTTACACAAGGATATTGCCCTTGTTAATGGCTGCTAATGCCAGGCACTATGAGCATTCTTCCACCATGTAACCTTACAGCAGGCCTGATTAGCACCCAACAGAGCTCCAATACAAAGTCACTTCAGCTGTGACTGATGACTCACTACATCTTAATACGTCCCATATCATACAGACAATCTTACTGGATCTTAAATACATACAGAGACAGCAAAATATAATCTGAGGACTTACTTGCTAAATTGGCAGATGGCAATGTTCAATTCCATGTGCAGAGAGTGAGAGCATGGGGGAAAAAAACAATAGTGATGAGAACTGCAAACTGAGTATGTCATTTCAGATGTTAACAGGCACTGCACCCACCATGATACACACATAAAGTCTTCCTCCATCTTTCCCTGTCCCTTCAGACCTTCCCTCTTCTTTCTTTATCTTCTACCACTTCCCTTGGTATTTACATTTGTTCCAGGCTATAATACTCTCCAGGCTGGTTTTCCCTGTCTCTTTTCTAATTTACCTGCCGCTCACTTGGATCTCCTGTCCATTCTTCAGCCATTTCACTTCAGCATCTGGGTTGGCAAGGTCAACCATTAACTTGATCTTCTGGCCTTTGTCCACTTGGTAAGCAGGATCCAGTTTCTTGAGGAATGCTAAAATGAACAGTTACAAAAAGGAGATTTTAATATTTTTTTCTTTGCCATGTTTCCTTCCTTTGCAGCCTAACTGGGAAGAAAAGAAGTCAGGAAAGGAGGTGTTTATCACCTTTCCTATTGGTTTATTGTCTTCTCAATCTTCTCTGTTCTTTTCATATCTGCCCTCATTTCTTCTACCATTCTTTCCCAAATGCCTTATTCTTTACCCTCCATTCTTTTCTATGATCCTATGGCCTGGTCTAGACTACAATGATGATAGCGAAGGTGCTAATTAGCATGTTCTAAATCTAGTATAGACATAGCAGTGTGTAATTTAACGTGCTAAACTGACTAAGTTAAAGTCTAGGTTTCCCACTAAGCTTTTCCTTGGTAACATGTTAAAGGCAGCAAGCGTTGTCTACACTAGGCTTTTAAAATGTTAGTTAGCTAATGTGCTAACATCCCACTTTTAAATCCTAGTCTAAACAAGACCTCTGAGATCTCATAAGCAATGGTGTCTGGGGTGTAGCTGAGAAATCGTTTTCCAAGGAAAATAAAATTGACCATCTCAGTTCAAAGGAACCATTGCTACCTAAGGCACAGAACAGTCAGAATGTTATCACAATATCTGGGGAAATCTAGCAAAATTAGGAAGATATGTAACCTCCTAGAGTCAGTAGTGAGGTAGTTCAGAGGACCTAGTGAACATCTGATCTTTGGGAACAGGCAACTCACATACAAAAGACCATAGGAAAAGTTGGAAGAATTAGTTAAATCATGTCCCTCTCCCCCATTCACCTGTATCAACTAATGTTGATATTGGGAGCATCCATGACCAATAAGATAAATATTTTAGGAAGAAATACAGTTCTCCAACCTGTACTTTTCTTCTCCTCCTTCTTTATGCGTTTGAGGCGTTTCAGCATCCCCCGTAGGTCTGTGATTCCATACTGGAAAGCGATTTTCTCATATTCAGAAGGAGGAGCTTTCCGCAGGATGTCCCAGACATCAACATCAGGTTGTGATTCAGTTTTTGGTTCACTTTTGCCAGGAGAATAGAACATTAGAATGCCACATGAGAAAGGACTTGAAAAGAAACTATAAACTTGGCAAACTATGCACTGCTTAAAAGAAGCCATTCCTGCATTAGATGTCAGCAGTCTATCTTTATTATTATTTTTATTACAGACATGCCTAGAGACCCTAAACAGAATCAGGGCCTCAGCATGGTAGATGTTGTACATATGTATATTAAGAGGCAGTCCCTGTCCTGAAGAGCTTACAGTCTAACTATGCAAGACAGACAAAGTATTATCCCCATTTTAAAGATGGGGAACTGAGGCACAAAGACGATGACTTCCCTAAGATCACCCCTGAACTCTGTGGTAGAGCCAGGAACTGAACCCAGATCTTCTGAGTCCCAAGCTTGTGCCTATTAGAAGTGAGTTCCTGTCTCTCAGGATTCTTTCTCTTTCAATTAAAGTTAGGCTTGGTTCAGCTTAAAAGCGAACATCAGTTTTCCTTTTGTAATGGGAAGGGTTATTTATAATCAGTTCTTAAAGTTTAAAGACCCTGAGAGTGTCAGGTTCCACCTAGCAAGACAGTATTTACAATGGGCCACTCAGTTTATGAATTACCCAAGAGCTGGTGACTATGGGAGAGTTAACTTTTGGTACAATAGGATCCAAATGAGAAGGAGGCTAATCTGCTGTCTGAAAAACATTATGCTTCTGTCATATTTATTATTTGAAAATTTGTAAACAGAAAAGGAGATTGATTAAAAACTTACCGATTTACGGAGCGCAAGAAGCTGCTGGACTCGAAAGTGATGCAGAGAAGCATTTGGAAAAGCATGCAGCATCCCCATGGGCAGGAAAGAGGACAACATGTGTTAATACAACAGAGCTTCTGTCATTTCCACCATTAGCAGAAAAAGCCTGCATGTCAGCAGCAGGGAATTGAAGGATATATTGCACTGAAATATGCTTCAAGACTTATGTATTTTCTAGTGAAATCAGCCTCACTCCCACATGCTGTAGAGTTTCATCTTGCAGTTTATGTTGCGGATGTAAACACCACAGTTTGTTCCTGCTACTGAGAGATGGCCTCGCAGGACAAAGTGGGACTATTTACTTCACTATCCTCATACCAAAAATAGACCTCCTGCCTGTCATGTTTTTCATTGGATTTCTCATAAAAGACAGGCTATGGTGAATTCTTTGAAGGATGAGGGAAGTATGACATGACATGCAGGCTCCAGAATCCTGGAGGGAAAACCAGGACCTTCTAGAATTCCCTGTAGGTGGAGCTTTTTTCTGATATCACCAGGATCAAGCATATTCCAGTACAGCAGAATATTCCCATGTAATAAGGTTGTGTTCAGCGATGAATCCCAACCCCCCCCCAATCACACACAAACTATGTAGCAGGCAGTGAAGGGAAGTTTTGAGGACTCTAGTCTTCTTTTCATTTGTGATACACTGAATGTCTACAGAGAAGGAACTGCTCTAATTACGCTCTGCGAGGAACGTCACTGCATGAAAGAAAGGAGCATAGTGTGTTAGTGGGGTCAGTCTAGGTAGCAGATTTAATGAGGAGGTTCTCATACTCCAGTGTTTTTCATAGGATTGCTAATATTATAGTGTCGCAATCAAGTGTTAGAGTTTCCAGTATCCGTGCCAGCTTGGGGCTTACACCTCAGTTATTCTGAGCTGTACAGTCTTATGCTTAGACAATTACTCCTTAGGGTCGTTTATCATCCTCTATTACCAGAATTGACTGGATGGATTTCAGGCCAGTATTCTTTGTTACAAATACAGGCCACGGTGGATGTAATTCCTCACTAGAGCATATCTACATCCTCCAGAAACCCAGCCAGCTCCCTCCCTACTACATATACCCCACTGGCTTCTTTGTGTGTCTGGTAAGCGATCTGTATTTTGTCTAGCAATGCATAATTAAAAATTGTGCTCTGCCAACCAAAAGAACAGGCCGTTTACCAGATAGTCCAAGATCTTTCAACTTACCAACCACCCTGGGCTAGTTTGCTCTTGATAATGTGAACAAGCAACTTTTATAATACTGTCTAAATACATGTTTCCTAGTTATAAATGTGAGGTCTGCATCAGAGCGATTATGCTCTATTGAGGAAACAGTGGCTGAAAAATAAGTATAGAATAGTAGAACACAGAAAAAACTTATTAGGTCAAATCTAGTTTGTCTCTTCTCCCCAGCTAATGCGTATGCAGTGTCCACCCGAAAGTTTAAGGTAGAATTGTTCACGATATTGTATTCAAATACTTTGTCTACGTTATTTTTAAATGCATGATGAGATATGTCTTCCACTTTGGAGACTGTTCCGCAACCAAACAACCTCACGGCTGAGATTTCCCTAATATTCAACTTAAATTTTCCATTGCTCACTTTCATCCCATTATTTCTAGCTATACTGAGTTGGAGCACCTGAAACAACTCCTCTCCATTCCCGGTGTTTATATCTCAATAATTATAGAGAATTATCTTATCAGCCTTAGTCATTGTAAAGCCAAGCTATATATATTTATTTTTTTGTAATATTGCCTCATTTACGTAAGCCATATAATCCACCTGTGGACTGAATCTTTCTTCATGCCTGTGGGAAATTGGTAGAGGGGTTTTCTTAAATTATAAAGCATTTTAAAATTTAAGAAGTGTATAACATACCTTGGGACATCCAGGGCAATTTGTATCTGTCATTTAGATGGCATTACAAGCTCTATGGGGTAAAAGCTTGGGTCAAATTTTCTGATAGCATAGTGGTCAAAACTCCCTTGTAGTTAATGGCATTGCACCTAGTTGCACAAGCAGAGAATTTGGCTCTTTGTCTCCCTCTCTTGTTTTGTACAGAGTTATTTAAACTGACGTCGTTGCATAAATAACCAAACAGAAGTGCCACATGACTTGTAAGGACTAATGAAATCTTGTTCTCGGTCCTGCAAGACATACCTTTTTAAATAGTTCGTATCATATATGCAACTAAAGTATTTATTTAACTGAATAAAATCATGCATCTCGAATCACTAAATATGTCAAGTCCACCCTAAACCTGCATTTATGTGAACTAAAATACAAGAGACCTGAATGTTCCCTAAAGTGCAGTCTCAGCCTTGTTTGTAAATAGGAAGTGTTTTCTAATTTTCCAGAGGATGGGCTGACTTGTAAATTGCAATTACATGATAAAATGAGGTATTTTACAGCCAAGAAATGGTGTTTTACAGCCAAGAATCACTCTTTAGGTAGTATAGAATTGAGCATGGAGAAGCAGGAAATTCCTGTTCATGACGCTTCAGATTGATGTCCCGGTCTCCACCAATAAGTTATGGGCTTCATGTTTCCCCATTTCTACTGCTCTCTGTCACCACTTTAACTTTATTAAAACATTCTCTTAGTTCCAGTAAGGAATTATATTATTCACAGAAATAGACTGACCTCTCCCACCCACCAGGAGTAACATCCTCCCAGGGTAAGCATTGTAGGGAAGGGAGTGCCCTTAACGTGGTGACCTTGGGCTACTTAGGTTTCTCCCACCCTAAAGTTACCATCCCTGATGTTGAGAATCTTAGCTGTAGGGATCATCTTATAGGTTGACTGTGCACTGGGGGATATTAAGAAGAAGCTCAGTGAACCTGTTGTAAACAGAACAGGGAGCTGGTATGTTCTAAATATGTATGAGGATGTTAAAAATAGTTTTGTACATCCCATAGATGGTTCCTTCCTATCCTGTTACCTTGGATTGCTTGGACCCTGTCAGCTGTCATCTCTTTCAAGGTCTCTCTTCACTATCCTATTTACTGTGACAGCTGTTCCCTTCCCTATTACCTCTCTGTGGCCTGTGACACCTGTGTGTCAACACCAGCTAATTAAATTACAGTGGCTGGAAAACGCAATTCCTGTATAATATTAAATGCAGTTTTCTCCACTACAGTGAACATGTGCACAATTTGGACAGAGTAGTACTTGATGGGCAAGGTGGAACAGAAACAGAAGGGGATGGCAGAGGTGTCCTATGTCATTCCTACATTCTGGGACTGTGCAGCTTTTGAGAGTTCTTCAACATGTCTGTTTCTCCTTTTGTATTTTCAAAGGAGCATATGTTCACCCCATGAAGAAGCTTGATGCCTTGCAGACCTCATTAATCATGCCTTTCAGAAGTCAATGTGGAGTAAAAATGCAGTGATAATTAAAAACATTGTTTCCTGAGTCATGGATTTTAGATATATTTTTAGATATAAATTTTAGTTATAAATGATAACGAACTAAACCAGTGGACCAAAAAAATCATGAAAGTACTGGAGATTATACTCAATTTGAAAAGTATATATATTTTTTCTGTCTCTACTTGCTGATCACTAAAACTGACTATGAAAGCAGAAGGAAGGCTCCATTAGAGGTGTTCTTAACTCCTGTACTTCCCTCCCTCCCAGCTGATGTCACTTTAGGAAATGGTACAGAGCAAAGGTTCTCAAACTTTCTAGATTAGCAAGCCCTTATTTGAAGTACAAATGCTTGACCCTCTTTCGTTTATTAAAAAGTAAGAGTTAAAAATCCATACAACTATTACCAAAACTACTGCATTTGACTTCACAAATTCTGAAGGCTTTGCCCACAATTAAGTTTGTTGGCATTTAAAAAAATTCATTTTATTGGCTGCTTTAGAATAGTAATAACATCTTCAATGTCTTGCTCCCTCCATTATAGCTTTATCTGACTCCTCTGGAGGTCATGACCCACTTGTTGAGAAACAATTGGTATAGAGGTTATGGCTATGGATAGTTTTACTGTAGTTCTAGCCTCTCCCAGGAGGCTCCCCACCCAGCTGCCCCCCATAGGAGTGCTGGCTTTGAATGGCATTGTGAGGGTAGAATCTGTATCTAGTTGACACAGTATTACATGGTATATCTGAAAATAATTGATGCCCCTGGGGCAGAGATTTAAAGATAGAAAAAGTACAGTCTTGTATTACTAAGAGTTCTGCTACTTGCTCTCTGATGGATTTTAATCTATATAAACACAGTTCATTTCTATTATAAATGGAGCTAAAACACATGAGCAGAGACTGAACCCAAAATCAAGCACAACAGAGAGTTGCCTAAGTAGTGTATTGAGGAAAACTTGAAAGAATTAACTATATATAATATGGCAAAAAAGCAACTCAGGGGCATCTGTCAATAAGATTTTAAATGCTGAGGGAGAGGAATAGTGCAAGGTGACCCTAAGGAATATATCTAGCAGCAATGACATGAAGATGAGCAAAGAAAACTTTAGTTGTAAAGCAAGGGAACGTTTTATAATAGTGAGGTCTATCAGACTATGAAATAGTTTCCTTTGGAAAGTGGTAGAAGCTTCATCACTTAGAATGTTTGAGTATACTGAACAAATGTTGTATGGAACAATCCTGCACTGTCTTCTAAATTAGGCAAATGGACTAATTGTGACCAGAGAAGTCTTTTCCATCTCTAATTTCTGTGTGAATGGGTTAGGAATATTGAAGAACTGAAATCTTTGGCTAATAAGAGAACCTGGAAACGAAGCCTAATTTGAGGAAAGAGATGGTTGAAACATAAAGGGAGTTTAGGAGAGGGCCTGGATTGAATCTCCCTCTCACTACTTCTAAAAGCATTTCTGGATTGGAAATCAGCAGATGACACCCTCCTTCAAGTTGTCTGAGTCCAGTGAATTTGTCATGCTCCACATGTGAAAGAAGAGGAGTCTCATGCATTATTCAAACCACATGAACCTGATACTCAGTCTGCCTCATGCATTTTATAATGAGATGAAACAGAAATCTTACTCTCTGTTTTAGACAACAGAATCCGAAGCAGTGTCCAGATTGAGATGGCAGGATAAAAGAGTGAAGCACAGGTAGGCAGATCAGAGGAAGGCAGAAAGGGAGGAGATGTCATAAAATGAAAAGGGGGAGGAATTGGAAGCCAGGAAGAAGAATCAGAATTGGAAAAGTCATAATTGTTTATTATAAACAGACTTTTGATTTTCCAAACCCTCCAATCCCAATGACAACTCAGGAGAATAGAAAACTCCAGACAAACACTACATCCCAAAGACTGCTGTTACTGTCCTTAGGTTTTTTCCAGCAAAAGGTGCTGTAGGAAGCTTACAGCTACTCCAGTCCCAGACTCTACAGCTTTATTTTCACAAGTAAATAAAGGCATTTTTACAAGTTATCGATCTCTGTTGTAATAGACACCCTTTTTGCTGGTGACGCAGCCTGGAGGTGCAATACGAAATGGTGAAGTACTGCTGTCTGTGGAGAGTTCACAAAACTACCAGCCCCAGTTTCTCCATGATAGATGAATTTTAGGGAATGCTAAGGGAATGTAACCTGCTTTAGTTTTAATGTTTTCCAGGGCTGTTCTGCAAGAGCTGGTTATTTTATTGCTCTGAGACTGCCGATTTTTACTCACCTCTTTTTCAATAAGGCACTAAAATCCAGTTCTCCACTTTCTTCATGTCCCTCAGCACTGTACAGTAAAAGAAAAATATAATAGTTAGTTTCACAGGGAAATGGGGAATGGTTCATATGGCCAGAATTGTCTTGTATACATAAGATGTAACATTGGAGGGGAAGTAGGAGATGATTTCACAATGGCCCGGTCTACACTTACCTTTGCGATTCGGCGGCAGTTGACGGGAGATACGCAAGTGACGTAAATCACTTACGTATCTCCCGTCGACTTTGCAGCATCTCCTCTGCGCGGCGTCCATACTGCGCTGCGTCGAAGGGAACAGCGCTCCCTTTGATGCAGCGCTACACCACTTACCCAGGTGGTTTTCCTGCGTCGCTTCCTGGATCGACTGAATGCGTCTATACAGACCGCTCAGTCGACCCAGAGCAATCGATGTGACAGCGGCGAATTTGCCGCTGTCAGTGTAGACCCAGCCAATGACTCTAGAATTTCATTGGCATGGCAGCCATTTTCTTTTAGAAATCTGGAGATTTTATCTCTTTTCTTGTTTGTTGGCCTCTATATAGATATAAGAAGTGCACTTATTGGGCCTGCATTTTGCCTGCTCTGTTTACACTGTGACTAATTCAATGGCACATACTAATCTAGAATATAATTGTATTCCCTTTTTTCCTCATTAAAAGAAATACATATATAATCAGTAGTCCAGTAAACACATTTCCCATATGCCCCAAGACGTTTATGGAGCATTGCAAGTATTTTCCTATAGAATTGTAAGTACTTTCTGGGGATTGTGGATGTGGGGATGTGGAACTGTTTAATAAGATGGGTCTGCATTAAGACTACCATATCTTATGTATTTTTGTTTTTATTTTAATATGGCTGCACAGCTTTTTCCTGATGATTGTCCAGCTACCACCTGCCTCCATTGCATCAGATTAATCTTTTCTTTTTTTAGGGTCCTTGTGACTCCAAAGCTCATCACTATGAAAATGTGTGATATCATGGATGGATATGATAGAGAATGTGCTTGGGAGGGTTAGAGAAAGCATTGTGTAATTGGCTTTTACCATAGAATTAGGAGGTACAATGTTTTGACTAGTTTTCTTCATCACAAACCAGTCAATCTGATTAAAAGCAAGTATTTCTCTGTGTGTGATGCTTCATAGTGAGCTCACAAGTCATGCAGAAGTGCTTTGTGTGTATACAAAAGCATTCACTGTGACTCAGACATGAATTTACTGCTCAAAACATTTTAAGTATGCATGTACTCTGAAAAGTCACTATTAATAGGCTCTGTGGGGTTCTGTCATGAGGGTTATTGCAATGTGCATGCAAGTCCATGATTATTGTGTCTCGATTACTTCCATCTCAAATGTACTCAGTTTACTAGTAAAAAGATGTTGATATTTTTCCCAAGTTGTATGCCTTCCTTGCTGTTTAACCAGGGCTTAGAGAATCAAGTTGGATTTTTTTCCATCTCATTCACCATCACCAGTAATAAAATCTTCAACTACATCTGTGCAATCCCATTGTCTACAGATTAAGCCTTCAGTGATACATGTGACACTGGTTTCAGATTCTGCCCTTGAATGACATCCTCTGTTGCACATATTATCTTTTTAGGAATGCAGGAATTGCCATACTGAATCAGACTTGTGGTCCATGTTGGTCATTATTCTGTCTCCAATAGTTGCCAGCACAGATCGCTTCAGAGCAAGAAATCCTGCTGAAGACAGATAGGACAGTAGGCCAGAGAAATTCAAGGTGTCAGGATCAAATGCAAGAAACAGCCTCAACAGACTGCAATTTAATAAACAATTCTGTTCATAAAGATGGAATAGAATCTAGCTCCTACCTTCTGAGTTGCATTGACACAGCAAGGTTAATTGGAGTCAACAGCAGTAAAAATTTATTTTAGTAAGATCTGATTCTTAATATGCATTGAGGAAAGATCTTTTGATTATGAAAGTGCCATTTTTATATAGTTGCTTTCAGAATAGAACAGAACTGCAAGGATTAAAGGTGTTGCCTAGACACTATCTAGCATGTTGGGCACATTGACAGATAAGAACAACTTGAATGGCAGAGGGCTTTAGTCATATATAAAGTCACTAATCTAAGGCCAGATTTTCAAATGGTCAGCACACACTTTCTAAAGAAGTGAGCACCTAGCAGCTCTCATTCTGACACTTATGGCCAGATTTTCTAAAGATCCCCGCACCCAACATGTCGAGCTCTTTGAAAATCCTGGGCACTTTTTCTGGTGCCTAAATGGGAGCTGAGCTTTGTGGTTGCTGAGCTTTTCTGTAACTTCCTTAAATCTAACTTTTGAAACTCAAAGAGTTAGAGAGATGTCCTGTTTTACAAATGAAATTAAGCACTAGGACCACAGGGGAATGGGATAGCACACCGCACGGTACCAGGACCATGAGTATGGCAGAAAGAGGTAGATTTTCATATCCAAGTGAGAATTTCTGTGGGAACAGTGAGGGAGTTGTAATCAGGGTTTGTGTAGGATAGAAAGGGGAGTGTGTAGGATAGAAGGGCAGACGTATTCAGTTTGAGGTTACATTTCTCAGTGTCACAATTCTAAGAGGATGCCATATGTTCAGATGTCCCCTCCTGTAAATGAACCTCTCTCAGTGAAGAATCAAAATATTCTAGTCTTTTCATTGCTTTATGCTTGTCTCACATGATCATTGTTTTTGTGTTTTCTGGTCATGTATAAGAGCTAAGTTGTATAATTATTTATTTATTGTAAAGCTGCAGCTTTAATTTTGAACATCTGAATTCAAGTTCTGATTCTCTTTACTGGTCAGAGAGAGAGAGAGAGAGAGAGAGAGTTCATTGTGAGGGTGGGACCTGACTGCTGGCAGAAAGCTGGGCTGGCTACCTGAGGCAGGCTGCAGGCATCCGTCTTCCTCCTCCCGCCAGGCTCCTGAGTGAGAGTCACAAAAACAGAACTTTAGATTTACACACTTCAGTTCAATTTCTTCTGCCTTCTCATAGAACAACATAAGCTCCTCAAACTCTAAGCTCCACTGGCAAGTATGGAGTAGTTTTAGAAGTGCTCTGTTCTAAAAGAGCCTTTCCTGTTCCAAAGGTAGAATTGCCACTGCTTAGTCCAGGCAGCTGCATGGTGGGATCAAACGTTCTAACTCTCCTGTATGTTCACAGCTTGTAGATGAGACATTCCTTATGACAAGTTTTGCTTGGCTAGCCAAAGACCTCCTTTCAGTTTCATAGAGACAAATGAATCTTAAATATCCTGTTCAATCAAATGGACAAGGCAACATTGGGACTTTATTGAATCATAGTCAAATTATGCAGAAAAGTGTTGTGTAATGCCGTGTGTCTGTCTTGCATTTTGCTGGACAGTAAAGGCAGTAAACAAAAATCTAGTGCCGTCCCTTCCCAGAGACTTCCTAATACAATCCAGTAAAGGAGGGAGGAGTCTTCGGTCTTCAACTCTAGCTCACTGACTGAGCAAAGATAAATATGGGGATTTGTTTTGTGAGGGGACGGGGTCTTGCTGGGAAGGAGTTATGCTTCCTTCATGCTAACCTAAAAGTCCCTGAATGCAAAAGATTTGTTAGGATTTTACACCCACATTGCACTCACTTTGTTGTTTTCTTTATCCTGCTAGCAGAAAGAGGAACTGTCGAATGCTAAATAAAGGACAACAAATGCTTGACCAGGTAGAGTTATGTTCCAAGTGGAACCAGCCTGCTTCACGGCAGGACTGACCAGCTGCACACATGAATTCCATAGTTACTGTTTTAATTAAATTGCACAAGACTTTTCTGAGTTCCTTGTGACAGAGTTAAGTGTAAAAGGTAGCTCTCACATAATCAGTTGTGGAAAAGCACAAGCAGTTGACTGTGTGATGGATTTTTCTCCTGCATTTGGGAAATTGTTTTCAGGTGAAATGTAAGTGCGGGAGTGATACATTTCACTGTAGCTTAGGGGAGCAAAATTCCTTAGGGATAGTACATATTGCTCTGGAGGACTGTACTTGTTAATGGCTGTTGGAGTGTTTTTTATTGATAACTCAGAAAAAAACCCTGGTCTGATGTACACAAAAGGTGAATGAATATTCAGTAATGAATACAGTTGTATGTTACTACTTCCTAAATTTTACCAAAAATCTGTAATAGCTCTTTCAATTAACCAGTAGAGGTTAGCAGTTCTCTTAAGAAGTCATAGGTCAATTGAGAACATTTTGCGGATCTGGGAAGAGGCCTTTCTGAACACCTATGCAATGCCCTGTGGTTCTTAATAAGCTAGGATGTGCATATCCCTGGCCATTCACACATACAAAACATTAATAAAATTAAATATAACCATATTGTAATCAGCTATATGCTATATATAGTGTTTATGCCCAAATTCCTGATCTTGTCTAGTGCATGAGTATCTTAAGACACAAGTGGATCATCAGGGTCACCTAAGCCAATCTGGAAAGCATTGCTTGCCCCAAGCCATACTGCCTAGGAGCAACATAGCTCCCCTGTTGATTTGTACCTTGTGTGTTTTCAAACTGGAAAAAATAACTAGTGGAATTCTTGGGAAAATTATGTTCATTATCTTTGAAATCAGGCCCACTGATGGGGTGGGGGCAAAGGAGGCAAGTGCCCAGGGGCCTGGCAATTTAAAAGGACCTAGGCCTCTTCCACCTGTAGCCCTGCCCATGCTGCACCCCGACTCCACCCCAGGCCCTGCTCAGCCCTACACTCACTGCATCACTCCTTCCCTCCCATTCCACCCCAGGCCCTGTGTGGTCCAGTTGCTTGCTGCTTGCCACATTGCTGCTCCACCCTGGGCTCCCCGCCACCACTTGATCTTCTTGCCGTCACTTGCTGCTTGCATCCCTCCTCTTCTCCCCCATTTGCTCCGCTGCCGCTGCTCATTGTGTCTCTCCCCTCTGTTCAGGCCCCCTGGGTCATCACTCGCTGCCTGGGGGAAGTGGAAGTGTGGAAGAGAGGAGAGGTAGTGAGTGGAAGGGGGCAGAGCCGGGGGCAGAAGAGGCAGGACAGGACTGTTCTGCCCTGAGGCCCAGAATTGCTATCATTGGGCCTGTCTGAAATAATTGGTGATCAAGAGTATTGGTACATAGTAAAGAACCAATCTTTCTTAGATTATCTCTAGGAGTCAAGTGTGGCATTTTACCTTTAGAAATACTTATAAAATAGGCTTAGAGCAGCAGTGATTATCTGTACAATTGCTTTCCTCTTACATGATCTTGTGTAGGAAGGTAATGAATTCCACACGGAAGCACAATCTGATCAGCACAAGCTTTCTACTCACGTGCGTCGGAAGGTAGTGCGAATATCCACGTCTCCTGTTCCTGAGGCTTCTGATATGACAAACAATGGAAAAGGGAGGGGGGACACAGTTCAGAGTGTTGCTTGAAAGAGACACCACATCACTGCAAAGCTTTTTCCTTTCAAGCCATTTTTGTTTCAAAGATCTTATATTTTATCTATGATTAATCGCTTAGTGCAAGTAACAGAGAGTCTGGGGTTCTGGATTCTATCTCAAGTTTCACATTAATTAGTAGTTTGACAGCAGGAAAGCCACATCGTTGTCTGTAAAATTTGGTCTGAATATTGACATGAATGCATTGAAATCCTCAGATGAAAAGTGGTAGAGAAGGTCGAAATGTTATCCATCCGTGGAGGCAGAAGACTAATTCCCTTTATTAGTGGAAGCAGGCAGAGGTTCCAGCTGGGAAGCTGTTTATAAAGAGTTTGATTAATCTTCAATTTAAACCAGCTTCTTCTGGCGTAACCTGGGGTGGAGAGCCTCCAGTGATTGAAAGTCAACCTATACCCTATGCCATCATAGGCTCTGCAGCCAACCAGTACTGCCTCAGAAATTAGCAGTGCTGATGCAATGCATTCCTGGGCTGCCACTACCATTCCTCAGCACAACCCCTGAGGAAGGAGAATGCTGCAAACACTGCATTAGCAAGGGGGGATTATGTTCATACTCTTAGTCAAGTTGCTGGCGACCTGTTCTACACTAGAGGCAAACAGATGGTTAAATATACTTCCCTTTTAATCACTGGTAAGCTTTTACAATACAGCTGTCCTCGGGCACCACAAGAACAACTGTTTAGAGCAAATCCCTTGCTAAAACTAGTCAATTATGCTAGTTGCAATTTTATACTGCCAGCAGCTTCCACAGTGCTTGAATTTGGCAGGAGGAAAGGAAGTGACAGTGTTAGCTTTCTGAACTTTTCTAAGTTGCTTTCTTTTTTTTTCAAATGTCTGTTCAAGTGCAGCACCTTTAGCAACCTAGAAGTGGAGTTAATTCTCAGACTTTTAAAAAAATGTTACTGAAGGTAGTGCTTATGGAAATGTGGGACTGAAGTCTAGATAAATACAAGGATAATATAAGCAAATGCTCATCTTGCTTACTTTATGTTGCTCTTTCAGTGCATCTCAATCCTGTCTTAAGTTATATACTACTTTTCTTTCCAGAGGGGCCCCCTGCCCTCCCAATGCCTCAGTCCACATCTGTAGCACTCCTGCTGCTCTACTTTTAGGCCTATACCTAGCTTTGCCAGTTCCTTTTAAGCCTGACCTACATCCTCTTCTGGTGGCCACTTTTTACTGGGGAGAGAGATTACTCTGTACACAGGGAGGACAGAGTGGGGACAAGAATCTAACTTAGCAACACATTTCTGTAGTGTTGAAAACAATCTTACCATTGACAATCAGACTGAAGTTACAGCTATCAAACTTGTCCTTGGTAGACACCTCACATCTATACCCCCCTGCATAAGTCATTTTTGCTTGGATAATGTGCATTTCAAAGACATAAACCTAAAAAAATAGATCAGACCACAGAGCAAGGAAGTTAGAAAATGAAAGGGTAAAAAGACATACAGAGAAACAAATACAGAATACCAGAACATTAACAGTGATAAAGACTGGAATAGAACTCTTTCCATTCATTAAAAACCCCAGATTGTTCCCTATACGTGCAACTTTCTGTGTTTCTTGTGGCTGGGTGAGGCGTTGTCATAAAGCAAAAATTTCTCTAATCCAGTTTGAACACCTAAAGGACATTATCTGCACATGTTTTCCAGGGGATGGGATGTTGATAGTAGCAAATCCTACCGTTGTACTAATCTGTGATTGTGTAAGTACAGAAACCACAATCATCACAAATGGTAGCTGTATGCTTGTGGCCACGGGTTCTTGATCTCACTAAAAATATAGGCCTCTATCTAGATAGAGCAATAATAATGGAGCAGTTTAATAAATTCAGCCTTCAGAAGGACTGGCATTACCTATGGGCAAGTCTATCATATTTCATTCAGCAGAGGGCAGTGGAGATGCATACACGTAGCAAGTATAATACAAAATATAACACTCTGGCAGTAGTCCCCAAAGTGTGGGGGGCAACCTAGTCCTGCTTTCTGGGGCTCTGGCTCTGGACTGCAGCTCCCCTCTGTGGCTCCTGCGGGGAGGGGTGCAGAGAGATTCCATTATGGGTAAGCGGGGGCTTGACAAAAAGTTTGGGGACCATTGCACTATGGTGATCTCTACAGAAAGAAAGGGTGACACACCACAGGCCTCTTTGTGTTCCAGGTGTCTGTCTCTCTGGGCTAGAGAATTCGCATTAGAGACTCATTTATGGTGAGAATGGACTTTTGTTGAGCTATTTATGATACTCTACCCACAGTAATAAGGCAGTTAATTTCAGCTCTAATATATGGGTGTCTAGTGCCTCTGAATATTCCTGTGAGGATAATTACACAATCAGATCTTGGAAATTACCACACTAGATGAATTCAATGGTTCATCTAACTCAGGATCCTATCTCTGACAGTGATTAATACCAGTTGCCTGAGAGTCAGGTGCAAGGAACCCTGCAGTAGGCAGTTACAATATAAGGTGCTGTGATGAGGTGTTTACCCCACACCACTGCTGAAGGGATGAAAGTGCCTCAGAAGGGCTAATTAACCTGGTAAACTGCAGCTGGGGGAGACTGAAGCTTGACTGACAAGCACTAATTGAAGATGGAGCTCATCTAGAAGGGAGTAGGCAGGAGCTTGTATAAAGCAGGGAGTGGAAAGCAGAAGAGGGCTGATTGTGGAGGCCTGTGGTTATTCGGGGCCTAGAGAGGAGAGAAAGATGAAAGGAGCAGGAGCAGACGCAGACGCAGACGCAGACATCCTGGGATCCTGACCCTGAAGTAAGTGGTTTACTTAGAGTGGTAGTGGTGGTGGAACAGAAGAAAGCCTGTAGATGGCAAAGCAAGAAGAAGCCCAGGAAAACAACAGCAAGGGTTCACATGCCCCAGACCTTGCCTGTTGATTGTAGAGTCCCTGGGCTAGAACCTGGAGTAGCAGGTGGGCCTGGATTCCCCCTCTGTGAAAGTAGCACAATATCGAATGGGAAGATGGCCTGGAATGACACTTGGACAGCTAGTCTAGTAGAACTTTTTCTGGAAGGGGAACACTGTGTATAACTTGGCTGGAGAGCCAAGCCACAAAGGAAGCACTGCAATTCCTAGAGAGTGTGAGGGAGTTACAAAGAAAGAGCACTGAGTGAGTGAGTGATGGAAGAGGGTGTCAGTCCAGGCAGAGCTAATCCTCAGGCCACATTGGGCTACCCCAGCAGTGAGTAGAACCCTGTTACCTATGCCCCCAAGGAGCATTTATTTCTAACACAAAGGAGTTAGATGTTGGCTTATGCTCTGAAGCATGAAAGCTGAGATGCTTTCCAAACTTAAAAAAAAAAATCCTTTCTATTGTCATTCTGGAAGTTCCTCTTATTCACTATCACTGTTAGCAACTTGTTAAACTGATTTTTAGCATAATTATGTGGGTTTTTACATGTTTCTTAGTTTTCCCTAGCTGCATGCATTTCTGTTCTGTTGTCACTGACCAGTTAGTGTTTCTGTCCTCTTTCTGATATGCTTTTGTATATTCATACAATTTCCAAACTTCCTCTCAGATGCTTCTCCAGACTGAACATATGCTGAACCTTTCCTCAAAAATCTCTTTATCTTCCAAATATTTTTACTATAATTTCTCTGTTCCATGATGAAATGTTTCTACCTAGAACCTCTATCTTTGTCTGGATCCTTGGAATATAAATCTGAATCCATTATTAGAATACTGTGCACAATTTTGGGCACCTTAGTATCAAAATATGTCCCTAGCAAGGAAGGGTCTTTTCCCCCAGAAAAAAGTTTGGTGGCTAGGAGAGACGGAGAGCTCTGCTTTTTCTGGCTGTACCTTGTTGTTTCGGTCATAGCTGTCATGCAGCTGTAGATGTTTTCCCACTTTACTTCCCAGGTCCATCCACTTTCCCTTGAACCATTTCACTGATGGCTTCTTCAGCATGCTGGCACCTGCCACTTTGCAAATGAATGTGATGTTTCCACCTTGAAAGAGAGACAAGTTAATATCAGGCTGTGAGTGGTGTTTTCTGTTAGGTAATTGCTATTATACTATATAGGGAGAGACAAAGGTAGTATTCAGGTAGTAGATGCAGTGTTTGCTAGGCGCTTACAAACCTCAATTCTTGTACTCACCGACAGTCACTTCTCCATCCTGAGGCCGTGTCACGAAGAGACCAATAGGGTCCAGAGGCAGTTCTGGCTGAGCCTTAGCAGTTGGAACTGAAACAAATATGTGGATTTATTAACTCTTTCTATTTCAGGCTCTATCCTAACCAGTACAGCAAATCCTTTACATCATTTCAATTTTTCCCTCAATATTCTTCTCCATTCAGATATTTCCTGTTTCCTCTATGGCTCCTTATTCCCACTTTGCTGTGGCTTATCACTTGTCTTCTTCCTCCTGGTTCTTTTTTCCCCCTTGTTCCTATTCTTCCTTTCAGTCGGTCAGCTACAGTTAGTCCTAGCATCTTTTTACCTTCTGAGCTCCTGCTGCATTCTGCTGGCTGTGTCTCTGGTGTAGGTGAGGCTGAGACAGTTGGGGCAGAAGCAGCTTCAGTAGGAAGGCTTGCCTCAGACTTTTCTGGAAAGGAATGGAAAGCAAGGTTACAGAAAGCCATATATTTCTGGGATATACTTGAGATGGTTGTGCAGAGGAGCATTCCTTCAGTGAGCTTTAGAAAATGGCAGGAAGTTGGTTATTGTCTTGTAGAGCCTGGAAGGTACGCTGCTTTGGAAGGTGCTAGCTTTATGGATCTAACCAGATAAGAACAGTTTACCTGTGCCAAGCTTTGAGGGCTAAGAACCCTCTTTTTCTCTGTCAAAAGAGATGTTTGAATTTTAATAATAATAATAATCATGCCATAGTTTTGACATGTTAAATTTTAGATGTCTTGAAGAATAATTTTTCTACCCCTTGGCTTACATGGTATACATAGAAACAGCAGTGATGAAAAATGCAACTTTGTTTTTACAAGTTCATAAAGAACAATTAGCCTATATGTGAGATTCTGCTTTAGAGCTACTATATGTATCTAAAGTTTGAAATGTTATAGATATTTGTGACTTAGTGGGCTCTGAAAAATGAGCCAGCTGTCCCAAAATTGCAAAAAGGAGCAATTTTAAACTCTTCCAGACTCTTACACATCCTCTCAGGAGTGGATCTAACTTGCTGGAAAACTAAATCTGCATTTTAAGGGAAAGTGATATGATAGTTAGGAAAAACTTTGATTTTAATGCTTAACAAAGGACCAGATTCTGCCACCTTTACTCATATTGGATAGTAGCCTTGAAACTACAGTCTAGGACAGTGGTTCTCAACCTTCTTTGGCTCAAGTGCCACAGTTATCATTTTTTACAACCCTGAAGGGCCAGCAGTCCACCCCCACTGTAGTCAGAAGGAAGGAGTCCTGGCTGATCTCCTGTCCCCCTGGCTGCAGCAAGGAAACCACACATCCTGTAACCCCATGCGCTTTAACTGGGTCCTTCAGCAGTGTCTCCCTTCTGTAGCCAGGGAGATGGAAAATCAGGGCTCCCCTTCTTCTGGCTCCAGCAGGGCCCCTCGTGTCTAGGAACCCAGGTGGAGCACTTTGGCATGCTCCCTGGTACAGCCAGGGGGAGGGGAGCGCTGATCTCCTTTCCCCTTGGCTGCAGCAAGGAGCCTGCATCAGTCTTGTAGCCCCACACGCCTCTTGGGTCCTTAGCCAGCAGCTCCCTTCTGCAGCTAGTGGGAGTGGAGCGGCAGACCACTTTGAAAGATCCTGGGGGCCACTTTTGGCCCATGGGTTGGAAACCACTGGTCTAGAATCTTGCCCAAATAGAGTTAACTGCCATTTTAACTGAAAAGCTCTTCACAGCTCTAATTCTGGAATCACTATGATACCTCCATAGTATCTACATCTACATCAGATATAGATATAGATAATCTTAGTTAGAAAAGCTTCATCTTGAAGCATCAACACACAGTTTACATGGAAAACAACTTCTCTGCACAGTGGCATATCTGATATTGCCATTAGCCACCTTTAGCTGTCAAAAGACCCTTTCTGATGAAGAGCTACTTCAGTCTTATACCTCTGTTACTTGTAAACTTGATACTGTAATATTTTCTACCTGGGATTAATTGCAAAGGAATCAGGAAACTTCAGCTAGTTTAACATATAGCTGCTCATGTCCTAAGAGAGAAGGGCAATAACAGCGTATCACACATCTGCTCTGGGTGCCAGTAAAATGCAAAGATGAAACTTAAGATGCTAGTTACTATCTACAAAATTCTAAATAGTTTAAGGCCCAGCTACCTCAGAGATTACCCCTTCCTCTCTGACCCGCATTATATACCCTGCTCCCATCTGGAACAGAATGCCTTCTCTACAAAGAATTTACTCTTCTGCTAAAAATTAGTGAGAATCTTTTTAGTCTGGTCAGAAGATCTCACCAAAGCCACATTTCAGTTGCCAAAACAAATGCTGGGAAGGGGTAAAAAGGAGTCAGATACAAAGGCCTTTATTCATACCAGTGCTATGGACAGAGAATGGGATACTCAATTTTGATTAAAAAAAATGTTTCACAAAGGCCCATGAATTTTGGAAAAAACTTACAGGGGGCTGAAAGTGACCTGGAGGTACTTTGAGAATCACTGACCCAGTCTATTTTCCATGTCTTACCTATCTATCTTTTAAAAGGGCAGCCTGCCCCTTTAAGGGCCAGGAGGTGTTGGGTTAGCCAGACCTGTTCAGTTAGTTCTGCCCCACAGCATGTATGTTGGATGTGGAACTTAAAAGGAGGAAAGCCCAGCAGTTGAGGGCTGGCAAAAATCCCTGAACCAGAGGAGGAGGGGAGGTCCTCTCCAAACCTGAGATTCCAGGAAGTAGGATCTAGGAGTGACTGTTCTGTAGAGAGCAGGGAGGCTCCTGCTGGGGAAGGACTCCAGCCAGGTGGAGTCCTGCTATGCTTGATGTTTTTCGTTAACATTCCAGATCCTGCAGGCATGTGAGAATCTTGCTTTTCATTTAAAAATAAAAAAGGTTCTTTCCCTGTGGTTGTAGGGAAAACCTTTGCAATGTGAACCAGAAAGACACAGGCACCAGAAGGCAGGTAAAAATAAATCCCATGTCTACTATTTTTAAAATAGCATGAATTTTAAACCAATCTGATTTTTATGGGCCCAACTCGTGATTTCTGAACACTGGGGTTGACCATTCTGAATAAGCTATAGTGGTTTAGGAGATACCATACCTGGCTCTTTGACCTTGAGGTCAAATTTGACCTTGGAATTCCCTGCAATTACAGCATATGTCACATCGTCCTCTTTTCCAGTGTTGTTGATAGTAAGTGAATGCTTGTTCCCCTCAGCCTTGATCATATACTTCTTGCTTTCAATAATTTCTGCTCCAGCTCGTTCCCACTTCACCTTGATGCCAGTCTTTTCAGTCTCTGCTTCAAACACAGCTGTGCCTCCTGCCATCACCTCTGTTGTCTTTGGCTTCTTGGTGAAAGCAGAAGCTAAAAAGAGAAAAGAGTCCCCTGTTTATCTTTTCTTGAAGTCAGATGTTGCCTACAACAGCTTTTGTCTGCCTTCTAAATTGATGACTCCCACCACCCCCAAAATCTACCTCCTGTCTGCCTGTACCAGATGTGAATCTAATAGTTTCAACAACTGTGGAATAGTCAGTCCAATTTAACAGGACACTGCACAAACTACTCCATTTCTTAGCTTTAGATCTCAGTTAATTGACTCTGTATCTGTAATTGAGGTGTCAAATCTTCTGCATGTTGTCATGATAAAATGGGTAATGGATTGAAAACTGTTCCCAAACTAGGCACCTGCTGAGGTCAGAAACACTGCCCATCTTCCTGTTCCTCTATTTAAACCAATATTTCTACAGTGGTGATTCTCTAATTCTTCTCTGGTATGTGACATAATGGTGCAGTACATACACATAAAGCTGTCCACTTGAGTTTCCCATGCAGTTTCTTTTAGATACAGGATTCATGTTCACATCTTGTCCTAACTGTTGCCTTATGTTGTG